>CM035842.1:317611006-318211006 GCA_020510985.1 Pholidichthys leucotaenia | reverse complement strand
GAAGACTAAGGAGCCGGTCGGCGAGGACGCTGTCACAACGCGAGTGGTCAAATACCTCGAGAAAGTTCAGCACGAACTGGCCATAGGAGAGGTTTGCGTAGCTGGGCTTCGACATGACGGCATAAGCCCAAGCTAACGCTCGCCCCTCCAAGAGGTTAGCCATGTAGCCAAGTCGGCTGTGGTCTGAGGGAAAATCCCCGGGAACGCGCAAGAACACCGACTCACATTGTAGAATAAACCCCCGTGCCCCACCGAGCTTCCCGTTGAAGCGAGCGGGGGTCGGAATAGGTGTGAGCCGGGTCGGCGTTCCCGAGCTAGGCTGGCCAGCCTTGGAAGCGACCGGAGCCGAGGTGCCTTGAGGAACCGGGGGGAACGCCTGCTGGGGATCCAGGCGGTCTAACTGGTGAGTAATTTTGGTTAATTGATTGAAAATGACTTGCTGTTGGTGAGCAATCATATCCACCCGAGCCTCGAGGGTGGAAAAGCGGCGTGCGAGCCCGCTGTCCGCTGGGCCGCTCTGCTGGAGCCGTACTGACATAATATTCGGCCCAGGAAACACGCACGCAGGCTCAGGTAGATTTGAAAGCTTTATTTTCAACCAATGTAACATGTTTGGATGCGTGTGTGTGATATATGAATGTGTTGTGGGTGGAGGATGTAGGTCGGGACAGAGCAGCACGCCGTGCAGCCAGGCAACCCTATGAATGAGATGAGGGCAGGGGGTTAGCTTGGCAAACCACACAGGAGAGTAACAAGGTAATGTGCTTACTTGCAGTAACTGTGGTGGCTGGCGCTGGCAAGATCCCAAGCCTGGGAGACAGCATCCTGCTGTGCGTCCTAGGAGGAGCAGTGTAGCAGAGGAGTGATGAAGACGAGGGAGAGGATGTCCGCCGCCGGGGAATCCACCTGTGCACAGGGGAAGGCTGAGAGGACAGGTGAGACAAATAGACAGCTTAAGTGTCGTGGTGAAGATCAGCAGGCCTGGAGAAAGGAATCCGCTGAGGGTTAGAGCACGAAGGAAGACAGACGGCTCCAGGCCGATGCTTAGGGCGAGGTGGAATAAGTAGCTGTGCGCTAACGAGGTGCAGGTGTGCGCGCAGCTGAGGTGGATGCCCGTGAGCGGCGAGTGGTGACAAATGCTTAGCGTGTTGCTGACATTCAAAACGTATGCACAATAGTATAACTTCTGCATAGCGCAGTCATGCCAAACCGCCGTTGCCTCCTGATCCATGAATCCTAGGTGTGGGAGAGCTCATCTTTGTTCAACTGAGATGATTCTCCCCTCCAGAGACCACGGTGGGGGGCATGACCAACCTGGCAGAGCTGTCAAATCTGCCAGGTCAGTCACGTCTAAAACAGCTGATGTGACACATCAGGAACATCACATGACAGTTGTCACAACCTGGCTCAAAGGCACGGGAACTAATGGCAATTAAAAAAAGTTTATTTTCAATAAAGTGAAAAAAACAAGATAATGCATGGAGTGTGCTTTTGCTGGGAGGTGCAGCCAATTTATCACGGAAAACAGCTGTGCTCTGCACTTCAGGCGATCAGCTGATTGGATCTGCCTCCTCCAGTGTTCTGACATTTTGGCATATTTATCAGAACAACACTGGACAGCTGATGGTACAGACCAGTCAAATGGAAAAACCCCAACAGGTCCCATTATACAAACAAATAGGTGTATGTGTGTATGCGCTGCAGGCAGAGCTCTGTACGGGTTTTTTCCTGTGAACCAATGCTGCAAATATACCATTTGCTCCGCGAATGCAGGACATATCAGCCATATGCTGGATATGTGGGAAAATTTTCAGCATGCTGAAAATTAATTTTCAGAGTAGCTTAGCGAACTACGCCATAGCGTGCTTCAGCATTCTTCAGTGTGCTCTTAACTTAGACAAAACTTAGCCATAACTGAGTTGACGTACGCCACCGTATTCTCCAAATTTTTCATACGTTTTGGCTGCCTATATCATCTAGGTGTGACAGGGCCTTAACCATAGCAGCAGCGAGACGCCAGCCGGACACTTACAAGCAACAGTACTGTTAAACCTTCGGGGAAACAAGAGTGGATCTGCAGCCCAATGAATAGGTGTGCAGGGAAATGGAGCTCCACAACGAAAAGGAAAAGATTCTTAAAACTATAATTTTATAGTTAAAGTTATCTTAAACATGCTTTGTGTGGACGGCCCTAGAGACTACTTTTATAGTGCTTGGTATGAATGACACTTAAATCCGGTAGATCACCACTGAAGACCTAGTTGTAAAATACATGGTCCGCAACTGGTCTTTCAGGGATGCTTCTTTTATACCCAGTCATGACACTCACCTGTTTTCAATTTACCTGTTCACCTGTGAAAAGTTCCAAAAAGGTGTTTGTGAGCATTCCTCAACTCTTCCAGTCTTTCTTGCCACTGTCCCAGCTTTTGTGGAAGGTACTGCAGGCATCAGATTCAAAATGAATGAATATAAATAATAACAATAATAAAGTTTATCAGTTTCAACATTAAACATCTTGTCTATAAAGTGTATTCAATTGAATATATGTTGAAAATGATTTACAAATGATTGTATTCTGTTTTTATTTACATTTTACACAACATCCCAACTTCACTGGATTTGGGGTTTGTAATTGGGTATGCTTTCAGCATGTATGTCAGCAGGCAAGCTCAGTCAGAATCTAACAAAAGAGGCTGCAGGCAAATGTGTCAAGAGTTTTGTTTCTAATGGAAAGTTTCCCATCCAGCACATAACTATATCATATCATATATCATATCATATAACCACAAGTACTTTAACCTTGTTCTTCTCCCAAGTCTGTACCCAAATATAGCCAAGCAGTGAATTAAACCAGAAAAGTAAACAGGATACAGCATAAACTGAGTTTCTTCTGTTACGAAAAGGTCTCTCCAGTTAATTTAAACTTGACTCCAGTGGGTCCTGAAAATACCTTGGTTTGCCATGAGAATGAAAATGTGTTGAAGTTTCACATTCTGTGCTAAATTTTTGAAATAAATAAAAAAAAAAAAAAAACCTCTCAGAACTGACCAACGCTTCAGATTAATGATGACTGGTTTATTATCAAAAATGGGTAGCATAGCCAGAAACTACACTGAGCAAAAGTAATACTGCTTTATGGTCTTGGACTCAAGCACAAGTAGGAGTATTTGCCCCCCAAAATACTGAAGTAAGAATAAGAAAGTATCTAATGAAAAAGTTATTTCAGTAGTAATGACTTCTTTCCAATTTTGTGAGGTTTTTCTCTTAAATTTGTGATTCTTTCCTCATAAATGTGTTTGTTTTTTATTTTTTCGAATAAATTTACAACTTTTTCGGCTAAATTAGGAAAAATTTTTTCCTCATAAATGTACAATTTTTTTCATGTAAACTTGCAACTTTGTGAGTTTTTTTCCACCTTGATGTATCAGTTTGAGGAAAATAAAATACCCACTATCCAAATGTGCCCTCTATTATGATCTGAATCTTATCTACAAAAATAAAATAAATCAAATATTTCCTAATCTAAAATAGCAGAATAATTATTTAAAATCTAATCTAGTCAAAATTATGTAAAGAAACTGTGATAAATCTGATGAGAGAAAAAACGTGACATGCATTCAGTTTAAATCAGTGAAATCTGGTACTTCAGTATGTGTGCAGTTTTTCTTTATAAATGTACTCAAGTAAAAATAAAAAGTGTCCTGCAAAAAAAAAAAAAAAAAGCTACTCAGTAAAGTATATTTTGTGGGAAAAGTCAAATGATTACAGGTACTTGAGCCACTCTTTCAATGTTTTATTTCTGGCTTTGTGTACCTGGACAGCCATTTCCATCTGAGTGCTCACATTTACAGAGCAGACTGGTGTGGGACATTAAATGGATGGATTTAGAAAAAAGGGGGAGTTGTTGAATGGGAGGGGTGACAGTGGGGAGATGTGAGGAGGAGAGGTTAATAGTGCAGACAGGATTGGTAGACAATAGGCCGGACTAATGAGTCATGAGCCCGGCTTTACTGTTGCTGAGGCATTTCCGAGCTGCACGCTACTCACTCACATAGCTGCCATCATTGCCTTGGCTTATATGCACTTGCCCATGTCTGCTGGTCTGTTTTCCAGAGTGAATAGGATAAACACAAAGCTAGGACTCTTTAAAAAACTAAATTTTAAGATATAAATCTGTTTGCTTCAATAACAGAAATTTTCGTTGATCATAGAATTCAAAACATTTAACATAGCTGGCCTCTGGCTTTATTACATAAATGACTCTATACAGCAAAGGTTGCAGCATGTAACTCCACATGCAAGTGGCTATGGCTTTGACATGAGCTTAAAAAAATCACAGATTTGCAAGAAAAAAGTTGCTGATTGTTACTTCTTGAAATAAAGGAGCCGGAGGCGAGTCTTCATGCAGCTAACAAGTCTAACTTTATTACATGAACTTGGTTTATATACAAGTGGGCCGTGCCAACCTCACGCCATCCTTGGGGGCGGGCACTGCCTCTCATACACACACATACTTACACACAGCACTGATTTTACATGAAAATCTAGAGGGGACGTGGAGAGTGCATACCTCCACCAAGGCTCTGTCCCTGCCTCCCTTCATGCACCCATCCATCTGTACCTCCATTTGTTCATACCTCTGCCCTTTTGTCCATCCGTACATTGTGAGATAGGGCCTTGGTGGAGTGATGCACTCATGGATCACCTCCAAAATCTAATGGGTTCATCCTCAAGTCCAATTCATGATGGTACAAACGTGTTGGTGTGCGAGTGAGCACACTGGATGCAGTCGTGTGCAAACTGTAGGCAGAGGGTAAGCGCTGACTGAGCGTGTGCAGCCCCCCAAAATTGACCGTGCGTACAAATATGCAAGTGGTCACATTGAAATGTACATATACCAAGGAACTCCCATCGGGGGAAGTACTAAGCAAGCCGCCAAAATTGGAAGAATGTATGTTCTGTGGTGGACACACATGTGTGACCTGCTTTGTGACTCACATTTTAGATCAGAACAAAGGCAGAGCTTCCTGTGAAATTACAGAAAGCTGCAAGGCTTGAGACTGTGGGAGAGTAATTAAAGGATTAAAGAGGAGATGCATTGTGACTGTGAATTTTAATGCAACGTGGTCTGTGAGACATGTGACTTGTGAACTGTAAGAGTCCTGGGATTTAAGGACGAGAGTTTCCTGTGTTGCATTCATTCTTCTGTGAGATGTTGGTGATGTGAATAAAGCTGACTTGAGAGAGAACTCTGTCTCGTCATTCCCACATTCCCACACTGGTGACCCAAGACGAATCATGCAAGAGGAGAATTCCCCCAGGATAGCCTCGTCAGGAGCCCCCAGCCAAGCGAATGCCACTACAGTCCAGCTACCGGACTTCTGGCAGAACAGTCCACGCTCCTGGTTCAACGCGATTGAGGCGCAGTTCAACCTCCGGGGGATATCGGTAGACGCCACAAAATTCTACCACATAGTCGCAAAGCTGGACAACAACACGGCCCAGCATGTGGAGAGCCTGATTGACCAGCCGCCGGACAGTGACAAATACAGCATGTTGAAGGCTGCACTCATCCAGCAATTCACCCCCTCGGCGGAGGAGCGAGCAGAGAGGCTCCTGGCGCTGATGGAGTTGGAAAATGACATGCCCGCGAACCTGATGGAGAAGTTGTTGAGGTTGAAAGACTCTGACGACGATCACTTCATTTTCACCCACCTCTTCCTCAGGACTCTACCGTCAGCAGCGAGAGCAACCCTGGCCAGTTTGCCACTGTTGGCTCAATTCATTGTCAATCATTACCGCGCGCTGGGCCGAGAGGCGCAGCGGATTGTCAACGCCACCAAGCGGCGCGCGGCCACGGCTGCTGCAGCGGAACTCAATGCGACGACCGGAGATGACAGGGGGCCAGAGGCAGCGGTACCAGACTCACCGACGACGGCGGCGGCAAGGGCCAGGGAACGCGGATCAGACGTCCTTTGTTTCTACCATCGCCGCTTCGCAGAGAGGGCACGCAAATGTGTACCACCGTGCCAGTTCGGGCATTCGGGAAACGCCAAGACCGGGGGTCGGTAGCAGCCGCGGCCCTCGGGGAGGAGAACAAGCTGCTCTACTTGTTGGACGCACGCTCGGGGAAGCAGTTCCTCGTGGACACAGGCTCCCAGTTGAGTTTCATCACACCTTCCTACGCAGACAGACTAGCAGGTTCCAGTGGTCCCGGGGTGACAGCAGCGAACGGCTCGGAGATTAAAACCTTTGGTGAGAAGACTCTGCTTCTGTCTCTACACGGCCGTACATTTGAGTGGACTTTTGTTGTAGCAGCAGTGAATTTCAATATGTTGGGGGCTGATTTTTTTGTGCTCACATGGGTTGTTGGTTGATCTAGCTAACAGGCGCCTGGTTAATGCACTTTCTTTTGATTCTATTCCCTGTACAGCGCGAGTGGCCCCGCCAACAGCACAAGCCAACGTCACAGCTGCAAGCGGTAAGTTCCACACACTGCTCTCTCAGTTCCCAGCACTCACGGTCCCCACATTTTCGGCAACAGTCGCTAAACACGGGGTGGAGCATTTTATTACCACTAGCGGACCGCCCGGTTTCGCAAAAGCTCGGCGCTTGGACGCAGTTAAACTGGCCATAGCGCGCGAGGAGTTCGCCAACCTGGAGAGGTTGGGCATTATTAGGTGTTCAAACAGTCCGTGGGCTTCCCCGCTACACATTGTCCCGAAAGCTGATGGATCATGGCAACCTTGCGGGGATTTCCGCAGGTTAAACAACGCTACAGCGCACAACCGCTACCCAATCCCGCATATCCAAGATTTTTCTGTTCATTTGGCAGGGGTGCGCGTTTTTTCTAAAATAGACTTGGTCCGCAGTTACCACCAAGTCCCAGTGCGCGCTAAGGACATACCCAAAACAGCGGTAATAACTCCATTTGGCCTATTCGAGTTTTTACGCATGCCATTCGGACTTAAAGGGGCTGCTCAGACGTTCCAACGCATGATGGACGCGGTGCTTCACGATCTCCCTTTTGTGTTCGTCTACTTGGACGATATTTTAGTAGCCAGCGCATCCGAAGACGAACACGAAAAACACCTGGCCACAGTTTTCCGAAGGTTGGGAGATCACAGGTTAATAATCAACCCAGCGAAGTGTCAGTTCGGGGTGGCGCAGATCGATTTTTTAGGACACCGCGTCTCCCCTGAAGGAGCGGTTCTGCTTCCTGACAAAGTGCGCGCGGTGGCAGATTTTCCCCGGCCGCAGACGGTCAGGGCATTGCAGGAGTTTTTGGGAATGGTGAATTTTTATAACCGTTTTCTCCCCCGCGCGACGCAACTCATGCAGCCGCTGTATGCCGCACTCAAAAAAAAGAAGCCCGCGGATAAGATCAAGTGGTCCCTGGAGCGGGACCAAGCGTTCTCGCAGGTGAAAGCAGCCTTGGCAAAGGCTGCGTTGTTGGCACACCCAGACCCAACAGTCCGCATAGCGCTCACCACTGACGCATCAGATGTGGCCATGGCGCGGTCGTGGAGCAACATGTAGCTGGGGTTTGGCAGCCCCTCGCCTTTTTCAGCAGGACCTTGCGCGATAGCGAACGTAAATACAGCACGTTCGACAGGGAGCTGCTGGCTCTCCATTTGGCCATCCGCCACTTTCAGTTCTGGCTAGAAGGACGCTCTTTCACCGCGTTCGTTGACCACAAACCGCTAACGTTCATGATGGCCAAGGTTTCTGAACCGTGGTCAGGCCGGCAGCAGAGACAGCTGGCCGCGATATCAGAGTTTACCACTGATATTCAGCATGTGGCAGGCAAACTCAATGTAGTGGCAGATTGCCTCTCGCGCGCCGTGGCAGCCCCAGTCAGCGTAGGAGTAGATTACGCAGCCATGGCCGCGGAGCAGGGTAGTGACGTGGATGTGCGCGCGCTTCAGTCTGGACCAACAGGGTTAAGGCTGGAGAGCAGGGTGCTGCAAGATGGTATGCCCCCCCTAATCTGCGATGTCTCCACTGGACGGCCGTGTCCAGTAGTACCGGCCGCGTGGCGCCGCTGCGTTTTTGACTCGATTCATTCTTTGGTGCACCCTGGGGTGCGCGCATCGGTCAAAATGGTAGGAGAGAAATTTGTGTGGCCAAGCCTTCGCAAACAAGTTAAAGAGTGGGCAGCAGCCTGCAAGGCGTGTCAAAGAGCCAAAGTACACAGGCACACGAGGGCTCCTTTGGAGCCGTTTCACATTCCGGCCAAGAGGTTCGATCACGTTCATGTGGGCCTCGTGGGCCCCCTCCCGCTGTCACAAGGGTACACACACCTTCTGACAATGGTGGACCGCACCACGCGCTGGCCTGAAGTTGTCCCGCTGGCATCAACCACCACCGAGGAGGTGGCGCGCGCGTTTTTAACAACTTGGGTGGCGCGCTTCGGCGTCCCGTCGGACATTACGTCCGACAGAGGCCCTCAATTTGTGTCCAAGCTTTGGTCGACAATGGCCCGCAGCCTGGGTGTCACAATTCACTGCACAACCGCATACAATCCGCAGGCTAACGGGTTATGCGAACGTTTTCATAGGTCATTGAAAGCAGCTCTCAGAGCGTCACTGACGGATGCAAATTGGGTAGACAAGTTACCGTGGGTGTTATTGGGGTTGCGTTCTGCGCCTAAAGAGGACTTAGAAGCCTCCCCAGCGGACCGTTCAAAGTGCTAGAAACAGGGGACAAGCAGTTTTTGCTAGATTTAGGGGGTAGGAAAGAGAAAGTTGGCATAAACAGACTCAAACCCGCTTTTGTGGTGGCAGACAAGCAAGTGCTGTTTGCAAGGGCCCCGCGGTGAGGTAGACCCCCGCGGGGGGCTTCACAGAGTAATGTTTCCCCAGAACACCCGCAGGGACTGATAAAAGGCTTCCACCCCCAGACGGCAAACTCCCAGTGTGACGGCGCCGCAGAGACGTTGAATCCCAGCTACAGCAGATACGGCAGGAGACTGAAGCCTAGACAGCATGTGGACTGATGTGTATTGATACTATCACGGCATGCATGTTGTTGTTCTCTTGTTTGTTCTAAAATGTTGGGGGGGCTTGTGTGGTGGACACACATGTGTGACCTGCTTTGTGACTCACATTTTAGATCAGAACAAAGGCAGAGCTTCCTGTGAAATTACAGGAAGCTGCAAGGCTTGAGACTGTGGGGGAGAAATTAAAGGATTAAAGAGGAGATGCATTGTGACTGTGAATTTTAATGCAACGTGGTCTGTGAGATATGTGACTTGTGAACTGTAAGAGTCCTGGGATTTAAGGACGAGAGTTTCCTGTGTTGCATTCATTCTTCTGTGAGATGTTGGTGATGTGAATAAAGCTGACTTGAGTCTCGTCATTCCCACATTCCCACAGTTCGTCTTTATGCCTGCCTATTTTCTTCCTCTGCCGCTAACAATATAACAGCTCCTATTCGTCTTGATCGTCATCATATTCACATACCTCCATTGCCGCCACCATTTTCTAAAACATCTGCCACTGTGCTCTTCTTTTGTGTTTGGATTGTGGCTGGTCAAATCAGTTTGGTGGCTCTTGGCTGCTACCGATAGTATGGGCATGTGAACTGTAGATTATATTCAATGTGCATGTATGAAATGCGGCTGCTGAGCTTCAAATAAATAAATAAATGATTCTATGCCACAAGAGTCCTCACTTGGCATGCTGTCTGGCTCATAATAACCAAAGGTCTGAGATGTTAGCAGTCTGCAGTATATTGAGGTTAGCCTCCAGGAAGTGCTGTTTATCTCTACCTGGCAACTGGTACAAGATTATAGTGAGTCAACAGTGTGTGCAACACCTACTGGCTAGGAGGTCAGAATCCTTTATATTGCACCTTTAAAAGGTGCAAATTTAAGAGAAGCACAAGAATTTATAATAAAAACCGCTAAACTACAAGAAAAAAAAAATCAAAATGTACAAGAAAGTCATACTTCCATGTGAAAAAGACATTCAAATTTACAAAGTCTATTAAACATTTACAGACTTGGATATCTAACCTGTTTATTGCTTTTATCAGTGGAATCACAGCCAATAAAAATTAGGGCTTTTTTTTTTAACAAGAATTAGCAAAAAAAAAACAAAAAAAAAAAAATGCAAAGTGGCTATCTTATTGCTTTAAATTATTAACTTAATTTTTAATTATTATTATTATGACAACTACAGGAAGAAGATGGAGGTCAAGCTGCAGCATAGCGATGTCAGCGGTGTATGGAAAGGCCTCAAAACCATCTCTGGGCACCAGGATATCACCTCCCAGGCAGTGGGGGCTAGGGAGTGGATGAACAACCTGAACCTGTTCTTCAACAGGTTTGACCAACCGCGTTCTCCTCCTCCTGCCCTCCAACCCCTGCTGCATCCACCTTCATCTACGCCCCCTGTCCACTGCCCCCCCTTCCACCCCCCCAGGTCTCAGTGCACATCCCCTGCTGTTTTTCCCCTCATATGCTCAACACCCCCTCCTCCCAGCACACAGTCCCTGGGGGGACTGTGTGCTGGGAGGAGGGGGCTGAACAAGATGAACAAGAAAGATCAAGGCAAGGAAGGCTGTAGGTCCGGACGGCATCAGCTTGAGGCTCCTCAAGTCCTGTGTGCAGACCAGCTGTGTGGGATTGTGGAGCACATCTTCAGCTTGAGCCTGAAGCTGGGGAGGGTACCATCATCATCATCATAGCAGTCTGTCGGGGGTGACAATGACCTGCTTCATTTAGGTCTGATCAGATTCCTCCATACAGCTCTGTCCTTCGCCCTCCGCTGCCAGGAACTCCTGACCTTGTTAACCCAGGCGACGTCCGAGCCGGTATGAGTTGCTTTCTGACTGACCATTTCATGAAACTGCTTGCAAAGTACTTGAGTACCACTAGCTTTTGCTGGACTAGCTGCACATTCTTGGCAGACAGAGGTATTATCAGTGGCAAGGACAGGCCAAGACAAACTGACTCCAGTATCTGTTGCAGTGACTGACCAGATGATAGGTTTGTTTATCTCTGCTCTTTGTGTAGTGCATGTCATGATGCACCGACTGGCAAAAGTCCACCACAGACCTTGCGAAAGATGTGCTTATCTGCCAGGATGTCCAGTCTCACCCCGTGTAACTGGGAGTGGTCCACCACAGACCTGTGACAGATATTGTTTTTAGTTCTGCCAAGTTTCCCAGTTTCACCCTCCACACCCTCGGAAGGGCGAGGTTGCCAGTTGAGTCGCCGATGGCCCAACCCATGAGACAGGTAGTACCGGTTTTCATGGTTATCCGGTAGCAAGCAAACCAATACCTGACCTGACATTGACTGGCATAAATAGCGGTGTAAAAATGAATATCATGATATTTGGGGTCTGCTGCGTGATGATGTCACAACGTTACACAACTCATGGAAGTTATGCGTTACCATAGAAATGGCAAAACAAACATAGCGCAGGAAGCTGCTGCTCTGTGGTCGGAACATCTACGTCTAATTGTGAGGAAAGATTTTAGTTGTAGTTTGCATGTTCTCCCTGTGCTGCGTGGGTTTACTCTGGGGGCTCCAGTTTCCTCCCACAATCCAAAGACATGCATGTTAGGTTAACTGGCTGTTCTAAATTGTCCCTAGATATCTGTCTCCTATAGGCCCTAAGAATAGAGGGTTAGTACTAGTGAAAGTGCTTTGAGTGGTCTTTGTGACTAGAAAAGTGCTATATAAGTGCAGGTTAGTTAGTTAGTTAGTAGTAGATACTGCCATGTTAAAAAAAAATGATAAGATTGCGGGGAGACGAATAATCAGGTGAGGTGGTTCCGGAGCAGAGCAGACTTTATTTCTCTCTCTCACAATTCACCAGAATCACAAACATCAAAAAGCATACAGGTCGCAGGCACCTTTCCTTTTTATATCATACAATTTGCTCAGTCACCTGTGGAGCTGCATTAACATGAAAGCCTTTGCCATTCTCTTTGTCACTATTCACATCAACCCACCAACTCCCGCATCAACACATCAACCCCCCATGACCATTCCGTCTGAGTGGAAACATACTGAGTGGATTCCCACCCCCCACCCCCAGAAACTCAGACTGAGCCTTAACCCTCATGTCCTTTGAGCTTCAGCCTACGTTCGTAGCGGCTGTAATGGGAGGCTGCAGCTCCGAGGTGCTGCTGAGCCGGTGGGGGGCTGTTGGGGGGGTGTCCGTCTGTGGGGGGACATTGGGAGGGGGGAAACATCGCTAGCATGCCCTTGTGACTGATCTGACGAGTCATTCACCTGGGGAGTTCTCAGTGGGGGTCGTCCACGCCGAGGAGCTCGGGCCAACGCCACCTGCTCATTTGCTAAAACGAAAGCGGGCTTAAGCCTGTCTATACAGACTGTTTCCCTGCGTCCCCCAAGTATAACACAAAATGTTTCTCCCCGGGTTCCAGCACTCTGAACGGGCCATCGTAGGGCGGGTGCAAGGGGGTACGGTGGGCATCGTGCCTGACAAATACGAACACCGCGTCCTTCAAGGCCTTTGGCACAACAGCTCATGGAAAACAGTGGTGGACCGGACCGGGTACCATCCCTGCCACTGCGCTATGTAGTGAAAGCGGGGATGGATCGGTGTTCGGCGCGGGGCTGTCCGGCAAAAATTCCCCTGGGAGCCGCAGCGGCTGGGAAAAAACAAGCTCTGCTGGGGAGGCTGCCAAATCCTCCTTCGGTGCTGAACGCAACCCTAATAGAACCCACGGCAACCGGTCTACTCAATTTGCATCCGTAAGCGAAGCCCTGAGCGCTGCTTTAAGCGATCTATGGAAATGCTCGCATAACCCATTGGCCTGGGGTTGTACGTGGTCGTGCGATGAAGTGTGATGCCCAGGCTCCGGGCCACGGTGGACCAGAGGTCAGAAACAAACTGCGGGCCCCGATTGGACGTGATATCTGAAGGGGTACCAAAAAAACGTGTGCAACTTCTGCAGACGCGGCGGAAGCCAATGGAACTGCTTCGGGCCAGTGCGTGGTGCGGTCCACCACTGTCAGGAGGTGCATGAACCCCTGCGATGGTGGGAGGGGGCCCACGAGATCCACGTGAATGTAGTTGAACCGCTTAGCCAGGATATGGAACGGCTCCAAGGGGACCTTTGTGTGCCTGTGCACTTTGACTCGTTGGCACGCTACGCAGGCTGCAGCCCACTTTTTTACCTGTTTGCGCAGGCTTGGTCAGACAAACTTCGCTCCCACCATTTTGACTGACGTGGGCACTCCTGGGTGCACCAGGGAGTGAACTGACTCAAAAACGCGGCAATGCCAAGCGCGTGGGACCACCGGGCATGGGGGGCCCGTGGATACGTCACAGATTAGGGGGGGGCCCCCGTCCTGCAGTACTCTTCTCTCCAGCCTTAACCCTGTTGGTCCAGACTGGAGCGCGAAACGTCCGCATCGCCGAACTGCTCAGCGGCCATGGCCGTGTAATCTATCCCCACGTAGACTGGAGCCACTAGTGCACGTGAGAGGCAGTCCGCCACCACATTGAGTTTACCAGCCACATGCTGAATGTCGGTCGTAAACTCCGAGATCACAGCCAGCTGTCTCTGCTGCCGGCTCGACCATGGTTCTGAAACCTTGGCCATTGCATACGTTAGCGGCTTGTGGTCCACGAATGCAGTGAAGGTGCGCCCTTCCAGCCAGAACTGGAAGTGGTGTATGGCCAGGTGGAGAGCCAGTAACTCTCTGTCGAACGCGTTGTATTTACGCTCACTGTCACGCAAAGACCTGCTAAAAAAGGCAAGCGGCTGCCAAGAACCGGCGATGCACTGCTCCACTATGGCCCCTATGGCCACGTCTGAGGCATCGGTAGTGAGCGCTATCCGAGCCACGGGGTCTGGGTGCACCAGCAGTGCGGTGTTCGCCAGGGCTGTTTTAACCTCGGAAAACGCCGGCTCTTGTTCCAGAGTCCAGTCGACTCTGTCCGCCGGTTTCCGTTTTTTAAGCACGGTGTACAACGGCTGCATGAGCTGGGCTGCGTGGGGGAGGAAACGATTATAAAAGTTAACCATCCCCAAAAACTCCTGCAGCGCCCTGATCGTCTGAGGCCGGGGAAAATCTGCCACTGCGTGCACTTTGTCCGGTAAGGGTATCGCGCCCTCCGGTGAGATGTGGTGGCCAAAAAAATCGATTCCCTTCACCCCGAACTGGCACTTCACCGGGTTGATTATTAATCTGTGCTCCTCCCACCTCTGAGAAACTGTCCTGAGGTGGGCTACGTGTTCATCCTCGGACGCGCTGGCCACTGGGATGTCGTCCAGGTAAACAAACACAAACGGCAGATTGCGCAACACCGCATCGATCATGCATTGGAATGTCTGCGCCGCGCCTTTTAACCTGAAGGGCATACGTAAAATCTCAAAAAGACCAAATAGGGTTATTACCGCAAGATAATCTTTTATTAGTTCCACAATGGGGAAATTCCAGGATTGCAGCAGCACAGGGACAGCAGCACTCAGAGCAATAGTAAATAAGATAATAAGATGAGAACTGGTTAGCCAAAGCAGTAAATAAATATACTGTACATATGTACACAATTATATACACAGTGCAGGAGCATTGCAGCTAGATGGTAAAACTAACTAACTACTAACTAACTAACCTGCACTTATATAGCGCTTTTCTAGTCACAAAGACCACTCAAAGCACTTTCACTGGCACTAACCCTCTATTCTAAGGGCCTATAGCAGGGGTCGGGAACCTATGGCTCGCGAGCCAGATGTGGCTCTTTTGATGGCTGCATCTGGCTCGCAGACAAATCTTTAATTATAAGGTTCAAGTTCAAGTGGGGTTACCGTATTTTGCTGTTGAAAATAGCGGCCGATGTGCGCATGTGCAAAAGGGTCCGCACAACGGCTTGTCGTGAGTAAACTTCCCTCGTTTTAATCACGTTGTCATCTAACTAATTTTAGAAACCCTTTTGAGAAGATGGCTAAAAGAAAAAGAGACGAGGAGTATCGTACTTTTCAGCAGGAATGGACAGAGGAATTTGCCTTTGTGGAGAGAGCAGGTTCTGCAGTGTGTCTAATATGCAATGATAAAATTGCATCTATGAAACGGACAAATATAAAGCGGCACTTCGACACACGCCATACTACATTTGCATCGAAATATCCTGCAGGGGACAGCAGGAAGAAAGCATGTCAAGAGCTACTATCAAGAGTGCAAGCTAGTCAGCAGCAACTCCGTGTTTGGACCCAACAAGGTGACTGGAATTCGGCTAGCTTTGCTGGCGCTTTAGCAATTGTGAGAAACGGAAAGCCATTTACAGATGGGGAGTATGCCAAAGCATTCATGCTTGATGTTGCCAATGAACTTTTTGACGACTTTTCGGATAAAGACAAGATAATTAAACGGATAAAAGACATGCCTCTGTCAGCAAGAACTGTTCACGATCGTACCATCATGATGTCAAATCAAATTGAGGCAACGCAAGTGAAGGACATAAATGCGGCACCGTTTTTTTCTCTCGCTTTGGATGAGTCAACAGACATAAGCAATTTATCCCAGTTCAGCGTGATTGCAAGGTATGTTGTCGGTGACACACTACATGAGGAAAGTCTTGCTGTTTTGCCTATGAAAGGGACAACAAGAGGGGAGGATTTATTCAAGTCCTTCACTGAGTTCGCTAAAGAAAAAAATCTACCGATGGATAAACTTGTTTCGGTGTGCACTGATGGTGCTCCGTGCATGGTGGGGAAAAACAGGATTCGTAGCGCTTCTTCGTGAACATGAAAAGAGACGCATCCTAAGTTTTCACTGCATCCTACATCAGGAGGCGCTTTGTGCTCAGATGTGTGGCGAGCAGCTTGGTGAGGTGATGTCGCTGGTCGTTCGGGTGGTCAACTTTATTGTTGCCCGAGCTTTAAATGATCGCCAGTTTAAAACACTGCTGGATGAAGTTGGGAATAATTATCCTGGTCTGCTTCTGCACAGCAATGTGCGTTGGTTGTCAAGGGGGAAGGTGCTCAGCCGTTTTGCGGCTTGTCTGAGCGAAATCCGGACTTTTCTTAAAATGAAAAATGTCGAGCATCCCGAGTTAGCTGACACTGAGTGGCTCCTGAAGTTCTACTATCTCGTGGACATGACTGAACATCTAAACCAGCTCAATGTGAAAATGCAAGGCGTTGGAAATACAATCTTATCCCTGCAACAAGCAGTGTTTGCATTTGTTAAAACAAGCTAGAACTCTTCATCGCCGACATTGAAACAGGTCGTTTACTACACTTTGAAAAACTGGGAGAGTTTAAAGATGCATGCACAGCAAGTGACCCTGCTCAACATCTTGATCTTCAGCAGCTAACAGGCTTCACATCTAATCTCCTGCGAATTCGAACCAGGAACCTTCTAGCTGTAAGGCAACAGTGCTAACCACTGCACCACAGTGCAGCAATGCAGATAATCCGCCTCCGCCTCCGTGTCTGGAGTTCTGTTTTTGTTCCGTTTTGGCTGCTTCAGCTTGATTTTATTCAACCACCCCCCAAAAAAAAACAAAAACAAAACATTGTTCAGTGTGAGGAGAGCCATAAAGCCCGAGGAGACGTCCATGCTATGCAGACTTCTAAAGCAGGTAAACCGATTCAGAATAAAACCCTGACACCTATGAGCACTTAAGATTTGGTGTTTACATTATCTTGTGATATTTGATACAGAATTTAAAAATGAAACTCAATCCCAGATCTAAGCAAGTTTCATAAATGTAACTATGTCAGAGAGTAATCCGATTACCTGGGAGTAGCCTGCCCCCCCCCCCCCCCCCCCCCAACAGCCTCCACCCTGTAGATGAACTGGTTGGGCAGCAGAGAGAAGATGTCTCCATCACTGAGGACTGACCAGGAGTCTCTCTGCAGAGGACAGACATCAGCATCCATAGATGAGTGGAGGAAATACGGGTTCACATGGGTCTGACACAACAGCTGTGGAAATCATCATGCATGATAACCACGCCGAAGACTCTGCACCCCAAAGACCTGAACAGCTACAGACCAGTGGCTCTCACAGCACACCTGATGAAGACCCTGGAGAGACTGCTCCTTGTCCATTTCCGCCCCCTGGTGAGACCAGTGATGGTCCCACTTCACTTTGCCTACCAGCATGACATTGGGGTGGAGGATGCAGTGATCTTCCTCTTGCATCGTTCCCTGTCTCACCTGGAGAAGCCTGGCAACATTGGGAGGATCATGTTCTTTGATTTCTCCAGTGCTTTCAACACCATCCAACCAGTGATGCTGAGGGACAAGCTGCTGTGTGCAGGGATGGACAAGCACCCATCATTGTGGATCCTGGATAACCTCACAGACTGGCCACAGCTTGTGAAGACCCAAGACTGTGTGTTTGAAACCATCATCTGCAGTACGGGGGCCCATCAGGGAACAGTTCTGGCTCCCTTCCTGTTCACTCTCTACACTGCTGACTTTTCACACAACACACCACACTGTCATCTACAGAAGTTCTCTGTTGACGCTGCGATTGTCAGCCTCATCTCTGATGGGGATGACTTGGAGTACAGAGGATTTATCCAGGACTTTGTGGACTGGTGCCTGCAGAACTGTCTCCAGATCAATCCGGGGAAGACCAAGGAACTGATGGTGGACTGCTGCAGGCGTGGACAACCCCCCACAGCACCGGTAAACATCCAGGGAACAGACATTGAGATGGTGACATCTTACGCCTGAGTGTTCACCTGAACAATAAACTGGACTGGTTACACAACACCAACACGCTCTACAGGAAGGGGCAGTGCAGGCTGTTCCTCCTGAGGAGACTCAGGTATTTTGGAGTGCAGGAAGCACTCCTGAAGACCTTCTATGACTCTGTGGTAGCATCAGCCATCACGTATGGAGTGGTCTGCTGGGGCAGCAGCATCACAGCAGCTGACAGGAAGAGACTGAACAGGCTGATCAAAAAAGCCAGCTCTGATCTGGGGCGACACCTCGGCCCAGTGGAGGAGAGAGGAGGATGGTGGCTAAGCTGTCATCTCTGCTGGAGTCCGAGTCCCACCCCATGTGGGACACGCTAAATGCACTGAGGAGCTCATTTAGTGGAAGGCTGTGCCATCCTAGGTGCTCGAGGGAGAGGTTCCGCAGGTCCTTCCTACCTGCTGCTGTCATACTTTATAATCTAATCTGTGCTGCTCATAGAGACCATACATAACACCACTGCTTTGCACAATAGGGATCGTTCCCTTCCAATACACTACTAATACAATTATAATTATTATTGAAGGTGACAACATTGTTAATTCAACTGTAAAACATACTGTCTCGATTTATATTTATATATTGCTGGGTAATGTTGTAAATACCATTTAACTGCAATGCTCCTGCACTGTGTATATACGTATACCGTGTGTATGTATATTTACTGTTTTGCAATCCAATTCTTTTCTTATTATCTTATGTATTATTGCTCTGACAGAGTGAATGGTTGTCTCTCTGTGTTGGCCCTGCGATGGACTGGTGATCTGTCAAGGGTATACACTGCCTCTCACCCAAAGATGCTAGGATAGACTCCAGCCCCCCACCCCCGACCTCATGACCCGAAAAGGATTAAGCGGTAGAAGATGGATGGATGGATGGATGGATAGATGGATGGATGGATGGATGGATTATTGCTCTGAGTGCTGCTATCCCTTTGCTGCTGCAATCCTGTAATTTCCCCATTGTTGGACTAATAAAGGTTGATCTTATCTTATCCAGTGTTGGGAGTCACGCCACTACTTTTGCAGTAATGTTCTGTGTAACGAAATTGCTGTTTAAAAATTCAGTAATGTGTTACAGTTACTGAAATTTGATCAGATGTGTTAGTCATGACTTGTTTTATTAATATGGTTATTAATATGGATAGATATTTTTCGCGCAAGTAAATGAATATACAAACTGAACCTGCCATAGCTGGCGCAGCCATCAGTCGACATGCCCTGTTACAAAGAGCCTGAGTCGTTATTACTGAGTGGAGGAAAAGATAAAGCTGCTTTGTTTTTGTGGAAACAGAGATTATTTTTCCTTGGTCGCAGTTAAGGACAAAAGCATATTGATGGGTTGCAAGCTAAGTGCCAGTTGAGACCTACTGCAATCTTCAGAAGCACTTGAAAACAGCAAAAAAGTTCAGACAAAGCTAGTGCTATGCTATGCTATGCTAACAACACCGTGTTAGTGGATCTATGCTGTCTAAACAGCCACGGCTGAGATGTAAAGCGAAAATATTCTTGTCCCATCACCAGTGTTGCCTGATGAGAAGTTAAGAAATATCGTACTGTCACTTTAAAATGATCATATTTTGACCCAGACTATTGCTTGTACTAAAATAGCTTGAGAAATCACAGGCTAGGATGGCATTTAAACAAAGCTATTCTATATGTATGGAAGTGCAGTAACCTAAGGAATAAATGCAGAGGCTCGGCCATTTGAATTAAACAACTGCTGTATGCATTGTCACACACACTCACCCACACAGTGAACTGCACCTTTTTCCACAACCACTGCTTCCATCCTTAAACGCAGGGTCTAACTCCAGGAAGGGTGATAAAGCTGCTGTGACTGGTAGAGTTGCTTTGTTTTCTTACCTGTGTCTGTGAGGCTGGACTCTTCTTTTAGTGACTCTTTTCTTTTAGTATTTTTTTCCTCCAAGCCCGAACTCATGTTCACTGATTTTTTTTTTAATCTGTTACTGTGTCAGTGCAGCCGCCCAAACAAAGGTGAGCTAAGTGCTGCTAATGTGATTGGCACATTTGGCGGTGAGGAGGAGCCAGCCTGGTATGAGCTGATCAGCTATGAGCAGGCATCAGTTTCTGGTGATGTGTGTGGGTGTTCACATAAATCAAAATGACATTTTTTGGGGGGGATGCACAGAAATGCCAAAACTACTGTATATTTGGCCTTTTTTAAAACTATTGATCCTATATTGTATAGGCCCTAAAACTATCGTATAAATACGATAATTACCGTATATCTGGCAACACTGCTCAACGGCTGGATTTCAAGCACAGGTTTGCATCTGGACAGTTTGTGACCCAGACCCTGGATTGTGATCCATGGAAATTAAAATGCATTTACTTGCTACCTGGATAAAGATTATTCAGAAATGGATTTTGATCTCCAAAAGGAATTTGAGGGACTGGATCATGTCTCTGTCACAGACATTTGGACTGTGGATAATGGACATTTTCTTTGGATCACTGCGTTGTGTTAGGTTTGGGAACCGTTAGTGTGTGACAAGGGTGGTGGCTCTGCCTTTCCGGTTCCACCACCACCCAGGGTATAAGAAGACAGGGAGAGAGAGGGGCGGTCTCTTGGCCCCCTCTCTGCCTGGCGGATGCGCATGTGTATGGTGAGAAGGCATTGTCAATAAACCTCTCGTCCTTGGCTCCTACTCCCGACATGACATTTGGCAAAGAAGATAAAAGGTATGGACGCGGGTGTCATGTCATTGTTTTTGGAGCTTTCTGGTGAGCTGCCCGTCCCTTGGGCGAGGTGGCTCACCACTTTTCAAACATACTTGGAGGCACTGGATCTTGGAAGACTGGAGAAGTTGAGAGCACGAGCACTGCTGGTTCATAATTTAGGAATGGAGGGACAGCGTATTTTAAGCACTTCAGGCGAGTGTGATAGCTTTGTGATACCTTAGTGATGGAGCTAATGACGAGATATTTTTGCGCCTCAGAAAACGTCATCGTCCGCAGGATCCAGTTTCGACAGCACCGCCAGCGGATTGGCGAGTCGGTGCAATGGTTTGTGGCAGACCTACACCAGCTGGCCAAGGACTGTCAGTCCAACTGTCAGAGCGTTGGAGGAAGAGATGGTCTGCGACCAGTTGGCGGAACATACTGTTTGCCCAGCTACAAGGTCGAAGCTCCTTATGTTCTTGTCATAGTTTGAGCGCTGATTCTGTCCGCGCTCGGATCATCCAGTATTTTCCCCGTTCCTCTGTGTTGTTTTCCTTATGGCCGTTCAGGGCCTTTATTTTGACAGCGTTACAACGGGGCTTCCGGCTGTCAAAGCTGAGTCACGTTGTGACAGCTGATTGCCACTTCCTCTAATTACATTCTCCATTATTGATTGTGCCCTATTTAAGGGAGCAGCTGAGGTTACTCCTGGCTGCAACCTCACACTACGTTGGACTTCCACAACGTTGGGCTGGAATCCCTAACCCTGATTCCAGTCTCCCTTCCTCTTCATATTCAGTGAGTGCTATTCTTCCTCAAGGTGTTGTCTCGTATCTTAATCGTCAATTTTGTGCCTAGTCCATGTATGTGTTTTGCCCCACATGACTTATTATTTTGTCATTTTATCTTGTGTTAATAAAACATGCAAACTCACTGGTTGGCTTTCGGCATCTTATTGATGGCCCGTGAGGGCCATCGTTGACAGTAGGTCGCAGCCAAACGAGACGCCGGTTGCTGTGAGTTTGTGTTGTTTGGGCTTGTAGTTTTTTTTTCCTTTTCTGCGTACCAGTGTGCTGGGAGATGGCATCGCCACACAAGGGCTATGCTTTGAGCTTGTGCTATGAGCTGGTTATGGCCCTCATTGAGATAGATGGTATCCTTTCACATGTTCGTAGCGACCGCACCCCCGGCGGTCCACGCTGGTACCTGGACTTCGCAGAGGCAGCTACTAACCACCATCCTCGTTATGCTGACCACCCTGAAATCACGACGAGGATGGCGGAGATCTCGGCACTTCAGGAGAAGATCTGCGGACTGGATGAAAACCCCGGCAGGAAGCCGAAGGTGAGGCATCCCCGCTCCTTGCCTCGGGATCCAGTTCCTGTCACCCGGTCAGCCCAGGAATCTACACCACCCAAGTGCCATTCCCAGTGGAGGAGGACGTCAGCTGGGATTTCCCCGGAGGAGACTCAGTGGACAGCTGTGATCATCCAGGACCGGGTGGCTGTGGCTTGTTCTGCCTCCCATCCTTCCCAAGTTATGAAGCATGTGAGGGCGGCAGTCAGACTAGTGGAGATCAGTCCCAAACTCCATGATTACCCCGAGTACGCTGACCTGCTAGCCTCTGTCTCCACGCAGGAGAGGCATTTCCCTGACCTTACCTTTGCCTCGCCCTCTGCCTGTAAATGTCATCAACATGCTCGTGATAAGCCTCAGTGAGATCCCCATACAGATCCAGTTCTGGGTAGCTGAAAGAACTCTGCCTCCCTGCCAGTT
Source organism: Pholidichthys leucotaenia (assembly GCA_020510985.1). Classification (NCBI taxonomy): domain Eukaryota; kingdom Metazoa; phylum Chordata; class Actinopteri; order Cichliformes; family Pholidichthyidae; genus Pholidichthys; species Pholidichthys leucotaenia. The sequence goes on along the minus strand of CM035842.1, from coordinate 318,188,843 downwards.
GTCGCACCTGCGTCTCGACGAAAGGGAAAGACAGCAGCCTCCTCCTCCTGGTCATCTGTTTCCATTGTTCCGTCAGCTCCTCATTCCCGGACTGTCTTGGCTGCTCCCCCCCTCTCCTCGACGCTTTCCCCAGCTGCTGTGAGCTCCACAAGTCCGTCTCTGGCTGTAACTGTTCCTGATCCGGTGCGAGCGGTTCCTCTTCGCCTTCCCGGGGGGCCCTCCCTCACCATCCAGAGGGGAAAGGAGAGAACCAAGCCCACTGCAGCAGTGTCCATCGGCCCTCAGCAGAGCAGGCAAGTGTCTTTTCATTCTTTTCCTTCACTGTGTGAATTGGCTTGTCTGACTCCTGGGGGTGGAGTTCAGGGCTCACAGTCCCCCGTGCTCCTTCCACCTCCTGCAGTTACTAATTGTGAGCCTGCATCCTCTGTGTCTCCTTCCTCTGAGCGTCCCCCGGTGCCAGGAATACACCTCTGGATGAAGAAGGAGCCTGCGGCCCTGGAGAGCCTGGTACCAGTCCCACAGCCATGTCACGGGCAGAGGAGGAGGGAGCGGACTGCTGGTTGGAGCCTGCGCCGACGATCAAGCGTCCCTGGGTCTTCATGGAGGAGCGAGTCGACTCAGCAGGCCACGGATCCCCTGCCACCACGCTGAGCGGGCCTTCGGCGTGGACCTCAGTGCCAGGGAGTCCTCAGACTGTGAGGACCATCATGCCGGCTGCGGAGCCCGCCGCAGCCGAGTGGGAACCAGGAGTGGACCTCCAGCTTGTGGAACCTGGATCGCCGAAGTCCTGGACGGCGGTGGAGCCCGAGATCAGGCAAGTGCTCTATTTTGTCTTTCTCTTCTCTATGTTGGAGCATTATTGCCTGTCTCTGGGGGAAGCGAGCTGGGTGCAGCCGATCACTGTATCCGAGCTTGTCTCACCGTGCTCTGCCGCTGCCGGTGATTCTGATCCCGGTTTTCTTTCTTCTTCTGAGCCTTCTCCCAGGGTCAGTGGTGATGAGTCGGTTCTGGTCGTCATCTTGGAGGTTCCAGGTCCATGCTTGGAGGTCATCCCTGGTGCAGCTCCAGCCCTGTTGGGGTCCATCGTGGGTGCAGCGCTGGCCCGGTCGGGGTCCAGCAAGGGCGCAGCGCCAGTTCAGTTTTGGTTTGGAGAAGGAGCTGCAGATCCTCTTCCTCTGTTGTCTAACGCCGGACTGGCCCCTCATCCTTCCCCTAATCCCTTTCCTCCTCCACCGGGTGCTGCTGGGGTTCCCCAGTTTCAGCTTGGCCTCCCCTTTGCTATCCCTCTCGGTAGGGAGGCTGCTGCCAAGTTTTTCTCTCCAGTCCTGGTGGCCTATTGATGCGGGTCAGCCGCCCGGGAAACTGTTTCGCCAGTTTGGCATTCGGGGTCGGCCACTCGACGGACTGATTTGTTTGCTCGGCGACCTGGTCCGGCCGCCAGAGGTACTGTTTCTCCGGGCCTGGGACTGGGGTAGGCAGCCTGAACTGTTTATTTTTCCCCCTGCCAGTAATCTGGAACCTGAATGCGGGTAGACCTCCCGAACTATTTGTTTTTTGTCTCTCTGTGCTCTGCCTGCCGACATCCCTGTAAGTGTTTTTTATTTTTTTTCCCCCTTCTGTAGTTTTAGGGATGCTCTTGTGTTTTTTGTCTATGGACTATATTGAATTGTTGTGTATCGCCACTCTGTAGCGTGTTATTTTTTCTTGGTATTATGGGGTACGCTGTTTTTTGTTATGTGCCTGTATTTCAGTTTTTCTTGTTCCTCTGTGGTTTGAGAGATGCTCTTTTGTTTTTTGTTTTTTTGTGTTTTTTGTTTTCCTTGCCTATTGATTAGACTGTATTCATAGTGTGCTGCGCTGCTTGTAGCGGTCTGAGGTTTTTTTTTCGGCCTGGTATTTTTTTTGGGTGCAGTGTGTATGTACCTGTATTTTAGTTGTGTATTCTACCATGCACGGATTGTTGTACCATGTCTTTATTTTTTTCCCATATTTGAGCCTTGTCATTTCTGGTTCTTTGTTGCCCTCCTTGGTGGTTTTTTTTTTCTGGTTAGTGTTTCACATTTTCTTTCTGTGATTGTCGCCCTCCTGACCTGTTCCCCCTCCACCCTCCCTGGGTCGGCCTGGGTAGCCTCCTGGGTGGGTGGGTGGGGGTGGGGGGGGCTTGGATGTTATGTTGCGCCTGGAACGCGCCTTTTGAGGGGGGAGTACTGTCATGGTCTGAGCGCTGATTCTGTCCGCACTCGGATCATCCAGTATTTTCCCCGTTCCTCTGTGTTGTTTTCCTTATGGCCGTTCAGGGCCTTTATTTTGACAGCATTACAACGGGGCTTCCGGCTGTCAAAGCCGAGTCACGTTGTGACAGCTGATTGCCATTTCCTCTAATTACATTCTCCATTATTGATTGTGCCCTATTTAAGGGAGCAGCTGAGGTTACTCCTGGCTGTGACCTCACACTACGTTGGACTTCCACAACGTTGGGCTGGAATCCCTAACCCCAATTCCAGTCTCTCTTCCTCTTCATATTCAGTGAGTGGTATTCTTCCTCAAGGCGTTGTCTCGTATCTTAATCGTCAGTTTTGTGCCTAGTCCATGTATGTGTTTTGCCCCACGTGGCTTGTTATTTTGTCATTTTATCTTGTGTTAATAAGACATGCAAACTCACTGGTTGGCTTTCGGCATTTTATTGATGGCTCGCGAGGGCCATCGTTGACAGTTCTCGGGTGAACTGACGTTATCCAAAGCCATCGAGATAGCTCAGCAGTTGGAGGCGGTGGATAAGCTATTGCAGGAGCTCGGTGAGAGAGCACCACATTGCCATTTTGAACCTGGGTTGTGGGTCCACGAAGCACTGTTTCAAGGCTAAGAGTTGTTCAGCAAGAGCAGAATGCTGAGGCACACGTGGCTACTTGCTTCATGTCACAAGGACATGCCACAGATCCAAGTAAGGAGGTCCGTGGCACAAAGTGGACTCTCGCACCCTTGCGGTTGTTCATGCTGTGTCTCTGAGTACCAACGATCACACAGACTGTGTGATGGAGTTGAACAGGGTGGAAGTGTTGTTGTGAATTGACACTGGAGCGGTGGGCTCCGTGCCAGATTGGACGACCGTTAGATGTTTTTCCCCGCATGTCAGAATTGAGAAGGACCCGGTGCTGCTTTGTGGTTGTGGAGTAGGATGGCTGGCCACGGTCGAAGCATTGAAACTGACGGCTCAGCGTGAATCGGCCAAGACGTGGGACCGTGTGATCCTGAGCATAGCGGACGGCGCAGTGTGGGATGAGGAACTGCTTGGCACCCTGGAGAGTGAGCAAGACCAATTACATCCAGGGTCATTGCGGGAGGGTTCCGGTGCCAGCGCCCAAGTAGCCCTAGCTGACGGAACTGGGTGGCATGGTGGGACGCCCGTGAGGGCAGGTGGCGCCAAGTGGCTGGCTCCATCTTCTCCCGGATTTCAGCTGGGAGGGACCAGAGAGCAGGGAGTCACAACGTTGAGGCTGGCAGCGGAAATGAAAGAGAGCGGGGCAGGACCAGCTGGCATGGTGAGATAACGTGCCAAACAGGAACACTGGAAGCCGAGTGGGGTCCCTCTGGGGATCGCGGATGTGGTCCAGCCCCGGGAGGAGGCACGGTTGAGAGGAGTTTGGATCAATCGTCGGAGAAGAGACGACCAGGACGACGTGCTGGTGGTGGCTGTTCAGGAGGATGCCTATCTTCAGCTATATGAAGATTGGCATCATGGAGGAAGATAGGCTCATGGAGGCACCCTAATGAGCTGCGGCGTGCCCGGGAGAAGAAGGAGGTGCTTGGGACTGAGCGTGGGGTGTCCCTGGTGGTGAGGAAGAGAAGGCGCACCGGAGTTGAATCATTCAACGGTTATCCGGAGGGTGGTTCCTCTCTCGAGGCAGACTGATGGTTGGACAGTGTGTGATACATGTGTCAGAAGGGGGTACAGCAGGTATGTTTATTGTGTTATGGTTCACGGGATTATTTTGTGCTTTCTCTCTTATTTCAGGAACACGGCAGTTATTTTCTTTTAGTTGGACTGGGTTTTTTTTCTAGTACAGATAGCAGAATAATCTGTCTTGCTGTGTGGGGGTGGGGGTGGGACGGCAGTCCACCTGTCCTCCCCTAGTTTTTAGTTGTGTTGAGAGACTGATAGGCCCCTTTTAGGTATTTCTGTTTAGTTTTAGTGCGTGATTCGGGTTCCAAATTGGGGTGGGTCTCGATTGTATATGTGTGTTTTGGACCTTTTTGACGGGGGGGGGGGGGGGTTGGGAACCGTTAGTGTGTGACACGGGTGGTGGCTTCGTGTTCCGCCACCGTTCCGGTTCTGCCACTACCCAGGGTATAAGAAGGCAGAAAGAGAGACAGGCGGTCTCTTGGCCCCCCTCTCTGCCTGGCGGATGCGCATGTGTATGGTGAGAAGACATCATCAATAAACCTGTGTTCAGTTCAACACTCAGTCTCATCCTTGGCTCCTACTTTTGACATAACACACTGCACATTGGGTTAATCCATCCATATCATATTTTTTTTTTTTTCTCTCTCGGCGCCACACGAGTCGGCAGCCCTTTGCAACAGCGGCTCGATTCCGAGTCTTTTTCCCTTCCTCTCTCTTTTTGATCCGTCTTTTTTTTTCACTCCATTTATATCACGGACACACAGATCGTCCCAAAAGTCTCCTGAGCCGGTGGACGGAGCCACTGTTTATGGCAGGATACGATACAGCAGGGAAGAGCTGCTAGCATTCAACCGCCACCCGGTCCCATTGGAAAAACTCGACATACCGAGAGAACTGAGGCGAAAACGCCGCGGCTGCCGGGCTGGAGTAAGGCGGAGGACAAAAAATATAAGGTACAGACCCTCCCTTCCATCTGTTGTCATGGGAAATGTACGGTCGTTACTGGGAAAGGTAGATGAGCTAGCGGCTATCTGCCGCTACGATAGCACATATCGGGAGTGCTCTCTCCTTTTGTTTTCTGAGACGTGGCTAACTGAACTAGCAGCAGATGCTAACATTGAGCTGGAGGGTTTTCACATGATACGGGCTGACCGAACACCAGACAGTGGCAAAGCAAGGGGCGGTGGAGTGATAATGTATGTTAACAACAACTGGTGCAGACCGGGACATATCACTGTTAAACAACGACACTGCAGCAAAGACATTGAGTTGCTAGCTGTTAGCATGCGGCCTACATATCTCCCGAGAGAACACTCACACGTGATCTGCATTGTTGTTTATGCAAATCCGACGGCGAACGCTGGGACAGCACGTGACGTCATCCATTCAGTAACCAGCAGGCTGCAGACAGAACACCCAGATGCTCTTCTCCTCATCTCAGGCGATTTCAACCATGTTTCACTGTCTCCCATTCTACCCACGTTCACCCAGTATGTCACAAGCCACACTAGAGACAATAAAACACTGGACTTATTCAACGCAAACACTAAGGAGGCGTACACTTCATCACAACTCCCCCCACTCGGGAGATTGGATCACAACTTGGTTCATCTCCGGCCGGTGTACAAACCCCTAGTGCTCAGACAACCTCCGGCCATGCGCACAGTGGAGTTATGGTCTGAGGAGACAATGAGCACTCTAAAGGGCTGTTTTGAAGCCACCGCCTGGAAGCAGCTCTGCGATCCACATGGTGAGGACATCGATGGCCTCACTCACACCTTCACAGACTACCTCAGCTTCTGTGTGGCCAAATCCGTTCCCACCAAGACCATACGGTGTTGCTCAAACAACAAACCCTGGATCAACCCTGAGATAAAAACACTTCTGAGAGAGAAGAAGAGGATCTTCAGGTCGGTGAACAGGGAGATGTTGAAGTCTGTACAGAGGGAGCTGAGGAGAAAGATCAGAGAAGGCAAGGACAGCTTCAGGAAGAAGATGGAGGACAAGCTGCAACAGAGCGACATCAGCGGGGTCTGGAGAAACCTCAAAACCATCTCTGGGCTCCAGAATACCTCCCCCCAGGCCACGGGGGGCAGGGAGTGGGCGAACAACCTGAATCCGTTTTTCAATAGGTTTGACCAACCGCCCTCCCCCCTGACTGCACAACAACCACTGCTGCCTCTAAAGAAATCAAGTCCTGCTGCCCACTCCCCACTCCACCAACACCCCCCCACTCCCAACACACAGCCCCCCATCCTGACCCTGACCAGGACCCAGGTGAGGACGGAGCTGAGGAAGATCAAGGCGAGGAAGGCGTCGGGACCGGATGGCATCAGCGCAAAGCTCCTCAAGTCCTGTGCAGACCAGCTGTGTGGGATTGTGACGTACATCTTCAACCTGAGCCTGAAGCTGGGGAGGGTACCACAGCTGTGGAAAACATCTTGTGTGGTACCTGTACCAAAAACTTCCCACCCCAAAGACCTGAACAGCTACAGACCGGTGGCCTTGACATCCCACTTGATGAAGACCCTGGAGAGACTGCTCCTTGCTCACCTCCACCCCCTGGTGGAACCAGCGATGGATCCACTCCAGTTCGCCTACCAGCATGGCATTGGGGTGGAGGATGCGGTGATCTTCCTCCTTCACCGTTCTCTGTCCCACCTGGAGAAGCCCGGGAATATGGTGAGGATCATGTTCTTTGACTTCTCCAGTGCTTTCAACACCATTCAACCGATGATCCTGAAGGACAAGCTGCTGCGCGCAGGGGTGGACCAGCACCTGTCATCATGGATCCTGGACTACCTCACGAACCGGCCCCAGTTTGTGAGAACCCGGGACTGTGTGTCCGACACGATCATCGGTAGCATGGGGGCCCCCCAGGGAACGGTGCTGGCTCCCTTCCTGTTCACTCTTTATACTGCGGACTTCTCACACAACACAACACACTGCCATCTACAGAAGTTCTCTGATGACTCTGCAATCGTTGGCCTCATCTCCAATGGAGATGAAGCTGAGTACAGAGGGCTTATCCAGGACTTCGTGGACTGGTGCCATCGGAACTGCCTCCAGATCAACGCGAGGAAAACTAAGGAGCTGGTGGTGGACTGCCGCAGGCATGGGCAGCCCCTCACAGCACCAGTAAATATACAGGGAACAGACATCGAGATGGTGACATCCTATAAGTACCTGGGTGTTCATCTGAACAATAAACTAGACTGGTCACACAATACTGACGCACTCTACAAGAAGGGACAGCACAAGCTGTTCCTGCTGAGGAGACTCAGGTCTTTTGGTGTACAAGGGGCGCTGCTGAAGACATTCTATGACACGGTGGTGGCATCAGCCATCACTTTTGGAGTGGTCTGCTGGGGCAGTGGCATTACTGCAGCCGATAGGAAGAGACTGAACAAACTGATCAAGAAAGCTAGCTCTGTCCTGGGGCAGCGCCTTGATCCGGTGGAGGAGATAGGAGAGAGAAGGATGGTGGCTAAACTGTCATCTCTGCTGGAGTCCGAGTTTCACCCTATGCAGGACATACTGAATGCACTGAGGAGCTCATTCAGCAGCAGACTACATCATCCCAGGTGCACAACCGAGAGGTTTCGCAGGTCCTTCCTACCAACGGCTGTCAGACTGTACAACCTAAGCAGGGCTGCTCACAGAGATAGCAAAAAGACATAACAAACTAATAGTTTTTTGAATTGCAAAAGATGCAATAGTCTTACACAATGTTCCCCTCCGGCATACAACTAGGAAAATACCGGTCACTATGGAGGGTGAGAATATGTATGGGCACATAATCATACCATATAGGATAACTAAGTAGACGGTTATGCTGTTTCATCCCATCTAGCAACAATGCTCTGCACTGTGTGTGTTTATATATTTACATATTTATTCCATCTAGCTACAATGCTCCGCACTGGGTGTGTTTATATTTATATATCTATATATTTATTCCATCTAGCTACAATGCTCCGCACTGTGTGTTTATATATCTACATATTATTCCATCTAGCTACATTGCTCCGCACTGTGTGTGTTTATATATTTACATATTTATTCCACCTAGCTGCAATGCTCCGTACTGTGGGTGTTTATATATTTACATATTTATTCCATCTAGCTACAATGCTCCGCACTGTGTGTTTATATACTCATATATTTATTCCATCCAGCTACAATGCTACAATGCTCTGCACTGTGTGTCTGTGTGTGTGTATATATATATTTTATAGTAATATGTAAATATGTATATTAGCTGCTCTTGCTTGCTTGTTTTTTTTTTTCTTGCCTTCTGATTGTTGCTCTGAGTGTTGCTATCCCTGTGCTGTTGCAATCCTGGAATTTCCCCATTGTGGGACTAATAAAGGCTTATCTTATCTTATCTTATCTTATCTCTTATCTTATCATAAAGGTAAGATAAACATGGACAGCTTTATGGTGCTTCCCGCCTTCTAGCTTGGTGCTCATCATAATAGAATGGGGGAAGGAGAAGCTGTTTGTGGCGGGGCCTTGCATGGCAGTCACCCCTCTGATTCTATATGTGATTAACATTGTAGATAGGAGAAATGTAATTTCATTCAACTGTACATGATTGGCTGTATGGACTGAATGACAACAGAGATGGCTTCTTCTTCTTCTTCTTCTTCTTCTTCTTCTTCTTCTTCTTCTTCTTCTTCTTCTTCTTCTTCTTCTTCTTCTTCTTCTTCTTCTTCTTTATGCAGTGTTGCCAACTCTCACTCTTTTGGAATGAGTCTCACTTCCCTCTCCATCACTCCACAAACCTTATTTCTCACTCCAAAATGAGGAAATTACTGGCAATATATGTTGATTTTCTTCAGATTTTTCCCACAATAAGAGCTCTCAAGGCAGGGTAAAGCAGACTGAACATGTTCTAAAAGCTCTGTCTGAAACAGGCTGTTTTCAACCTGACATTAATAAGCCCGTAATGTAATCCATAATTAAATTATCTTGCTCCTCACACTGCAAGATAATTGAAGTATGCATTTATAAGTAACATGAGTTACTTTTCCAAGTAACTAATTACTTTAATCATGTAGTAATTGGTAAAGTAACTCAATTACTTTAGAAAAAAGTAACTAGTAACTGTAATTAGTTACTATTTTTAGTAACTTGCCCAACACTGATCTTATCTTAAGATGTGTAAGTGGAATGTGGAATAAACCAGTCGCTGCCTTTGTTCTCATTCTCTGTAACAAATGGGTGTAGCACACCCAGGCCAAATTGAACTCTGCAATTCCCTCTCATGAACTTTGTTGCTCAATTTATGAACTTTTGAGATTGTTTTAACCCTTTTCCCAGTTTTACCACCCCCACAGAAGCCAAGCAGGACCTCTGGGTGCATTCCATTGCCTCTCTCGCTCGTTCTCTCTCTCAACCACACAGACTTTTCACACCTAGGTGTGAGGAGCAGAAGAACAAAGACTCCTACTGAGACCTCAGGGTTTATGACTGCAGCTATCCAAGAAGAGCTCCTGAAACCCACATTGACTCTGTCTGCGTTGCTTGTTTGTTATAGATATTTGTGCATGTTTTCCCTCATTATCAATCCTCATAGATTAGACAAAATCACATAGAAATGTGGTACGGATGAACTTGTGCCATTCACATTTGTTTTGTGCCTAACTTAGTAATAATTAAGCATTTCGGAGAATTCAGTCTAACCCAATCTCTCTGCTCCCCCCATCCCAAACTGGAGTGGGCTGATTTGCATACACAGTGAGAGATCAAGCCAACTCCCTGATTGGTGGATTCACAGTAAAGAACGCCCCTGTGTGCGAATCTGCTCCCTTTCATCACACACTCAGACCTGAGTCCTCTCTCTTTTCCTTCTGGCTCCCAGAGAGAGAATGTCTCCTTTCTCTCTGTCTGGCCTTTGGGCCACAACTCACAGCTCTTCAGTTTTTTTAACCCCAGGTAAACACAGCATTTTTTTCCCTTTTGTTACACAGAATATTTTCTTCATTAGAACTTTTACACTTTTGGCATTTGTCCTGAAAGTTTTGCTGCCTTCTTCAGAGAGCAATGACTAGTTGGAGTTAATCCTCAAATTTCCTTCTTCTCTAAGTTGTCATGTGCGCCTCTACGAGGCACAGAGAAACCAGCCCAACTGCTGGATGGTGTTTCCAATTACAAATACAAACAAGACATGGCCCAAAATAACTGAAACACAATTGGAGAAAATAAAAGGCAGAATAACACTAAGAGGAACATGGTAATATAACAGACAAATAAATACACTGAGAAAGCCACGAGACTGGGTCAGGCAGAAATCCCAGCCCCAGCTCTTGACAGAACACCCCCCCCCCCCCAACGTAGCACGAAAAGAAAAAAAGAAAAAACCTCCCCCTTGTCCTCCCCAGCAGAACACACAATAACACCCAGGGTGGGTGGTGGGGGAACAGGCTAGGAGGGCACAAAAAAAGCCTTCCCAGGACCCACACCAGAAAAAACACAGAATTAGACCCCCCAAGTCCAGAAGCTATAAGGCTTAGGAGGCCGCCCAGAGTCCCAGGCCCAGTGGATGGCATGGTGCACCCAGTCTGGTGGCCTGCCGAAGTCCCAGACCAGCCGGACGGCCAGGTAGAATGAGTCAGGTGGCCTGCCAGGGAAAATTGTCCACCCAACCCAATGGCACAGTCTATCGGGCTGCCGACCTGAGTTCTTCAGCCACCAGCTCAGGAGAGGCCGCCCGGGAGGTACCTCCTCCACAGGGAGACCCACAACTGGGGAGGACAGCCGAGGAGGGGGAGCCCCGACGTCGTCTGGCAGTGAAGGAGTGGGAACCACGACAGCGTCTGGCAACAAAGGGGAGGGAACCACGACAGCATCTGGCAGCAAAGGAGAGGGCACCAAGACAGCGTCTGGCAGCGAAGGAGAGGGAACCACGACAGTGTCTGGCAGTGAAGGAGAGGGAACCATGACATAATCAGGTCGAGGAGGAGAGAGGATCCCGATGGCGTCAGGCTGAGGAGGAGGGGGGGACCCCGATACCATCGATGGTCTTGGACGGAAGGCAAGTAGCACCCACGGTGTCCTAATCTGGGACATAGTTGCACCCGTGGGGCCTCCAGGCTGCAGCACTGCAGCACCCGCAGCGGCCCCGGGCTGGAGCACTGCAGCACCCGCAGTGGGCCCCGGCTGGGCCAATGCTGTACCCGCAGTGAGCCCCGGCTGGGCCAATGCTGCGCCCACAGTGGGCCCCGGCTGGGCCAAAGCTGCACCCACGGTGGACCCGGATTGGACCAGAGCTGCACCCACGGTGAACGGGCCAACCCGCGAGAGCACCAGGCCAAGGAGGCGGTCAATCAAAGGGGACTCAGGTGAGGGCAAAGAAGGAAGATCCATGAAGACCTCTGCGGGGGGAGCTGCACCCACGGAGGTCCCGGGCTGGGACGGAGTGCTCTTGACGATCTCTGCTGGGGAAGCAGGACCCCTGATGACCTCGGGTGGTGAGCCTGGACCCACGAAGACCTCTGGTGGTTCTGGAACATCTCCGGCAACCCTGGGAGGAAGCTCAGAAAGAACACAAAGAGAAGCAGGGTCAGGGTTGCCGGCAGTGGCAGAGCCTGGCGAGGCGAGCTCAGGTGCAGCGGATGGCTGCACCTGGCTCTCCTCACCAAGAGCCAGGCAAGATTGCTCTAACACAGAAAGGAGAAAGACAAAAGAGAGCACTTGCCTGAGCTCGAGCTCCACCGCCATCCAGGGCTCCGTTGATCCAGGTGATGATGTTTCTCCGGGCTCAGTCATCAGGGGTTTCAGCTTGGTTGCTGACTCTGCTGCGGCAGTCTCCTCAGCAAGCATGATGGTCAATGCAGTCTTGTCTTCCCCAGGCAAAGGAGCCCACGTTGGTGACTTGTCCGGCATGGCAGCTGGGGGTCGGCCCACCGATGGTACTGGGATAGGATCCTCCCCGACCTGTGGCTCCACCCGTGTCAGGCGGCTCAATCCCGAGGCTGATGAAAAAGGAGGAGACACGGAGAGGATTGATGAGCAATTGGTGACTGCAGCAGGTAGTGAGAGCTCAGGGTACTGCACACCCTGAGCCTCATTACCGGGAATCAGGCAAGGCATGTCGTCAAAAATTGAATGAGAATGAAATGACACTTGCCTGCAATCCCAGTCTTCTGTGTTGCCTGCTACAGCCGGTGTAGCGACCTCCTTCCCTGTGGTTGTGGTGGCTGTGGGCCCCTCAGAGGACTGTAGAGGAGCCGCCCCTGTCGGCATGGAGACTGACTGAACCAAAGAAAAAATAGATAAGCCCCGGCAGCGGGAGAGGCCTCCAAAGCAGCGCAGGAAACGGCAGCTACAGCACGGGAAGAGGCTGCAGATCCAGCTGAGAAAGAGAGGGAAGATGGCTGTACTGCTGAGGTGGGCTGCTGCTTCAACGTAGGATGAATGGCTGCCTGAGAGGCGGGAGGATTCCTTTAGCTGTCCAATACGGGAGAGCTGAAGTTGGCGAGTCTGGAGAGAGGATGGGCTTCTTCCGGGTTGGGTGCCTCTGGGATGGCTTTGGTTCAGCGGAAGGCGACCCCATCGTCAGTCTGGGAAATGAGTGTTGGAGTGCAGAGACCATGGACAGCAGGTCTGTATATTGGAGATAATTCCACAGGCCGGGATGAGCCTCCAGAATCCCCACCGCTCCATATACGCTCCACAAGGCCTTCTTGGGTCCGCAGGCGGCGAGAGCTTCTCCACGTAACTTTGGATGAAGTCTGCCGCCCATTCCTCCTCCATGCTGGGAGACCCTGCTGCCCCTCTCCGTTTGCTCGGGTGAGACCGGCGTGCTGGGGACATCATGAGCAACAAGACAGGTAAGTGAGGGGAAACACAAAAAGGTGAAAAAAACCATGCAAACACCACAGCTGGGCTTTTAACTGGCCACTTCGTACTGTCATGTGCACCTCTATGAGGTGCAGAAAAACAAGCCCAAGCGCTGGATGGTGTTGCGTGTTTATTAAATAAAGAAACAAAACAGTCCAAATATGGCCAGAATACAAGAATGCCAAACAAGGAAAAAACTTAGAAGAGGTGCCTTGGAGCAGAGAAAGCTCCGGAGGGGTAAACAGCACATACAGAGGATCAAGGTTGCAGATTCCAAGGAGAATACAGCAGATTCTTGTAACGAAGTGGCGATAACACATAGAAACAGCAGAGCTTAAGTACTGGTAGAAGTGATTAGCCAGAGTGAGCACCGGTGTGGGCTTGCATGACCTGAGCAGGCACATGGAAACAATAATAATTGAAATCAGCTGGCTAGACGAGGGAGGAGTGGCTGGATTGACAACTTGGCAGGCGACGCCCCCTGCAGAGCACAAACCCGGACATCGCCTGACAGCGGTCAACCCAGAGAAAAGCACCATAAGATATGAAGAGCAAACATAATCACTGCAGACGGAAAGCACATACAAATAGACATGAACCAAAAACAATTACAAACAAGACATGGCCCAAAATAACTGAAAAACAACTGGAGAAAATAAAAGGCAGAATAACACTAAGAGGAACACGGTAATATAATAGACAAATAAATACACTGAGAAAGCCACAAGACTGGGTCAGGCAGAAATCCTAGCCCCAGCTCCTGACATAAGCAACCCAAGTTTTGATTTTTTTTGGATACTTTATTAATCCCAGAGGGAAATTACAGGGCATCCACCTGGATGGATGAGGCAGCCAAGGTGCGGTGCCAGTCCCTTCATCATTCACACACACATTCACACCTAGGGCCACTTTCGAGTCTCCAATTAACCTAACTTGCATGTTTTTGGCCTGTGGGAGGAAACTGGAATAGATAGATAGATAGATAGATAGATAAATAGTGTAAAAATTAATTTTTGGACAGTTAGCAGAATCTTTTCAGTTAACCAGCCAATAATCACAGAAGAAATACTATTTTTCAGCTAAACTTTAATTGAACCACACAGGGAGTCCGAGTACATGGCCGTGGGACCTCCCAGCTCCTTCTCCTGGAAAGGACCCCGCACAAAGGAATTCACAGCTATAAAAAGGCTTCCAGTTAGTGGGCGTGTCCCAGTAACTTTCCAACAATGCATGTCCATTGTCCAAACTGTCCTCTTGGCATCCAGATGGCTCCTCTATCCTATTAGTGTCATATCCGGCTCTAGGGAGCCGGGCAATCAGAGCCAGGGACAAGCCAGTGAGTCGAGATGTTTTATTCTGGGTAAGGGATAAGGGATGAGGAGAGCACAGACACTCATACAGACGTACATTCTCAGGCTGCACAGCGCAGGGGTAGGTAGCTTGTACCGGACGTGGGGGTAACAAGACGTGCATACTCACAGCGGGATACAAACACCGGAATGCTGTAAGGGGAGTTGAGGCTGACACCAGACGAAGGGGCTTCAGCCTAGCAGTGCTTATGTCGCAGCCCCGAGTCATCGAGGCTGCTCCTATTTATCCTCATTGGCAGCGCCCCAGCTGATGAAGACTAATTGGCCCCAGCCGTCCATAATGCTGCCAGCTGGGGGCCAGCTGAGACGCTGCTCAATGGGAGGCAGGGATGAGGGAAAACATGGGCTCAGTGCCGAGACGGCATCTCAACCCATGGTGACAGAGCCCCTCCCTCAAGGTCGGGCTCCTGAACGACCAGGAACATCCCAGCCCCCCCCCCCCCCCCCACCTAGGGTGGGAGGAAGGGAGGCGGACCGGAGGGGAAGAAGCCAAGGGAAGGACAACACCAATGGGGCAATGTAGGGTAGCGGGAAAGAAAAACCCAAATACAATACTGACAACAGAATAATTAACCCAGGTACAGATGGGGAGAAGAACTGGGTCAGCACGCCGGTTACATACTACCCAGAGAGTACCAACCATGCGTGACCCAGAGCAAGAAAAAAAAAAAAGAACCACCAAAAAGGTACAGGGCAAAAAATGCTGAGTATGGTCAAATAAAGGGAAAACACAATACACAGCACCAATATAAGTACATACACACAGTCACCAAGAAAAGTGAGGGTGACTGGAACAAATGGACAATTACAGAGCATGGTGTTACGGAAAACAAGGCACATGACTCTATAATGAACCAACAGGGCATAAAAAAGAAATACTGAGTGCAGGCAAAGAAAAACCCACACACATGAATATATAAATACCCACAGTCACCTAAGGAAATGAAAGTGACTGGAATGAATGGGCAACTGCAGAGTATGGTCTGAAAGGGAACAAAACATAACTCTACAATGCAAAAACGAGACTAAAAACATGGTACAAAAAATAAAATGCTGGGTACGAGGGAAGGAAAACGCACAGCACTATAAATACACATCCACCAACAGGACAGACATTACACCCAAGTGACCTTAATAACGATAAAAGAAAAAGTGACACCCGAGGTGTATGGCAGGCAGAGTCCAAAAATAGCCGAGATGGCTCCGGAGATCTCCCCGCCCATTGTCCAGCTGGCGAATCAGGGGAAGAGAAATGTTCGGACGGCGAACTCTGGACCCAGATCCCAGGAATCCAGTCCAACGGCTGCCGAACCAGGCCGCCCAAAGGCAAACACAGACCAGTGGGGGGAAACCAGATCGCCGAACCGAAGGTTTTGCGGGTCGGGTCGTCGACCCGCATCACTCAACCACCAGGACCGTTGAGACGGACGAAGGGTCAGAGCGGATCCCGGTGGAAGAGGCTCAGGGGAGAGCCGATGACGAGGGCGGCGGGCCTCAGGGAAACGGCCACCTCCTCACCGGACCTGGACAACACTGGGGCAGCACCCACGTCGGACCCCGATCGGGCCTCAGGCGAACCCACGTTGGACCCCGATTGGGTCTCAGGCGAACCCACGTTGGACCCCGATTGGGTCTCAGGCGAACCCACGTTGGACACTGCACCAGAACCGACCTCCAACGTTGAACCCGGACCCTCCAGCACCACGAGGAACAGCAACTCCTCGCCGGTGACCCTGGAAGAAGGCTCAGAAGAGAAAACAGAACCGGGATCAGGATCACCGGCAGCGCCAGAACCCGGCGAGACGAGCTCAGACGCAGCGGGCGGCTGCACCCTGCTCGTCTCCCCTGGAGATAGGCTGAAGTGCTCAAAGATAAAAAGAGAGAAAAGAAAGGAGAGCACTCGCCTGATCTCGGGTTCTGACGCCGTCCAGGACTGCGAAGATCCAGGATCCGTCGTCAGGAGGTCGTTGTCAGGCTCCCATCTAGCCGCGTCGGGCCCCGCAGCCAGCACGATGGTCAGCGCAGCTTGAGATCCCTCCAGCTCAGGTAACCCCGCCGACGACCCACTCGGCGTGAAGCCAGAAGAATCTCGTCCCGCTGGACCGAACCGCTCCTCCGTGGAGACCCAGGGACGCTCAGTCGTCAGCGTAGACTCCACGCAGCAGTCAGTCCCCCTCCTCCGTCCGCAATGTAGCTGCGGAACCACAGGCCCTCTCCATATCCCACCACGTTGACCCGGAGCCGGGGACCGCTCGGCGGAGAGAGACACAGAGGATGCGGGATTAGGAAAACAGGTTACAGCAGGTGGGGAGAGTTCAGG
The DNA here is from genome assembly GCA_020510985.1 of Pholidichthys leucotaenia. Taxonomy (NCBI): domain Eukaryota; kingdom Metazoa; phylum Chordata; class Actinopteri; order Cichliformes; family Pholidichthyidae; genus Pholidichthys; species Pholidichthys leucotaenia. The sequence goes on along the minus strand of CM035842.1, from coordinate 318,172,405 downwards.
GAGCTGCGAACCCTGAACTTCTCCTCCAGGGATGTGACAGAGCAAATCATTAAGCAGGTGTGAAAAAACAATGACTTGCCTGCCCCCTGGAGGTTGAGTATCGCCTGCTGTAGTGGAATCTGCTTCTTCCTCTCCCCGCCCGGCGATAACGGAGGACCCCCCGGGAATTCGTCTGAGGATCGCTCGCGTTGTCTCCAGCAGAGAGCTCACCAGGCCGGGATTCCAGGCACACACAGCGGTCAGGAAGCGCGTCGAGGAGGAGGGGGAAACAGCCGGGGTGAGCCAGCCCGAATGTCCAGGAATGACAGCGGGGGAACGAGGCTCAGGGGACGAGGCTGTAGAATCTCCACACTGATGAGGCGAAGGGATGACAGCTGCGTGGGAGGAACGGTCCTGACGATGACCCAGAACTGGATCCGGACGAGGTTCGTGCAGAGGTGACTCGGCGATGTGATGACGACTACTCCCAGGGAACGAAGCGAGGGGGAGACCCAGGATTCGCCGCTCCAGATCGGAGATCGAGACGAGGGAGGCGTCGAGCACGGGAAAGCTTCGTAGCCCTGAAGTCCTCACCATCAATCTCACTGCCGCCGCCACATGCCTGAAGGTGGTGACAGGAAACACAGTAGAGCTCGCGACAGCCACTCGACCCCGGACATAACTGCTGTCAGCTGCGGCTCCTTGAAGGGAATCCCGAGTGACGTGACGCAGGTCGGGGGAAGTCCTCTGGTTGGCGCGAACTCCCGGACTGGAATAGCGGCAGGAACGGGACTCCGAAGCGGGGAAAGACGTCGCCCACTTCGACTCCCTGCCGGGATTTCCATCCACCCCGTGGAGCTTCTCTTGCTGTGTACCTGCAGCGTCTATCCTGGCACTGTCCTCCAGATGGTACAGAGAGTGAGGGTGACAGTCCAGGAGTTCCTCAGCACGGCCCGGATGCCAGCGTCTCGCGTTGGAGGCGTCGTGCAGGGTGAAGAACGTCCCGTCGACAGCCTCCGAGATGGACCTCAGCTCGTCGCCCTGGCGCCGGAAGTGACTCCTGGGAAACGGCATGCTAGCAGCGCTGACACCCGGACAGAAAGGTACATTTCCACAGCGACTCACGGCCGCCGGCAACTCTTCTGGCTGCGACATACTGTCATATCCGGCTCTAGGGAGCCGGGCAATCAGAGCCAGGGACAAGCCAGTGAGTCGAGATGTTTTATTCTGGGTAAGGGATAAGGGATGAGGAGAGCACAGACACTCATACAGACGTACATTCTCAGGCTGCACAGCGCAGGGGTAGGTAGCTTGTACCGGACGTGGGGGTAACAAGACGTGCATACTCACAGCGGGATACAAACACCGGAATGCTGTAAGGGGAGTTGAGGCTGACACCAGACGAAGGGGCTTCAGCCTAGCAGTGCTTATGTCGCAGCCCCGAGTCATCGAGGCTGCTCCTATTTATCCTCATTGGCAGCGCCCCAGCTGATGAAGACTAATTGGCCCCAGCCGTCCATAATGCTGCCAGCTGGGGGCCAGCTGAGACGCTGCTCAATGGGAGGCAGGGATGAGGGAAAACATGGGCTCAGTGCCGAGACGGCATCTCAACCCATGGTGACAATTAGTTCCTGCCTTTATGGCTTTATGGCTTCCTCTCAGCATCCATATGGCTTCTCTTTAGCCCTACACATGCCCATATATGGAAACAGGAACAGAGACTTTCCTGTGGAGTTTTTGTGTGTGTCGCATGTGTTTAAGCAACTGATGTGTATGTGTGAATGGTGCATATGTGGATTTGACTTGTGTGTCTGTGTGTGGGGGTGTATGTGTGGATCTAAGAGATATATGTATGCAAGCACTTTGTGTAATATGTAATTAACTAATCTTCACTATGTATTATAACAATTAGATAGATAGATAGATAGATAGATAGATAGATAGATAGATAGATAGATTGTCAACGATGGCCCTCACGAGCCATCAATAAGACGTCGAAAACCAGCCAATGAGTGGGGCAAAAACACGAACAAACACTTTGGTACAAAAACAGACTATGAGGAAACACACTTACTGTGAGGAGAACGAATCATGAATCTAGATGGAGGTTTGACGAGGTCGCAGCCCGGAGTAACCTAAGCTGCCCCCTTAAATAGGGCTAAGGGATTAATCAGCTGATGAGGACGTCATCAGCTGAATGGAATCCAGCTGTCCCCACAGAGCTCGTCTCTGACAGCTGGAAGACCCGCCGAGATGCTGTCAGAATAAAAGCCCGGAGGCAATATGGTAAACCTGAGATGAGAATGGGGAAATACCAGACAACCTGAGCGCGGACAGAGTCAGGGCTTGGACCATGACATACATACATAGATAGATAGATAGATAGATAGATAGATAGACTTTATTGATCCCAAACTGAGAAATTGCAGTGTAACAGCAGCATGACAGTAGACAACCAAACGACAGAAACACACACAGCATAACAGACAAAGTGATTACCCATGGAAAGTAAAACTACTTAAAAAAAAGCCTATCTACATCATAGATTAATAGATGGTGACTCATATAGACACATGAATCATACCCGCTGTACAATGCAGGAGTACCCGTGGTAAACCCACACAGACACGGGCATAACAAGCAAACTCCACACAGAAGCGTCACTGATGGTCAGGGGGTGGGATCGAACCCACGATGGTCATGATTTTGTCCTTAACCTTAATTTTCTGTAAACTCAAGTGTACCAACACAGTTTCGAGCATCCTGAGCAATCCAGCTTAAAGCTTTCTTCTGGGCTGACCACCTACGTAAAACGCTGTCCAAGCATGCAGTCCATTGTTCCAAGAAGATATAAGCAGACCCAAGCAGCAGGCCCTAAGCTGGGCCCCCACCTCTGAGAAGGCACCCAGGCCAAGACCTCCGGGCACAGAACCACAGAGAGGACTCCTGCCGCCAAGGCCCCATCTCCAACCCAGGTTGGACAAAGCAGAGCTACCAGAAGCCCAATCCTCCAGCACCTGTGACCCAATGAAGTTTCACCATTCTATTCTGTTTCTGAGTCTTTTGTGAAGCCAGCCACAGAAAGCAAGACAGATAACAGCATTAGTTTCAGGTACAGACTTTTAGTCACCCCAACTATCTCCTTTTCTGTAACGACTATTATTTTTGAGCATAATGTAAAGTTAATCTGTTTTTTAATTTTCAGAACATTTTTCCTTAATTCCCTTTTTTATTAGCTTTGCATTATATTCAATTTTTCTATGGTTGTTTAACTAATTCCCCATCCAGACAGTTAATCACCTTCCAGCCTTATTTCACATATGGAAGACCTGTAAATATATAAATATTGCTCTTTCTTCATACAAGGAGGGTTGACAAGTTCATAGGCTGAAAAGTTCATAGTGGTCAAATTTGGTTTAGTTTTGAAAATAGTCTCCCCTTCAGTCGACACACTTCTTCCATCGGTGTTGCAGTGCTTGGAACCCTGTGGTTGAAAAATAAACTACATTTGGTCAAATCTGACCACGATGAACTTTTCAGCCTATGAACTTTTCAGCCTCCGCTCGTATATGCAAAATTACTGCTGTTAATGCTACCTCTGGTTATCTCTCCATTTTACAAGCTATACAAATGTCTATTGTCATTTTGGGTTTCCTCTATTAAAACTATTAAACTGAATACAGGTGTACTTTCTTTGTCCAGGCTTCAGAATCGCTCAGTATCAAGAACTGGCGCCCAGATTATGAGACTGATCAAATAATTGCCAATTAAATTATTAATTAATGCTTATTAATTAATGCATAGCTTAGTAATTGCCAAATTCTTAAGTTAAATTGTTTCTTAATGGAGTTCTCACTACTTGTAAAACCGTGAATGGTGCCCCATCCAGTGTTATAATCAGATAATGCAATAATTATTAATAATTATTAATCAGTTATTAGTTATTAATAATCACATTCATATATTGTAGTGTTAATACTACATGAGGTACAAGATCAAAAGCATAATACTGATATGTTGCTGTTTAAATCAGAGGACAAATTCGTTCTTCACAAAGTGAAAATGCGTTTAAGGACTGTACACAGCAAGGAGCTAAAAAGCTCCTTTTTAGCTGATTAATTCATTCATTTTGTTAACTGCTTAGTCCAGGGGTGTCCAACCATGTGCCATGGAGAGCCAAGACCCTGCAGGTTTTCTCTTCTACCTAGTCTCTTCAGCAGGTGTTTTCACTTATCAGCAATCAGTGGGAAGAAGTTCACAGAAATCTGCTGTTGAAGACACTGGTTGGAGGTAAAACCTGCAGGGTCTTGGCTCTCCATGGCACATGGTTGGACACCCCTGGCTTAGTCCTTTGTGGTCATGGGGTTGCTGGGGAAGTTGGGAGCTGAGCTGTCCAGGGTGTACCCCTATGCAGAGTACACCCTGGACAGACGAATAAATGAAAGAAAGATCAGGAAAGGAATTATGACAGATTTTTACAAAATCAGCCCCTCAAGATAACGGACACTGAGAAATTCTAGCCCTGGTGTAGGAACAGGTTCCTTCATGCTTTTTAAACAAATGAAATGGCTGTTCATAATGCACTGCTGACTTTAGACCTGCTTTTTGAAGATCAAAAGGGAATTGGAATAAAATAAATATTCACCCCCTTCAAGTCAATATACAGTATTTATATTTTTTAAGTCTTGTCAGAAAGATAAATTATTCACTATGATTCTATTTTTATAAAAGTAATAAAAGGGAGAAAGATCCAAGAGAGTGAATATATTTTATAGGTACTTTTCATGAAAAGTTGTAAAGGTATGAAAGAGAATTTACTTGTATAGGAAAAAAAAATATTTTTGCTAATGTTGATCTTCCAATTTGACGATATACAGTATATCAGTGGCATGATAAAAAACATCTACTGTTTCATATAAGACTGTATCATTTATATCGGAATTTAAAGAGACATACCCGTTTCTGCAGAGCCCCTCTGGTGTCATTGGAGAAGAAAAACTAACTTGTGGCCACGAACTGATAATACGTGGCCGCAAGTTTATAACTACTGGCCACAACTTAGTAATGTATGGCCACCAGATAAATAACTCAGGGTGGGAGATGCGACTGGTGACATCGTTTAGCCTCCTTGTTCCAGGACTTTCATTTTAATGAGCAGCTGGACAGAATCATTCCTGTTAATCTAACATACAGGTAACTGCATAATTCATATAATTTCATACTGTAGAACTATCTGTATAAATGCAAAGTTTAGAGCAGAGGTTATTTTTATATATATATTTTATGTTAGTGGATGTCAGAAGTTGTCTCTAAAGTCGATTAGTTGGTATTTACACAACACAAAACCGGAAAAACCTTTAGTTATAATTAATAGTCAGTATCAAATTTAGAGGTTTTGCTACTCATTTTTTCTTTCCTCAACTGTGTGTGTGCGGGTTTCTAGTCAGAGGTGAGGAGGCTGGCTTCTTTGCTTTCCAAGTTTAATAAATGTGCTATCCTAAAATTCCTTATCTGTGTGATCTTTTGATGCAACACAACAATCTCAAATCTCCCAAACCAAATCAACTTGGATAATTGGGCTGTGGTAAAGTGGAGTTTGCATGTTCTCCCTGTGCTGCATGGGCTTACTCCGGGGCTCCGGTTTCCTCCCACAATCCAAAGACATGCATGTTAGGTTAATTGGTTGTTCTAAATTGTCCCTAGATATCTGTCTCCTATAGACCCTTAGAATAGAGAGTTAGTACTAGTGAAGTGCTGTGAGTAATCTTTGAGACTAGAAAAAGCTCTATATAAGTACAGGTCCTTAAAGTAGAACTGTGCAGTTCGAGTTTGCTGTTAAAACAGATTCTAAATATAATGTCCAAATTTATTTGAATTTATTTGTGAAATGGCATGACATTAGGAGTTGTATTTATAATCATAAGAAACCCTGCTAAGAAACAAATAAAAATGAGGCCTGTTGATCACTGTCAGTCTTCTACTTCCAGCTCAGGTCCTAGAATCTATTGCAATCCGTAGTGCTGAAATGTCTATATGTAATTTTTTTGTATTGTTATTTCTCCATTGTTACTTAAAATTTAGTGGTAAAACAAGTACCTGCTTTTACAGTCAACACAGATGTCATGAATTGCCCGAGTGGCAGTGAGGAGAGACCCAGATGCTGAACTGCAGTTTGTGGTATTTACTGAAAACGAAAATACAAAGTCCAAACAGTGCGCCAACACAAAAAAACAAACTGATCACAAAAGCTGAACTCACCAGAACAGGAGCAGGGTTCTGGTGGAGACAATAAGGAGTGACTCCGGCAATGTGGGAAGAAAGTAACAGTCCTTAAATAAGGCCAAAAACAAATAATAACAAGTGACAGCAGGTATGGATCACATGAGCGAGCAATGACAATGATTATAAAAGAGATCAGCTGGGAGTAGTGAGAGGGAGAAGATGGGACTGACAGCTGACAGGAGCACTGCCCACAACAGAGCAAAATACCCGGATGTGCCACTGACAGCTGCAGCCCCGAACAGGGAGAGAGAAAGAGAGAACATAACAGGAAACAAATATAAAATGATGGTAAATAAAGACAAGCAAATCCAAATATGTAAATAACAAAACAACAATGAATGTAAACAGGAAAATAAATCATACTAAGAAACGATACAGGATGTGTGAAAATAAACCAAAGATAAAATAACAAGAATAAGAACTCAAAAATACAACACAGAAAAAAAGGCAAGGAGACCCCCATGCTCAGATCGTGACAGAAGCCCCCCCCCCAAGGGGTGGATGGCAGACACCCAGGGCAACATCAAAGGAAAAGAACCCACCCACACAAAAAAAACCACCCCATCAAAAACAAGAAAACAATCCCACCTCGGACGGGAGGAGGGGGACCCAGGCACGGAGGGACCGAAACAAACCAAAGAAAATAAGAAAAACTCACACCCCAGCAAAACCCAGACTAGGAGGGAACAAAAAACAAAAAAACCCCGCTCAGGACCCACACCCATGCAGAACCAAGGCACTTAGGCCCCCTGGACCAGAGAGCTAGATAGTTCAGGAGGCCGGTTAAAGTCCCAGACCTGGCAGATGGTGTAATGATAAGAGTCGGGCGGCCTGTTGGAGAATGTGGGCTGCCCAACCCAATGGCACAGTCTGTCAGGTGGTCTGCCAGAGCTCTTTAACCACCTGAACAGGAAAGGTGGTCCACGGGGTGGCTGCCCAACAGGGACAACCAGCAACAAAGAGGAGGGAGGAGCAGAGGAACCCATGACGACATCAGGAGGAAGAGGGGGAACCACGACAACCTCAGGCAAAGGAGAGGGGACCACAACAGCCTCGGGCAGAGGAGAGGGAACCAGGACGGCGTATGGCAGAGGAGAGGGGACCACGACGGCGTCTGGCAGAGGAGAGGGGACTACGACGGCATCTGGCAGAAGAGGGGGAACCACGATGCCCTCGGACTGGCCGGTAGCACCCTCAATGGTCCCGGACTGGGACATCGCAGCAACCGCAGTGGCTCCAAGCTTGAGCAAGGCAGCACCCACGGTGGTTCCGGGCTGGAGCAAAACAGCACCCGCAGTCACTCCGGGCTGGAGCAAGGTTGAACCCACGGTGGCTCCGGACTGGAGCACTGCTGCACCCGCAGTGGGCCCAGGCTAGGCCATAGCTGCACCCGTGGTGGACCCGGACTGGGCCAAAGCTGCACCCACGGTGGACCCGGACTGAGGAAGAGCTGCACCCACGGAGACTCGTGGGTGAGACCCGCCACGGCATCAGCTGATAGGGAAGCAGAACCCCTGGAGGCTCCGGGCTGGGAACCCGGGGAGCAGCAGAGCACCCGCGAAGACCTCATCTGGAGGGGGAGCAGCACCCATGGAAGTCTTGGGCTGGGACGGAGCACCCGCGATGACCTCAGCTGACAGGGGAGCAGCACCCTCAGAGGCCCCAGGCTGGGATGGCGCACATGCAATGACCTCCACTGAAAGGGGAGTAGCACCCATGGAGGCCTCGGGCTGGGATGGAGCACCCATGACAACCTCAGCAGGAGGAGCTGGACCCATGGTGATCTCGGGCGGCATGGCTGGACCCAAAGAGACCTCTGGCAAAGCTAGATGATCCTCGGTGATCCTGGGGCAAGGCTCAGAGAAGAGGGACAAAGACGCAGGGTCAGGGTTACCCGCAGCAGTGGATCCCAGTGAGGTGAGCGCTGGTGCAGCTGATGGCTGCACTTGGCTCTCCCCAGCAAGAGCCAGACAAGACCTCTCCAACACAGAAACAATGAAAACGAAGGAGAGCACTTGCCTGAGCTCAAGCTCCACCGCCGTCCAGGACTCTGTTGATCCAGATGACAACTCCTTGGGCCCTGCCCTCTGGAGGTCCAGCTCAGACTCTGCTGTGGCGGCCCCAGCAGCAGGCATGGTGTTTGATGCAGTCCTGGGACCCCCAGCACTGTGACTCACGCAGGTGGCTCACCCGGTGTGGCAACAAGAGGTCTGTTCTCTGATGGTGCTGGATCTGGCACAGCTGTAGCCCGGGGACGCTCACTCATTGGCACAGGCTCCGGATCACAGGCAGCGCTGTCCCTTCATCCAGACCATGGCTGCGGGGCTGGAACCAGGTTCTCCAGGGCCGCAGGCTCCTCCATCACCCGGCAGCTCAATCCAGTAGTCGACGGGCGCTCGGGGAGAATAGGAGGAGGCACAGAGAGGGCAAGTGAGGAATTTATGACTGCAGCAGGCGGTGAGGACTCAGGGGACTGCAAACACTGATCCTCACAACCGGGAATCAGGCAAGGCATATCATCATAAAATATGGGAAAATGAAAAGACACTTGCCTGTGTTCCCAGGGTACGATGTTTCCTGCTGCAGCTGGTTCTGGAGTCACTCCTCTCCATGGCTACGGTAGACATGGGCCCCTCATTGGATCGTGGAGGAGCCACCCCTGCCGACACAGAGACGAGCGGAGCCGGAGAGGAAACAGCTGACCCCTCAGCAGCGGGAGGGAACGTCGAGGAGAAGTGGGAAACAGCAGCTGTGGAGAAGGAGGAAGCTGACAAAACAGCTGGAGAGGAAAAACACAGGGAGGGCACTGCTGCGGGAGTCTTCTGCCTCGACGAAGGGGAAACTGCTGCCTGAGAGGCGGAGGTATTCCTCCGGCAGTCCGGAGCTGGGTGGCGGCATCTTGGAGCCGATGGAGCGGGAGCAGGAACAGGCGGACGGGGGAGGAGAAGAGCGTCTGTTGCGGAGAGTGCCTCTGCGATGGCTTCGGTTCTGCTGGAGGCGGCCCTCATGTCAGCCCGGGGAAAGGTCATTGGAGGACAGAGAGCGTGGCCAACAACTCTGCGAACTGAGAATGCCTCTACAATCCTGGGTGTGCCTTGACAATAACAGTCGCCAAATTCACACTCTCCCAGATCTTTTTTGGGCTGCAGGAGGTGAGGGCTTCATCCACAAAGCCCTGGATGAATTCGGCGGCCCATTCCTCCTCCAGGCTCGGGGAGCCAGCTGCTGATCTTCCTTTATTTATTGAAGGCCAACGTACTGGGTACATAATTACGGCTCCGGACAGAAATGAGTGAAAAACAAAAAATGCACAAACTAGCAGCAGCTGGGTCTTAACTGGCCGGAGTCTTCTGTCATGAATTGCCCTTTGAGGCAGAGAGGAGAGACCCACGCGCTGGACTGCTAGTTAGTGAAATTTATTGAAAAAACAAAACAAAACACAAAGTCCAAACAGTGCTCCAACACAAAATCCAAACTGACATACAAAGCAAACTCATGGATTTAACACACCAGAACAAGGGCAGGGTTTCCTGGTGGAGACGAGGGAAGAGGCTCTGGCAAAGAATGAAGAAAATAACAACCCTTAAATAGAACAAGAAACAAATGAAACAAATGATGGCAGGTGTGGATGCCATGAGCGGGCAGGAGGTGATTATAATAGAAATCAGCTGGGACTAGTGAGAGGGCGAAGACGGGACTGACAGCTGACAGGGGCACTGCCCACAACAGAGCAAAAAACCCAGAAGTGCCACTGACAGCTGCAGCCCCAGGAAGAGAGAAAACACAGCAGAATATGAATATAATAAAAACAAGTAAATCCAAAAATATGTAGTAACAAACCAGCAATGAATGCAAACAGGAAAATAAATCAATACGAAAAAACAATACAGAATGTGAAAATCAACCAAAGGTAAAATAACAGGAGTTACAACTCAAAACTACAACACTATACAAACATGAAACAAAAGGCAAAGAGACTGAGCCCGGCGGAATCCTCCCATGATCAGATCGTGACACTTACTTTATGGGAAAAAACATGTACATTTAATCAGTATATTTGGTCATACTTCTGAAGCTACATTTAGTTTCACTGATTTTGCAAACTTTATACTTTTATAACTTGTTTTTAAGAGAAATGGGTAGCTCTTTAGCCATTTTTTTTCCACAATATTTTTTATTGAACCTTTTTTTATACAAACATGGCACAAACAATCAGACACTAACACAAAAGTAATTTAAAAATTAAAAAGAACAATAACAAAAAAATTGTGTAATAATAACAACAACAACAACAACAACAACCATTAACAAACACAAGTCAACAACAATGCTCCTCTGTTTAGTCTAGGTAATCTATTACATAAGAATACATAATATACATTCAACAGCTTGGAATTTGCAAGGTCCACCCATATCATTCACCTTCTTCTTCAGATGTTATGTTTAAATTCTTTACATAATCAAAGAAAGGTCTCCATATATTCTCAAACACATTTTCCTTTGATTTCAGTATATATGTTATTCTTTCTAGTTGAAGGTTTGTTAACATTTGTCTTAACCACTGAGTCACATCTGGTCTATGAATCTTTTTCCACAGTAGAGCAATACATTTTTTGGCATTAAGCAAACTGAGGTCTATGAATGCTCTTTCACTCTTATTAAAGTTATGTTTTTCTGGGTACAGACCCAACAAAAACAGTTTAGGGTTCAATGTGATTTGTTTTGAAATTATTTTTTCAATTGTTACCCTCACCTCTTCCCAAAACATTCTGATTTTTCTACATTCCCATAAACAGTGAAATAGGGTTCATTTACTTTCCATACATTTTGTGCATGTATCTGGTATGTTTTTGTTAAATCTATTTAATTCCACTGGTGTAACATACATCCACATTAACCATTTAAAATGTATCAGTTTAAGACGTACATTTATTGATTTGGTTTGAGCTCCTGCACAAGCCATTTCCCATTGTTCCTCTGAAATTTCAATTTGCAGGTCCTCTTTCCAGTAATTCAGTCTTTTCTGTGAGTTTTCACTTGAGAATAGTGTCACTGAGTTGTAAAACTCTGAAATAATACCCTTTCTCTTACTATCTTTCATCAAAATTTTTTCCAAAAATGAATAAGTAGGTCGGGTGAGAGCATTATTTTGATTTGATCGAATAAAATTTCTAAGCTGAAGATATTTAAAAAAGTGTGTTCTATTAAGATTGAATTTAATCCTCAGTTCTTCAAAAGCCATTATGTTATCTGAGTGGGGCAAATATAAGTCTTGAATCTTTTGAATTCCTTTTATATTCCATATTTTAAATACAGTATCCGCTCTCCCTGGTGTAAAATATTGATTACCCCATATTGGGCTAAATTGTGACAGTAAGTGTAGTTCTTTTAAATATTTTTTGGTTTCACACCATATTTTGATCATGTGCTTTACAATTGGATTTTTAACTTGTTTCTGTAGTTTTTTAGCCGATTCTGAGTATATGAATAAGGGAAGAGGTAAAGGTAAATTGTTTGATTCCATTTCAGTCCAGTGAGGAGGATCATTTGATGAAAAATAATATGTCATAGACCTCAGTTGTGCTGACCAGTAATACAACATAAAGTTTGGACATTTCAGACCTCCACGATCAAATGGTAAATATAGTAAGGACAAACATAATCTAGCCTTCCTATTGTTCCATATAAATTCCACTAACTTTTTTTTAATTCTTGAAAATAGATCTGAAGGTGGTGGTAAAGGAATGTTTTGAAATAAATAAAGTATGTTTGGTAAGATATTACTTTTAAGTATATTAATTCTCCCGATCATCAATAATAATAATAATAATAAGTTTATTTATAGAGCACCTTTCACAGACAGAGTCACAAAGTGCTTAACAAGGTAAAAAACAAAATAAAAACACAGACACATAAAACAGTAAAACAAAGTAGACAATCAAAGCACATAAAAATACAATCGGCACATAGTTAAAAAGCCAGGCTAAAAAGGTGGGTCTTTAGTTGCTTCTTAAAAACACCAATGGAAGGTGCAGATCTAAGTTCAAAAGGCAAGGAGTTCCACAGTCTGGGAGCAACAGCAGCAAAGGCTCTATCGCCTTTGGTTTTGAGCCTAGTACCAGGAACTACCAATAGATTCTGATGAGAAGACCTGAGAGACCTGCTGGGCTGGTGTAGAGAGAGCAGGTCACTAATATAAAAAGGTGCCTCTTCATGAATGGCTTTGTAAGTAAGAACAAGAACTTTAAAATCAATTCTATAATTTACAGGAAGCCAATGCAAGGAGGCCAAAACAGGAGTGATATGACAGAATCTACTGGACCTAGTTAGCAATCTTGCAGCAGCGTTCTGGACTAACTGTAGGCGGTGTAAAGAGGATTTACTAAGACATGTAAAAAGAGCATTACAATAGTCCAAACGTGAAGAAACAAAGGCATGAATAATGATTTCTAATTGAGTGTAGGAAACCAATGACCTAATTTTGGATATATTCCTAAGGTGGAAAAAACAACTCCGGGTCAGAGATTTGACATGCTGATCAAAACTCATCGATTGATCAAAAATGACACCAAGATTTTTTAGATTAGACCGTACGTTAGAGCTTAATGAATCAATGCTATTAACCAACTTAGGAATTAGATTATCAGGTGCTACAATAAGGACTTCAGTTTTATCAGCATTAAGTTGCAAAAAGTTACTAGACATCCAGTCCTTGATTGCAGACAGACAATCATGAATAATTTTTAAATTGTCAACATGGTCAGGCTTAAAAGAGAAAAGTAGCTGTAAATCATCAGCGTAGCAGTGATAAGACACACCTTTAAATTTGCTGATAATAGAACCAAGTGGCAGTGTATATAGGGCAAATAAAAGTGGACCCAGAATAGAACCCTGAGGCACCCCACAGGTTAAAGGAGCAGTCAGATGAATAAGAGCCAACAGCCACGGAAAAGCTCCTACCAGAAAGGTAGGAGAAAAACCAATCCAGAGCTTTTCCAGAAATACCTACCCAATCTCTAAGCCTTCGTAACAAAATAAAATGATCAATAGTATCAAATGCTGCAGTAAGATCTAATAACACTAAAACAGAGCATTTGCCAGAGTCTGATGACATTAAAATATCATTTGACACCCTGAGAAGAGCGGTCTCTGTCGAGTGTTTCTGACGAAAGCCTGACTGAAATTTGTCAAAAATATTATGTTCAATCATAAAGTCAGTGAGCTGCTTGGCAACAACTTTTTCTAAAAGCTTAGAAATAAAAGGAAGCTTAGAAATTGGCCTGAAGTTTTTAAAAACAGATGGATCAAGGTTAGGTTTTTTTAAAAGTGGCTGCACAACTGCATGTTTAAAATACGAGGGTACATAACCAGATTCAAGTGAACTATTAATGATATAAACCAAAGACGTACCCACTGAGCCAATTACCTCTTTTAACATTGAGGAAGGCAAAATATCTAAAACACAGGAGGAGGATTTCATGGAGCTCACCAACACTAACAAATCCTCAAAAGAAATTGGGGTAAAATCACTTAAAAAGGCCTGTCTGTTAGGACAATCAAGGATTAGGGGAAAGGAATGAGTAAAACCAGCCCTAACAGCAGTGACCTTGTCAACAAAAAAGGAAAGAAACTTGTTACAGTCATTACATGAGTAGACAGGGGGAGCAGAACTGACAGGATTAACTATACTGTCTATTGTACTGAAGATGATCTTTGAATTGTTACTGTTGGAGGAGATGATGTTGGAAAAATAAGAAGTTCTTGCCATTTTTATCATATTGTTAAATTCAATTAACAGCTCCTTAAGGTACAATCGATGCACCTCAAGTTTAGTGGACTTCCACAGTCTTTCCACCCTACGACATTTACGTCTAAAACAACAGAGATCATCATTTAACCAGGGGGATGAATTAACAGCACGGACAGTCCTGGTTTTAAAGGGAGCAACTACATCTAAGATGCTTGAACAGTGTGAGTTAAAAGAGCAGACCAAGCTCTTGGTCTTGGTCATCAATATTGGTAGTGACATCCTTCTCTGAAGTAACTCATTAATATCTGTCATTAAGGCTTCATAGTTGGCACTGGCGACTGATTCTAGCTTAGGCAAAATTTGAATTCCTAAATATTTAAACTGATTTACAACGTTGAATTGGTTTACCTCAGGAGCTGGGTGATTTCTCTGGGTCTCATTTAGCATTAATATTGAAGATTTTTTTTGTTTATGTTATATCCTGATATATCCCCAAAGTTCTTTATTAAATTTAACAAGGTCGGAATTGACTTTTTAAAATTCGACATAAACAAAATTATGTCATCTGCATACAGGGAGATTTTATGTTCTGTTGGTCCTACTTTAATTCCATATATTTGTGGATGTAAATGTACTGCCATCGCTAAAGGTTCAGTTGCCATAGTAAACAATAAGGGTGAAAGTGGACAACCTTGCCGACATCCTCTATTGATTTTTACTGATTTTGAGATATTGCTGTTTGTTAGGATTTCTGCTGTAGCATTATTGTATATTATCTGGACCCATTTTATGAAATTATTTCCAAGTCCAAACCTTTGTAGGACTTCAAAAAGATAGGGCCATTCAACCCTGTCAAAGGCCTTTTCAGCGTCCAATGATAGGAGAAATAATATTAAATAGTCTTCTTACATTATGGAAGCCTTGTCTTCCCATTATAAAGCCATTCTGATCTCGGTTAATAATATTTGGTAATATTTCTTGTAGTCGTTTTGCTAAAATTTTACAGATTATTTTAAGATCAGCATTTAATAGGCTTATTGGTCTCATGTTTTCACATTTATTAGGGGGTTTACCTGGTTTTGGCAACAGTATAATTAAGGCATTATTCATGTATGGTGGTAAATTACCATTTTGAAATGCTTCTAAAACCATTTCCAACAGTGGTTTTATTAATTAAGTCTTAAATTTTTTATAGAGGTCAACTGGAAGGCCATCTGGTCCTGCTCTTTTTCCTGATTTCATATTATCAATGGCTTGCCCAACTTCTTCTTGACTAATTTTAGACTCCAGTATCTCCCTGTTTTCATTTGGAATACATGATATAGATAATCCACCCAAAAACCCATTTAATTTTGTTAAGTCAGTTACATTACTGCAGCCGATAGGAAGAGACTGAACAAACTGATTAAGAAAGCTAGCTCTGTCCTGGGGCAGCGCCTTGATCCGATGGAGGAGATAGGAGAGAGAAGGACGGTGGCTAAACTGTCATCTCTGCTGGAGTCCGAGTTCCACCCTATGCAGGACATACTGGATGCACTGAGGAGCTCATTTAGCAGCAGACTACATCATCCCAGGTGCACAACCGAGAGGTTTCGTAGGTCCTTCCTACCAACGGCTGTCAGACTGTACAACCTAAGCAGGGCTGCTCGCAGAGATAGCAAAAAGACGTAACAAACTAATAGTTTTTTTGAATGCAAAAGATGCAATAGACTTACACAATGGTCCTCTCCGGCATACAACTAGGAACATACCGGTCGCTATGGAGGGTGAGAATATGTATGGGCACATAATCATACCATGTAGGATAACTAAATAGACGGTTATGCTGTTTCATCCCACCTAGCAACAATGCTCTGCACTGTGTGTGTTTATATATTTACATATTTATTCCATCTAGCTACAATGCTCAGCACTGGGTGTGTTTATATTTATATATCTATATATTTATTCCATCTAGCTACAATGCTCCGCACTGTGTTTTTATATATCTACATATTATTCCATCTAGCTACATTGCTCCGCACTGTGTGTGTTTATATACTTGCATATTTATTCCACCTAGCTGCAATGCTCCGTACTGTGGGTGTTTATATATTTACATATTTATTCCATCTAGCTACAATGCTCTGCACTGTGTGTTCATATATTCATATATTTATTCCATCCAGCTACAATGCTCTGCACTGTGTGTCTGTGTGTGTGTGTGTATATACAGTATATATTTTATAGTAATATGTACATATGTATATTAGCTGCTCTTGCTTGCTTGTTTTTTTTCTTGCCTTCTGATTGTTGCTCTGAGTGTTGCTATCCCTGTGCTGTTGCAATCCTGGAATTTCCCCGTTGTGGGACTAATAAAGGCTTATCTTATCTTATCTTATTTTTTGTATCATATAGTTTTCCATAATAATCTCTAAAGGCACTATTAATTTCTAAAGGATCTATAACTACCTGTCCTTTACTTATAATACTGGTAATTGGTGTTTTAGATTCTAATTGTTTAATCTGCCATGCCAATAATTTTCCTGATTTTTCACCTTGTTCATAAAAAGTTTGCTTCAATCTTAGAAGACTCGAGGCAGCTCTATTCGCTGATTTCTTGTCATATTCAGCTCTCAGAATCAGTAATTTGTTCTCTAACTGTGGGTTACTTCCTGCATACACCTTTTCTTGAAGGATTTTTATTTTTCGTTCCAATTGGACTCTCTCCTCTTGGGTCTTCTTAAATTTTGAATCTGTATAACTAATAATATGCCCCCTAATAAAAGCTTTGAAAGCCTCCCACTTTATAAAATGGTAAATGGTAAATGGCATTCACTTATATAGCGCTTTTATTCTCATCTCTTGATGACCAAAGCGCTTTACAGATCCTGCAATCCACCCATTCACACACACATTCACACACTGATGGTGGCATGCTGCCTAACATGGCGCTTCCAGACCCACCAGGAGCAATTGGGGTAAAGTGTCTTGCCCAGGGACACAACGGCAGGATATCTGGAGAGAGCGGGATTTGAACCGCATGCCGGTTCAAATCATACATGCCGTTGTTTGTGTAGTATTGATATCAAAGAACTCATCTATCTGTTTTTCTATGTAC
This sequence comes from Pholidichthys leucotaenia, assembly GCA_020510985.1. Classification (NCBI taxonomy): domain Eukaryota; kingdom Metazoa; phylum Chordata; class Actinopteri; order Cichliformes; family Pholidichthyidae; genus Pholidichthys; species Pholidichthys leucotaenia. Next base: position 318,155,294 of record CM035842.1, on the reverse strand, counting down.
TTAACAAATTCCTCATCCTGAAGCCATTTATGTTGAAAATGCCACCTAACTGGATCCTTTGTCAATTTCTTATCTACATATATTAGACAGCAGGGTGCATGATCAGAGATCACAATATTATCATAGACACAGTTTTGAATCTTGGACCTTAATTCTGTAGAGATCAAAAAATAGTCAATACGTGAGAATGTCTTACAGGTATTAGAATAACAAGAATAGGCTTTGGCTTGTGGTTTCATTTCTCTCCATATATCTAGCAATCTCAGTTCTTTCATAAAATGATTAATGGTCATCCTACATCCATTGTGCGTACAGTCCAGTCCTGTTGATCTATCTATACTGGGATTCAATGTACAATTAAAATCCCCTGCTATTATATGTTGCCCTGTAAGTGATGATAAAGTGAGGAATAAATTAACAAAGAAGTTTTGATCATCAATATTGGGGCCGTATAAGTTCACCAGATTTATATTTTCTAATAACAAAGATCCTTGGATGATTAGATATCTTCCAAATTTGTCTCTAATTGCATTTTTCATTTGAAATGGGACTGTTTTATGTATGAGAGTCATAACTCCCCTAGCTCGAGATGAAAATGATGAGGTGAACACATTACCTTGCCATCTTCTCCTAATTCTTTTTACATCCTCCTCTAATAGATGAGTTTCTTGTAAAAATACAATTTTTGAATCTATGTCTTTTATTTTATTCATAACTTGTTTAAGTTTTTTTAAGATTTTGTAGACCTCTGCAATTCCATGAAGTTAAATTAAGATTAACACTTTGATCTATGATCAATAAGGAGTTTGAGATTACCTTGCAATATGATCATACTCTTACAGAGAAGCAAAAACATGGATGATGGAACATTCATCCTACAAACTAAACAAAAACAAATTTCCTTTCCCCACATTCGTGGTAATCCCCCCAAAATCAAAAAAATTCCGTTTCCCGTTATAGCTAGTGACTGTTCCACACCTGCGAGGATCAGTCAAACCACTCTCTCTTTCTCCTCTCAATCACCCTGACTCTACTACTATTTTTATGACATTAATGACATTTATGACATTTTTTTTTTTTTTGCCTTCTGATTGTTGCTCTGAGTGTTGCTATCCCTGTGCTGTTGCAATCCTGGAATTTCCCCGTTGTGGGACTAATAAAGGCTTATCTTATCTTATCTTATCTTATCTTATCTTATCTTATCTTATCTTAACTCTCTTCTGTAGTTTTTTCAACATAACTTCAAAGTTTTATAGCAACTTTGTACAACATAGATTTTTTTTTTTTTAAATACAGTCTGTATTTTGTAGACATGTTATATGTTTCAGATCAATGAGATGCCTGTACAAATGCTTAAATGTTCCACCTTTGTCATGTTCATACTTAGCTCCCACCAGTTTCCTTTTGGATTTGCTTGATGAGCTCCTGCGCCTCTTGAGGGGTCTTGAAGGTGTGGGTTCTCCCCTCATATGTGACCAGCAGTCTTGCTGGATGAATTACTCCGTGACGAATCCCGAGGTTGTGCAGCTCTTTGCGGGCGGGGTCAAACTGCCTCCTTAATTGTTGAATTCCTGTGGCCAAATCTGGGTAGAACCACACCTGTTGATCCTGATATTTAACTTCCCCTTTAGCGTGCGCCGCATTGATGACTGTCATCTTGTCTCTGCAGTTGAGGAACTTCATAATCAGCGTCCTCGGTGGTGCCTTATTATCTCTCGGAGGGCCGATTTGGTGAGATCTCTCTAAAACGACCAATGACTGCAGATCCGCGTTATTCAGCGCTTCTGGAATCCACTTTTCCAAAAAGGAACATGGGTCCTGTCCCTCCACTCCCTCCGGGAGGTCCACCAGCCTCAAATTATTCTGTCGCGAGCGGGATTCTAAGTCCAGGACATTATCTTCCAAACGTTTCCATTTTAATTCCAGTGTTTGCAACTTAGATTGTAGGCTGGTGACATCATCCTCAGCGCTTGAAATTCGGAGCTCCTCCTGCGATACTCGCTCCAAACAGTCATTTATTTCTTTCCTCATACCTTCTATCGCTGCTATAATCCCATCAAATTTAGACGAAAACTCTGTTCTCATGGAGTTGATGGCAGTGAGCACTGCGTTTGTCCCCTCTTCAGCAGTTCCCGCTCCGCCGCTGGCTCCATCCTCCGCCATTGTCTCTGGAGTTTTTTCTGTTTCGCCTCGAGCGTGGTAGTCTGTTAGCTTGGGTTGTTTTGTCGAATTGCCTTTTCCTCCACATAATTTCCCAACCTTGGTCTTTACCATATCCGCGCCTAAACGCTGGGATGGGTTTTTGTTCCAATTAAGAGAGTTTTAGTAAACTTTTTATTTTTAGGAGCAGAGCAGTGTGAAACATGTCTTCCTAAGTGGCCGCCATAACCGGAAGTCCCTCTTTAGCCATTTTAGTAAATATTTTTATTTTACTGAAATTAGAGTTGAAATCATTGTTATTCAATTTTGGCTTAGGAAATATTTCATTTATTTGTGTCTAATGTTTATTTAGACAATTTGGATTATATTACAGAGTGAAGATGGATAATTTGTATTTTATTTTCTTCATGCTCACATATTTATCACAGAAAATATGCCAATATATCAGAAAAGTCATAAATGTAAAAACAATCGCAAATTTATGAGAAAAACCTTACACAATTATAAAGAATAGTAGTAAATTTCTGAGAAAATGTTCACAAATGCTGAGAAGTCATAACTCACAACATAAGTAGCATTTTTAGTCAATTCTTTTACTGAAGTAATTATTTTAGCCACTACCCTTGTTTGTGGTTCCAAGGTTGTCATAGCCAGGAGCGGCACTGGGGTTAAGCTCCCAGTGCTCATAAAATGCTCCTTATGGCGTGCGTCTCGAAAAGCCTCTGACAACTAAGTCCAACTCCTAGCCTGCCCGTGTGGTTTAGTCTCTAAGCCCGGCGGAACTGCTTTTACTAATAGGAGAAGGGGCGAGGGCGGATCTCTGGCGCCTTAAAACCAGATGCTTCGGGTAGATGGTGGCTCGTCAACCTGGGAAGGTAGTCCATCTAGGGGAAGGTAAACCCTGATTTCAAACCTCCGCTGCCTTGCGGCACACCCGGTCACGGGAAAGGCTTTGGGAGTCAACCCTGAGGAAAAATCCGGAGTCGGAGTCCCTAAGGCAGTTCTCTGTTGTGCTCAACATCGTTCTGGCAGCTCCTGCGACGGAGCTGGTGCCAAACTGTAGCAGCCCTGCTGTTCCTTTGGATTCATCAGTGACATGGAGAGGGGGGACATGCTGCATGGGCAACATCTTGTCCTCCATATCTTCCTGCCCAGGCTTGAATCCTACCAACGCCCAACGCTGGAAGGTAGAACACCGGATCACTGGATAGGACACTCCAGCTTCGCCTTTGGCGTAGGCAAAACACGGGGAATGACAGTTACCGGTAATAAGCCACCGCTCAATTGGCGTAGAGCATGGTGCCAGGGGTTGTTCCCGACGGTGGGAGGGATCATCGGATCTCACTGGACACCTACCGCCCGCCTCAAGCTGGGCAGCCCCCAGCCAATAAGGTGTTGTCCCGCCACAGCTTGCGTTCCTCATTGGGTGCATGGGGATGAGGAGAAGTCCAAACGGCAGGCTGAGAACCTTCGCACCAGGCAAGACAAAAAACCAAAAGAGACCAACTCTAAAACTGGGAACTTGGAACGTCCGCACTATGATGACAGGACTCGCTGCTAACCTCAAGGACATCAACGACACCAGGAAGACTGCCATCATCAATAATGAGCTGAAGAGACTGGAAGTGGATATCGCCACTCTCCAGGAAACACGGTTGGCTGACGCAGGCACACTGAGAGAGAAGGACTACACGTTCTACTGGCAGGGAAAGGGCAGTGACGAACACAGGGAACACGGAGTGGGCTTCGCAGTGAAGAACACCTTGCTGAAGATGGTGGAACCGGACAGCAATGGCTCTGCACGACTCCTCACCCTCTGCCTGAACACCACTCAAGGCCCGGTCACCCTCGTCAGTGTGTATGCCCCAACACTGACAGCCACACCAGAGGCAAAAGACGAGTTCTACGAGAATCTCGCAACAACTGTCAGGATCATCCCCAACTCCGAACAACTCATTCTCCTTGGAGACTTCAATGCCAGAGTGGGTGCTGACCATGACTCCTGGCCCTCCTGTCTTGGACCATTTGGCGTGGGCAGAATGAACGACAACGGACAGCGGCTGCTCGAGTTCTGCACATATCACGATCTGTGCATCACAAACTCGTTCTTCAAGACCAAGCCCCAACACAAGGTTTCCTGGCAACATCCGCGCTCAAAGCACTGGCACCAGCTGGACATGATCCTGACCAGGCACACCTCACTGAAGAACGTGCAAATCACCCGTTCGTTTCAGAGTGCAGATTGCGACACAGATCATTCATTGGTGTGTTGCAAGGTCAAGCTGCAGCTGAAGAAATTCCATCGTGCTAGACAGCCTGGAAAGGCACGGATCGACACCAGCAAGATGGCCCAACCAGAACTTGTTGAGCAGTTTGCCTCCACCTTTGAGAAGGAACTTGGTGTACCACAAGAAGGAGAATCTGCAAAGCAGAAGTGGGAAGAGCTGTGAAACACCATCCACCGCACAGCCTTGGCTACCTTTGGGAGGAAGACCTCAAAGTCACAGGACTGGTTTGATGCTAAGTTGACTGAGATGACCCCCGTCATTGAAGCCAAGCGCTCAGCACTTGCTGAGTACAAGAAGTACCCTAATGAGAAGAATCTCCAGATTCTCAGGGCTGTGAGAAGCAAAGTTCAGCAGACTGCTCGGCGCTGTGCCAACAAGTACTGGACTCAGCTCAGCCAAGACATTCAAACCGCTGCCATAACAGGGAACATCCGTGGTATGTACGATGGCATCAAGAAAGCACTTGGTCCAGCTCAGAGCAAGACGGCCCCCCTCAAATCCTCCACTGGGGAGATGATCACAGAAAAGAACAAGAAGATGGAGAGATGGGTGGAACACTACTCCGACCTCTACTCCAGACAGAACACCGTGACACCGTCAGCCCTTGATGCCATCAACTGCCTGCCATCCATGGATGAACTTGATGCTGAGCCAACCATCGACGAACTCAGCAAGGCCATTGATAGCTTGGCCGCTGGCAAGGCACCCGGCAACGACGGCATACCCCCCGACCTGATCAAGCACTGCAAGACCGCCCTACTGCTGCCATTGCATGACGTCCTCTGCCAGTGCTGGAAGGAAGGTGCCGTACCACAGGACATGAGGGACGCCAAGATCATCACCCTCTACAAAAACAAAGGGGAGAGAAGCGACTGCAACAACTACAGGGGCATCTCCCTCCTCAGCGTTGTTGGCAAAGTCTATGCAGGAGTTGTTCTCATTCGTCTACAGAAGCTTGCTGAACGTGTCTACCCCGAGTCTCAGTGTGGCTTCTGTGCTGAGCGATCGACGGTAGACATGATAAGATAAGATAAGCCTTTATTAGTCCCACAATGGGGAAATTCCAGGATTGCAACAGCACAGGGATAGCAACACTCAGAGCAACAATCAGAAGGCAAGAGAAAAAACAAGAGCAGCGAGTATACATATGTACATATAAATATAAATATATATCTATATATATAGACACACAGTGCGGAGTATTGTGGTTGGTGAATGTGCAGCAGAAAGATATTCTCCCTCCGCCAACTCCAGGAGAAATGCAGAGAGCAGAACATGCCCCTGTACATCGCCTTCATCGACCTCACCAAAGCGTTCAATCTGGTCAGCAGAGAGTGCCTTTTCAAGATCCTGCCAAAGATAGGATGCCCACCAAAGTTGCAAAGCCTCATCGAATCGTTTCACACCAACATGTAGGGGATAGTGCAGCACGACGGCAACGTCTCAGAGCCATTCAACATACGCAGCAAAGTGAAACAAGGCTGTGTACTTGCGCCAGCCCTCTTTGGGATTTTCTTTGCTATGCTCCTGAGGCATGCCTTCAGCACAGCAACAGAGGGAATCTACCTGCACACAAGATCTGACGGCAGGCTTTTCAATCTCGCCCGCCTGAAAGCCAGAACCAAAGTACGCGAGGCTCTAATCAGAGACATGCTGTTCGCAGACGACGCTGCAGTCGCAACCCACACACAGCAGGAGCTTCAGACTCTGATGGATCGCTTCTCCCAAGCATGCAAGGACTTCGGGCTTACCATCAGCCTGAAGAAGACTAATGTCTTGGCACAAGGCACGGAAGCACCACCAACCATCACCATCGACGACTACGAGCTGGAGGTCATGAATCAGTTCACGTACCTGGGGTCCACGATCAGCAACAACCTCTCCCTTGATACAGAGATCGACAACAGGATTGGAAAATCATCCTTCACACTCGCTCGCCTCACCACACGAGTGTGGGAGAATCCCAAACTCTCTGTCAAGACGAAAATGGCAGTGTACAACGCCTGCGTCATCAGCATACTGCTCTATGGGAGTGAGACGTGGACAACATACGCCCGGCAGGAAAAGAGACTGAACTCCTTCCACTTGCGCTGCATTCACCACATCCTGGACATATCCTGGCAGGACAAAGTGCCCAACACAGAAGTTCTGTCCCGCGCCGGCCTTCCCTCCATGTTCACTCTACTCAGGCAGCGCAGGCTCCGCTGGCTAGGCCATGTTCACCATATGGAGGATGGCAGAATCCCCAAAGATGTCCTCTACGGAGAACTGGCGACTGGCAGGAGAGACGTTGGCCGCCCACAGCTGCGCTTTAGAGACGTCTGCAAGAGCGACATGAAGACCCTGGAGATCAATACAGAGCGCTGGGAGGACCTTGCAACGGACCGCTCCAAATGGAGAGGCACCCTGACCAGACAGCTCAAGGCGGGTGAAGAGAGACTGACTGCTGCAGCAGATGAAAAAAGGACCCGCAGGAAGAACCACCACAGACCCAGCAGCACGGAGACCACCCACAAGTGCGACCTGTGTGACAGGGACTGCCATTCGCGCATCGGCCTGTTCAGCCACAGGCGGTGCTGTTCCAGCAGAGTAGACGTTTAGGATTCTCTTCCATGGTCATCATAGACCGACGGAGGCCGACGAGATGACCCTTGCTTGTATTTAACATATGGTAAGATTCTACTCACCTGTGTACACAGTGAACCACAAAAAATAGAAGGCCTAGGGTTCATATATATTTTTCACTTGAAGATTCAGGTGTGATTGATTTACAACTAAAGGTTCTGTCAGATATATCAACATAAAGACAATGACCGTACTGTTGATCAATAACATGCATGCTGCTAAGCTGTAGTAGAATATAAAATGGCCACACCAACAGAAAGCAAGCGATGAACAAGTACAATAGGTTGATTGGGCCTGTTTACAGAACATGCTGAATGAGCTTCTGCTGCGTAAAGATCATGAATTCAGTTGCCATGAATGGATTACTCAGACAATTCAGTCAAAAAATGAGAGCGCGAAGGGTATCACAAATTGTCAAATAAAACTCTTGTGCTTGTAGCATGTTTAAGATAAGATAAGATAAGATAAGATAAGCCTTTATTAGTCCCACAATGGGGAAATTCCAGGATTGCAACAGCACAGGGATAGCAACACTCAGAGCAACAATCAGAAGGCAAGAAAAAACAAGAGCAGCTAGTATACATATGTACATATTAATATAAATATATATATATATATATATATATATATAGACACACAGTGCGGAGCATTGTGGTTGGTGGATGTGCAGCAGAAAGTCTAAGCTCTCTCTCCGCGGATGCGGCGGGCCAGCTGGATGTCTTTAGGCATGATGGTGACCCTCTTGGCGTGGATGGCACACAGGTTGGTGTCCTCGAAGAGACCCACCAGGTAGGCCTCGCTTGCCTCCTGCAGAGCCATGACGGCGGAGCTCTGGAAGTGCAGGTCGGTCTTGAAGTCCTGAGCGATCTCCCTCACCAGGCGCTGGAAGGGCAGCTTACGGATGAGCAGCTCCGTGGACAGGCTGTTCCTGCTGAGGAGACTCAGGTCTTTTGGTGTACAAGGGGCGCTGCTGAAGTCATTCTATGACACGGTGGTGGCATCAGCCATCACTTTTGGAGTGGTCTGCTGGGGCAGTGGCATTACTGCAGCCGATAGGAAGAGACTGAACAAACTGATTAAGAAAGCTAGCTCTGTCCTGGGGCAACGCCTTGATCCGATGGAGGAGATAGGAGAGAGAAGGACGGTGGCTAAACTGTCATCTCTGCTGGAGTCCGAGTTCCACCCTATGCAGGACATACTGGATGCACTGAGGAGCTCATTTAGCAGCAGACTACATCATCCCAGGTGCACAACCGAGAGGTTTCGTAGGTCCTTCCTACCAACGGCTGTCAGACTGTACAACCTAAGCAGGGCTGCTCGCAGAGATAGCAAAAAGACGTAACAAACTAATAGTTTTTTGAATGCAAAAGATGCAATAGACTTACACAATGGTCCTCTCCGGCATACAACTAGGAACATACCGGTCGCTATGGAGGGTGAGAATATGTATGGGCACATAATCATACCATGTAGGATAACTAAATAGACGGTTATGCTGTTTCATCCCACCTAGCAACAATGCTCTGCACTGTGTGTGTTTATATATTTACATATTTATTCCATCTAGCTACAATGCTCTGCACTGGGTGTGTTTATATTTATATATCTATATATTTATTCCATCTAGCTACAATGCTCCGCACTGTGTTTTTATATATCTACATATTATTCCATCTAGCTACATTGCTCCGCACTGTGTGTGTTTATATACTTGCATATTTATTCCACCTAGCTGCAATGCTCCATACTGTGGGTGTTTATATATTTACATATTTATTCCATCTAGCTACAATGCTCTGCACTGTGTGTTCATATATTCATATATTTATTCCATCCAGCTACAATGCTCTGCACTGTGTGTCTGTGTGTGTGTGTGTGTGTATATATATATTTTATAGTAATATGTACATATGTATATTAGCTGCTCTTGCTTGCTTGTTTTTTCTTGCCTTCTGATTGTTGCTCTGAGTGTTGCTATCCCTGTGCTGTTGCAATCCTGGAATTTCCCCGTTGTGGGACTAATAAAGGCTTATCTTATCTTATCTTATCTTATCTCTCTCAGAGCCATGGTACCGGGCCTGTAACGGTGAGGCTTCTTCACTCCGCCGATGGCCGGAGCGCTTTTCCGAGCAGCCTTGGTGGCCAGCTGCTTCCTGGGGGGGGGGGGTTCCTCCAGTAGATTTACGGGCGGTCTGCTTGGTTCTTGCCATCGCTCTTTATTATTCTGTCCTATATTTCTTGCACGCCGCCTAAACTCCAGCCCGGCACCCGTGTCGTTTTCGCTTCAGTTCCCCGGTATGTCAAGTTTCTCCGTTAGCACCGGGTGGCGGTTGAGTGCTAGCTAGCTCTTCCCTGCTGTATTGTCTCCTGCTGTAAACAGAGGCTCCGTCCGCCTACTCGGGAGACCTTTGGGGCGATCTGTGTGTCTGTGATATATATAGAGTGAAAGGTGTGCCGGATCAGAAAGTTATCACCGGATCAGAAAGAAGAAGGAAGATAAAAAGACTCAGAATTGAGCCGCTGTTGCAAAAGGCAGCCAACTCGTGTGGCGCCGGAACCAGAAGGTTCATGGGGAAAGTGAGGCCTGACTCAGACATGATCATACTGGAGATATTAAATATGTCCTCGTCGCAGGGGATGGATGAGATGAACTTGCAGCTCTGTTTACAGGCTTCAAGGTTGCTGTGTGGCACAAGAGAGTCCTAGGTACCTCACAACTGTGGAACGCTGTACATCACATCAGGGATGCCACTGGGTCCATTGCAGTTTTTTGTTGGCCTGATGCGATGGGCATTCCAGACTGTCTTTATCTTGTCCAGTTCTTCCAAAAGTAATAAATAAATACAATAGACAAGAAAACTGAGTAAGAATAATCAGCTGTTAAAAGAACTGGGACACACAAAATGTGATTGCATTTTATCTTTTAATGCTTAACCTGTATCAATGGGTGCAAATTGCATGTATTACACATTTTTCGGGGTATTAAATTTTAAGTTTAAAGAGTTCAAGTTTGAGTTTCATTCTGTTCTTGCCAACATAGTTTTTGGGTGTAATGCATGAGTACAGAGACATCTGGTACTCTTATTGACTCATCATTTTTTCTGCTACAAGAAATCACTGCATTAACTGTCTAATACATCTCTGTCTCCTCATTCAAACTTATCATAGTAACACCAAACAACTTGTAAGAGAAGCATCTGCTAATCTCTTGGGCTGTGACCACCAGGACATGCATTCAAAATCATTTCCCACTGTAAATTTCTGTTTGTTGATTCAAGATTATTAAAATCTAATGAAAGAAAGATTAAGATTATTTAGAACCCTGCAACGTTTTGTACACTTCTGGTAATAATCATCAGAAACAGTGCTTTACTTTTTTTTTTACTTTGTTTATAACTTACAAAATTCATCCATCCATCCATCCATCCATCCATCCATCTTCTACCACTTTTCTGGAGGTCCGGGTCACGGAGGCAGCAGTTCAAGCAGAGAAGCCCAGACTTCCCTCTCCCCAGCCGCCTGCTCCAGCTCTTCAGAGAGGATACCAAGGTGTTCCCAGACCAACTGGGAGACTTAGTCTCTCCAATGTGTCCTGGGTCTGCCCCAGGGTCTCCTCCCAGTGGGACATGCCTGATACACCTCAAGTGGGAGGCGTCCAAGAGGCATCCTGATCAGATGCTCAAACCACTTCAACTGGCTCCTTTTGATGTGGAGGAGCAGCGGTTCTATTCTGAGCCTCTCCTGGATGACTGAGTTCCTCACCCTATCTCTAAAGGTGAGTCCAGCAATCCTACGGAGAAAGCTCATTTCAGGGGTATCTGAATATCCTAACCTGATCACGCTCATTCGGATCAAAATTTCATTCCGATTGAGAGGGGTGGGTTATACCGATTGTTAATCCGAATGGTATGCATGAAAACACTTATTCCAAATGTAGGGCAGAAAATATGTTTACTGCACATGTCTGTACAACAGCCGCACGTCTACATGACGTATTTCCGCCTTAGCAGCAGCTAGCGGAAGACATAGCGGGAGTAAAACAAATCTGGTCTGTATCGTCCTGCTGTCTCCCTCTGTTCGTCATATGCAGAAGAATGTACTTGTAGCTTCATTACGGAGACCAGCAGAATCAAAAGTACAGTCTTAATAGCGCAATACAGGTCAAGTTAGACACGAAGCAGGGCTTGCTAATACCGGAAGTTGCTTCTTCTTCTACTATTTTCGGAATGTCAAAATGTCGACGTGCGCATGTCAAAATGATTTATTCCGTTCAAACGTGTGACACATGGAAACGCACGTCCTAATCGGATCAACTTTTTCAGGATCCATGTAAACAGTAAAATTCTGATCTGAATTGTAATCAGATTGGTGAAATTTTGCCCATGTAACTGTGGCCAGTGAGAGATCAGAGGGACTCCTAGCGCGCTCAGAGTTAGGTGACAGATCAGCTGTGGAGATGACGGAGAGCATGTTAGCATTGATGGGGAAGAATGACGAATCCTTACTGTTCGCCCACCTCTTTCTCAGGAACCTACCTGCTACAGCGAGGGCGATCCTGGCCAACTCACCGCTGCTGGTAACCAAGAACTACCGTGCTCTAGCGCAGGAAGTGGACCACATCATCCTAGCGACCAGAACTCTCACCTTGCACGCAACGACACTGGCATCCGGGAAGGACTCCAGTGAGGCCGAGAAGCCATTGGTGGTGGCTGGGACAGATGCCAAGAGACGCAGGAATGGGACACTCTATGTCTATCATGGCCGCTTTGGCTCGAATGCCCAACACTGTCTGCCACCGTGCCAATTTAAGAAGCCAGGGAAACTGCACAGCCAGCAGTCAGTAGCAGCTGCGACTGCTGGTGACAGGAACAAGCTGCTGTTCATCACAGACACACATTTTCGGGAAGACGTTTCTTAGTGGACTCCAGCTCCAAGAAGAGCCCCATTCTGCCAGTCAGCGCAGACAGATCAGCAAGAGGCAGTGGTCCCGAGGTCACGCCTGCCAACAGATCCAACATCAGGACATTTGGCGAACGGATGTTGACGGTGTCCTTACACAGATGCAATTACCAATGGGACTTTGTAGTGGTGGCATGTTCTATCCCCATTTTTGGCACAAATTTTTTTATGTGTTTATAGGTTGTTAATCGATGTTACCAACAGACATTTAGTGGATGCTGTCTGTTTTACCTCCTTGCCCTGCACAGCTCGGGGGGTTGGGCCAACAACACAGGCTAGCGTTATAGGGCCAGGGGGTAAGTACCAGCATTTAGTTTCACAGTTCCCAGCACTCACGGTTCTGACGTTTTCTGCTACAGTAACCAAACACGGGGTCAAACATTTCATAACCACAAAAGGCCCACCGGTGTTCGCGTAACCTCAGTGCCTGAACACAGTTAAACTAGCCAGCGCGTGAGAAGTTTACCAACTTAGAGCAGCTGGGCATCGTTAGGTACTCCAACAGCCCGTGGGCATCCCAACTACACATGGTGCCTAAGGCTGATGGGTCGTGGCGGCGCTTGAACAAGGCCACGGAACACGATCGGTATCCCATCTCGCACATCCAGGATTTTTCTGTGCACCTGGCCGGAATGTGTGTTTTTTTGAAAATGGATCTGGTCCCTGGGTACCACCAGGTCCCGGTGCGCGCGGAGGACATTCCCAAAGCAGCGGGAATAATTCCTTTTGGACTTTTCTAGTTTTTACGCATACCGTTTGGGTTAAAGGGCACGGTGCAAACCTTCCAAAGAATGAAGGACTTGGTGCTCCGTGACCTGCCCTTCGTTTTTGTCTATTTAGATGACATTCTGGTGGCTAGCGCATCCGAGGAGGAGCACCTCGCCCATCTCAAACTAGTTTTCCAGAGGTTGGAAGCGCATGGGCTTATCGTGAACCCGGCGAAGTGCCAGTTCGGTGTGCCAATGATTGATTTTTTGGGTCACCGCATTTCACTGGAGGGCGCAATTCCGCTGCCTGTTAAGATCCGTACCATGTTGGATTTTCTGCTTCCATAGACCGTGAAGGCCCTGCAGGAATTTTTGGGCATGGTCAACTTTTACAACCATTTCCTCTCCGAGCAGCCCAGCTGCTGCAGCCGTTGCACGCCATGCTCAAGAAAAAGATGCCTGTGCAAAACATCCACTTGACCCCTGAGCAACTCCAGGCTTTTGCAAATGCCAAAACAGTGCTCGCTAACGCCGCTTTGCTAGCCCACCCTGCCCTGTCAGTGCGGATAGCACTCACCACTGACACGTCTGATGTTGCCATAGGGGCAGTGGTGGAGAAGTACGTTTCCGGTGCGTGGCAGCTGTTCGCATTTTTCAGCCGTACTTTGTGCAATAACGAATGCAAATACAGTACGTTTGACAGAGAATTTTTGACCCTCCACCTGGTGATGCGCCATTTCTAGTTTTGGCTGGTAGGGCGCGAGTTCACCGCATTCGTTCATCATAAGCCACTAACGTATGCAATGTCCAATGTCTCAGAACCGTGTTTGGCCCGCAGCAACGACATTTGGCCGCGATCTCGGAGTTCACGACTGACATTCAACACATAGCTGGTAAGCGTAATGTCGTGGCTGACTGCCTGACTCCCACGTTAGTCTTCCCGGTCTACATGGGAATAGATTCCCCTGCGATGGCCACGGAGCAAACTGAGGACACGGACATTTGCGCACTCCAGTCCACGCCTACTGGGTTAAAACTGGAGAGCAGGGTGGTGCAAGAAGGGTGCTCTCCCTGCTCTGCGATGTCTCCACCGGTCGCCCACGCCCGGTGGTTCCGAGCTCTTGGCACCACCACATTTTTGAGTCAGTCAACTCCCTTTCACATCCTGGCGTTTGCGCCTCGATTAAACTGGTGGGGGCGAAATTTGTCTGGCCTCACTTACGCAGGGATGTGAAACAGTGGGCTGCAGAGTGCGTCGTATGCCATTGGGCCAAAGTGCACAAGCACACCAAAGCCCCCCTTGAGCCGTTTCAAATTCTGGCCAGGAGGATGGACTATGTCCATGTGGATTTGGTGGGCCCCCTCCCGCCATCGCAAGGGTTCACACACCTTTTGATAATCATGGACAGCACCACGTGTTGGCCTGAAGTGGTCCCGCTGGCTTCCACCACATCCGCGGAAGTGGCTCGTGCTTTTTTGTTGGATTGGGTTGCACGGTTCGGATCCCCATCAGACATCACTTCCGAAAGGGGTCTGCAATTTGTTTCGGAACTCTTGTCCGTGATGGCCCAGAGCCTGGGGGTCAAAATCCACCTCACCACCGCATACAACACCCAGGCTAACGGGTTATGCAAACGCTTTCATAGGTCACTTAAAGCAGCGCGCAGAGCCTCACTCACGGATGCAGATTGGGTCGACTGCCTGCCCTGGGTTCTATTGGGATTGCGCTTTGCACCTAAGGAGGATCTGGCAGCCGCTCAGCCACTACGGATCCTCGGGGAATTTTTACCAGAAAACCCCGCACTCGGGACCGACCCGCCCATGCAATTATTTCACAGTACAGGGGCCGCTAATGTGCCGGGCCCGGTGCACCATTGTTTTCCCCACACCTTCGTCCCAGAGAGCTTACAGAACGCCAAGTTCGCTTTTGTTAGGCACGACCCACACAGAACCCTGTTGTGCCCACCATATGACTGACCGTTCAGAGTCCTGGAAACCGGGGCAAAGCATTTTGTGTTATACTTGGTGGGGGGGGGGGGTAAGGAAACCGTCTGCATTGACAGGCTTAAACCCACTTAAGTGTTGGCAGACGAACAAGACGAACAGGTGGTGTTGGCTCAAGCTCCCCAGCGCAGACGCCCACCTACAGTGGCCCTGCAAGTTGGTGTTCCCCCTGCAGAGGACTGTTGGCAGCAGACTAGGTCTTTCCCCTCCCCACCCTTTCCCCCTCCACAGGACTGTGCGCCAGAGACCGAGTTTGTCTCCTGCCCTCCTCAACAGCAAGACACTTCGGCCGGTCCACGTTCCAGCCGTTACAGGCACTGGCTCAAGCCCAAGGTGCCAGAGGATTAGAGCCCCTTCTGGGTGTTCAGGGGGTGTGGGGGGCAGTGTGGTGGACACTCCACCCAGGACAAGGGGGTTGGTGGGGGAGAAAATAGTTAGAGATGCTAATGGGGAAAGCTGAGAGGAGCCAACCAAACAAAGATTTGCCTTTTGCCCTCCACTGCGCCAGGTTGACACCTGAGGACGCAGGGGTGCGAATGTATTGTAGCAAGGCCTGCCCTGTGGCATGTGGGTCAATGTTATGTTAATATGTGTACATGTCTGGCAGTCTGAATGTTAATGTGTTTACTCTGTGTGCCAGAGGCAGGAATTAAAGTGTATTGTAATTTCTGTGTTTTATGTTGGAAAAGGAATAAAGTTCGTGTGTCATTCAGCTCGCTGCCTCATCTGCTTTCATCTTCCACAGGTCATAATTTTTTTTAAAAAAATGTGTGGCATTGGTAGACAGTCTGCACTTACGATTCAGTGTCCAAAACCCCATTAAAACATCAGGTAACAAAAAACAAGCTGTCAAAGAATCTTCTCTCCTCTCTTTTCACTTATTTGAGCTCCTTTTACTAGCTGCTGGCTGTATGTTGCTGATTTCAGATAAGTATAGCTGGTTGATGTTTCACATTAAAAGCACATAACAGAAACAACCAGTCTGAAAACTGAATCGCTGTAGAGGGCTTTTATTTTTAATAACTCAAGACGTTTGGAGCTGTGACAGTGAAAATAAATTCACGTTAATTCAGACTTCAATCATGTCTAGTGAATCCAGCATTTATAGCATAGGCTATTTTAAGGTTATTGAGCAGGAATTCAAGGATTGTTTCTCATTTTTAAGGATAAAAAAGACACTGATTTTAGGAAAATCACATTTAAGACTTTTGGTGGCCTAGTTGATAGAGTATCCGCCCCACAACCGGGAGGTTGGGGGTTCAAGTCCTGGCCGAGTCATACCAAAGACCATATAAAAATGGTACTTCCCGCCTTCTAGCTTGGTGCTCAGTGTAACAGAGTGGGGGAAGGAGAAGTTGCTTGTGACAGCGCCTTGCATGGCAGCGACCCCTCTGATTCCAGATGTGATTAATATTGTAGATAGGAGAAACATAATTTTGTTCTACTACACATGATTTGCTGTATGGACTGAATGACAACAGCGATGCCTTCTTCTTCTGGACCTGTAGACACTAATGAGGCGGCTGTTTTCTCCTTGTTTGTATTCTCGTGGAGAAATTCTCTCCACAAGAACCATTCATGAACACAAATTAATCTGCCCACACAGAATTAGACTCTATTTTCCTCTGTGATTTTACTTTTTCTGTATCTGTTCATGTCTTATGGAGGGTGGCAGGAAGCAGCTGCTGTCTGTGCTTCTCCACATGCACTGAGGACAAAGAGGCTGAGCGGCTCTCTGTGCAGCTGCCGTCTGGTACTGGTATGATGACGCTGCTGAGCAGTGACGTCATCACGCCAGACCATTATAAAGGGAGAGTCAGTTATTTTAGGCCTCTCTCAGCTCCTGACCACATAGCGCTCTACCCAACAGTAAGCCAGTACTGTAACTAATATAACTTGTTATAATAAAGTTACTGTTCCAAATCAGCATCACTCTCCGTTGGTCATTCCGGGTTTCCGGACATAACATTACGTTTATAAACGTATGCATTTCCATTAAGAAATGTATCCAATTGCAATAAACAATAATTAAGAAAAAAAAATTAAAATGAACTTCATTAATTTCCTCCGCCAAGGAGGTTATGTAATTGGGGTGGTTTGTCCGGCCGTCCATCCATCCATCTGTTAGCAGGATTATGGAAAAACTACTGGATGGATTTTGATGAAATTTTCATCTGAGGTAGCCCTTGGGCCGAGGATGAAGCCATTAAATTTTGGTGATGATCTGAGACTGTATACCTCCACCAAGGACCTTGTTTGTATTTGTGCAGCAGGATTACACAAAAACAACTGCATGGATGTGGATGAAATTTTCACCAGAGGTGGTCCTTGGGCTAGAGAGGAACTCATAACATTTTGGTGATGATCCCAGAATGCATACCTCCACCAAGGCTCTTATTTTTGCACACAGTGTTAAGAAGAATACTTCAAAACTACTCCATGGATGTGGATAAAATTTTTACCAGAGGTGCTCCTTGGGCTAGAGAGGAACCCATAATATTTTGGTGATGATCGCACAACGCATACCTCCACCAAGGCGCTTATCCTCTCACACTGTTAGCAAGACTCCTCCAAAACAAACCCATTACATTTTGGAGGTGATCCATGAGGGACGGAAGGAGCCTTGGCAGAGGTATGTGCTCTCTTAGTGCTTTTCTAGTTTCCATGTGCTTTGAGATATAACTGCAGGGAGCCGCAGCATGGGGGCTGAAGGGCCACAGGTTGCCAACCCCGATCTAGCCAATATCTCTCAACCTCGTGCACCAGCTCCAGCTCCTTCCCCACCAGTGAGGTAACGTTCCACGTCCCAAAAGCCACTTTCAAAAGCCGGGGATCAGACTGCGAAGGTCTCTGCTTTCAACTGTCACCTGATCCACATTGCACCGGACCCCCATGGTCCCTTCTGCAGGTGGTGAGCCTGTTATGTCCACAAACCTGGCACAAAAGGAGACGGACAAGAGGATGCATTGGAATGGTACTTTATTATATAACTGGTTGCTGTACAGCAGGCGCTACACAGTGTAGGGTTGTCCGGGCAAGAGGAGCTCCAAATGGTGGACGGCCCTATTTATAGGGTGGTGATGGCGCACCCGGAAGGCAGCATCATCACACCGCACTTCACAATAAAACCCATCATCACATTCTCCCCTCCTTTATAAAGCAGAAAAAACATGCCTAATTAAAACCCACCCAAATTTAGCAGATAAACCCCCCAATAAACATATTAAACAACAACAGCAACAACATGAACAAGAACGCTAGAACTAGGGCCGGTGGGTGGACTGCCACACAGCCCGCACGTCCAAGTTGTTTATTCTGAAATTTTTACCGATAGACAGGCCATGCTCCTACCTAAGAAGTCCACTGTCTCTTCCTCACTGTCTCCCATGGCAAGAGAGGGTCTGCCGGGGGGGCCCTGCAGCCGCCCCTGGGTGGATGCGCCCCTGGAGGCGGCAGGCCCCCAGGACAAGGGCCGATCTTCAAAAACACAAGAGTTCGGGTCTCCTGCGTAGCCACGTCAGTTGGAACATCCACCTGGACACGTCGCAGCTGGTTTGCGTGTCGGATCGACCTGTCTGCCAGCCGGAAACACGCCACTCCCAACTTCGCCACAATCCTCAGTGGCGCCCAATGTCCCACCGGCTGCAATCCAGCCAGTTGTCGCCCTGGTCTCTCCTTGGCATGAACCCCAACCCAGTCCATGACCCGGAGCGGCACCTTGCTTGGTTTGATGTGCTGCTGTAGTTTCGGCAGCTCCGCGTCTTTCTCCCGTTCCACGCCGTTGTAACACTGCAGCGGCACAGCAGCCACCGCCAACGCAGCGGACCCCTCATCCGTCGTCGTCCGAAGCTTGACTTTGGCACCGGAAACGTCCGATGCTTCCCTGGTGACACTCGTTGGGACAGTCCCTCCACTCACTAACTTGGTCGCTCCCATAATAGCTGGCCGAGCGTGGGTCCTCCACTGAGCAGCTGTCCTCCTGAGAGTCAGAAACGTGTGCTTCAGTTCCGACACCATCAGTGGGCACCTCATCCCACACTATGACGTCATCCACCGAATCTGGCGATCTCCACAATCTGCATCAGGACCACTCAAATCCAACATTGTCCTTAATGGCGAAACCCAGTCCATTTAACAGGTCACACCCCATAATATTGTTGCCATGCGTTAATACCTGGAACAAGAAGTCGTGCACCGCTTCGGTGTTATAGCAAGCAGTCAACTCCACAGTCCCACATTGCACAGTCTACCACCGCCATATCCATACAGCGGTGCCGGGTTCTTCCTGATCCTGTGGTGCAGGAAAAACTTTTTTACTGTGGCCCAATTTGGCATCGACCACACTGCTGCCGTGTCAAGTGTTAATGGCAAAGCTACACAGTCCAATTCCACCATGCAGTAGGGAAGCCCATTGGTTTTGGCACTCACCAAGTGGATGGTCAGCGTAGGTGGGTGGGCTGGCTTACTTGGCGGGCTCCATGATGCTGAAGACAGACACATTCTGGCGAAGTGATTCATGTGCCCACACTTGCTGTACCGCTTCCCTCTTGCCGGGCATGCTCGCGCATTACTCTGGTGCATCAGGGACCCACAGCCCCCGCAGATGGGGTCCTTCGGAGCAGACCTACGGCTCACTGCATATGCCTCGTAGTCATCCGCCATACTCCCTTCGTCCTCCAAATCCACTGCATTTGCAGACGTCATCCCTTCTGGTGTCTTCTGAGACTGGCGCCAATTTAGCTCCAAGGCTAGCTTATCTGTGGCCTCTAGCTGAAGAGCTAGCTCAACTGTCCTAGCTAACGCTAAGTCACTGGGCGCCGTTAGAAACCTAGCCTGTATCACAGCACCACATGTGTGCTTGGCTAATTGGTCCTGCACTATCTTATCCTCTAATGGCCCAAAATGGCACACACTGGCTAACTGTCTTAGTTCAGCGACAAATTGTTGAATAGGCTCACTGACTCCTTGGTGTCTCTGGCGAAACCGAATTCGTCTTACGTCATGCTGTCCGGAGTGGTGAAGTGGTTAGCCGTTAGCTCCATGACATCCTCATACAAGTCCATTGCGCCGAGCGTCCGTAGAATCCTCTGGCCTTCGATGCTGAGGTTGTGGACAAGCAGCGCTTGCATTCTCACCTTATCCAGCTTCCCTCGGTCTAACGCTGTGAGGTACTTTTCAAAAGCCTCCACCCAGTGGGGCCATGGGATCCATGGCTCCCCGGGAAGCTCCAGGAAAGGCTGTAGTTGTGTTATGCACGCCTCCATTGATCAATCCTCAGTCGCCAAATGTTATGACCACAAACCTGGCACAAAAGGAGACAGATGAGAGGCTGCACTGGAACGGTGCTTTATTATATAACTGGTTGCTCTACAGCAGGTGCTAAACAGTTTGGAGTCGTCCGGGCAAGAGGAGTCCCAAATGGTGGATGCCCCTATTTATAGGGTGGTGTGATGGTGCACCCAGAAGGCAGCGTCATTACACCACACTTCACAATAAAACCCATTATCACAGAGCCTACTGGAGGGCAGACCCATGTAACTCATTCGGGCTGAGCCCGGCCAGATCTCATAGGCACAAGCCTGGCCACCAGGCACTAGCCATCGAGCCCCTTCCCCAGATCTGGCTCCAGGGTGGGGTCCTGGTAACTCCATACCGGGTGGGGTACACTGAATCCTTGATTTTTTGTTCATCATGTCTATTGGATCACTCTTAGTCTGACCCCTCACCCAGGACGTTTGTCTTGGGAGCTTACAACTTAAAAAATACTTTATGATTATGAATAATAAAGAAATTATCATGCATGGATAGGTCACTAATTGATTATTTTGGTTTCAGCACCACGGACAGTGCTAAGGAGTAAGCGAATTGAAGAGTTTAGATTCCTTTAAAATGGGACTTTTGGTTTGTTGTTTTTTATGAAACAATAACAATTTTATTATCACCTAAATAAACAGACAACAGAACTGGTAGGAAGCTGACGGGTCAATCAACACAGAAGGGGTTCACAACTAAGTCCATATATAATTTCTCTATTGCAAAATGTTTCACTCATGATTACGCCTGGATTTCTGTTTTATTTACACTGTTTATTGTTCAGTGCTTAAATGAGAACAAAAATCATGATCATTTGCAGTGTATACCTAAAGCAGAAACACGGGAGTTTATAGTTATAAAGTGGATAAAATAGTCTATGTAAAATCACACATTAAGTTATATACAACCTCACCTGTATAATGTTCCAGAAACTCAGCTTTATAAGTGATTTGTCCAGGAAGTCGCCAACAAACAGGCCTTCATCTTTCACTTCGCACAGCAGCAGTATCCAGTACTCCATTCCTTCTTTGCGCAGTATCACCCACCAGCTTTCGATTTGTTGATTCAAAGCGCTGACACTGGAGATGTACTCCCATCGCCAGATCTGTCATCAGTGTGATGGCGGCGGAGAAAGGTTTGGGTGTCTCTGATACATTTCCACCAGTTTGCTCCACAGCCTCCATAAAGTACGCGTGGGTCCGATGACGCGTGGGTCACTGCTTGTATATGCTGCTTTCAACCAGATGATTTTGTGGGAGAAGCCGTCAATACAGCCGTTGATACAAATCCTATAGGGTTTTCACTTATCATATGAATCAATATGCCAAATATAGTTTGGCCCTTGGACTAAATACTGCCTGCAGTTTAGTTATCTTGCTTTACGCAAAGCAGAAGAATCCGGATCTAAAGCTGAAAGGATTAAGCAAACATCCTCCTTTTTTGCTTTGATCCTATTCTGCAAGCATTTAATGCATCCACCTGTAGCCATGTAGTCTTCCAGATCCTTCCAGCTCCTACCTGATGAAGTCAATGACTTGCCTGATGTCTGCATACTGTTTACGCTTCAACCCGTTCTTTTTACGCCCCCGAATTAAGTGCCTTTTGCTAATGATAACACTGTGCTTCACTGCAAGAGAATGCAGGATATCATTATAATTCATTCCAAGATTAAAGTAAAATGAAATAAGATCAAAACTGTCCATTTTTGTGGCTGAGAGGTCGCTTGCTGGCGATCTGTGGTTGTTCAATAAATGTATGGACACTATGACCTGGCATCTCATGGCCACGCATTATTAACTGGTGGCTACGGGTTATATATTTCGTGGCCACACTTTAATAAGTTGTGGCCATGAGTTATGTATTTCAGGGCCATGCAATAGTAATTAGTGGCCACGAGTTATGTACCTCGCGGCCACAAGTTACTATTTTTTTCTCCAATGACACCAGAGGGGCTCCGTACATTTCTACTTGTCACTGCGGCCGTTACACCAACAGTGCACCAGGTGCGCCACAGCAGCTAACTGCAAGCTAATGTTTTGCCGCTACTTCTGTGGAGCCGCTACTTCTGCGGAGCCGCTACTTTTGTTCCAGCCAGAGATGTTGGATTTTTTCCCACCATGCTGCTTCAGAGAGGACAGTCCTCTAACCTCGTTTTAATTGGAGGTAACTCACGTTAACACCATCTCTCTCTAATTATAAAGCGACAAATGCTAAATGATGATGCTAACTTGTCACTAATAGGAAACATTATAGTGTATCAGACCATTGTTCTGGTTTAAATCACTGCCACGTTTTATTAATTTTGTCTGAAAAAATATTACTAAAGCTGCAAAAGTACGTGACAGCGGCTGCATACACACTAAATAAATAAATTAAAACGTGTCGGAGGAACAAACTGGCTCTTTCTCATAATTTTTAATTAGTCAAGCAGCGATAAAGAATAAAGTTGAAGTGATCTCAAATGCACATTAAAAAACATTTTATAACAACACTGCAAAATTAAGAGGAAGAAAGGTGCATAAAATTAATGACAGATGAATTTGTACGATTAATTTTTTCAGTATGTAATTCAAAATGTAGAAAAAGAGATTTTATTGGTTATATATAAACGATAGAATTTACAGAAAATGTATATTGTGATATATATAATCATCGTTAAATAAGATTACTTATATCGTGATATGAAATTTTAGTCATATCACACAGACCAAGTTCAAACTGGTTCTTTCCATATTAGAGGTTGCCGATATCTTTTACATTCATCTTTTCTGCTTGAGCACAATTCATTTTCACAAAAAACTTTTACTCTAATAAGTTCATCAGAAAGAAAGTCTGGAAAAACATGTTAACTATAATTGAGTGTATGCCTGTACAAATCTCCCTCTATGCTCTGCAGCTGTTGGAGAATTAAGCAACGACATTCAGGCAGGACTAGACAGTGTCAAGTAACAGCCAAAAGCCATGCTTGTCTAACTACATAATCAGATTTGACATTGTTTTCCCTGGAGGGCTCTTTGAACTCTGTGATTGAAAGATATAAATACTGGTATTCAAACATTAGACTGAAATAACAGGTTTCTGCATGCTGTCAGCTGTTGCATGGCTTTTCCCTTCTCTAAATTATTACCAAACTATATGAATGTTCTTTAGAAAGTCATGGGGGGTACAATTTCATGTTAAGTCAATCATATCTGGTACAAATTTGGATATTGAGAAGGGGGGATTGAGAACAGTTGAATCCATAGCCTTTAGCTATGCCATTTAACACGTAACAATTAAAAAGTGGATAAACATTAAATTGTACTCAACTAAAAGATGCACTACCTTCTGATAATAGCACAAGTGGAAATAATAATAGTCGTAAAAATCCTTCAGAGTACGAGAGCATCTGCTACAATAGATACTTGAGCAGTGAACAGCATTGATTGGGTTTATTCATCAGTCTCATAATGAATAAAATATTGATTGTTTAAGGAAATAAACTACAAACTAGCCACATGGACCTTCTAGAGGCTGTGCAACTGTCTAAAAACATCCTATATGGTCTTTTTTTTTTTACCAGTAGGTCTTTAGACTCATTTGTATGCTTTGACATTAAACTGCCTCTATAGTTGTGAAAATAATGAGATGAATTGACATGGAGGAGGAAAAAAGTTGCAATCTGGGTAAAGTAAACCCTCACTTTCCCTATTCCTAACCATTTCCCTTACCTTAACAAAGCATTTTTAGGGGGCTTTCACACGTAACCCATTTGGTCTGGACTTTTGGACTTTTCAGTTTAATTTGGAACATCATTTTAGGTGTGAAACCTCCCCCAAACCACGGTTGGGACCAAACAGCTAAAATTTGGTCCGACAAAAAGAAGTGGTCCACAGATTAAATTGAACCTTGGTCCAGTTTCCTGAGAGCGTGAAAGCAATTTTCAGAAAGGTCTGGACTTTTGAACCAAACAGAGGAAGTTAAGGCAGCCAATAAGAGGGAAAATAATCTGGAGTAGCACTCAGAGAGAGGAAATATAGCCGTTAGAGGATAAATAGTCACTTGAAAAAAATCCTAAAAATGCAGAAACTTACTAGATATTGTCAGTTAAAAAAAAAAAAAAAAGGATGACCAATGCCACCTGAAAATCATCATGGCTAATGAGAACATCCTTTTTAATGAAGACCTGGATAAATTTAGTCTCACTAAACTAGTTCACAGACTAATATGATGGAGTCTTCTGCAGTTTAACTTGTGATTAGTTATGTCTGGAAATAGATCAGTGGAGGCTGGAGTTGTACTGACCCTGAACTTTATTTCAAGACACAAAGATGTTACACCTGTCGGGGTTTGGTAGCTTATAAGCTAACGCTAAGCTTCTGCAGGTTGTGGTCGGCTTGAAGGCGAGGCGCCCAAAAAAGGACGACTCCTGCCAGTAGTCCCCCGAAATAGCCACGGCGTGATGATATCACCCTGCCTGCGTCCATACATCCCTGCTACCCGTCTGCCAATATATCTATATCTAACATCTACCTCCCCCTTGAAAAAAAAACAAAACTTTACAAACATATAGAACCCAGAGCTCACAGCAGCTCTCACTTTTTTTTTTTGCTGGTTGCTGCTGTGGCGGTGTGACTGTCACGCTGGCGGCAAGACATGCCCCCGGTTGGTGTTGTCCCGCTGGATCCTGTTGGGACACGAACTGTCTATCCCGCAGCACTGCGGCAGCTCCTTGCTGCTGATGCCGGGCACGGATAACGGATGAGTTCAATTTCTGCCCTTTTTCCTCACTGCCCTCTCCTTGCAGTGTCAAGCTTGGAGCAGCTGTATCCCCATCACTGTGCGTCACTTGTACACCGCCCCTGTGGAGCCCACTGCTTGAGGTGCCAAAAAAAGGACAACTCCTGTCAACAGTTCCCCTAAGTAGGCACGGCGTGATGAAGTCAACCTGCCTGTGTCCTCACGTCCCTGCTGCCCATCTGGCAATATATCTATATCTAACAATTACCAGGGTTTTTTTTAGAGCTGCAGAAAACACCTTGGAGAGTGAGTAGTGTTGTGTTGGAGTTTGGGGCTTTTATTTGTGTGGTACGGGTGGTGGCTCCACCTTTCCGGTTCTGCTGCCACCCGTGGGTATAAGAGGGCAGCGAGCATGAGGGGTGGTCTCTTGGTCACCTCTCTGTCTGGTGGATGCTTATGTACAGTACTCTGTGGAGTCCTTATTAATAAACCTATGTTCAGTCTTACACCATGCCTTGTCCTTGGCTCCTATTATTGACATAACATTTGGCAACGAGGATAAAAGCAGGTATGGATGTGTGTGTGACTTCTATTCGGCCGTTTTTGGAGCTTCCCAGCGAGTCGGCCGTCCCTTGGTTGAGGTTGTTCATAGTGTTCCAGACGTATTTGGTACCGATGGATCTCAGGAAGCTGGAGAAATTGAGAGCACATGCTTTGTTGGTTCATAACCTTGGAATGGAGGGACAGCAAAGTTTGAGTAGTTGGGTGACTGCGATAGCTTTGAGGAAGTGGTGGAGCTAATGGCATGCTATTTTTGAGCCATGGAAAATGTCATCGTCCGTAGGATTCAGTTTCGACAGTGCTGCCAAAGCGTTGGCGAGTCGGTGCAGCAGTTCGTGGCAGACCTGAGACTACTGGCCAGCGACTGCTGGTTTGGACTAGGGATGAGCCGATACCACTTTTTCAAGACCGATACCGATAGCGATACTGTGACTTTGAGTATCGGCCGATACGATCCAAACCCGATACTGTCTCGCTTATTTAAAACAACAGATGTACAGAACATACTTTGTTAATCACTAATTGCATTTTGTACACATATAAAAACAAAAATCTAAAAGTCAAAGAATATATTACAAATTTGACTCTGTTCAGCAATGCTGCTGCTTTTTTTTATTTTAAACTTTGCAACTTTGGCATCATTTCACTAGTCAGCCCCATGTATACATGCATTCCGAAGTTTTAAGTGCAAGTTTATACAAAACTTTGAAGCTGAGTATTTAAGTAAACATTCAGATGAAATTCAAAGTGCCACTTTATGCATGAAGTAAAAAATGCTGTAGATCTGAAAATAAAGGAACTAACCCTTTAAGTTGTATTTTTGTCATCCATTATCATAAGTATTCTCCTGGGCCTCAGTTTATTTAGTAGTGTTTATGATACTATTCTCTGTCCATATTTAGATTTTAGGTTTGCTCTTATTTTGAAGTCATTCCTGTTCCATTTCGTGTTCATGTAGCCTTGCACCCTCTGGGATTAATAAAGTATACAAAATACAAAAAAAAAAAAAATGCTCTTTATGTTTCTGTCACCTACCGCTCCTCAACTGTACTCCCCTAAAGGTACACTCCAGTCTGGGTTTTACTTTCTGTTTCGTTTTTTTTTTTTTTTTAGGTTTCACTTTTAGCACCCAGCCTCCTGAGCTGGAAAAGCAGCGGCTACTGCTGCAGAGCACGTGTCTTTCTGCTCGGTTCTTGACAGAATTCAGCATAATCATTTGCCATGTTATTTTCGCAAGTGTTTTATCAAGTTGTTGGTGTAAAACTGTAAATGCTGCTACCACACAGCAACTTACTGAGGCAGGTCTCACAGACAGACTTCAGTGATGTGACACTCGTTGCCTCTGATTACAGAAGCCCTGCGCAGTCGCGGCTGAGAACAGGATCGCACCTTCATTTTAATATTATTAATGTATCGGATCAGTAAATTACTTTTATTCCTTACTGATACTGATCCAGCCATTTTGCCTGGATCGGATCCGATACCGATACTGCGGATCGGATCGGCTCATCCCTAGTTCGGACCGTTGGAGGAGGAGATGGTTTGTGACCAGTTGGTGGAACATACTGTCTGGCCTGCTGTCAGGTCGAAACTACTCACACTCTTGGGCAAACTGATGCTTTCTACGGCTATCGATTTGGCTCAACAGTTGGAGGCAGCGGAAAAGCTATCACGGAAGCAAAGTGGCAGTGCGCTACAACGCCATCTTGAATCACAGTCGACGGTGCAGGCAGTGGACCCGGGCAGTGACGATGGCGTGGAAGGTGAGGAGGAATACGCCAATGCTGTAAAAATGAGGTCCGCCCTGGGAACGCCCATGTGCATGGGTTGCGGGTCCATGAAGCACTGCTATAGGGCCAGGGAGTGTCTGGCGAGAGGGAAGCGCTGCGTCAAGTGCAGACTTTTGCATCATTTCGCCAGAGCATGCCACAAGTGCGAGTGAGGGAGTCCAAGATGGAAGGAGGACTCTCCCGCCCCCACAGTTGTTCACGTTGTGTACCCGAGTACCTACGGCCGCTCCTACTGTAGGGTGGAACTGGACGGGGTGGTAGTGCCATTGTTGATTGACATGGGAGTGGTGGGCTCTGTGTTAAATTGGGCGACCGTGAGGACCTTTTTCCTGCATTATAAGATTGGAGGTGATTCGGCACTGCTTTGCGGTCATGGTGGAAGAAGACTGACCACGGTGGGATCGCTGAGACTGACGGCTCAGTACAAGTCTGCGGAAGTGTGCAACTTGAAGTTCATTGTGACTGCCCATGGCGAGAATATAATGGGATGGGATTTGTTTAATGGTTTGGGCTTTACCATTAAAAGCAGTACTGGTGAGGAGTGGTCGGGATGTGGTTTGTGGGACTAACTGGTCCCATGGCCAAAAGACGGGACTGTGTGGTATGAGAACTTGCCTGACACTCTGGAGAGTGAGCGGGACCAACACTATCATCCAGGGCCATCGCAGGAGGGTTCGGGTGCCAGAGCTCAAGTGGCCCTGGATGAGGTGACTGGGTGGCACAGTGGGACGCCTGTGACAGCAGGTGGCGCCAAGGGGCTGACCCCGTATGTTCCCGGATTTCGGCTGGAAGGGACCGGAGAACAGGGGGTCACAACGGAAGCGGAGAAAAAAGTGGTTGGGGCAGGACTGGGTGGCAAGGTAAAAAGACGTGCCAAACAGAGACACTGTAAGCTGAGTAGGGCCCCTCCGGGGGTCGCGGATGTGGTCCGGGCCCAGGAGGAGGCTCGGTCAAGGAGGATTCGGGCCAAGCGTCAGATGGAAGTACATCAGGGGTGGCTGCAGGTGGTGGCCACATGGGAGGAAGCCTATCTCCAGTTATCGTGTGGCTCATGGAGGCACCCAAATGATCTGCAGCACACCTGGGAGAAGATTGGTGGGCTTGGGCCTGAGCATGGAGCGTCCCCAGTGGTGGTGAAAAGGAGGAGCACTGGGGTCGGGTCAGCCAGCGGCGACCCAGGAGACCATTTCCCTCCTGGGGCGGACTGATGGGAGGACAGTCCACACACAAAAAAAGGGGGGGGCGCATGTATGTGCTCTTGTAGTTGGTTTGGATTGGTTGTGATGTTCTACAATGCTATAACATCTGTGTATCTATTGTTTATTCATGTTCATGGGGATTAATTTAATGTTGTGTTTGGGTTAGGACAGGGCGGTGTTTGTGTTACATTACTTTGTGTAAAGTGTAAGCAACAAAATAATCCGCTTCGCCGTGTGGGGTGAGGTGGCAGTCCACCCATTCTCCCCTAATTTAGTTATTTTGGAATGACTGTGTTAGGCCATTTGTGTTGCGTTTATTTTAGTACGTGTTTCGGGTTCCAAATTGGGTGGGTTCGAATTGTGTGTGTGGTTTTGTTGCTTTTGTGAAGGGAGGTAAGAATGTTGTGTTGGAGTTTGGGGCTCTTATTTGTGTGGTACGGGTGGTGGCTCCACCTTTCCGGTTCCGCCACCACCCGTGGGTATAAGATGGCAGCCAGCATGAGGGGCAGTCTCTTGGCCACCTCTCTGCCTGGCCGATGTGCATGTACTCTGTGAAGTCCTTATTAATAAACCTGTGTTCAGTCTTACACCTTGCCTCGTCCTTGGCATCTATTACGGACATAACAAGTAGCATGTTTGCTAACTACCGGTCTGTGCTAACAACACAAACGTCATGACAACAGGGCGTTGCATCATGTAAAGTTGTTTAGTTCACTTGAAAAACAGGAGTGTGAGACCAAACCTAACTTGACCAAATGTATACAATGTAACAAAAATATAAACCTTGGTGCAGACTCTCAGGTGTGAAAATGCTTAGTGTCTGGGCTGAACCACCCTAACCTTATTCACTTATAAATGTGTACTTAATGCCAAAAGGAATTACGTCAAAAAGAAGATGACATAAACACAGTGATAAAAGTTGTGAATACAAGTCTAAGGTGGCAGCATGAGTACTATTTTTTTCTCATCCAATATCAACCTCCCACTTTCATACTTGAATTTAAGCTGCCTCGAAATGAGGAAAAGTCATAAAAATCAGTGACGTCACCGTCTTCCACACAGTAAATATGATTGTATTTGGAATTTGGGATATACCTGTCCAACAAGTTAGTTGGGGGCCTTGTTGACCCTTTAATATATGCTGAAATAGCAATTTTTTTTTAGCTTAGCATAGTTGACAATGGCTGAGTCTAAAAACTCACTCCCTATTCCATCACTATATAGGGCAATATATTAGGGTTGAGTAGCAATGACACCATATCATTTGATGTTCTGTTTATGCTGGCATATTGGTAGGCAAGCTTTAAATCTGCATGTAGTGGTACAAATTCATTTGTTCTAGCTTAGAGGCATAAATTTCAACTCTGACCATGGTCACTAGATGCGTGGCGGTAGGTTGTCATAATAGGCAAGATAAAGTCACAGGAGAGCCAAGTGGGTAGCAGCAATCAGATGGGAGGGTTGGCAGCCTTCAAGTTGTTTCTGCAGTGACCATTTCATCAAAGGTAAGTACATATATGAAAACATGGGCCTACACTACAAATGATGACCCAGGGATTGCGATGGTTGGTCTTAGACTTATATTTGGGGTTTTATTTTGCAGGGAAACCCACTGTCTTCCGACTACATTCCCTTGCAGTTTCAACACATAGATTCACCTCAAAAAAGAAATGCAAGACTGGCCCTGGATAATTTTCCCAGAGGGACATCAACAAAATGGAGGAGGGGATTAGGCAAGTTATTTTTTATTTTGAAACTTTGGTAGGTACTAATCATTCAGGCTGAGAGTGTAGAGACCTTTCCCCCCTGAGACCAGGTTAAGTTTATATTTATGTGCCTGTATTTAAAAAAATTACTGAATTTTTTGGATTGCTTTCCACCTCCCACTGCATGAGACTGCTTGTGTTCATCAAATTTAGGATATATTGAAAAGCTGAAACAACGGGGCTCTGGTGCTGGAAACTGAGGCAGATGTTCTGTTTTACTGCTGACAACTGACTGGCTGGTAAGCTCCAGCGGGGAAGCTTACAGAGACAAGAGAATGGTCTCACCATTGGTTGAGGCTGTGTCGGGGAAAGCCGGTGTTGATCTGATAAAGAAACGGTCTCTGCTCACTTGAAAAAAAGCCCAAACATTCTATCAATATGATATAAATGCAATATAAACTTGGGAAGGTGAAAAAATAAAAACGCAAACAGCACCAGGAGTCTGAATAGCGAGGTCTGCCCTGGCTTCAAGCAATGGAACTCCATTGTCATAAGCGGTTTCAACTGTCCAATAGGAAAATATCCTCAATTTAATGTACAATCTATCTATTTCTATGCATATTTTGCAGCCACTCTTTAACTATTAACTACCAACTTTTAATTAATTTTTAAAATGCATACAGCCTGCTCAGCTAAAAGACAGATGCCACCATCCATCTTGCTTCAAGCCTCTGCTCTGCCTGCACATCTGACACACAAACACACACTCATGCATGCACACAAGCGCGCACGCGCACGCGCACACACACACACACACACACACACACACACATACATGCACGGGTAGAGCAGTGCTGACAGAAGCCACAAGAACAGGAGGGGAACATACTAGGCAAATGTACAGTGGTGTGAAAAGGTGTGTGCCCCCTTCCAGAGTTGTCATTTTTTGGTATGTTTGTTACACTTAAATGTTTCAGATCATCAAACAAATTTAAATATTAGACAAAGATAACACAAGTTAACACAAAATACAATTTTTAAATGAAGGTGTTTATTATTAAGGGTAAAAAAAATCCAAACCTACATGGCCCTGTGTGAAAAAGTGATTGCCCCCCATTAAAACATAAATTAACTGTGGTTTATCACATCTTTGTGTCATGATCCTGGGGCACAGGTTAGAGCATTGCCCAGTTTCTCTGCTCTGTGAGCGTTTTTCTGGTTGTTCTGTCATGCGGTGACCCTCACGGATCACCATAAGACGCCAAGAGTCCACCAGTGAGTTTTGCGAAGATGGTGATTTATTACCAAAACGAGACAGAACAAGACTGTGAGCCGCTCTCGGCAAAAACATACATAAATCAATACACAAGCTCGCAGGGCGAACCCCAACCACTACGAGCTAAACTGTGACATAACATGAGATAACAAACCTGACATGAAGGTCTCACGACACTCTGACAAGGCTTGACAAAGTGTTGACAAAGTCTGACATGTTGACAATACTCCTGCAACCTTACTGCCGCTAGTGCCCGCTTTATGAAGGCGAACACTAACGAGCAGTAATGACACACAGCTGACCAGCCTTGACAGGCGGAAGCCCCACCGAGTACCTTCACAATAAGAGCACGGTGAGGCCAGAATACAGCCCACAGCTGTCAAGGCCGGCAGCGAGTAGAGCTTAGCCCGAGCGCGAACAGAACCCAGCGCTCGGGTCGTAACATGTTTTCTGTTATCTCTAAGATTATTATGATGTTTTTGAGTTTTGTTGTGTTTATATTTTTCTGTTTCTGGTTTGTTTATTTTGACAGCGCTGTACAGCTTCCGGCTGTCAATTCCTTTGGGGCTGCACAGCTGCTGCCCATTTGAGTATTCATGGATTACACCTGTCTCTGATTATTGTGTGTGTATTTAAGGGACACGGCAACCTCTGCTGTTGCTGTGTCCTTCTTCTCTTCTTGTGTATTCCTGCCCGCTGACTGGTGGCGGAGTGGTTAGCACGGCGGCAACACAGCAACTCACCCTTGGCCTGGGGATCCTGGGTTCGATCCCAGCCTCTGACCAACAGTGATCTGTGTGGAGTTTGCATGTTCTCCCCGTGTCTGCGTGGGTTTACTCCGGGATTTCTCCGGTTTCCTCCCACATGCCAAAAACATGCAAGTTAGGTTAATTGGCATCAAAACTGGGGATTCTAAATTGTCCTTAGGTATGACTGTGAGACTGAATGGTTGTCTGTCTCTCTGTGTTGGCCCTGCGATGGACTGGCGATCTGTCCAGGGTGTACCCTGCCTCTCACCCAAAGATGCTGGGATAGACTCCAGCCCCCCCGCGACCCGAAAAGGATTAAGCGGAAGAAGATGAATGAATGAATGAATGAATGACTGCTACCATGGGTTAAGGTCCCACTGTCGAGGTGAGTTATTGTGCTCCAGCTTGGTGCCTTTTTTCTCTGTTCTCTTAGCTGTCGAGCCCCATAGCCTTCGGGGCCTCCGGCTGAGCTTCTCCCCTGGTCAGGCATTCCCTGACTTCCTACCTCTGACGTTTAGCCCCACTCTCCTCCAGCATCTGCATCATGTCTCCTTTTTCTCACATTACACTTTTATTTATTGTATTAGTTTGAATCGTTCTTGTTTGTGTTTTTGTTAATCAATGTGCCAACCTACAGTGAGTGTTTGGTGTCATATTTTGCGCCCGTGAACGGGCGTGTTATGACACTTCGGAAAGCTGAGTTCAATTTCTCTAGCCACACCCGGGTCTGATACCTGCCACACCTGTTCTCATTCAAGAAATCACTTAAATAGGACTTGCCTGACAAAGTGAATTAGACTAAAAGATCCTCAAAAGCTAGACATCATGCTGCGATCCAAAGAAATTCAGGAACAAATGAGAAAAAAGTAATTGAGATCTATCAGTCTGGAAAAGGTTATACAGCCATTTCTAAAGCTTTGGGACTCCAGCGAACCACAGTGAGAGCCATTATCCACAAATGGCGAAAACATGAAATAGTGGCGAACCTTCCCAGGAGTGGCTGGCTGACCAAAATTACCCCAAGAGTGACGACTCATCCAAGAGGTCATAAAAGACCCCACAACAACATCCAAAGAACTGCAGGCCTCACTTGTCTCAGTTAAGGTAAGTGTTCATGACTCCACCATAAGAAAGAAACTGGGCAAAAATGGCCTGCATGACAAAGCTCCAAAATGAAAACCACTGCTGAGCAAAAAGAACATAAAGGCTTGTCTCAGTTTTGCCAGAAAATATCTTGATGATCCCCAAGACTTTTGGGAAAATACTCTGGACTGATGAGACAGACGTTGAACTTTTTGGAAGGTGTGTGTCCCATTACATCTGGCATAAAAGTAGCACAGCATTTCAGAAAAGGAACATCATATCAACAGTAAAATATGGTGGTGGTAGTGTGATGGTCTGGGGCTGTTTTGCTGCTTCAGGACCTGGAAGACTTGCTGTGGTAAATGGAAGCATGAATTCTGCTGTCTACCAAAAAATCCTGAAGGAGAATATCCGGCCATCTGTTCATGACCTCAAGCTGAAGCGCACTTGGGTTCTGCAGCAGGACATTAATCCAAAACACACCAGCAAATCCACTTCTGAATGACTTAAGAAAAACAAAATGAAGACTTTGGCGTGGCCTAGTCAAAGTCCTGACCTGAATCTGATCGAGATGCTGTGGCATGACTTTAAAAAGACGGCTCATGCTTGAAAACCTTCCAATGTGGCTGAATTACAACAATTCTGCAAAGATGAGTGGACCAAAATTCCTCCATAGCGCTGTAAAAAACTCATTGCCAGTTATTGC
Source organism: Pholidichthys leucotaenia (assembly GCA_020510985.1). Classification (NCBI taxonomy): domain Eukaryota; kingdom Metazoa; phylum Chordata; class Actinopteri; order Cichliformes; family Pholidichthyidae; genus Pholidichthys; species Pholidichthys leucotaenia. Next base: position 318,121,449 of record CM035842.1, on the reverse strand, counting down.
AAATGCTTGATTGCAGTTGTTGCTGCTAAGGGTGGCACAACCAGTTATTAGGTTTAGGGGGCAATCACTTTTTCACACAGGGCCATGTAGGTTTGGATTTTTTTCCCTTAATAATAAACACTATTTAAAAACTGCATTTTGTGCTTACTTGTGCTATCTTTGTCTAATATTTAAATTTGTCTGATGATCTGAAACATTAGAGTGTGACAAACATACAATAAAATGAGAAATCAGGAAGGGGGCAAACACTTTTTCACACCACTGTCTGTGGTTTATATAAGGTTATTTATAAATATAAGGTTAATACAGGCCAGTTCAGACCCCCAGTAACTAAGGAACAGAATGCTACACACTCTTAATCACCAATATTTTCTTTCAATAACATTCCAGATGATTTTTAGTGAGAAATTTTGCATATTCTGATAAACTCATTTTGTCAGACGCCCTGTAAAACCATTTTCTGTCTTTGTTACTTTCATAAAGCTTGCCAACCAATGTGGCAACCCAAACAGCATGTGACCCAATGATGTCACGTGCACAACTCTAATAGAGAGCCTAAGGGCGCATTCAGACGGCCACTGTTTGGTCCGGACCAAAGGACCAAACAGTGGCTTCTGCAGATAGTTCGGTTCATTTGGTGCAGTCTGAATGCACGTTGGAAGTGAAATCTGGTCCCCCTGAAAACGGGGGTCTTGGTTCTCTTGAAAACAAAGTCTGGTGCGCTCCGCTTGCAGTGTGAATCCAAACAGAGTATCCAGTGGACCAAAGGGTGGAAGTGCCCCTCGGCATTTATATAACCATAGCAGCATGTAATCTGAGAAGAGGAAGTGGCATTTACCATAGTACATTTTGGGTAGAAAATAACAATAAAGACAACCGCGTAAATCCAAGAAATCCTTTTACTGGTGAAAGCCGAGGAGAAAAGTTAAAAAATGTCTCATTTGTGGTGGACAAACAACTGCAGGGAACGGCTTTCCATTTTTGGTTCTGGCCAATCGATGAGCTGGATTTTTCTTCTTCACCAAAATTTTTTCTTCCTGCTCAGTTTCGGCCCCAACAAGCAGTTGTTGTAACTGCGTGACGTTGTCCAGGCAGCTTAGTCCACTGCAGTGTGAGTGCAAACCAAACCGAATGAAGATGTGAAAATTCTCGGCATTCCCCGTCCAGTCGAACCGAGACCCCCAGATTATCCTGGTCTAAATGCAGTCTTAGTCACGCCCCCTCTACTTCCGCATATGGGACCTTAAATTGAAAAAATTTTCCACTGAAATGAAAGGCAAAAGTGAAATTATCTTTTGATCACAATTCAATTTTGCCACGAGTTACACATATGATGTTTATCAGTTTAAAAGATAATTTTCCATGTAAATAACGATGTAGGTTGTTGTCTAACTGTTAAGGTATAAGGTTGTGAAAATCCATAAATTAAAAAACTACAAACACAGATGGACAGAGCTTACATCATTTTTTCATTGTGATAACAGTCCTCTGGCTCAGTTGCAGCTCTCACAATACAAAACAATACCTTTGTGTTGTTTTTCTCCTCTTTGCATTCTTCTTTCATCAGTCACGAAACAGGAGGTGAGGTTTTACTAATCTCTTGCCATGCTCGTGTTTAGTGATGTGGGATGATGGGAGTTGTTGTCCACTAATCGTTGAAACAAAAACTAAATATCACTCTGTTATTATACGACAGGTGACAACCTTAATTACGTGGAAAATTATCTCTTAAATTGACAAACATCATATGTGTAACTCGTGGCAAAATTCAGTTGGCATCAAAAGATAATTTCGCTCTTGCCGTTCATTTCATTGGAGAATTTTTCTGTATGTTAAGTGTGATACATTGTCTGCTAATTGTGCATCGAGGTTTTTTTTTTCTGGTGATCATAATTCGGCTCACTTATGAGCATTATTTTGATTAACTGTTTTTTTCTCTCTACCTATTGTTTTGTTCCTGACCTTTGCCCTCTATTCTCCTCTGTTGACAGGCACCTTCATGGCTTGCCGCGTCATTGGGATTCGCCTATCAGGCGTTTTCCAATGTCAAGTCAAATTCCTCGTATGTTTACCTGTTGTTTACTTGTAAATGTACTTGGCAATAAACTTTATTCTGATTTTGATTCTGATTCTGAATTTTTTCAATTTAAGGTCCCATAGGTCACGATTCTGAGCACAGTAAAGACCCGTGCTCAGCCCCTAAGTGTGTTTAAGTCTTGTATGTATTTCTGTTTCTCTGGTTATCTTGTATTCACCTTCCTGTTTATTGTTGTCCTTATCCTCAGTTCTCCTTTTGTAACTTCAGTGTTCATTTGTATTGTTTTTTGAGTACTTGTTTTTTTGTATTCCTTCTTGGCAGCTATTTTCTCATTGAGGATTTTGGTCTGGTCCCGTTTTAGTATTTGTGTCAGTTACTTTTTCGTTTCTGGTGTTTTACCTTTATTTTCATCTGTTGTTTTGTTTCTCTCAGTGTGACAGCTGTCAGTGTTACTTCCGGGTGTCAACTGTGTGTGCGGGCTGTCACACCTGTCAGATTGTGTCTGATTATTTCCTCTTCTGGTGATCGACACCTGTAAGTCATTGATCATTTTCCCATTAACCTATTTTAGGACAACAGCAACGTTTCCCGTTGCCGTGCCCTACTGTTGTCTCCTCTGAGTGACCAGCCGTTACTCTGAGTGAATATGTTTTTTTCCGCAGAGGTGAATGGGTGCACTCCACCGTGGATTTAATCCTTTTCCCGTTTTCCCAGTCGTGAGCCCCGTTTCTCTTCAGGTGTGACTCTGGCTAGGGCTGTTCTCTTTTTCCCCCCGGAGTGTCCGAGCATCTCAGCCTGGGTCCGTCCAGGCTGTTCTCTTTTCTCTCCGGCGTGAGCCCCGTTCTCCTCCAGCGCTCCACTCACCACTCCCTTATTTGTAAGTGTTGTGTATTGTTTGTGTTTAAGTTAATAAATGTTGCAAACTCACAGCTGGCATATGGTGTCTTCTGCAAGCCCTTGAAAAGGGTGATTTATGACACCATATGTGGAAGTAGAGGGGGCGTGACTTAAACTCTTTATAGGGTGTTCATCTAGGGTTGCCAACTTCCTCACAGCCAAATAAGGGACAGAGGGTTTTAACTATTGCTTGGTGCTATGATAAGATAAGATAAGATAAGATAAGCCTTTATTAGTCCCACAACGGGGAAATTCCAGGATTGCAACAGCACAGGGATAGCAACACTCAGAGCAACAATCAGAAGGCAAGAAAAAAACAAGCAAGCAAGAGCAGCTAATATACATATGTACATATTACTATAAAATATATATATATATACACACACACACACACAGACACACAGTGCAGAGCATTGTAGCTGGATGGAATAAATATATGAATATATGAACACACAGTGCAGAGCATTGTAGCTAGATGGAATAAATATATAAATATATAAACACCCACAGTACGGAGCATTGCAGCTAGGTGGAATAAATATGCAAGTATATAAACACACACAGTGCGGAGCAATGTAGCTAGATGGAATAATATGTAGATATATAAAAACACAGTGCGGAGCATTGTAGCTAGATGGAATAAATATATAGATATATAAATATAAACACACCCAGTGCTGAGCATTGTAGCTAGATGGAATAAATATGTAAATATATAAACACACACAGTGCAGAGCATTGTTGCTAGATGGGATGAAACAGCATAACCGTCTACTTAGTTATCCTACATGGTATGATTATGTGCCCATACATATTCTCACCCTCCATAGTGACCGGTATTTTCCTAGTTGTATGCCGGAGAGGACCATTGTGTAAGTCTATTGCATCTTTTGCATTCAAAAAACTATTAGTTTGTTACGTCTTTTTGCTATCTCTGCGAGCAGCCCTGCTTAGGTTGTACAGTCTGACAGCCGTTGGTAGGAAGGACCTACGAAACCTCTCGGTTGTGCACCTGGGATGATGTAGTCTGCTGCTAAATGAGCTCCTCAGTGTATTCAGTATGTCCTGCATAGGGTGGAACTCGGACTCCAGCAGAGATGACAGTTTAGCCACCGTCCTTCTCTCTCCTATCTCCTCCACCGGATCAAGGCACTGCCCCAGGACAGAGCTAGCTTTCTTAATCAGTTTGTTCAGTCTCTTCCTAACGGCTGCAGTAATGCCACTGCCCCAGCAGACCACTCCAAAAGTGATGGCTGATGCCACCACCGTGTCATAGAATGACTTCAGCAGCGCCCCTTGTACACCAAAAGACCTGAGTCTCCTCAGCAGGAACAGCCTGCACTGTCCCTTCTTGTAGAGTGCGTCAGTATTGTGTGACCAGTTTAGTTTATTGTTCAGATGAACACCCAGGTACTTATAGGATATCACCATCTCGATGTCTGTTCCCTGTATATTTACTGGTGCTGTGAGGGGCTGCCCATGCCTGCGGCAGTCCACCACCAGCTCCTTAGTTTTCCTCGCGTTGATCTGGAGGCAGTTCCGATGGCACCAGTCCACGAAGTCCTGGATAAGCCCTCTGTACTCAGCTTCATCGCCATTGGAGATGAGGCCAACGATCGCAGAGTCATCAGAGAACTTCTGTAGATGGCAGTGTGTTGTGTTGTGTGAGAAGTCCGCAGTATAAAGAGTGAACAGAAAGGGAGCCAACACTGTTCCCTGGGGAGCACCCGTGCTACCGATGATCGTGTCGGACACACAGTCGCGGGTTCTCACAAACTGAGGCCGGTTCGTGAGGTAGTCCAGGATCCATGATGACAGGTGCTGGTCCACCCCTGCGTGCAGCAGCTTGTCCTTCAGGATCATCGGTTGGATGGTGTTGAAAGCACTGGAGAAGTCAAAGAACATGATCCTCACCATATTCCCGGGCTTCTCCAGGTGGGACAGAAAACGGTGAAGGAGGAAGATCACCGCATCCTCCACCCCAATGCCATGCTGGTAGGCAAACTGGAGTGGATCCATCGCTGGTTCCACCAGGGGGTGGAGGTGAGCAAGGAGCAGTCTCTCCAGGGTCTTCATCAAGTGGGACGTCAAGGCCACCGGTCTGTAGCTGTTCAGGTCTTTGGGGTGGGAAGTTTTTGGTACAGGTACCACACAAGATGTTTTCCACAGCTGTGGTACCCTCCCCAGTTGCAGGCTCATGTTGAAGATATACGTCACAATCCCACACAGCTGGTCTGCACAGGACTTGAGGAGCTTTGCGCTGATGCCGCCCGGTCCCGACGCCTTCCTCGCTTTGATCTTCCTCAGCTCCGTCCTCACCTGGGTCCTGGTTAGGGTCAGGATGGGGGGCTGTGTGTTGGGAGTGGGGGGGTGTTGGTGGAGTGGGGAGTGGGCAGCAGGACTTGATTTCTTTAGAGGCAGCAGTGGTTGTTGTGCAGACAGGGGGGAGGGCGGTTGGTCAAACCTATTGAAAAACAGATTCAGGTTGTTCGCCCACTCCCTGCCCCCCGTGGCCTGGGGGGAGGTATTCTGGAGCCCAGAGATGGTTTTGAGGTTTCTCCAGACCCCACTGATGTCGCTCTGTTGCAGCTTGTCCTCCATCTTCTTCCTGAAGCTGTCCTTGCCTACTCTGATCTTTCTCCTCAGCTCCCTCTGTACAGACTTCAGCATCTCCCTATTCCCCGACCTGAAGATCCTCTTCTTCTCTCTCAGAAGTGTTTTTATCTCAGGGTTGATCCAGGGTTTGTTGTTTGAGTGACGCCGTATGGTCTTGGTGGGAACGGATTTGTCCACACAGAAGCTGAGGTAGCCCGTGAAGGTGTGAATGAGGCCATCGATGTCCTCACCATGTGGATCGCAGAGCTGCTTCCAGGCGGTGGCTTCAAAACAGTCCTTTAGAGTGTCCATTGTCTCCTCAGACCATAACTCCACAGTGTGCATGGCCGGAGGTTGTCTGTGCACTAGGGGTTTGTACACCGGCCGGAGATGAACCAAGTTGTGATCCGATCTCCCAAGTGGGGGAGTTGTGATGAGGTGTACGCCTCCTTAGTGTTTGCGTAGAATAAATCCAGTGTTTTATTGTCTCTAGTGTGGCATGTGACGTACTGGGTAAACGTGGGTAGAATGGGAGATAGTGAAACATGGTTGAAATCGCCTGAGATGAGGAGAAGAGCATCTGGGTGTTCTGTCTGCAGCCTGCTGGTTACTGAATGGATGACATCACGCGCTGTCCCAGCGTTCGCCGTCGGATTTGCATAAACAACAATGCAGATCACGTGTGAGTGTTCTCTCGGGAGATATGTAGGCCTCATGCTAACAGCTAGCAACTCAATGTCTTTGCTGCAGTGTCGTTGTTTAACAGTGATATGTCCCGGTCTGCACCAGTTGTTGTTAACATACATTATCACTCCACCGCCCCTAGCTTTGCCACTGTCTGGTGTTCGGTCAGCTCGTATCATGTGAAAACCCTCCAGCACAATGTTAGCATCTGCTGCTAGTTCAGTTAGCCACGTCTCAGTAAACAAAAGGAGAGAGCACTCCCGGTATGTGCTATCATAACGGGAGATAGCTGCTAGCTCATCTACCTTTCCCAGTATCGACCGTACATTTCCCATGACAACAGATGGAAGGGAGGGTCTGTACCTTATATTTTTTGTCCTCCGCCTTACTCCAGCCCGGCAGCCGCGGCGTTTTCGCCTCAGTTCTCTCGGTATGTCGAGTTTTTCCAATGGGACCGGGTGGCGGTTGAATGCTAGCAGCTCTTCCCTGCTGTATCGTATCCTGCTATAAACAGTGGCTCCGTCCACCGGCTCAGGAGACATTTGGGACGATCTGTGTGTCCGTGATATAAGTGAAGTGAAAAAAAAAGACGGATCAAAAGAGAGAGGAAGGGAAAAAGACTCGGAATCGAGCCGCTGTTGCAAAAGGCAGCCTACTCGTGTGGCGCCGGGGGAGAAAAAAATGTTGTGGACATTAGTGTTGTCATAATACTGGGACTTTTTACCTTGATAATAGCTTAAAAAATACTGCTTTTCAATGTCATGTTTAATACTACAAGGAATAAAATACCACACTGTATACCTAGACATTACAGATTTTTATTATAAGGCCCATATATCAACTTGCTGACAGAAGACACCGGGAAAGCTGCAGCCGGTATCAACATATCTATTGGGAACAAAATGAATACTTAAAATATCAAAGTAATATAGCATGTCTTACCTTTTTAGAAGTGTTTTCTTCTGGCCTTCTTTAAAGAAAAATCCTTCATTTTGTCCTTTAAGTCCAGCTCACTAATATCGTCATACTCTATGGATGCATGCTTGATCCAGTCTACTTTTTGCCAAGTTCGGAGTCCACTGTCCCACACACAGCTGTCTGATGTAAGCAATCATGGCCTTTCTTCTCCCTTCTCCTCCAGGTGAGTGCTTTAACGGCCCACCTGCCTCCTCCGTGGAGTAATTAGCACCTCCGCCTCCACTTGATGCTCCAGCTTAGAAAACTCCTTTATGCTTTGGGATTTTTTTGAGCGATTCATTTTCCCTAAGCTCTTTTCCTCTCAATAATTTTATGAGTGCCACTTTCAAACTTTTTTCTGGAAATTTTGACCGAGCTAATTACTTCTTACCTCTCACTGGCGCTTGCATAGTCACATATCAAAACAATTCCTCTGATAGGCTATTGGTACTGGTACCATGTGGGGCACTTGTATATTAGATCAATCAGCAGCCACACATGAATATCAAGTGATGGACATAGAATTTGACCAGTTAACAACAATGCGATCTTTTTCATTGGCTCATGATAGGCTCTGGTCTTTGTAGGCCCCTGGGCTTCAGCCCAGCCTAGCCCGTTCATTATGACGGCCTTGCATATATGGGAGAACACACATCCCGCTTGGGACAAACATATTTAGCCCAATAAATGGGACGTCCCTGTTATGACCCGAGCGTCGGTTCTGATCGCGCTCGGGTTAAAGTTATGTCTCGCTGCCGGCCTTGACAGCTGTGGGCGGTATTTTGGCCTCTTCGGGCTCTTATTGTGAAAGTGCTTGGAGGGGTTTCTGCCTGTCAACGGTCGGTCAGCTGTGTGTCATCTGTCATCAGTCCCTGGGTTATTTAAGCTGTGTGCTGGCGTCATTACGACGCAGCAGTGTCTGATCGCTAATGGCCACATTACTGATCGTTATTCTGTTCACCCATCGTCACGGATGCCTGGACTATCTTCACCTCGGCTGCCTAAGGGCTTGACCGTCTTTTCACCGGCATAGTAAGTGAGCTGTATAGCCTTATTCCCTCCGGTGTAATTGGTACTGTAAGTCCCTGCTTTAGCAGTCCAGGTGCAATTATTACCTAGCTTGTCTGTGTGTGACTGTTTCCTGCCCTGGACCCGTAGTGTGCTGTATTGCCTATGCTTCCTGTTCTGCAAGGATTCTGTTATCTACTCAGCAGCTTGTGTAAACACCCTTTCACCGTAATAAAACTCACTGGTGGACTCGTGTGCGTCTTATAGGTGGCTCGCGAGGGCCACCATGACAGTACACTGCTGCCCAAACAGCGTTTTACGGTGACGCCATTTTGAGACGCTTTTTCACCAGTGAGTTGAGTTTTGGACGTTGTTTTCCCTGTCTGGGACCTTTGTATGCGAGGAATGCCGTCACCGAGGAGTCACGTGCTGACGTGTGTCTTGGAAGCGGTAGATGAGTTACTCATCTCCGCTTCCATGTTGGACTACGACCCCGGCATACATTGGTACCTGGACGCCGTCGAAGATGTGCTCTGTAACCTCTCTCCCTGCTTCGCCAACCACCTGGAAGTCGACGTTAGGAGGGAGGACATCGCTGCCCAACGCGAACTGTTCCTGATAATGGAGGAGGAACGCGGCGTGGAGCAGGTGAAGAGGCACACCTGTTTTCCGCCTAGGGATCCTTTTCGGGAGTTCGCACCATCTGGGGGCCGGCGAAGGCATCGGCGTCACGGCCGGGCGCATCTTCGGCAAGCTCCAGCTCCAGATCCAGTTCCGGGCCGCCGGGATGACCCCCTCAACCAGCCAGCTGCTGAGTGTGAGCCGAGTCCTGCGCCGGTGGGCTCCGTTCTTGGGTCTTTCAGCATTCAGCGAGCGAGGGAAGGAGCAACGTTCGCTACAGCTGATAACATCCTCCCCCCGGGAGACAGGCAAGTCCAAGTTCACTTTCCTTGTAGTAACAGTGATCTGTCTTGTCTGACTCCTGGGGGTGAAGCTCAGGGTCCGCAGCTCCCTGAGTTTCTTTCCCTAGCTGTAGCTATTTATATTAAACCTGCTGCCTCTGTGTCTCCTCCTGCGGAGCGGTCCTCGGCGTCAGTCCCACGCCGGCGAACGAGGGGGAGGCCTGCAGCTCTGGGAGACATCCCGGTCTTGCAGCCTTGTGTTGGACAGAGGAGGAGAACGGACTGCAGTGAGGAGCCAGAGCCGACGAGAGAGCGTCCCCAAGGTTCTTCAGGGATGCAGCCCGAGTCAGCAGGTTCAGGGTCCTCTGCCTCCACGCCATACGGGTTATTGGCATGGACGTCTGCGCATGAGGATCCACCTGCAGAGACCATCAGGCCGGTTGTGGAACCCGACACAGCCGAGTGGGAGCCTGACGACGAGCATCTTCATGAACCTGGATCGGCGAAGTCCTGGACGGCTCCAGAGCCCGAGTGCAGGCAAGTGCTCTTTCTTGTTTTCCTGTATGGTGTGTTAGAGCATTTTTGCCTGCCTCATGGGGAGGCGAGTGAGGGGCAGCTGGCCGCTGCACCCGAGCTCGTCTCGCTGGGCTCTGGCGCTGCCGGTGGAACTGATCCCGGTTCTTCCTTGTGTTCTGAGCACCTCCACAGCGTTGCCGGTCCGGAGCCAGTCAAGGCCACGGGACCGGGGGTTCCAGGTTCGGAGATGGAGGTCGTCGCCGGAGCAGTCCTGACCCAGTCGGGGTCCGTCGTTTGGGCCGAGGTGACCCGGTCCGGGTCCGACGCGTGGTCCGAGGAGACCCGGTCGGGGTCCGACACGTGGTCCGAGGAGACTCAGTCGGGGTCCAACGTGGATGCAGCGGTGACCCAATCTGGGCCCGTCCTGACCCAGTCGGGGTCCGACGTATGGGCTGAGGTGACCCAGTCGGGGTCAAACGTGGGTGCAGCGGTGACCCAATCTGGGCCCGTCCTGACCCAGTCGGGGTCCGACGTATGGGCCGAGGTGACCCAGTCGGGGTCCAACGTGGGTGCAGCGGTGACCCAATCTGGGTCCGTCCTGACCCAATCGGGGTCCGACGAGGTCCAGTGGGGGTCCAGCGCAGGTGCGGCTGCGACCCAATCAGGATTCGAGGGGGCCCGGGGTTTGGGTTGTCCCCCTCTCAGGAACCACCAGCTGGGGGCCATTAATGGGTTTTGTTTGACAGATCGGCGCTCTCCTGTTTTGTTTTCAGGTGAGCGGCTGCACGCAATCCCTCCACGGTCCTGCTGGTTGTAGTATGCGGGTCGGCCACCCGAGGAACTGCTTGGAGCATTCGGCGTCTTGGGTTGGCCACCCAATATACTGTGTGGATTACGGGGTGACCTGGTTCGGCCACCAGAGGACGTATTCCTGGGGGCATGGGACTGGGGCAGGCCACCTGACTGTTTCATGTACTGTGGGATTTTCTGTGGGCCCATTTGGTGCCAAATCTTGTCTTGTACATCTAGAAATTTTTGTTGTGTTTCCAAGTCATAGTCTTAGTCAGGTCAAGTTCGAGCAATTTTTTTTAAATTGTCTCGTGTTTCCTAGTCATAGTCCTAGTCTGGTCTGAGCAATTTTAGATTGCCTCTTGTTTTTTTTCTTGTTTTCAAGGTCATAGTCTTAGTCAGGTCTGAGCAATTTTAGATTGCCTCCTGTTTTTTTTTTTCCTTGTTTTCAAAGTCATAGTCTTAGTCAGGTCTGAGCAATTTTAGATTGCCTCTTGTTTTTTCTTGTTTCCAAAGTCTTAGTCAGGTCTGAGCAATTTTAGATTGCCTCTTGTTTTTTGTTGTAGCCAAAGTCACAGTCTTGATCACGGTTAAGTCCGAGTTATTTTTTGATTACTTCTTGTTTTCTTGTAAATCTTTGTCTTAGTCAAGTTCGAGCATTTTTTGTTACCTTGTAAATCATTGTCTTTGTCTAGTCTGAGCAATTTGTGTTTGCCTCTTGTTACCTTGTGAGTCTTTGCCATAGTCCAGTTAGAGCATTTTTTGTCTCTTGTTTTTTTTTTTTTTCCCCTTGTGAGTCTCAGTCTTGTCATAGCCTTGTTTAGTCATGTGTTTTCTTTTGTCTTTGTTTTTTTTTCCCCAGAATCATGTAGTTGTATGTATTTCTTGTCTGGTCTTAGTCTTGTTTTTCCCCGGAGTCATGTATTTCCTGTGTTTTTTTTGTCTGGTCTTAGTCTTGTTTTTCCCCAGAGTCATGTATTTCCTGTGTTTTTTTTGTCTGGTCTTAGTCTTGTTTTTCCCCAGAGTTATGTATTTCCTGTGTTTTTTGTCTGGTCTTAGTCTTGTTTTTTTTTCCCTGAGTCATGTGTTTGTATGTATTTCATGTTTTGGTCTTTGTCTTGTTTTTGTTGGTTGGTTTCTCTCCCTCCGTACCTGTCCCCCTACCTCCCACCCTGGGGGAGCGGGGGGGGGCAGGGTGGTCCCTTGGGGCGTCCGGAGTCCACCCGTGGAGGGAGGGTACTGTTATGACCCGAGCGTCGGTTCTGATCGCGCTCGGGTTAAAGTTATGTCTCGCTGCCGGTCTTGACAGCTGCGGGCGGTATTTTGGCCTCTCCGGGCTCTTATTGTGAAAGTGCTCGGAGGGGTTTCCGCCTGTCAACGGTCGGTCAGCTGTGTGTCATCTGTCATCAGTCCCTGGGTTATTTAAGCTGTGTGCTGGCGTCATTACGACGCAGCAGTGTCTGATCGCTAATGGTCACATTACTGATCGTTATTCTGTTCACCCATCGTCACGGATGCCTGGACTATCTTCACCTCGGCTGCCTAAGGGCTTGACCGTCTTTTCACCGGCATAGTAAGTGAGCTGTATAGTCTTATTCCCTCCGGTGTAATTGGTGCTGTAAGTCCCTGCTTTAGCAGTCCAGGTGCAATTATTACCTAGCTTGTCTGTGTGTGACTGTTTCCTGCCCTGGACCCGTAGTGTGCTGTATTGCCTATGCTTCCTGTTCTGCAAGGATTCTGTCATCTACTCAGCAGCTTGTGTAAACACCCTTTCACCGTAATAAAACTCACTAAAACTCACTGGTGGACTTGTGTGCGTCTTATAGGTGGCTCGCGAGGGCCACCATGACAGTCCCCACTAAATCGGGACAGTTGGCAACCCTATGTTTATCTTTCTTATGTATGTCCGAATGTCTCTTTAACCTCTATATAGCGCGCTCAAACTATGCTACAATGCATCTTGAAGATGGTCACTACCATCACAGCATAAACTTCCTCAAAGTATTTTATATAATAATAAAGTCAAAATACATTTGAGATAATGTATATTTCCTACAAAATTTAAATTATAGTTTACTGTCTCACCTTAATGATATAATTAACACCTAGAAAAAGTTACCATACCACGTAGTGTTCAAAAGTAAAAATTTTCATTGTTCTACTGAGTTCGCTGGTACACTTTGTATGAACTCATTTTATAGTGACTACAGAATGCATGGATGATTTTGGAGACAGTGAATGCATTCCATAGCTTTAGCTTTTTGCAGAGAACCTAAGTCACGCCCCCTCTACTTTTACATATAGGACCTCAAATCGGAAAAAAAATCTCCATTGAAATGAAGGCCAAGAGCAAGATTATCTTTTGATCCCAATCAAATTTTTCCACAAGTTACACATATGATGTTTGCCAATTTAAAAGATAATTTTCCAAGTAATTGAAGCTGTTGGCTGTCGTATAACAACAGAGTAATATTTAGTTTTTGTGAACATGCTGAGTGAACTACATCTCCCATCATCCCACATCAACAAACACGATCATGGCGGGAAATTATTAAAATCTCACCTCATGTTTCCTGACTATTATTCTGTATTCTGAGAGCTGCACCTGATCCAAAGCACTGTTAGTTACTTACCCCATGGCGCCCTTTGAAAACGTGACGTAGCTTAACATGTCTGTGTTTGTAGTTTTTTAAATTACATATTTTCACAACCTTATCCACCTTATTCCTGGGGTGCCGCTGTAGGAACGATTATGGGCGGAGCCGTTAAATCAGTAAGTGTGTAATAGCAGGGGCATTTAAAATAGCTCTTTTAAAAGTTTTTCAAATTCATTTTAATGTATAGTGCACATACGTGTTTTGCACTCAAGTGTCAGCTAATTTCAGCTCTTCTAGTTTTTGTATTTTTGGAATGTTTTGGCGTCGTTCTGGCACTTGCTGGTGTTTGTGGTTGTGCCAATAGACTGGATAAATGGAGGCTTCTCACCACACGGTGACAGACGACATCCAAGCACGGTGTTGTGGCGTATGTCTGCTCTAAGGTAAATTTGATTATTTCCAACATATTTTAACAAAATGCAGCTGACTTTATTGCGATGGAGATGTGCTGGTCTGAATGCGCACTGCGTTATTATGAGTACAGGCAACGAGAAGTCATAAATCATGATTTATTCTTTGTTTGGTAGTGACAAAGTCCCGGGTAAACCCCATGAGTGCCTGGTATCATTGGAAAGCTGAGAAATCATACTTTCTAAAAATACCTATTGTGATATCCTACCGTGTAGCAATGATCACATTTGAGTTATTTCTTTGGCTAACTCTGCCGTTTATTCTGCAACACACACAATATGACTGAACATGGATTCTGTGCGGGGTTTTTACACTCTTATTCTAATGTGTCCCCTTAGTAGCAGTGCTGAACAATACAGGTAGTTCCCCCTAGAGGCATGTGCCAGTAATGTTTTAAGTTAGACTTGCAGTCTACCACATCCCTCCCCTCTAGATTAAACTATTCTTAAACACATGTGCCATACACATAATTCTTTCTCTTTTTTTTTTTACATGTATAACACACATAACAGTCTAACTGGGGAATTGGTTTGACTACCGCATCCCAGTGAGGTTCCAGGACGCATTCTTGTCCTGTGGCTGGGGAACTCACTACTGACTAAGTATAGTCCTTCAAGTAGTCTGGAGCTTTCCTAGCTCGCTGAGATCTTCTCACGGCTGGTGAGCCATCTGCAGGTGAAGACTCAGACTGCTCCACTGTTTCGGCTGCTGCAGTGCTGCCCGTAGAATCTGCAGAGACGGTTACCTCAGGTTTCACCTGAAGTGGTGGTTCGTTGATGCTCTCCTCAGGATGGGTGTCAGACAACACCTCTGGTGCCATCGGCAGGGGAATGGAGCTCCTACCACGAACTTGGTCGATGTGTCGCCTCACCACTTGTCCATGGCCTAATGTCACCTTGAATGACACAGGGCCCGTCTTTTCTGTTATTTCTCCTGGTACCCAGGCTGGTCCTGAGCCAAAGTTGCGGGTGTAGACCACGTCTCCTTCTCTCAGTATTCTCTCTCTAGCATGCGTGTCATGATAACCTTTTTGTTTCTCTTGTTTGTCATGCACTTTGTTTCTGAAGTCTGGATGTATTAAGTCAAATGTTGACCTCAACTTCCTTCCACACAACTGCTCAGCTGGTGACTTGCCAGTTGTAGATTGGGGTGTTATTCGATAGCTGAACAGAGCTCTCGACATTCGGGTTTCAATAGAGTCTCCTGTCATCTTTTTCATGAGTGACTTGAACGTCTGCACGGCCCTCTCGGCTAAGCCGTTAGAAGAAGGATGGTATGGCGCAGTCGTGATGTGACGTATGCCATTCTTTTCAGAAAACTCTTGGAACTGTTCACTCATAAAACATGTACCGTTATCTGATACTATGATTTCAGGTATGCCATGTTGGCTGAAACTCTTTCTAAGACATTCAATGGTAACAGTAGAAGTAGAGCTACTCACAGAATATGCATCGATCCACTTTGAGTATGCGTCAACTATGATCAGGAACATTCTTCCCATCCATGGACCTGCGTAGTCAATGTGAATTCTTCTCCATGGTTTATCTGGAACTTCCCAGGGATGTAGTGGGGCTGCTGGAGGACTGTTCCTGTTCTCCTGGCATGCCGCACATGACTTCACAAGCGCCTCCACCTCTGCATCCATGTTGGGCCACCACATGTAACTCCTCTCCAACGTTTTCATGCGAGTGATGCCAGGGTGTGCTTGGTGTAGTTGTTGCAGTAAGGCATTCCGACCAGGTGGTGGAACAACCACGCGTCCTCCCCACAGGATACAACCTTCCTGGGTGCTGAGCTCATCCTGTCGTCGGGCATAGGGCATGAACTCAGGACTGTTCATCTTCGGCCATCCTTGCAAGATGTATTCTCGCACTCTTGCTAGAACAGTGTCTTTGTCTGTCCACTTCTTTATTTGTTGTGCGTTCACCAGGGGCACGCCAATATCTTCAAACAATAGCACTCTCTCCTCCTCCTCAGGCGTGCTGTCTCTTCCTTCATCCAAGGGTAGCCTACTCATTGCGTCAGCATTCGTATGGTCCCGTCCGGCTTTGTAACTGATGGTGTACTCATACGCTGCTAATGTAACGGCCCATCTCTGAATTCTCTGAGATGTCATCTGGGGTATGGCTCTCATTTCACTGAACAGTGAAATTAGTGGCTTGTGGTCAGTCACTATAGCGAACTGTCTCCCGTACAGGTATTTGTGGAATTTTTTTACACCAAATACTACTGCAAGGCCCTCCTTGTCTAGCTGGGAGTAGTTTTTCTCAGCTGCACTAAGAGTTCTTGAGACGAACCCTATGGGTCTCTCTGAGCCATCCTCCATACGATGAGAGAGTACAGCTCCCACACCGTAGGGTGATGCGTCACACGCCAGGATGAGTGGTTTGTTTGAATCATAGTGCACTAACACACTACAGGACTGAAGTAGCGCTTTGGACTCTTCAAACGCCTTCTGCTGCTTGACCCCCCATGACCATTTTTCTTCCTTCTTAAGTAAGGTATGTAGTGGTGCCAGCAGCGTGGAGAGCTTTGGGAGGAACCTATGGTAATAGTTCAACAAGCCCAGGTAGGCTTTTAACTCAGTAACATTTTGTGGCTCAGGCGCCTCCGCAATGGCTTCCACTTTGTCTGTTAGAGGGTGTAGACCACTGGCGTTGATCTTGTGGCCTAGGAACACCACCTCTTTTCCCATGAACTCACACTTGCTTCTTTTCAACCTCAGACCGCTTTTCTCCAACCGTTGAAGCACTTCCTCCAGCGTTTTCAGATGTTCTTGTTCATTTGGTCCTGTACAAAGGATGTCATCCAAATAAATGGCAACATTCGGAATTCCACCTAGGATGCCCTCCATAGTTCTCTGGAATATAGTAGGACTGGAAGCTACTCCAAATGGTAAGCGTGTGTAGGTATATAAGCCTTTGTGTGTATTGATGGTTACATACTTTCTTGATTCTTCTTCCAAGACTACTTGTTGGTAAGCGTGACTCATGTCTAATTTCGTGAAGTGTCGGCCGCCATTCAGCTGTGCGAAGAGGTCCTCCACTTTAGGAATTGGATACTGATCCACCCGTGATGCTCGATTGACAGTGAGTTTGTAATCTCCACATATTCTAATGGAGCCATTCGGCTTTCTCACTGGGACTATGGGCGCCGCCCATTCTGCAACCTGCACTGGCTCAATGATCTTGTCATCCAGCAGCCTCTGTAGCTCGCTTTCAACCAGTGGCTTGACTGCATAGGGTACCGGTCGGGGTTTGCAGAATCGTGGTTGGGCCTCCTTGTCCACATTTATCTTTGCAGTGACACCTTTTAGCTGTCCCACGCCTTCTTTGAACACCTCAGCGTGTCTTTCGAGGATCTCCTCCAGCTGCAATTTGGGCTGAGATTCCACCTTATTCACCAACTGATCCATCATGGCCAGTTCTTGTAGCCAACTTCGCCCTAGTAGATTTGGTCCTTCGCTCCCAACTACTACTACAGGTAAGTCCTTTTCTTTGTTTTTGTGTTGCACCTTCACTTGTGCCATGCCTAGCATGTCTAGCTTCTCTCCTGTGTATGTTTTTAATTTTAATGAACAGGGATTTAATTCTGCTGTGTCTGTTTTCTTCTACAGTTGTGTATATTGCTGTTTACTTAATATGGTTACTCCACAGCCTGTATCAACTTCAAATGTTACTTTCATTCCATTAACATTCATGGTACGCGTGATGGGCGCTACCTTGGTCAGCTCCTCTGACGTGTTGTAAATTGTGTGAAAACCCATGTCTTCTGTATCACTTTCTCCCTCCCCTCTAAGTTGATTCGCTCGCTGTTCCTTTCCTGGGCCCTTGTTTTCATACTTTTGCCCTTTTACTGTTGCCTTCTGCACCTGTGCATTGCCCACCTTTGTTCTACATGCTTTCTTAATGTGCCCTCGCTTGCCACAATTATGACACAGCTCAGTGGCAAATTTGCACTCGGCGGCATTGTGCTGGCCTTTGCAGCGATAACAACTGGGGAATTTGTGCTGAGTTTTGTCAGTCGACACTTTGTGGACACCTACTTGGGTCTTAGGCACACGAACATGCGTTGCTGTGTCCTCTGTTAGCTTCCCTTGCATCTCTCTCACATCTTTAGATGCTGTTTCCATCGCTTGGCATAATTCCAAAGCCTTCGCAAAAGTGAGTTTTGTTTCAGATAAAAGTCGCCGTTGCATTCGGTCATCATTCACTCCACACACAAGTCTGTCTCTTAACATTTCTTCCAATGAGTCTTTGTAATCACAGTGCAGTGTTAATTTCTTCAATTCTGCCACATACTCTGCTATGGACTCAGTGTTCCTCCTTATGCGTGAATTAAATTTGAATCGTTGCACTATTTCACTCGGTTTGGGGCTGAAGTGCTTCTGAAGCTCAGCAGTAAGCTGGTCGTACGTTTTATCTTTCGGTAATGCAGGGCTTATTAAATTTCTCAACAAACTAAGTAGTTGCACCAACTCCACTCAACAGTACAGCCTTCCTTTTGTCTGGCTCCTCAATGTCATTAGCTTCGAAGAAAAAGTCCAACATTTCACTATATTCTTCCCATGACTGAGTCGAGTTATCAAAAGGGGTTACCGTTCCGATTACAGCCGCCATTGCTCGTCGTGGTGGGGAAACCTCGTTTTCCTCCTCTGAACTTGCACTCGAACTACTGGAGTCACTTGAGTTCGCCACACTTGCAATGTTCTCTGTTTCTCGCCGCTGATTTTTTTCTTTTAATCCTCGTCGCCAATTGTGTGATATCCTACCGTGTAGCAATGATCACACTTGAGTTATTTCTTTGGCTAACTCTGCCGTTTATTCTGCAACACACACAATATGACTGAACATGGATTCTGCGCGGGGTTTTTACACTCTTATTCTAATGTGTCCCCTTAGTAGCAGTGCTGAACAATACAGGTAGTTCCCCCTAGAGGCATGTGCCAGTAATGTTTTAAGTTAGACTTGCAGTCTACCACACCTATGATTTTGTGGAAGACGTAAGTCCCGACCAATCAAACGTGAGTTTTCAACCTAGCTAAAATATGAACAAATCGTCTTTTTCTGGGTTAGTTTTTGCACACTTCCTACAAATTAAATACCACTTTGAAGGTCTTTCAATACAGAATATGGAAATAATGTTACATCAGATTTGAAAATGTCCTCAAAGTGACTCATTTTGCCAGCACAGGTCATTTTTTTACAGCGTTAGCATCTTAGCAATGGCGCTAACTAATGGAGCTACTATCTACGAAGCCGCTTTTTAAGGTCATCTTCCCATCCTTCGATAGTTGTGGGAAGTGGTATGATTATATTACGGTTTTGAGGTGCAAGAGGCCGTGTTCCCACATTTCTGATGCCGAAGTTATTGTTTTTGAACAAGGAAAAGTGTCCTGTTTCAGTGACAACCATATGTTCTAAACTAGTACCAGAAGTTTTTACCATAATTCACGCAAGGCATAATGGGTCCTAGGAATAAGGTGGATACTTTAACAGGTAGACAACAACCTATACCATTATTTACGTGGAAAATTATGTCTTAATTTGACAAACATCATATGTGCAACTCGTGGCAAAATTTGATCGAGATCAAAGGATAATTTCGCTCTTGCCATTCATTTCAATGGAGGTTTTTTCCGATTTAAGGTCCCACGTGAAGAAGTAGAGGGGCCGTGACTTAGGGTCTCTATTTGGAAAGAAGGTTTTAATGTACATTGTGTACATTATGACTGCTTTGCAGGTGTAACCATGGAAACAGAGAGTGGGGGCGATTATTTCAGTCCTGTAGCAGACTTTGGTTCAGATCCAGGGTGTACTGAAGCAGTACTCCCTCCCTGTACAAAAAAATCCCCGGTGAGAAACATCCTGCAACGTCATTTCCTTTTTCATTGCATTACCCCAGTACCTCAGCTATGTCTTGCTACTACTGTCAACATTTTACACTACAAAAATAAGATACTGAATATATGTGTACTGTACTCAACCGCTGATTAGCAGTTAAGTCATTAGTCGTCGTCGGCCTCCGTCGGTCTATGATGACCATGGAAGAGAATCCTAAACGTCTACTCTGCTGGAACAGCACCGCCTGTGGCTGAACAGGCCGATGCGCGGTGCCAGTTGCCAGTTCTCCGTAGAGGACGTCTTTGGGGATTCTGCCATCCTCCATACGGTGAACGTGGCCTAGCCAGCGGAGCCTGCGCTGCCTGAGTAGAGTGAACATGGAGGGAAGGCCAGCGCGGGACAGAACTTCTGTGTTGGGCACTTTGTCCTGCCAGGATATGTCCAGGATGTGGCGAATGCAGCACAAGTGGAAGGAGTTCAGTCTCTTTTCCTGTCGGGCGTATGTTGTCCACGTCTCACTCCCATAGAGCAGTGTGCTGATGACGCAGGCGTTGTACACTGCCATCTTTGTCTTGACAGAGAGTTTGGGATTCTCCCACACTCGTGTGGTGAGGCGAGCGAGTGTGAAGGCTGATTTTCCAATCCTCTTGTTGATCTCTGTATCAAGGGAGAGGTTGTTGCTGATCGTGGACCCCAGGTACGTGAACTGATTCACGACCTCCAGCTCGTAGTCGTCGATGGTGATGGTTGGTGGTGCTTCCGTGCCTTGCGCCAAGACGTTAGTCTTCTTCAGGCTGATGGTAAGCCCGAAGTCCTTGCATGCCTGGGAGAAGCGGTCCATCAGGGTCTGAAGCTCCTGCTGTGTGTGGGTTGCGACTGCAGCGTCGTCTGCGAAGAGCATGTCTCTGATTAGAGCCTCGCGTACTTTGGTTCTGGCTTTCAGGCCGGCGAGGTTGAAAAGCCTGCCGTCAGATCTTGTATGCAGGTAGATTCCCTCTGTTGCTGTGCTGAAGGCATGCCTCAGGAGCATAGCAAAGAAAATCCCAAAGAGAGTTGGCGCAAGTACACAGCCCTGTTTCACTCCGCTGCATAAGTTGAATGGCTCTGAGACGTTGCCATCGTGCTGCACTATCCCCTGCATGTTGGTGTGAAACGATTCGATGAGGCTTTGCAACTTTGGTGGGCATCCTATCTTTGGCAGGATCTTGAAAAGGCCCTCTCTGCTGACCAAATCGAACGCTTTGGTGAGGTCGATGAAGGCGACGTACAGGGCATGTTCTGTTCTCTGCATTTCTCCTGGAGTTGGCGGATGGAGAATATCATGTCTACCGTCGATCGCGCAGCACGGAAGCCACACTGAGACTCGGGGTAGACACGTTCAGCAAGCTTCTGTAGACGAACGAGAACAACTCGTGCGTAGACTTTACCAACAATGCTGAGGAGGGAGATGCCCCTGTAGTTGTTGCAGTCGCTTCTCTCCCCTTTGTTTTTGTAGAGGGTGATGATCTTGGCGTCCCTCATGTCCTGTGGTACGGCACCTTCCTTCCAACACTGGCAGAGGACGTCATGCAATGGCAGCAGTAGGGCGGTCTTGCAGTGCTTGATCAGGTCAGGGGATATGCCGTCGTTGCCGGGTGCCTTGCCAGCGGCCAAGCTATCAATGGCCTTGCTGAGTTCGTCAATGGTTGGCTCGGCGTCAAGTTTGTCCATGGATGGCAGGCAGTCGATGGCATCAAGGGCTGACGGTGTCACGGTGTTCTGTCTGGAGTAGAGGTCGGAGTAGTGTTCCACCCATCTCTCCATCTGCTTGTTCTTTTCTGTGATCATCACCCCAGTGGAGGATTTGAGGGGAGCTGTCTTGCTCTGAGCCGGACCAAGTGCTTTCTTGATGCCATCGTACATGCCACAAATGTTCCCTGTTATGGCAGCGGTTTGAATGTCTTGGCTGAGCTGAGTCCAGTACTCGTTGGCACAGTGCCGAGCAGTCTGCTGAACTTTGCTTCTCGCAGCCCTGAGAATCTGGAGATTCTTCTCGTTTGGGTACTTCTTGTACTCAGCAAGTGCTGAGCGCTTGGCTTCAATGAAGGGGGTCATCACGGTCGACTTGGCATCAAACCAGTCCTGTGACTTCGAGGTCTTCCTCCCAAAGGTAGCCAAGGCTGTGCGGTGGATGGTGTTTCGCAGCTCTTCCCACTTCTGCTTTGCAGATTCTCCTTCTTGTGGTACACCAAGTTCCTTCTCAAAGGTGGAGGCAAACTGCTCAACAAGTTCTGGTTGGGCCATCTTGCTGGTGTCAATCCGTGCCTTTCCAGGCTGTCTAGCATGATGGAATTTCTTCAGCTGCAGCTTGACCTTGCAACACACCAATGAATGGTCTGTGTCGCAATCTGCACTCTGGAACGAACGGGTGATTAGCACGTTCTTCAGTGAGGTGCGCCTGGTCAGGATCAAGTCCAGCTGGTGCCAGTGCTTTGAGCGTGGATGTTGCCAGGAAACCTTGTGTTGGAGCTTGGTCTTGAAGAACGAGTTTGTTATGCACAGATCGTGATATGTGCAGAACTCGAGCAGCCGCTGTCTGTTGTCATTCATTCTTCCCACGCCAAAAGGTCCAAGACAGGAGGGCCAGGAGTCGTGGTCAGCACCCACTCTGGCATTGAAGTCTCCAAGGAGAATGAGTTGTTCAGAGTTGGGGATGGTCCTGACAGTTGTTGCGAGATTCTCGTAGAACTCGTCTTTTGCTTCTGGTGTGGCTGTCAGTGTTGGGGCATACACACTGACGAGGGTGACTGGGCCTTGAGTGGTGTTCAGGCGGAGGGTAAGGAGTCGTGCAGAGCCAGTGCTGCCCGGTTCCACCATCTTCAGCAAGGTGTTCTTCACTGCGAAGCCCACTCCGTGTTCCCTGTGTTTGTCACTGCCCTTTCCCTGCCAGTAGAACGTGTAGTCCTCCTCTCTCAGTGTGCCTGCGTCAGCCAACCGTGTTTCCTGGAGAGTGGCAATATCCACTCCCAGTCTCTTCAGCTCATTATTGATGATGGCAGTCTTCCTGGTGTCGTTGATGTCCTTGAGGTTAGCAGCGAGTCCTGTCATCATAGTGCGGACGTTCCAAGTTCCCAGTTTTAGAGTTGGTCTCTTTTGTTTTATTGTCTTGCCTGGTGCGAAGGTTCTCAGCCTGCTATTCAGACTTCTCCTCATCCCCATGCACCCAATGAGGAAAGCAAGCTGTGGCGGGACAACACCTTATTGGCTGGGGGCTGCCCAGCTTGAGGCGGGCGGTAGCTGTCCAGTGAGATCCGATGATCCCTCCCACCGTCGGGAACAACCCCTGGCACCGCGCTCTACGCCAATTGAGCGGTGGCTTATAACCGGTAACTGTCATTCCCCGTGTTTTTTCTACGCCAAAGGCGAAGCTGGAGTGTCCTCTCCAGTGATCCGGTGTTCTACCTTCCAGCGTTGGCGTTGGTAGGATTCAAGCCTGGGCAGGAAGATATGGAGGACAAGATGTTGCCCATGCAGCATGTTCCCCCTCTCCACGTCACTGATGAATCCAAAGGAACAGCAGGGCTGCTACAGTTTGGCACCAGCACCGTTGCAGGAGCTGCCAGAACGATGTTGAGCACAACATAGAACTGCCTTAGGGGCTCCGACTCCGGATTTTTCCTCAGGGTTGACTCCCGAAGCCTTTCTCGTGACCGGGTATGCCGCAAGGCAGCGGAGGTTTGAAATCAGGGTTTACCTTCCCCTAGATGGGCTACCTTCCCAGGTTGACGAGCCACCATCTACCCGAAGCATCTGGTTTTAAGGCGCCAGAGATCCGCCCTCGCCCCTTCTCCTATTAGTAAAAGCAGTTCCGCCGGGCTTAGAGACTAAACCACACGGGCAGGCTAGGAGCTGGACTTAGTTGTCAGAGGCTTTTCGAGATGCACGCCATAAGGAGCATTTTATGAGCACTGGGAGCTTAACCCCAGTGCCGCTCCTGGCTATGACAACCTTGGAACCTAAGTCATTAACTGCTGACATTATCAGTGGCGTAGCCAGGAATTTGTGAAGGGGGGGGCTGAACCCCAACCACCACCACCATTCTGAACGCCTGGGGCGTTCGCCCGGGGCGAAGCTTTAGCTTCAGCCCCCTGTCAACTACAGATTTAACATTTTCAATGCATACTACTCAAAACCTGCTCTTTATTTACATTTTTCTTTTCTTTTTCTCCCTTTTCCTCTTCTTTTTTTTTAGGGGGGCTGCAGCCCCCTCAGCCCCCCCACCCCCGGCTACGCCCCTGTCAGTTAACGCTGACGGTTAAGGTTGTAATGTAGGGATGGGCGTATTGATACGTGATACAGCTGGTCGATACTTTTTTAAATATCGTGATACCAGCATGTTAATACAAAACGTGCAATTTGTTTTCACTTCTGAAAGTTTTAGGCATTAAATTTATGTGTGAGAACCGGTGAAAAACCAGCCCAGGCATGTTTTAAAGAGTGTCTGCTGTGTCACATGATTATGGCAACCTATCAGATGTCAGAGCCTGCGCACTGGCAGCAGCCTCAGCAGGCACAACTCCGGTGCAGAGCGGAGTGAGCAGAGCAGCGTCGCGGGTAGCAGAAGAAGTACTTCTGAAATGTTACACCATTCATCCAAATTCTGTGGTGATACCATAAACAAAATAAGCATTATTTAAGTATGTAAAATAATAGTGTAAAATAATAAATAAATACATAATAAAATTTAAAAAAACCATTGCACTGTGAAAAAAATACACATATATGCTGCTTGGTATTACCATAGAATTTGGATGTAAGGTGAAATATTTCCATCCATCCGCTACCGCTTAATCCTTTTTCGGGTTGCCGGGGGGTGGGGGACGCTGGAGCCTCTCCCATCGTCTTTGGGCGACAGGCAGGGTACACCCTGGACAGATCACCAGTCCATCACAGCACTGGTGAAATATTTCAGAAGTAAAAAAATATAAAAAATTCTTGAATCCACTTGACTTGAATGAGCTTTCATGCAGCATACTTACCCACCTGGATGACTGAGAAACTTCACCAAATTAAGAAATTTAATTAATTTTGCATTTAAGCCTTAATTATTTTTATTATAACAGAATTATATTTCATTTTATTTTTATTTACTTTGCTCAATGTTCTATTTTATTATCATTTTACAAGCATTTATGTTCATGTGTTTTATTCATTTTGCCCTTGCAATAAAGTTGTTAATGAAACTGCAATCATGTGATTTTCCTTTAAGGGGCAAAAAGTATCGGTATCGCAGAAAAAGTCCTATAAATTAATGGTATCGTATTGAAAGGAAAAAAGCTGGTGTTGCCCATCCCTATTGTATTGGACCTCTTGCACTATGTAGAGTAACGTACTTCAGCGTTCCAGTCCTCCCACAGTTCCGTTTCCGTTTCCATTATTTCCCTGGTGCTTTCTCGTCAATAAATCAGTTTTATCACTTTCGCTTATCATTGTACATACTGGAAGTAGTGTGTAGGCAGATTGTTTTTTCTTTATAAAATTCGTGTTTCACACGGGGCGGGGGGCAACTTAACAAGTGGGATGTTTTCTGGTCATATTGCTACCAAGGGGGATGATATCCCGCCCCCCTCCCATCCCCCTTCAAATGGCTACTAAGCATTTTAATCGTGACCAAATGTGACAATTGTTATTATTTGTGATTAATCACAAGTTGTGCACAATTAATTGCACCAGCATGATTAATTGCATGAGCATGATTAACACGAATATTTTGGCATTGGCAACATATGGGCGAGAAAGAGAATATATTGCATATCATGCAATTAATCATGATTGACATGCCCACCACTAATTTTTACACAATAACACGTTGTGGGCGTGAACCCACCACCTCCTGACTCTGGGGTGGAGGATAACCAGAATGTGAAGTATTAAAAGTACATGTTTCTTCATAAATGTTCCCAAGTAAAAAGTGTCCTTCAATAAAGTACCAGTTTTTGAAAGAGTTAATGAGTACATGGACTTGAGTAAATGTAACAATGCCCACCTCTGATAACCTTCTGGTTCTGATGGACTCAGTTGGACACTTGAAAATTCAGAGAACATTATATAAAGTTTCCTGGCATCAATTTAAAAACAGCTAGATAAAATGGAAATCAAAACAATTACAGCTGTTTTTTTCATAATTTATTGTACATAGTCATTTCTTCAAATTTCATAAAGTCAAACTAATAAACAGTACAACATTTCATTTTATACAAAATATAAACTATAAGATGGAAATATAAATCTAACATCTACCTGTCCCATATGGTCTTACATGGTGATTTCTGGTATCTAACCCTTGGATGAATTTGGAGGGGGGGGGGGGGGGACAGACAGGTGTCATTTAAACCCTCATTGCAAAAGACCACAACTCACAAGGCAAAACTGATGTGTTCAGTGGCAACAAGTTCGCTACATACACATGAAAGACAGTTCAATTAAAGAGAATTAAAGATCCTGAAGAGCCGAATTCGGAAAACCCCAGCTGAAAATGTCATAAATGTCATCTGCCTCACACTTTAAGCCAAACTTCATCATAACAGACAAAGGAACATTTGGATATTGATTACCAAGTGGATGTGAAGCCATACAAAAAACCTCTCTGCACTCAAGTGGTAGGCATTTCAGTCTGATGTGTGACAAAAGACAAACCACAGCCCTGAGCATCTCCAAATATGTGGTGGCATGACTATGGAAATGCGAGCCAAGCTGTTCCTTTTGATTCAGTGCAAGTGAGCTGAAGAAGGAAGAGGATAAGGGAGGGATTTGGTGGTGATCTCCAACTGTAGGTTAGTAATTTTAGGATTACACAAGGAGGACGAAGCAGGCTTGTGGAGTCCATCCATGTTAGTCTTGTGGTCTCTGAGAGGGGCGGCGGTGGGGGGAAGCTGGGTGAGATAATGGGGGTGGAGGAGGAGTGTTGGGTGATGTCAGGCTTTAACAGGAAAGATGAAGCAAGGAGGCAGCCATGATGACGGGGATCAGGAGGGAGAGGGCATCGGACTGCAGGGAGACGCCTGCTCCGCTGGCGGAGGTGGTGTTGGCTGGACTGCTGTAGGTTTCTGTGGCCATGGTGGTGGCGTTGTAGGTAGAGTTTCGCCCCAGTGCAGCATCTGTGCTGTTGTTGTTATTATTGTTGTTGCTGTTCCCTTCGTCAATGGTATTCCAGGAAGCCACCTGTTGGAGAAAAAGCAATGGGAAAGGGAGGGTGGAGAGGTGAGAAGGATTGATAGTAATGTTGTCCTTTACATTAGATTACAAGATAATATCAACCTTTAAAGCAACTAAACAAACCCAGTTCAGATAACTGTCATGCCCAGGAATGACACACCTGTTTGTTAAGTCCTTTCATGTGTTATTAGAATGGATTTTTTACTTTTTGTGTATAGTTTCACAAAATAAAGAGTGATATTTAGGTATGGGGGAGGGGTGACATAGAGTGGTTGTGAAAATAGCTACATGATGGTGGATTGTTACAGCTGTAATGTGTAAAGTAGACACTCACCCCATCATCTCCCTAACCTTTACCACCCAAAAACATGTATTTAATGCTTAAAGAAAGTGAACAAAAAAGTGAAATGAAAAGTGACAGTAAAGCCAGGCAACTGTGTGTGCGTGTGTGTGTGTGGGGGGGGGGGGGTGCAGCAACTGGACTCAAACTCATGTTGCCTGTATGGGATCATGGTTTGTTCAATTCCACTCTCCTTCATATTAGATTTTTGAGTGCTTTTGAAACCATGAAACACCACACTGTTGCATACAGAGCAATATTAAAAATGACAGTTTTGACATCAAAAATGTGCAAAATAGTTAAAATGCATTTGCATGGCACGCAATCATTTACAGGTACACTGTGTAACAGTTACTGACATGTAGCGGTCAACAATCTCAAGCACCCTCCAGCTACCCTTATCCCTAGAAAATCGATTGTGGAAGGACGGCGGCCATCAGGTGCCAGAATTCTTTCATGATATGACTAATATGTCTTAATCTGTAGCCTTCTGTCCAGCTATGACTACAATAGCTACAATACTACAATGTTCATGAACATCGTGACTGTTGGGAAACCTGAACAAGAAAAAAGTGGTTGCGACTATAAAAACTGTTGGCGAACTGTTCTGCAACACTGTATGAACCCTGACGAAACTCCGCAACAATCGCATTGGTCATGAACGTTCCTCAGCATTCACCACTATGTGAAATACTACCCTTAAGGCTTGTGCATACATAATGCAGAAGTGGTTGGGCAAGTGAATAGTGACATCACTGAACCCCTGTGACAACTCACAGGCACGTGTTGCGCTCCCACTCACAGCAGTTTCCCCCCAAAGTGTAGCTGGCGCTGTAAAGAAAGTGACCACTACACAAGCGAACTGTCAGTAGAAGTGTTGCAGCGGAAATATAATCATCTTAGAAATGGCCAATATCTGGCCAATTTCCTTCATGAGTTTTGGGCCACTTGGCAATCTCTGTGCTCTCACATTGAGTTATCATCAAGATGCCTGTACTGGTGGACCTGCTCACAGAGTCTTCCTTCCATTTCACTAATTTTGTTTCAACTGTCCCTGGGAGGCGACCTCAGGGCAGACCCAGGACATGCTGGAGAGACTATGTCTCGCAGCTGGCCACCTTGGTATCCTCTCTTAAGAGCTAGAGCAGGCGCCCGGGGAGAGGGAAGTCTGGGCTTCTCTGCTTGAGCTGCTGCCTCCGCAACCCGGACCTCTGGAAAAGCAGTAGAAAATGGATGGATGGATGGATGGATGGATGGATGTCCCTGCTTCTTCATGTTCTTCTTCTTGTGTGTAAATTCTTCTGTGGTTTTTTGGATTCTATAGCTGTTGGCAGTCAATTACCGCCATTATTTGTGATGTCATTTTTGGCACATGCTGCCATTTGCAAGGGCCAGTGTGTCAACCATGCACAGGGCTTTAGGGCGGTGGTCCCCAACCACCAGGCCGTGGATCGGGACCACTTGGTACAGGGCCGCAGAGAAAAAATTAATTTTTTGTTTTGTTCCTCTGTATTGACTATCAAAGTCTGTGTTTTATTTGGAAAACGCCTGACTTTTTGCCTGTCGTGTCTGTTTGCACGTCTTGACACACACCTGTCCCATCAGTCGCCTAATTAGCATGACCCTTGAAAATTAAATCCACAAGCTATCGTTGCTTTCAAAACAGTTTGAGTAGTATTGGAGGGAGGGGCTCCCTGGGGGTTAGCCAAGGTCACGCGTGGCTGTGGGTCCGTACTGAAGGCTCACAGTCTCAGGCTCGTCCTGGGCGTGGTGCCCAGAGCTGTAGCCTCCCTCCGACCATTCCGCGCTGGAGTGACCAGCCCTTTGGTGCACACAGTCAGAGGAATGGCTGACGTGGGATACCTCGCAGGTGAGTTTTTTTTTTTTTTTTTGCTCATTTAAATGATAGCATTATTACAAATCTTCTTTTTAACAGAATAAAGTTTATAGTTTGCTAAAACACAAATATACTGACTCTTCACAGCGCGCTGAAACACACACATACAATGACCACTGATCACAATAATTGCAGCATAATTATCCCTACTGGAAACACTGGGGGGTCAATAATAAGTCCTGTTTTTAGAGTTTTAAATCATCACCACTCTGACCACTTAGCTGCTGAAAAACTAGACCTTTTTTTTTAACAACATGGATGATTAGATGGTCTGTAGGAAAGAACTACAGAGCCGTAAGTGTGAGTGCATGGTGGGGGTCAGGTTTCTGACTGGAACACAGTCCAGAAAAGAAACTTTAGATTTTACCCCCTCACCGCCTCAAAGGTAGACAATACACAGCACCTGAATCATTAATTCACTGCACTGTAAGCTGATCAAGAAGTAAAGATAACTTAAAAAAAAAGAAGATGATGATTAAAGTTAGCATCCCAGGAGTGATATAATTCCCACCGTTATACTAGTTATCTGGTCAAGAAATGTTATAAAATGTTGACTGAAGACATCATCAACGCTACTAACACAATAAATTCAGGGTACGAACTACTTGAAATTTATGGATAAGATAGAAACAGTGATCTTACCTGTGTTGATAAACATACAGCGACCACAACCACCCCCATCTGAAACGCCGTCATTTTGCACATCTTTATTTGTGGCTGGATGGAGGACGCTGGCCACCGACGCTGCTAGTCTCTAATGTGGACGCTGTTGCGCCGTCTGAGCCTTTTATAGTGCAGCTATGTGACGTAGACTGTACGGTCCTAACGGTGTACCGGACGTGGAGGAAATTAATGTCAAATTGAGATGTAATAATAACAGATGGTTTGCTCAATTAAGAAAGCAATGGCAGACTTATGGCGTTTGAGAAAGAAAGAAAAATCAAGTCCGTCATATCACCTGAGTACACCTGAGCGCCTGCCCTTATGTTGCCATGGTGACGGGGTGCCCGTGCATTAGTACTGCATGTTTAGACTTTAATTGTTTCCATGAATACTGCAACGTTAATGGCTGTTTCGGTGCGGAATCTCATCCAATCAGAGGGAAGATAAATGTAACAGCTGAACAGCTCCGAATGAAACGCCGGTGACCTGCAGCGTCGGCGGTGCAACAGCGACACCAAGTGGGTCACATCATAACTAACCTTAAGTGCAAGTTTTTTTGTTTACTTTATTAAACATTATAAACATACAGTATTTTAAAGAACTTTCACGAGAAAACAAATTAACATTATTTGTCACTTTGAGGTGTATGTATACAAAAATAAATCTGAGGCAGCAGTCACAAAACAAAAAAAACCTTTTTTTTTGGTGGTGGTGGTGGTGGTGGTGGGGGGGGTGTCGTACTGAAGTAGCTTAATTTATATTTATGAAATAACAGCTAATTTTAGGGCTTTGTGTTGCATTGTATATCATATAGATGTGGCGTAAATTTAAGATCATTCATCCATCCTTGAAGATGGGGCTTAACCTTTATGTATCTGCATTCATAAATAAAATGTTTTGCTAGAATAATCATGTTGTTTACAAGAAAATCTAAATTTTCATCTTTTAACAAAACTTCGCCTCTAACAAACATTCAGTTTATTGGGTATAGTGTGATTCCTTTTAACTGAAGCCAACTTTGGAATGAGAGCCAAAATTCCTGTACAAGTTCACAATGAAGAAATATGTGTTCTGCTGTTCCTATGTTATTTGTGAAAAATGTACATGAATTATTTTTCGAGTTAAATTTTTGATGTAGAAAATGATTGGAGATAAATATGTCATTTAAAATTTTAAAATTCAGCTCTTTTGCTTTGGGTGGGACTGGGTAGGAGAAGTATCGTTTTCTTATTGTTTTCACTTCTTCTTGCTTATAATTCTGTAAAATATATTTCCTTTACAGCTGGCCAGGGGTTATGTGCAAGTCTGATGCAAATTCTGCACTCTTTACTGGAGAAAGTGAGGCGTCCCTTTCTCTTCTGGCCGCTGGGTGATTTTTCTGTCCTGCTTGTTGTGTTGCAGGTGCTCAGAAACTGTGGATGAGCAGTTAAGCACTGGGGACACCTGGGCCCAGTTCCCAGCATAAAAATCTCTTCCACTTGCTCTCTGCAAGCCTCAGAAAAGGAATGTGGCAGCTGAGCCATGCTCCACAGGCTTGGTGGAGTCTCTTTTTTTCTTTTCTTCACAGACATTTCACACACTATATTAACTTACCATTCTACCCAATTTCCAGCCAGTGTAAAACGTTCCATGGGTGGGACACCAGAATGTTAAGAGGCCCCATCATTCCAGACGCTACTGCTTTACTAATGACCAGTCTTATGTTACTTTTCTTTACAGTTACTTTAAGTTAGCCAGCTTAAGGTGTTAAGGTCTGGACATGGCTGGGCTCATGTTCTCGCTTTATGTTGTTATTTGTTTCTCTGTAATCTTCAGGACATGAGTTCAGCCATGTCCTTGCCCACAGTTTATGTTTTTCTGTGTTTTATTTTCATTCCTGTTGTTGCCTTAGCCTATGTGTCATTAGATTTTCATTATACTTTCATTATCCTATTACCATTATTATTATTATCTTGGCCCCATTGTGCTTTGTCTGCCTGTGCAGCCCACCCGTCTTGTGTCTTATTGTACTCATGTGTTTTTGGTTGACCTTGACTGTTCTCTCCACCTGTTCTGTGTTCCCTGATTGCCCTTCCAGTATCCATCCATTCATCCATCCATCTTCTTCCGCTTAATCCTTTTCGGGTCGCGGGGGTGCTGGAGCCTATCCCAGCATCTTTGGGCGAGAGGCAGGGTACATCGCAGGGCCATCACAGAGAGACAGACAACCATTCACTCTCACAGTCATACCTAAGGACAATTTAGAATCCCCAGTTTGATGCCAATTAACCTAACTGGTGTGAAAAAGTGTTTGCCCCTTCCTGATTTCTCATTTTTTTGTATGTTTGTCACACTTAAATGTTTCAGATCATCAAGCAAATTTAAATATTAGACAAAGGTAACACAAGTAAACACAAAATGCAGTTTTTAAATGAAGGTGTTTATTATTAAGGGGGGAAAAAAATCCAAACCTACATGGCCCTGTGTGAAAAAGTGACCCTGTGTAAAATATAAATTAACTGTGGTTTGTCACATCTTTGGAAAGTTGAGTTCAATTTCTCTAGCCACACCCAGGCTGATTACTGCCACACCTGTTCTCAGTCAAGAAATCACTTAAATAGGACCTGCCTAACAAAGTAAAGTAGACCAAAAGGTCCTCAAAAGCTAGACATCATGCTGCAATCCAAAGAAATTCAGGAACAAATGAGGAACAAAGTAATTGAGATCTATCAGTCTGGAAAAGGTTATAAAGCCATTTCTAAAGCTTTGGGACTCCAGCAAACCACAATGAGAGCCATTATCCATAAATGGCGAAAACATGAAACAGTGGTGAACCTTCCCAGGAGTGGCCGACCGGCCAAAATTACCCCAAGAGCACAGCAACGACTCATCCAAGAGGTCACAAAAGACCCCACAACAACATCCAAAGAACTGCAGGCCTCACTTACCTCAGTTAAGGTCAGTGTTCATGACTTCACCATAAGAAAGAGACTGGGCAAAAATGTCCTGCATGGCAGAGTTCCAAGACAAAAACCATTGCTGAGCAAAAAGAACATAAAGGCTTGTCTTAGTTTTGCCAGAAAACATCTTGATGATCCCCAAGACTTTGGGGAAAATACTCTGTGGACTGGCGAGAAAAAAGTTGAACTTTTTGGAAGGTGTGTGTCCCATTACATCTGGCGTAAAAGTAACACAGCATTTCAGAAAAGGAACATCATACCAACAGTAAAATATGGTGGTGGTAGTGTGATGGTCTGGGGCTGTTTTGCTGCTTCAGGACCTGGAAAACTTGCTGTGGTAAATGGAACCATGAATTCTGCTGTCTACCAAAAAATCTCGAAGGAGAATATCTGACTATCTGTTGGTGACCTCAAGCTGAAGCGCACTTGGGTTCTGCAGCAGGACAATGATGCAAAACACACCAGCAAGTCCGCCTCTGAATGGCTTTAGAAAAATAAAATGAAGACTTTGGAGTGGCCTAATC
Organism: Pholidichthys leucotaenia; assembly: GCA_020510985.1. Lineage (NCBI taxonomy): Eukaryota > Metazoa > Chordata > Actinopteri > Cichliformes > Pholidichthyidae > Pholidichthys > Pholidichthys leucotaenia. Next base: position 318,088,595 of record CM035842.1, on the reverse strand, counting down.
AAAGTCTTGACCTGAATCCAATTGAGATGTGGTGGCATGACCGTAAAAAGGCGGTTCATGCTCAAAAACCCTCCAGTGTGGCTGAATTACAACAATTCTGCAAAGATGAGTGGGCCAAAATTCCTCCACAGCGCTGTAAAATACTCATTGCCAGTTATCGCAAATGCCTGATCGCAGTTGTTACTGCTAAGGGTGGCCCAACCAGTCATTAGGTTTAGGGGGCAATCACTTTTTCCACATAGGGCCATGAAGGTTTGGATTTTTTTCCCTTAATAATAAACACCTTCAGTTAAAAACTGCATTTTGTGTTTACTTGTGTTATCTTTGTCTAATATTTAAATTTGTTTGATGATCTCAAACATTTAAGTGTGACAAACATAGAATAAAATGAGAACTCAGGAGGGGGGCAAATGCTTTTTCACACCACTGTAAGTCCTGTTCTCCATTTGTTCTGTTCTGTTGTCATGGTATTGTCTGCTGGTCATCGTGGATAGTCTCAGTCTTGTGCGTGATTCCCAGTCCTAGTAAGTTCTGCCTTGTAATCCTGTCTGTTTATATTTGATTTTAGCCCCTGTGCCATCTTCATTTTATGTTTTACTAATAAAGCTAAAGAACTTGAGGTCTGGTATTTGGGTCATGTTTAAAACCACTCCATTTCATGACAGAAAAACATCAGACACATGGGCCCAGTGGACCTCAAGTTTTTTCAAATGGGCCTCGATGAGGATGAAGTGTGGGCAGCTTCTGAGGCCAGGATCGAGTATGCTCTCACCTCACGCATGCTGGAAGAAGCCCTCCTTTTTCTCACAGCTGCCAAAAAATTAATTGGAGCATTTCCATCTCTACAAGGCTATGCCCAGCTCACCGGACTCCTGCGCTCTTAACCCAACCTGCAACAGATGCTCCGGGAGCTGGTGAGGACGCCGCCGGCAGCGGGTGAGGAGCAAAGAGAGGGGGAACTGGGATGCACCGAGAGATATGTGGCTCCCGCTGGCGCCAAAAAAAGCAGGGACCCGGCTTCTCATCTTTGGCAGAGGCGCTTCTGGCCTCCATGTCCTCCTTCCCTGATCCAGTGCCAGCACCACACTATCGTGCACGGGCTGCTCATCAGACGAGTTCTGTCAACCCCGAGGAGGACTCACCTGATCCTTCAGCGGCAGCAGGACGGGAACAGAGGCAAGTACCTTTTCATTTTTTAACGTCATTAAATGAGGGGTCTTGTTCTGTTCCCAGGGAGCGGGCTCAGCCGCCTGCCATCACTGAGCTCTCTGTCCTGGTCTCTGCTGCTACCTCCATCCATCTATCCTTACCTGCATCTCCCACTTCTGTTGTTTTTTCTATGAGTTTGGCCATACTGGGAAGCAACCGGCTGGTCTGGGAGGAACCTGCTGTCCCAGAGGACCCAGTAGGTTGCCGAACTGGGGCTGCAGCATTGGTACCTCTGTGTGGGGGTGACGAGGAGGAACAGGAGGAGCGCCAGCAGGCCATGAAGGAGCTAATGGACTACAAACCCTGGCTTCTCCCTGAACATGTGTCCCAGCGGGGTTGCAACCAGCTGGTGTGGGATGACCCAGCTGCACTGGTTCCCAAAGCAGCTCCACGTCACTCCCCAGCTCCAGCACCAGCACCACGTTGCTCCGCAGCTCCAGTACCAACTCCACATCGCTTCCCAGCACCACCATCAGCTCTGGCTCTTCTCCAGACAGCTCTAACTGCTCGCGAGGTGCGCGTCACAGCTCCAGCCATCTCCGAGGTGCACACAACAGCTCCAGCTGTCCCTGAGGTGCACACAAAAAGCTCCAGCCGTCCCTGAGGTCCGCAGAACAGCTCCTGCCATTTCCAAGGTGCACACAATGCCTCCCACTGTCTCTGAGGTGCACACAATGGCTCCCACTGTCCCCAAGGTCGAGCAGCCTGCTCCACATAGGCTGCCCGAGCAGTCCGCTCCAACCGTAGCCCAAGAGGCCAGCATGCCTCCAATCATAGCCCAAGAGGCCAGTGTGCCTCCACTTTTGTTCCAGAGGTCAGTGTCAGCATGCAGCAGTCATCAGTCACAGCATAGGGCTCCTTTGTGTTTGTTTGGTGAGCTCCGTGTTCCTGCAGCCACTGTTCCACCTTGTTCTCCAGTTCGGTGGCCTAAGGATGCTGGCAGGCCGCCAGACGAGCCCTGCATTCCGGTCTGGGGGTCCATGGACTGGGACAGGCCCCCCGACCCACGTTATTCTCCAGTCTGCGGACCTATGGACTTTGGTAGACTCCCTGACCCATTGTTTTTTGCGGTCCAGTGGCTAATGGACTTGGGTAGATCACCTGACTCACTTTGTTTTGGGGTGTGGGGTTCTTCGACTTTGTTTTGCCCATGAAGTGTGCCCTTGTTTCGAACTCTGTTGGGGGTAAGAGATTGTTTTGTCCCACCTGGCCTTGGACCCCCACCACCCACCCTGAGAGGGGTTTTCTTGTTTGTTTGGATCAGCTGGTATCCCACCCTTTAGAGAGGGATACTGTTAGGGTCTTGACATGGCTAGCTCATGTTCTCGCTTTATGTTGTCATTTATTTCTCTGGGATCTTCAGGACATGAGTTCAGCCATGTCCTCGCTCTCAGTTTATGTTTTTCTGTGTTTTATTTTCATTCCTGTCATTGCCTTAGCTTGTGTGTCATTAGATTTTCATTATCCTTATCATTACTGTAATTATTGTCTTGGCACTATTGTGCTTTGTCTGCCTGTGCAGCCCTGTCCATCCTGTGCCTTATTGTACTCATGTGTTTTTGGTTGCCCTTGAGTCCTCTCTCCACCTGTTCTGTGTTACCTGATGGCCCTCCCAGTGTATATATGTCCTGTTCTCCATTTGTTCTGTTCTGGTGTTGCTGTATTTTCTGCTGGTTATTGTGCATAGTCTCAGTCTAATATATTATTCTTGTGCGTGATTCCCAGTCCTAGTCAGTCCTACCTTATAATCCTGTCTGTTTATGTTTGATTTTGGCCACCGTGCCATCTTTATTTTATGTTTTATTAATACATCTAAAGCACTTGATGTCTGGAATTTGGGTCTTGTTTAAAACCACTCCATTCCATGGGCTGCACGGTGGCGCAGTGGTTTAGCACTGTGGCAGTACAGTTTCACCCTCGGCCGGGGGATCGCGGGGATCATGAGATCGTGGGTTCGATCCCAGCCCCCGACCAACAGTGAGCTGTGTGGAGTTTGCATGTTCTCCCCGTGTTGCGCGGGTTTACTCCGGGATTTCTCCAGTTTCCTCCCGCATACCAAAAACATGTAGGTTTAGGGCGCTCGCGCACGCAGCGACCAGCAGCCGGTGGCTTGTCACCAGACTGCAAACCAAGTCTACCTACGGGTTCAAATAAGTAACAAAAAAAAAAAAAAAAATTCCATGACATAAGGTGGATTCACAATACAATGTTTGGACCGACTTTTACTGACATTTTGGCAAACATCTGGCTCTGCTGGCAAAAGTTGGTAAAAGTTAATGATAGTTAGTGTTTGTTGGCAAACGCTGGTGAAAGTCATCCATCCATCCATCCATCCATCCATCCATCCACCACTTTTCTGGAGGTCTGGATAATGGAGGCAGCAGTTCAAGCAGAGAAGCCCAGACTTCCCTCTCCTCAGCCACCTGTTCCACCAATTCAGAGAGGATACCAAGACATTCCCAGGCCAGCTGGGAGACATAGTCTCTCCAGCATGTCCTGGGTCTACCCTGAGGTCTCCTCCCAGTGGGACGTGCTCGGAACACCTCAAGTGGGAGGCGTCCAGGAGGTATCCTGATCAGATGCCCAAACCACCTCAACTGGCTGCTTTTGATGTGGAGGAGCAGTTGTTCTACTCTGAGCCTCTCCCGGATGACTGAGCTCCTCACCCTGTCTCTAAGGGTGAGTCCAGCAAGCCTACGGAGAAAGCTCATTTCAGCCATTTGTATCCGCAATCTCATTCTTTCAGTCATTATCCAAAGCTTATGGCCATAGATGAGGGTAAGAACTTAGATTCAACGGTAAATCGACAGCTTTGCGTTAGAGCTCAGCTCTCTCTTCACCACGACAGACCAGAACAACATCCGCATCACTGCAGATGCTTCTCCGATCCGTCTGTCAATCTCCCGCTCCATTCTCCCCTCATTCATGAATAAGACCCCAAGATACTTAAACTCCTCCACTTGGGGCAGGAGCTTGTCTCCAACCTGGAGAGGACAATCCAGCCTTTTCCGGCTGAGCACCATGGACTTGGACTTGGAGGTGTTGATTCTCATCCCAGCTGCTTCACACTCAGTAGCAAACCATCTCAGCAAGACCTGTAGGTCATTGCTCGATGAAGCCAACAGGATGGCATCATCTGCAAACAGCAGAGATGAGATCCTCTGGTCACCAAACATGACATCCTCCATTTCTTGGCTGTGCCTAGAAATCCTGTCCATAGAAATTATGAACAGGATCGGTGACAAAGGGCATGTCATAATCTGACCTCCGGGCAGACGAGGGTTTATTGACAGGACTCATTAGCGCAGGCAGAGATTAGGTGCAATAATGATTTAGTAACTTAAACTAAAGGTACAAAATAAAGCAGCGCATGGGCTGAAAACTAAACTAAACTTGGCATAACAAACACAAAGCTAAGACTTGGCAAACTCACAAGGAACAAGGGCATGGATCAGAGCAGGTACATGGACATGGAGACACAGCAGGATAATTGACATTAGCCACGGTTACATGGACAAAATTTCTTCAATCTCATTACAGTTCAGATTAGAACTTTATTGTTTACATGGATCCTGAAAAAGTTGATCTGATTAGGACGTGCGTTTCCATGTGTCACACGTTTGAACGAACTAAATCATTTTGACATGTGCACAATTATCCAACATTCCAGAAATAGTAGAAGAAGAAGCAACTTCCGATGTAAACAAACCCCACTTCGTGTCTTTCTCTTTTTGAAATGGACCTGTATTGTGTTATTCAGACTGTACTTTTGCTTCTGCTGGTCTCCGTAATGAAGCTACAAGTACATACTTCTGCATATGACGAACAGAGGGAGATAGCAAGACGATACAGACCAGTTTTGTTTTACTCCCGCCATGTCTTCCGCTAGCTGCTGTAAAGGCAGAAATACATCACATCAACGTGTGGCTGATGTACAGACATGCGCAGTAAACATATTTTCTACCTAAGTTTCAGATTAAGTGTTTATATGCCCACCAATTGGAATAACAATCGGCATAACCCACCCGTCTCAATCGGAAGGAAATTTTGATCCGAATGAGTGTGATCGGGTCAGAATATTCAGACTGCCGTGTTTACATGAAGCATTTTTATTCTGATCAGGCTTTTAATCCGGTTACTTGTGTCCATGTAAACATGGCTAATGACTTCTCACAGAACAAAGCACAGAGACAAACATATATAGGGGGAGGAACAATTAACAAGACACAGGACAGTTGAGAACAAGCAAGGGCTGAGCAATGCACGTATGAGGGAGAGTGGCTATGGATACAAAAACATGAGGGACTGGAGACAACAGGTAGAGAAATATTCTACAGGACCACGATAAAGACATTAGAGACAAACGGGGTGACACAACAGACTAGGGGTGCAACTAACGATTATTTTGATAGTCGACTAATCTAACAACTATTTTTTTTGATTAGTCGACTTATCGTGATTATTTCTCTCATGTCCACCATCTCTACTTCCTGTTGGTGCATATTTTACCTCACCCACTGTTTAAGCCTGCACACCTGTGAAAATCACCTTGTTGTCAGTCCCTGCTTTAATATAACATTTTATAAGCAGTTTCCCGAGCTAAATACAAAAAAACCCCCAAAAAAACCCACAAGAAAACTTTATTAATTATCACAAGTTTAAGGTTATATATCAGTTTATCACAGACAGCATAATGCCTAATGTCAATTAAACAGTTGATTAAATATCTTACAACTGAATTACTGATCTGCTCCAATCCACAAACTAACATTAGGTGGAAGTTTTCTATAAGTGCATTTAGTCTAGTGGCTAGGAGGGGTTCCCATGCACCCCCTGGAAATCAACTTTTAACCAGCATTTCTGGAATGCTCTGGATAAGCTGTTAACGAAATGCCTTGTTCCCAAGCTTGCAAAATGTCCCACGTGACTTTTTTATGCTAATTTTATGTAAATTATTGCCGCCGTTAACAGAAAATGCATTTTTTTGTTATATCTCTTTAAATGTTTGAGAAAACTCCTTAATTATGGCTTCTACACCCATGTTATGAAGGTCAGTTGTCACATTGAACCTATTTTCAGAATGCCCATATTTGTATAGAACAAGAAAATATCCAAATTAGGTCCGCCATTGTGCAAAAATCTTTATTTCTCTATATCTCTACCAGTCTTGGACATAGCCTCACCAAAATGGTTTCTACCTCCCTTATTACATGGTCAAACAATACGATAACGTTATCATTGTTGTGAATACACGTGTTACTAGTATGTTATGAAATCCTGTAATTACGGCTGCCATTAAGAAAAAATAGTTTTTTCGCCCTATTTTGGCTCCTTTTAGAGATAAACGTTTTCTGGGAGCTTCTACCTCCCTATTAACATGGTCAAGGAACATGATAAAAACTAATCATGTGTTCATTTCTAACAGTAATATGTAAATATTACGCATCATCATCATCATCATCCTCTTCTTCTATGTCGTCTTCTGCTTCGTCTTCAGACTCTTCTTCTTCACTGTCGTCTTCACCAGCAGTATCTAGGATATCTACGAGTGAAGTAGGTAGCGCTTCTCCATAGTACAAGATGGGTTCTAGTACTTCCTGGTCTGTTCTTAACCAACCCTGACCCTCATCGTGTGGTTTCGGCTTTTCGAAGATAGCTTGGTGAGCTCGTTTGTACAGCGCAACCCGGTAGTTTGCACGCTGGATGTGTGGCTTGAGCGCAGAGCGGCACGGAGGGAGACGTGACAGGTCGACTTTTGACTTGGTCGTGAGCCTCTCACCTTCACCAACCATCTTTCGAAGCAGTTTGACACGTACGGCATCCACGGACGATTCACGAGGCTGCCCATACATGATACAGGTGAACTTCTCCAGCTGCGTAACCACTTCAGGGTCGACGTTCCAGTTCTCTCCAAGCTGACAGAATGTCTCATGAAACCTTGGGCTCTTCTCAAGTTTTTTCAGAGGACCGACTTTTCCTTTTCCTTTAAAGGAGCTTGTACAATCTTCTCCAGTGAACACGTAGAAGCCAAGTATGGTGGAACAGTAGCTGCGTCCCAAGGACTCAGCAATTTCCGAGAGATTGAGTAGCTTGCGGTGTTTGCCAGATCCTGTGTCCAAGTAGACAGTAAGGTTTATTGTATGGGCATGGTAGAGCAGAATCACGAAGATGTCCGTGTCTGGCGTACGGACCACAGCATTCTCATAGCCAATTCTGGCGGCAAAGTGAAGGTATAGCACCACCCTTGTGTCAGTTTCTTCCTGATCACTGTATATTTTGGGGAGTTCTCGCTCTTCCACCTGAAAGCAATAAAATACAAACAAAGTTTTTTACTTCAGTAATTGCATGGGCATAAAAGTAATTGAAATGTTATCGACAGACCTCCCCGTTCGAAACGACCAGTTCATGGGCCCGTCCTTCAACAATAATCACTGCTTTCTGCGTGTTTTGGAGCCTCGATGCTGCTTCTCGGCCACTCCAAACGCGTAGTAGTAAATTACATAATTGCTTTTTGTTCTCGTCATTGGCGAGGAACATTTTGAAGTTGTATGGCTTCCTCGTCGCGGGACCTGCGAGAATAATCTTCTCTGATTTCCCACGCCTCAACCTCTCCTGCGCCTTGATCGCTTGTGGATAGTAGCTGTCAGTGGAAAACAAGAAATGCTTACTGGCTACCATTTGGTCGAGTATTTGCAAGCAAATCTCGCCACAAGTGGGAGGAAGATTAGACAGCGTATGAAGCAGAGCCATGCCATCTTGAATAAACAGGGCGTCTTTGGGTAGGAAAGGTCTTCGCTGGCGTGGTCGTCGAGGATATAGTGAAGGACACTGGCCTTGTTCGTCTTAGAGAAGAAGCCATCTGGTGTTCCAAGACTGGGAGATACTGGTAACAACGGAAACTTCATAAGTTCGTCTAGGTCCAAAGGATCTTCCTGGTCTGATCTTCCGGACCTAATTTGCACATTTTCTTGTTCTATACAAATATGGGCATTCTGAAAATAGGTTCAATGTGACAATTGACCTTCATAACATGGGTGTAGAAGCCATAATTAAGGAGTTTTCTCAAACATTTAAAGAGATATAACAAAAAATGCATTTTCTGGTAATGGTGGCAATAATTTACATAAAATTAGCATAAAAAAGTCACGTGGGACATTTTGCAAGCTTGGGAACAAGGCATTTCGTTAACAGCTTATCCAGAGCATTCCAGAAATGCTGGTTAAAAGTTGATTTCCGGGGGGTGCATGGGAACCCCTCCTAGCCACTAGACTAATTTTTAACAATATAATTCAGAAAGGTAAACCTTCATATTCAGTATTCACTGCACTTAAGAGTGATATTTCAAGCCGTTTGATTTAATTTGGATGATTATGGTTGCAGGTTTTTATTTATTAAATTACAAATTGGGATTTTCTAATTAACCCAGATGCACTAATATTCAGAATGAGGGCTAATGTTAACGGATATGAAAAAGAGATAGCGACTCCTATAATTCAGTCATTTACTGCATTCAATACGTTAGCCATGACTTAAACAGCTCAGCCCTCAGCAACCAGAGCTTATTGTAACAGGTAAGCTAACATAAAAACATAAACATAAACAGGTAAGCAAACATAAAAACGAAGGAGATGATTATCGACTTCCGGCGGTCACAGCCTGAGCACGTCCCCCCTCAGCATCGGCGGCCGTTTAGTGGAGAGAGTGGAGAACATCAAGTTCCTTGGAGTGCAGATCTCGCAGGACCTGACCTGGAGCAAGAATTCCTTGGGGATCAGGAAGCGGGCTCAGCAGAGACTGCACTTCTTGAGGAAACTCAAACAGGCCTCTCTCCCCATCTGCATCCCCAGGACCTTCTACAGAGGTGTGGTGGAGAGTGTTCTGACGTACTGCATTGCTACATGGTACTCCAGCTGCAGTATGTCAGACAAAAAAGCCCTGCAGAGGATAGTCAAGGGGGCTGAGAGGGTAATTGGAGTCTCCCTCCCCTCTGTCCAAGAACTTTTTCAGAACCGTTGTAGGAGCAGGGCACTGAACATTGTCAAGGACCGTTCTCACCCTCTGCATAAACACTTTGAACTTCTTCCATCTGGTAAACGATTCCGGAGCATCAGAGGCAGAACCACCAGACTGATCAACAGCTTCCTTCCACAAGCTGTCAGGATGCTGAACAGTTGACCCGGAATCTCTCATACACACTACTGCACCTACGGACATTTTTGTATATTATTTGTATATTATAGTTAGTTAGTTTTTTCCCAAGTATGTCTCAGGGATGTGTGAATGGATGGGGGTGGGTGGGGGTGGGGGGTGAAGCTATGTGTGAGTGTGTCTTAAATCATGCTGCTTCTATTTATATGGATGCCGAGAGAAACGCAATTTCATCTTGCCTGCACTGCAGTTGTATGTACAGCAATATGACAATAAAGTTTGATTTGATTTGATTAAAACTTCAAACAGTTGGCCATTGAAAATAAGCTGCACTAACTGTCATAAACAAAATGGGCACAAAATAGGATACCAAACGCTCACCGTAGGTTGGCACATTTATTAACAAAAACATGAACAAGAATGTCTCAAACAAATACAATAAATGAAATGAAATAACACAAATGCTGGAGTTGGGCTCAACGTCAGCAGTACAAAGTCAGGAAACGCCTGACCAGGGGAGCAGCTGGAGGACTGCAGCTGGAGGACCCTGAGGGCTGTGGGGCTCGACGGCTGAGAAAAACAGAGAAAAGAAAGGCACCAAGGCGGAGCATATCAAGTCACCTCGACAGCAGGACCTAAACCATGAAAGCAGGTCATGGCAGGAGAAGAAGAGGGCATAGATGAAGACTGTAGAAGGACACAACAATGGGCAGGGGTTGTCGTGTCTCTTAAATACCCAACACATAATCAAAGACAGGTGTAATTCGTGAGTGACAGAAGAGACAGCAGCTGTGCAGCCTCAAAGGAATCGACAGCCGGAAGCTGCACAGTGCTGTCAAAATAAACAGACCGGAAATACACAAATACAAACACAATTGAAACCATAACAATAATCTTACAAATAATAATATACAGACAGACAAATGCTCACTGGCCAGAAAAGCTGGGCACGGCTCTAATTCACGCCCCAGGATCATGGATTCCAGACACCCCAGGGTAACATCACAAAACAAAACCTCCCGTACACATAGAAACAACCCACCCTGGGGGGGTAGGAGGGGAAACCCAGGCACGGAGGGACCATAACCAGAGCACAAAAAAAACAAAAACAAACAAAAAGAAAACCAAAAGAAAACACTCATAAATCACACTCAGTCTATCAGGTGGTCAAATGGGACTCTAAACCCAACTGATCAGAGGGCAAAGCAGTTCAGGCGGTCTTCCCAAATCCCACAACCACAGGTATCTGTGTTAGAACACATCCGGTGGCCTTCCCGTGCCCCGGAACCCACGGAGCAGCAGGGGCAGTTCAGGCGGTCTTCCTAAGTCCCAAGACCATCGGCATCTGTTCTGGGACATGTCCGGTGGCCTCCCTGTACCCCAGAACCAGCAAAGCAGCAGGAGCAGTTCAGATGGTCTCCCAGCATCCCTAGGCCAAAGAGCCACTGGAGTTAGGAAGCAGCATCCCCCAGCAACGGGCGGCCGTTCAAGGGGAACTTCACAGGATGCACCACCCATGGTGGCCTTGGGCTGGAGCGGAGCTGCAACCTCGGTGGCCCCGGGCTGGGGCTGAGTTTCACCCATGGTGGCCCCAGACTGGGGCTGAGTTGCACCCGCGGTGGCTCCGGACTGGAGCAACGCCGCACCCTTGCTGGCTCTGGACGGGAGCAACGCCGCACCCTCACTGGCTCTGGACGGGAGCAACACTGCACCCTCAGTAGCTCCAGACGGGAGCAGCGGCGCACCCTCAGTGGCTCTGGTTGGGAGCGGAGCCGCACCCTTGGTGGCTTCAGGCTGGAGCATAGCAGCACCCGCGGTGGCTCCGAGCTGGAACATTGCAGCACCTGCGGTGGCTCCAAGCTGGAGCATTGCAGCACCCGTGGTGGCTCCGGGCTGGAGCTTTGCAGCACCCACAGTGTCTCCGGACTGGGCCAATGCTGCACCCTTGGTCACTCCGGGCACGAGCAACGGCGCACCCTCGGTGGCTCCGGGTGGGAGCAACGGCGCACCCTCGGTGGCTCCGGACAGGAGCGGAGCTGCACCCGCGGTGGCTCTGGGCTGGAGCATTGCAGCACCCGCAGTGGCTCCGGGCTGGAGCTCTGCAGCACCTGCGGTGGCTCTGTGCTGGAGCACTGCAGCACCCGCTGTGGCTCCGGGCTGGAGCTCTGCAGCACCTGCGGTGGCTCCGTGCTGGAGCACTGCAGCACCCGCTGTGGCTCCAGGCTGGGCCAACGCTGCACCCTCAGTGGGCCTGGACTAGAATGGAGCTCCAGCCACGACCTCAGGCGGCGAGCCTGGACTCGTGGAGACTTCTGGCTCAGGTGGATCTTTTTCGGCAACCCTGGGAAAAGGCTCAGGAAAAGCAGGCAAAAGAACAGGTTCAGGGTCACCAGCAATGGTGGAGTCTGGCGAGGTGAGCTCAGGTGCAACTGATGGCTGCACTCGGCTCTTCTCCCCAAGAGCCAGACAAGACCTCTCCAATACAGCAACAATAGAAACAGAATAGAACACTTGTCTTAACTCGAGCTCCACCACCGTCCAGGACTCCGTCGATCCAAGCGATGATGCTTCGGGCTCAGTCTTCTGGGGGTCCGGTTGCAACTCTGCTGCAGCGGCCTGCACAGCAGGCATGATGGTGTGTGCAGTCCCGGTGCCTCCAGGCAAAGTGACCCACGATGGTGGCTCCTCCGGTGTGGCAGCTGGAGGATGGCTCTCCGCTGGCACTGGAACAGGATCCTCCAGGGCCACAGGCTCCTCCATTGTCCGGCGGCTCAGTTCAGGAACCAGCGGATGCTCAGGGACAGATGGGGAGGACACAGAGAGGACAGGTGAGGAGCTGTTTGCTGCAGCAGGTGGGAGAGCTCAGGGGACTGCGTTTCTTGAGCCTCTCTACCAGGGATCAGGCAAGGCACATAATCATGAATTGAAGAAGAAATAAATGACACTTGCCTGTCATCCTGGTGTGCAATGTTTTCTGCTGCAGCAGGTGCACAGTCATCCCTCTCCATGTCTATGGTGAGCCTGGGCCCCTCTGTGGATTGTGGAAGAGATGCCTCTGTAGACACGGAGGTGGGCATAGCCGGGGAAAACCTGGAGGACCTCTCAGCAGCAGGTGGAGAAAACCCAGTGGACTGCAGGAACTGGGTTTTCGCTCCAGGAACCAGGCAAGAATTTTAATTCTTTAGTAATGGAAAACTCGAGTTCACTTGCCTGAATTCCTGGGAGGTGATGGAAACAGCTGCTGCTCCGGCGTCAGACTCCGTCTCTCTGGGAGTCTCGAGAGCTGTCTGGGTGGAGGGTGATGGCGTGGACTTGAGGCGGGAGTGGCAAGCCCTCCTCCCCCGTGAACGCTTCTTCCGCCTGGGTTGCGCTGAGGGAGAATCTTCCAACAACTCCCCAGTGTGTTGTTTGGTTTTGAATATCATTGTGAGAAGAGGAGTCAGACCTGAGTAGCTCCAGAGATTTGGGCAAGTCTCAGTCAACCCGACTGTGAAGTTCACGAAGCCCAAAACAAAAAAATTAATCCAAAAATAATCTTACAAATAATAATATACAGACAGACAAATGCTCACTGGCCAGAAAAGCTGGGCACGGCTCTAACCCATGCCCCAGGATCATGACTAACTTTTTTACTTGCTAAAACTTACCAAGCAGAGAAGCAGCCGTTAATGTTGCAGCTCCTGGGTGCCGTCGTTTCAGATGCTCATGCATCACTGTCGTGCTGCTATGATAGGAAAGGTCTGACTTGCAAAGTCTGCATTTTACTTGTTTTGGGTTTTTTTGTTTGTGTTCTGTGAAATATTTCCATACTATAGAAAGCTTAGGTCTGCCTTTTTTATTTTTTTTAGCTCCACTCCACTTCTACGTGTTTATTATCCTCCCACTTCGCCATGCTGTGCTCCTCTTCTTCTTCCCTGGAAATTGTTCACGCATGCCAGACAACAGAGGCGCGACTGCCCGCAGCAGTTCTGGTCGTGCATTGCAGTTACAACTGAACATTTCCGTGGCATGCATATAAACTTTATAATTAAACAGTTTGTTGACAATAAAAATCTTTGTCAACAAATTTTTGTTGCTGATGTTATCGACAACGTCGACTAATCATTTCAACCCTACAACAGACCAGGGGACACACAGGAGATAATAACTATAACAAATAATAATAATAATAATAATACACAGAGTGCAAAACAGACGATACAGGGGATGAGTACAGGACAACATGCAGTGACAAACAACTGGGGGAGCACAAAGGACACTTAACTATAATAATAATAATAATCACAGGGGAACAAAAATGAACAAAATGCATGGGCACGGTCCCAGACCATGCCCAGAATCTGACATAATTATATATAATAATCATGGGCCCCCAGACCACACCACGAGACTTGGTTGACACAAATTGAGGAGCCTTTTGTTCCAAACCCAGTGACTGCAGCACACTGACCTCAGAAACAGCAGATGGAGGCCCCCTGACCTCTGGAGCGATGGGTGGAGGTCCGCCAACCTCTGGAATGGATGGTACAGAAGTATCTGGCCCAGATGCCTGGAGAACCACCCCCACTGCAGTCACCTCGGATGAGGTAGAAGGAGAGGGTGAGGCGTCACTGAAATCACCAGGAGCTAGGCAAGTCTTAATTAGTATTGATGTTATAAAAGTAAAGAAAAGAACTTGCCTGAGCTTCTGGTGCTCTGCTGCTGGGATGACCACTTTAGGATGAGCCGCAGGAGCTGGACCGTGCACTACGGGCAGAGCTGGAGCTGTGATGTTTGCCTCAGGGACTGCCAGAGCTGCTGCATGCACCTCAGGGAGGACTGGAGCTGGGATGTGCACCTCAGGGGCAGCTGGAGCAGGCTTGTGTTCCTCAGAGACTGCCGGAGCTGCTGTGTGCACCTCAGGGAAAACTGAGAGACCAGGGATGGTGACAGCGCTAACACAGGGGTGACAGCAGAAACAGGTGGTGGGGGCTCAGTAGTAGAAGGGGGCTGCTGTTGAGGCCCCTCACCCAGAACGAGGCAAGCCATATCATTAGTTGGTAACCAGAAATGCACTTGCCTGTTCTGCTGTCGCTGCCCGGAGAAGAGCCCAGAGTGGAGGCAGTGACTGCTGATGGGGCAGCGGACATGGGCACCAGTGTAGCGCATGTGGGAGTCGGCAATGCAGGTAGAGAATGACGTGGAGTCAGCATTGCTGCTATCATGGGAGCTGGTGTGCGTAGCTCCATGGGGCTGGAGCGGAGCGAGGAGGAGTGGATAGCTGAGGCGCCGGAGCCAGGAGACGCTTTATTTTTGGCACAGGCTGTGGTGTTGGTGGTGAGCTCTCCTCCAGCCCGTGAAGTGGCTGCAAAGCTGGGGAGAGTTCCAGGGCTGAAGGGTGCGGCACCAGCTCCAGAAAAGTCCGACGGAGGTGGCTGCTGGCGGAGAAAAACAGCTCCACTGGCTTGGAGTAGATCGACAGGCTGGGGAAGGCTTCCAGTACCTTTGTCGCTACATCCAGGTGCCTAAGGGCCTCCTAAGATGTGCGGGCTGTGTGAACGTTCGCCACAAGAGAGGTGAAGATGCGGACCGCCCACCACTTGCCTGCCAAGCTGCCTGCTGAGTCCAGGTTTGGAGACCAGGCAAACGAGGGTTTATTAACAGGACTCATTAGCGCAGGCAGAGATTAGGTGCAATAATGATTCATTAACTTAAACTAAAGGTACAAAATAAAGCAGTACATGGGCTGAAAGCTAAACTAAACTTGGCATGACAAACACAAAGCTAAGACTTGGCAAACTCACAAGGAACGAGGGCATGGATCATAGCAGGAACATAGACATGGAGACACAGCAGGATAATTGACAATGACCTCTCACAGAACAAAGCACAGAGACAATCATACATAGGGGCAGGAACAATTATCAAGACACAGGACAGCTGAGAACAATCAAGGGCTGAGCAATGCACACATGAGGGAGAGTGGCTATGGATACGGAAACATGACGGACTGGAGACAATATACTACAGGACCATGATAAAGACACCAGAGACAAACGGGGTGACACAACAGACCAGGGGAAACACTGGAGACAATAACTATAATAAATAATAGTAATAATAATAATACACAGAGGGCAATATAGACGATACAGAGGATGAGTACAGGACAGCAAGCAGCAACAAACAACTGGGGGAACACAAAGGACACTTAACCATAATAATAATAATAATAATAATTTTTTTTATTTCGAACAAAAAAGCAAAACAAAACAAATAAGTGCAATAAAAATGACAGTGTACAGTGCTCTGAAAGGAGAAGGAAGAAGTTAATACTTATTTACTCCAACTCCTCTTTTCCCTAAATACAACCCATGTAAAATATATACATATTACCTCTATTAAGAACCCCAAATAGACAATTAACTATATTTTATACATATCAACTTTGACACCCATCCATCCCTGCATACATACTGTAGTCAATACATATACATACATCTATACCCAGCCCCAAACAACATATACACAGTACCATCCCACCTACCATAGTGTCCTAGAGTGAGTTTAGTGCATCTTACATATTAATACTACACCTCTAACATATCCTTTGAACAAATAATGTTTATATCTCTTTTTATCTCATAGTTTCAGTTCCAGCTCCAGACTGTTCCATAAATCCACCCCACAGACAGATATGCACATACTTTTCTTTGTTTTTTGAACCTTAGGTTTTGTAAAGTTTAAGTCTCCTCTCAAATTGTAATCACTGTCCCTTTTTTAAAATATTTTTTGTATATTAGTTGGAAGTTGCTTATTAATTGCCCTCTAAATTACTTGTGCTGTCTTAAATTTAACTAAATTCATGAACTTTATGGCATGTGACTTTAAAACAGCGAGTTGGTGTGGTCTCTATATCCTACATTATTTATTATCCTTATAGCTTTTTTTGTAATGCGCATATTGGCTGTAGGTTGGTCTTGTAGGTGTTTCCCCAGAGCTCTACACAGTAGTTAAGATATGGTAGAAACAGTGAATTGTACAGTAAGAATAATGATTCATAGTCCAAAATGTGTCTTATCTTCCCCAGTATCCCAATACATTTTACCAACTTGACCCGGATGTGACTGATGTGAGGCTTCTAGCAGATTTTATTGTCTAATGTCACCCCCAGAAACTTATTTTCCTGTACTATTTCAATTCTGGTATCATCTATCGTTACCATTAGCTCATGATGTAGTTTATAATTTCCAGACAACATAATCTTTGGGTTTTGTTTTTGGTTTTTTTTTCAAATTTAGAGTTAATTTATTTTTGTTGAACCACTGCATTTACCTTTTCATTTCTGTTGTGACCACCTTTAAAACCTGCTGTAAATTCTCACCGGTGCAAAGGATATTTGTGTCATCCGCAAACAAAATAAATTTCAGAATTTTTGATACTTGGCATATATTATTTATATATAAGATAAAGAGTTTGGGTCCCAAAACTGACCCCTGGGGCACACCACAAGTGACGTCCATGAATGGTGATTTGTGCTCACCTATTTGCACAAATTGTTGTCTGTTACTTAAATAACTTTCCACCCAACTCAGTTTGACCCCTCTTATCCCATACCTTTCCAATTTCCTCAGTAGAAGTCTGTGATCAGTGGTGTCAGAAGCTTTATTTAATCTATAAATACTTGTACAGCAAACTTTTTTTCTCTATACAACTAGTGATTTCTTCTACGAGTTCAATCAGTGTCAAAGATGTGGATTTGTCCACTCTACAACCATACTGACTGTCTGTGAGGAGGTTGTGTTTTTCAATGAAATTATGCAGTCTTTTAGTGAAAATTTGTTCAAGTGTTTTGAAGAATTGTCAGAGTAAAGAGACCAACCTGTAATTTGTAATATGATGACCGTCTCCTGTTTTGTACAGTGGTATTACTTTTGCTATTTTCATTTTGTTTGAAAATTTACCAGTTTGAAATGACAGGTTACAGATGTGGGTGAGGGTTTAACAATTCCTTCAATTACTTTTTTCACTAGTGTCATGTCAATTTCATTCCAGTCAGTTGATTTTTTATTCTTACAGTAGATGCCTCTCAGATGATGCTGTTACCAAATTTATGCAGATTGTTTCCTCTATGCCATGTGTCAACACAACGGAAATAAGCTATAGACAGCTTGCTCCTTCTGTAATTGATAACATGGTGGATAGTGTTTCAGCTTCTCTGCATCAGACTCTAGACTTGGCGGCCCCCTTAAAAAAGAAAAAGTCTAATCAGAGATTTCTAACTCCTTGGTTCAACACAGAAACTCGTAGCTTAAAACAGAAGACTCGTCAATTAGAAAGAAAATGGCGCTCCACTAATTTAGATGAAATCTATTTAGCTTGGAGAAATCATCTTTTAATTTATAAAAAATCTCTTAGAAAAGCTAGAACGAGTTATTACTCTGCATTAATAGAAGAGAACAAGAATAATCCTAGGTTTCTTTCCAGCACTGTAGCCAGGTTGACAAAGAGTCAGGACTCTGTCAATCCTAGCATTCCCTTAGAGCTTACTAGTCAGGACTTCATGAACTTTTTCAATAATAAAATTTCATCCATCAGAGATAAAATCAATCAGATTCTTCCCACGGTTAACTTCAATACTGTAACTACTACAACTCCTTCTATTGATGTCTGTCTTGATGAGTTTACTCCAATCGACCTTTGTGAGTTAGACAAAATAGTTTCCTCATCCAAACCTTCAACTTGTCTTTTAGACCCTATTCGTACCAGGTTATTTAAAGAAGTCTTCCCACTTATTGGTAGCCTTATTCTTCATATAATCAATTCTTCATTAGCTTTAGGCCATGTACCGCAGGCTTTTAAAACGGCTGTAATTAAACCCTTACTCAAAAAGCCAACGCTAGATCCAGGAGCTTTAGCTAACTATAGACCAATCTCTAATCTCCCTTTCATTTCAAAAATCTTAGAAAGAGTTATTGCTACGCAATTATTTGACCACCTACAGGGAAATGGTTTACTTGAAGAGTTTCAGTCTGGGTTTAGAATCCATCATAGTACTGAAACAGCCTTAGCGAAGGTCACTAACGACCTCCTCATTGCATCTGATAATGGACTGGTTTCTGTACTTGTCCTTTTAGACCTTAGTGCAGCTTTTGATACTATCGATCATAATAGTCTACTTGATAGATTAGAACATTATGTTGGACTTAATGGAACTTCGTTGCAGTGGTTTAGATCTTATTTATCTGATAGGTTCCAGTTTGTTCATGTAAATAATGAGTTTTCTTTCAACTCAAAGCTCAGTCATGGAGTTCCACAGGGATCTGTGCTAGGCCCTACTCTTTTTAGTTTATATATGCTTCCGTTAGGCAACATTATAAGAAAGCACTGTATACATTTTCATTGTTATGCTGATGACACACAATTATACCTGTCAATGAAGCCAGATGATAGTAATCAATTAGCCAAGTTAGAAGCCTGTCTTAAGGAAATCAAAGCTTGGATGACTTGTAATTTCCTGCTATTAAATTCAGATAAGACTGAAGTCATTCTTGTTGGTCCAAAAAACCTTAGAAATTCCTTTCCAAATCAAACTTTCAGTTTGGATGCGGTTACTCTTTCTCTTAATAGCTCTGTGAGGAACCTTGGAGTTATTTTTGATCAGGATTTGTCCTTCAATTCACATATTAAATTTGTTTCTAAGACTGCCTTCTATCATTTGCGTAATTTTGCCAAGATTAGGAGCATCTTGTCTCAGAGTGATGCTGAGAAACTGATCCACGCTTTCGTTAGCTCGAGATTAGATTATTGTAATTCTTTATTATCAGGCTGTCCTAAAACATCTTTAAAAAGTCTTCAGCTGATCCAAAATGCTGCAGCAAGAGTTTTAACAGGTACTAGAAAGAGAGATCATATCTCTCCGGTTCTGGCCTCCCTTCATTGGCTTCCCATAGAGTTTAGAATTAAGTTTAAAATCCTTCTTCTTACTTACAAAGCTCTAAACAATCAGGCTCCTTTTTATTTAAAAGATCTGATACTACCGTATTATCCTAACAGAGCACTACGCTCCCAAAATGCAAGATTATTGTAATACCTAGAATCTCCAAAAGTACAATGGGAGGCAGAGCCTTCAGTTATCAAGCTCCTCTCCTGTGGAATCAGCTGCCAATCTGGATTTGGGAGTCAGACTCGATCTCTGTTTTTAAGAATAGGGCTAAAACCTACCTTTTTGATATAGCCTACAATTAGGGAGGGATCATGTGTTTCTGAACCCTCCCTTAGTTATGCTGCTAATAGGTTTAGTCAGCCGGGGGACCTCCAGTAATGCACTGGGCCTCACTCCTTTTCACACTCTCAGTGAAATATTTTTTTTGCTGGTCATTAACATTTGTTTGTTCTCTCCCATAGATAGGGTCTATGTCATATTCCACATCCTGTGGGTTGTGATCAGTATATTCAAAAACTGTCAGTTCCTGTTGTTCCTGTTCATTGATGTTTTGTTTCATGTAGTTATATGTCCTAATGCAGATGAGTGTGATCCTTCAGTGTTCTACAGTTATCGCTTGTTGCTGTCAGCTCCAATTCATAAGTTCATTGACATTTGTCCAGTTCCATAATATTTCGGATGTCAATGACTTTGGCTTCTTCAGGTGATCCTTTTAATTTGATGTATATTTTATAGTTTATTGTCCAGGTGTTTTGAATCTTTTTTTGCTTTCTCAGGTATCTTGCTTTTCTGGCTATATCTGCGTTTTCTTTTGTATGGTGCTCATTTATGTAAATGTTTGTTCCTTTCAGTTTTTTACCTTGTTTTAGCAGTGCAGTCTTGTGTTTTCTGTTGACAAACCTCATGATGACAATTGGTTTGTCGCTGTTGTTCTTCCTGGGCAGAGGGTGGCAGGCCTCAATGGTGTTACAGTCCAGCTGGATTCCTTTGGACTGCAGGAAGGCCGCCACCTGTTGCTCAGTGAATTCGGCTTCCAGCTCACCGAGTCCCCCTCTGCTGTCCGCGGCCACCGCCCGAGCATATGATCGGGGTTTAATGTGGAGCCCTGTGATGATCACGTCGTTCACCTGGGTGTATTGTTCCAGGTCAGCCACTTTGCTCTCCAGATACACCAGCCTCTTGTCCTTCTCGGCATTCTGGATCCACAGCGCTTTCACCTCCTCAACCAGGTCCAGAATATTTTTCTGCTGCAGCCTAACAGCAGAAATCTCTTCAGCTAAGAAGTTGAGTGACTTTTTAATATCGTCCACCTCCTCAGCCTGTTGAGCTTTCTTAGCACCCATGATCCTGGACGATTTATGTTGACTAAACAGCTAACTGAACAGCTGTTTAGCTAGCTGAGTGGCGGGCCGCTCAGTTCCGCTCCCATTTTCCCAGTCCGTAAATGCGGTTATCGGCACCTTAAGTCAGGCAGGGGTTGAAACGAGGATGTCCAGTCGGTAATCCAAACTCAGTTATCAAAAGCCAGAACAGTAGTTAAAAACCAAGCACCAAAACACAGAAATCTACAGAGTGACAGGAGCTGACAGCCGGTTGACAGCAGGCTGACAGGAACAGGAAGTTCCTGTCACACTTCACTTTACTTCCAGTTCCTGACAGAAACAGGAATAATAATAATAATAATAATAATAATAATAATAATAATAATAGTAACCACAGAGGAACAAAAATGAACAAAAAGTTTGGGCAGGGTCCCAGACCGTGCCCAGAACTTGACAGGGCAGGCCTGACGGAGTCCAACTCTCACTGGAAACAAGTCCAACTGAGTGTTGGCAATACGAACCAAACTCTCAACGGTCGTATAGAGACCGGATAGCTCGTAATAAAGAGCCCTATACCCCATACTACCAAGGCACCCCCCACAAAAAACCACGAGGGACGTGGTCAAATTTCTTCTCCAAGTCCACAAAACACATGTAGACTGGTTGGGCAAACTCCCATGAATGCTCAAGGATTCTTGAGAGGGTAAAGAGTTGGTCCACTGTGCCATGGCCAGGATGAAAACCATATTGCTCCAGCGGTGAGAGTTGTATTCTTTGAAAATTTTCAACATGCTGAAAATTTACTGACGTTTGGAAATAAATGTTGGTGAAAGCTGTGCACAGTTTGTAAAAGTTCCTGAGTGTTGGACTAAGTTGTGTAGAGCTAGCCTAATTGGCAAACATCATCTGAAATGCTGGCAGAAGCAAATGCTTTTAGACCGAAATTCACTTCAAACTTGCACAGACACAAGAGAAATGCCCAAGAAGTGTTGCTGTCCATGGTGCTGGAATGCTAAAAGCAAAAGAAGGGGGAATTTAAAAAAAAAAAATATATATATATACTGTATATAATCCCCCCAAAATATGACAGCCCCCCCCAAAAAAAAAATCTCATTGTGAAATTTATTGCTCTTAATTTTTTGCTCCTTGCGTAATCCATTCTCCAGGATTTATTGGCTCGGCTTCCATTGATAACCTCATTCACTGTAATTCTTTTAAAATAATAATTTAAATGAAAATATCCTGACAGTTATTTTGAATTAAATCTACAATTTTGCATTCACCACAGCAGATTAATAGAACTCAGGCCGAGATGAAGGGCTCGCTCTTTCTTGGTTTAAAAGAGAAACTCAGATGAACGATAATATAACTGAAGGAAATTTTACAACTGTCAAACTCATGGACAAAGAGAGAGACTGGCATCATCTCTGTCATGAACTGAGCTGGTGTTGTCCTGTAGGTTCGGTTCTGACCGTTCTCTGTGGCTCAGGTATTGGGTTATTTATGTGTTGTATTATCTTTGAGTTCTTGTGGTTTTTGTCTCTGTTCCTTTTCTTTTCCATGCCTGTAGCTACCGCTCTGGCCGGCGGCTGTTAGGCAGCCTCTTTGACCTACATTTGTGTGGGCGTTGTCTAACACTTGCCGGTCCAACCGCGCCCCCTCTCTCTTGACAGCCAGCTGATTCCTCCTCGGTAATTGTCTTAATTGTCTTTCCCGCGCCTCGCCTAGGTGTACCCAATTTGTGGTTCCAGCAATGCCTGTACTTAAGCGGCCTTCGCCAGTCAAGCATTGCTGGGCCATTGTGCATACTCATATGGTTGTGAATCGTCATATGGATGTACTGTCATATGCAAGGGTAATCAGGCAACATGTAGACTTACTCAGACTGCTCCGGTTAGTGGGTATTGACTGTGTGTTTTTCCCCGGTGGTTTTCACTCTTAGACCGTTGAACGTCCTGGAGGACTCCTTATGTTCCCTGAACACTTATGTTATTTTGTACAGTTGGTTTTGTTTGTTGTTTGTTCAATAAATGTGTGTGTAGAGTAACCTGCACGTAAATCCATTCATCCTTTCCCTCCTCCATGCGCTGCGTAAAGGCACACGAGGAGGGTTGTGACAGAATGATCCAGCCAGCGAGGATTTAGCAGGTTACCTCCACACATTACTTTTTTCTTTTTTGAACTTACTCCTCACCCACCTGTGTTGCCTACGATGCCTTCAGCGTGCCGTTCCCGTACCGGCCGAGGCAGAGGATCGGTTGGGCGTCCCACGGTGGAGGAGGAATGGGCGACGATTTTCATTCGGGACTTTATGGACAAGGCCCACAAAGCCCGCGGACTGAAGGCAAAATGAAACAGTCTGGACACAGCAGAGGGTGTTATGGAGGCACATCCGGGACTGTGGAATTACCCTCAGTATGCAGACTTGATCGCCTCGGTCTACGCGCTCCAGCAGGAGTTTCCTGGTGTGGAGAGAGCTGCGTTCCTCGCGGAGCCTAAGTTTGAACGCGCTCCACAGCCTGCAGCCGCTCCCTCTTCCGCCTCGCCAGCGTCAGGCCGTGCCTCTCCAGCATCCCTAAGATGGCATCGTCCTGCGAGGAAATGCCTTGAGAGTCCCTCATTGTCTCCGGCAGCCTTTATCCCTCTAGCTGCCATGGGGCCTGCAGGGCCACTCCGGGAATGCCCACCTCCGTTGTCGTGGAAACGGCTCCTTCGCAAGCCTTCGAAGGGGCCCCCGTCACTGCTGACATGGAGAGGGATGACTGTCAGCCACCTGCAGCTGGGAACATCAAAGACCGGGATGACGGGCAAGTATTTTTTCATTCTATACCATCTAATAGCACTGAATCTTGCCTGTCTCCCGAGGGAGAGGCCCAGTTTCAGCAGTCCGCTGGGTCCTCTCCTCCAGTTGCAAACACAAATTCTTTTCTTCCCCTCTCTGTGTCTCCTCCAATTTTTCCTGAGTGTCCCCCAGCCCTGGAACCTAGCCGCCGGACGATGGAGGAGCCTGAGGCCCTAGAAGATCCTGCTCCAGAGCCTGCACAGAGCCAGCCCTCAGCCTTCTCGCTGGATTCATCTCCTGCAGGGGTTATTTCATCTGAGGACTATAGGACTGCCACTACCATCTTGCCAGCTGTGGAGGCGACCACAGCGGATTGGGAGCCTTAGCTGGACCTCCTCGAGGCCAGGACCGAGCCTTCATTGTCGGGATCGATGGAGTCCTGGATGGCGGTGGAGCTCAAACTCAGGCAAGTCCTCTCTCTTGTTTTTCTAATATCAGTTTTAGAGAGATCTTGTCTGGCTCTAGGTGAGGAGAGTCAGGTGCAGCGTGCAGCTGCATCTGAACTCCCCTCGCCGAGCTCCACCACTGCCGGCAACCCTAATAACCTGGTTTCTTCTCCCGCTCCTGAGTTATCTTCTATGGTCGCCAGAGAGGAGCCATCATCACCAGGGGTCCCCTTGGAACTGGGCTTGCCGCCTGACGACATTGTGGGTCCAGCTCCCCTGCTGCCTGAGGCCACCATGTGGGGCCCTCCGCAGGCTGCGTCTCCGTGTGTGCGGCGTGCTGGCTTAGGACCCTCGTGGGAGCTTTGCCCCAGGATCAGCCCGATGTGGGTGCTGCGCTCCTGCCTGGACCCATCATGGATGCCAACCCTCCTGCGCGGGGAACCACCGCGGGTGCTGCAGAGCTCTGGCCGGGAGCCACCACAGGTGCTGCAGAGCTCCAGCCAGAAGCCACCACGGGTGCTGCAGAGCTCCAGCTGGGAGCCACTACGGGCGCTGCAGAGCTCCAGCCGGGAGACGCCGCGGGTGCAGTGTTGGCCCAATCAGGGTCCACCACAGATGCAGCGTTGGCCCGGTCGGGGTCCACCGTGGGTGCAGCTGTGGCCTAAGCTAGGACCACCGGGGATGCTGTGGGTCAGCCTAAGGACGCCGTGGCCCCCTTCTCCTCCCTGTCCAACGCCGTGATGGGTTCCCTCTCTACAGTCCAGTTACCCACCTCCTCCCGGTGGGCAGACCGCCTCCTGCTTCATCCCGCCGGCTCTGGTGGCTTTACAGCGCTGGCCGACCGCTGGAGGGACTGAGTCTCTGGGCCAGATGGCCCGTGTTTTCCAGCAGGCCACCGGACTCTGTTCGCCGGACTGCCTGCTGGTCCTTGGACTCTGGGTGGCCTCCCAAGCCTCCACGCCTTTGGACTTGGGGGGGGGGGTTAATTGTGGCCCTGGGCAGGGTGTATGGTGTTCCCTCCTTGCCTGTTCCCCCTACCTCCCACCCGGGTTCATGGTTGTTCATCCTGCGGGGGGGGGGGGTGTTCTCCTTCCTTGTGATGTTGCCATGGGTGTCTGGAATCCACTCCTAGAAGGGGGGACTCTGTCATGAACCGAGCCGGTGTTGTCCTGTAGGCTCGGTTCTGACCTTTGTCAGTGGCTCAGGTATCGGGTTATTTATGCATTGTGTTATCTTTTGAGTTCTTGTGGTTTTTATGTCTCTGTTCCTTTTCTTTTCTGTGCCTGTAGCCACTACTCTGACTGGCGGCTGTTAGGCAGCCTCTTTGACCTACATTCGTGTGGGCGTTGTCTAACACTCGCTGGTCCGACCACACCCCCTCTCTCTTAACAGCCAGCTGATTCCTCCTCGGTAATTGTCTTTCCCGTGCCTCGCCCAGGTGTACCCAATTTGTGGTTCCAGCAATGCTTGTACTTAAGCGGCCTTCGCCAGTCAAGCATTGCTGGACCATTGTGCATACTCATATGGTTGTGAATATGCATGTATCATATGCAAGGGTAATCAGGCAACCCATCAGGCAGGTAATCAGGCAACATGTGGACTTACTCAGACTGCTCCGGTTAGTGAGTATTGACTGTGTGTTTTTCCCCAGTGATTCTCACTCTTAAGGAGTCCTCCAGGACGCTCAACAGTCTATGTTCCCTGAATACTTACATTATTTTGTACAGTTGGTTTTGTTTGTTGTTTGTTCAATAAATGTGTGTGTAGAGTAACTTGCACGTAAATCCATACATCCTTTCCCTCCTCCATGCGCTGCGTAAAGGCACACGGGGAGGGTTGTGACAATCTCTGAATTGTAGCGGACAGCTCTCATCCATGGCCAAGCAAAGCTGTAGAGTTAAGTTCATAAAAGTTGGTGTGCGCTGGATTTAAAAAAAAAAAAACTGCTCATGAATGTAATTTCACCACGTTTGGACTAATTTATCTGATTTTTCAAAACGTCTGTTAAAGCTGGTCCAGACGCTGTAGTATGAACCCAGCTTTAATTGGAACTTCAGTTTGTAGTTGGAATATAAGTCAACAAGATTTTATAATTCAGTTTAAATCATATAAACCATATACTGCATGTTTTTATAGCGAAAAAGCTGTGTCATGATCAGGTGAGCGCACGCTCCCCCTCCCTTCCTGCGAGGCTTTCCCCGGCTCCGCAGGTAATCTTCACACCTGTGTGAGTAGACGCATCTGCTGCCTCTTCTCTGCCAGTGCTGAAAAGGACCAGTTTGTGAACGCTCCAGTGCTGGCTTGTTGTTTATACTGCCTAAACAGCAAGTAAGTTTATGTGTTGCTCTCTGAGGAACGTTGATCTAATTCCTCTTCTCCTCTTTTCTCCTCCAGGTTGCTTCCATCTTCGTGGTGCGTCTCCAGGGTTCGTTGTGCGCTCACCTGCCCCATCGTACTCATCACCACTTCAGCTGCCTTATTTCACCCTGTCAGACACCTCACCCAGCTCCACTCCTGCCATAATCCCTACCAGCGTCCTCTCCGCTGGCTCGCCTTTTCCCTGCTGGGTTCCACTGCCGGGCTCGCTGCTCATCCCACGTGAGTGTTGTCCTATTTTTCCCTTGTCCAGTCTCCCTCCTTTACTAATCAGCTCTCGTCTCCCTTTACAGGCTGAGTCCTCCTCTGGCGAGTGGTCTTTTCTTAACTGTGCGCTCTTTTGGATCAATAAATTGTGATTACGCAGCTTCTCTGTGTCATGTGAGTGATTTCTCTGGTGTTGTTCCCTGCATGTGAGCTGATTATTTTTTCAACATGACAGAACGAGCCAGCCAAAGTGCAAGCTCAGCGGAAGCGGCATCAGTGGAACACTCCGCTCTAGACCGCCTCGATGTCACAGAGAGGCAGGTGGCCGTGCTTACACAGTAGGTGCAGACAATTACGCAGCAGCTGGGCATGGTCGCCAAGCATTTGGCCCATACGTCTCGTCCGGGTTCTACCCCTCCACCTGTTGGCCCGTCTTCTTCTACCGTGCGCCGAACCACCTCCGTTCCCTCACCTGCCCCGTACGTGGGGGAGGTGGGGAAATGTAAGGGGTTCCTTTGCCATGTTTGGCTTTATTTGGGCCAGGTGGGCGGGGAGTATCCGGACAATACCTCCAAAATTCACTTCATGACCCTCCTGCTGTGGGACCGAGCCCTCAGCTGGGCCCAGTCCATTCTCGACAGTCTGGAGGGTCCTAGTTATTCTTTTGATAAATTTGTAAGTGAATTTGCCCACGCTTTCGACTGAACAGAGAGTGAAGGTAACATCATGAGCCGGGTCATGTCTCTCCGCCAGGGGAGTCGGTCTGCTGTCAACTACTCTGTGGAGTTTCGGGTCACTGCGGCGGACTCTGGCTAGAATGATGCTGCGTTACGCAGCATCTTCCTCCAGGGTTTAAATGAAAACCTCCACTACGACCTAGCGGTTCATGCCGTTCCCTCCTCCCTGGACGGTCTCATTGATCAGGGCATCAGTTTAGACAACCGATACCGCGAGTGCACGAAGGAGCACAAGACCTCCTCCGGCCCTTCCAGTACGCGCACACCTACCCCGGCTGCTGACTCAGGTGGAGCCGACTCTCCCTCTGAATCTATGATGCTTGACCAAGCCCATCTGGCTCTGGAAGAGCGCCAGCGGCGGAGGAGAGTCGATGCATGCATGTACTGTGGCTCTATGGAGCACACACTAAGTGCCACCTGAAGCCAAAAGACGTGGCTCGTCAGTAGCCGTGGGGGGTCTGATGAGTGGGAATTCTTTTCATCCCCCCGGTAACTTCTCCATTTCGGCCCTCATCCAGTTGCCGGGGGTCAAGAGGAGAGTCATGGCATTAATTGCCAACGCCTTTTAACATCACAACCTTATCGGGTGGTAACGTAGCTTCTGTTACGGAAAGCACGGTGCCGGTTTCTGTCCTCCATTCCGGGAACCACCGGGAGACAATATCATTCCTCATTCTCCCTAAATCGTCTCACCTGGTGGTTCTAGGGTTCCCGTGGCTCCTGAAGCATAACCCCATTATTAATTGGGCACATAATTCCATCTCCACCTGGGGCCCCTTCTGTTTGGCGTCCTGTCTCAGCTCTGCCAAGTGTTCGCCGTCGCTACCCATCTCCTCCCTTCTGGTAGAGCTGCTGGACCTCAATCTCATATCCAAAGTCTATTACGACCTCGGGGAGGTCTTTAGCAAGTTGAGAGCGCTTTCTTTGCCTCCTCATCGCTCCTACAACTGTGCCATAGACCTCCTCCTGGGTGCACAGCTGCCGTCCAGCTGGCTCTACAGCATTTCTGGGCCGGAGAGGGAGGCGATGGAGAGCTACATCAAAGACTCCTTGAACGCTGGCCTCATTTGGCCCTCCTCGGCCCCTCTTGGGGCAGGATTCTTTTTTGTCAGGAAGAAGGATGGATCCTTGCGTCCGTGCATAGACTTCCGTGAATTAAAGCCATAACAGCCAAAGACAAATATCCTCTGCCCTTGATCAACTCCGCGTTCGAGCTCCTTCAGCATGCATGAGTATTCACTGAATTGGATTTGCGTAACGCCTGCCATCTGTTTCGCATTTGCAAAGGGGACGAATGGAAGACAGCCTTTAAAACACACTAGGGGTAATTTGAGTACCTTGTGATGCCTTTTGGGCTCACCAATGCCCCCACCATCCTCCAGCGTATGATCAATGACGTCCTCTGCGATATGGTAAATCAATTTGTTTTTGTCTACCTTGACGACATTTTGACTTTTTCCCGCATGCCAGAGGAGCACGCAGTCCATGTCAGAGCCATGTTACAGCAGCTCCTGGAAACCCAGCTCTTTGTTAAAGCCGAGAAGTGCGGGTTTTCCACCTGCTCCACTTCTTTCCTTGGTTTAATAGTAGCTGAGGGGGAACTGAGGGACGACCTGGCCAAGGTGAAGGGTATGATAGATTGGCCTACGCTCCACTCACGCAAGGAGCTCCAATGCTTCTTTGGGTTTGCGAATTTTTATCACTATTTCATTAGAGACTACAGTGGGGTAGCACAGCCTCTGACCCAGCTGACTTCGGTCAAGGTGCCCTTCACCTGGTCTGAGGCAGCTGAATGGGCCTTTTCCAAATTAAAGGGCCTGTTCTCCAACACCCCCATCTTGGCCCAGGTCGACCCTCAGCTCCAGTTTATTCTTGAGGTGGATTCTTCTGACTCGGGGGTGGGCGCTGTCCTCTTGCAGCGCTCGGCCTCTGATCAGAAGCTCCATCCATCCATGTATTTCTCTCGGCGGCTCACACCGGCCAAGAGGAATTACAACATAGGGGAATGAGAGCTCATAGCCATTAAATTGGCCCTTGAGGAGTGGAGGCACTGGCAGGAGGGAGCGGTCCATCCCGTCATAGTGTGGACTGACCACAAAAATTTAGAATACCTCCGGTCAGCCCGCAGACTCAACGCCAGGAAGGCCCGTTGGGCCTTATTCTTCGCTAGATTTAATCTTACTATCACTTACAGGCCTGGCTCCCATAATGTCAAACCGGACGCTCTCTCCCACCAGTTTAGTCCCGACCCCCAAGCCTCTCATCCCCTCCTCCAACCCCTTAATCCCACCCTCATGCATCCTTGGGGATCTTACCTGGGAGATTGAGCAGAGGGTCCAGCAGGCTCAATCCACTGAACCCAAGCTCGAGGGGAGCCCCAACGACCATCTGTTTGTTCAGGCCGACCTCCGCAGTGATGTCATCCGGTGGGGTCACACCAGCCATTTCGCGTGCCACCCTGGAGTCTCCCGGACTATTAACCTTATCTGGCGGGTGTTCTGGTGGCCCACCCTGCGGACAGACGTCCGGGACTATGTCAAGGCTTGCCAAGTCTGCACCCATAACAAGTCCGACTTCTCGCCCCCTGCTGGCCCCCTCTACCCACTAACTCCTTTCGAGGCCTCCATGGGGTGTACCTCCCCCTTTGCCTATGGCGGAGAGGGAGGTCGCTGTACCATTGGTGGGGGCTCACGCTCGCCACTGCCGCCAGCTTTGGAAGGCCACCCGGTCTGCGCTTCTCTGCTCTGCCGAACGAAATCGCCAGTACGTGGACTGCAGGTGGGTCCCTGCACCCAAATACTCTGTCGGGCAGCGCGTATGGCTGTCAGCGGACCAGGTGCCCCTGAAGACGGAGTCCCGGA
Source organism: Pholidichthys leucotaenia (assembly GCA_020510985.1). NCBI lineage: Eukaryota > Metazoa > Chordata > Actinopteri > Cichliformes > Pholidichthyidae > Pholidichthys > Pholidichthys leucotaenia. The sequence continues at coordinate 318,058,582 of CM035842.1, read as the reverse complement.
AACTTTCCCCTCGCTACCTGGGCCCATTCCCCATCTTTCGGGTCATTAATGACATCTCGGTCTGCCTGGAGCTCCCGCCGCCGCGCTCCGTATTCACTCTACCTTTCATGTCTCCAAAATCAAGCCCCTCTCCACCACCCCTCTCTGCCTCCACCAAGCCACCTCCTCCCCCTCGGATTCTCGACAGCCAGACCACCTACACGGTCCAGAGGATTCTGGACGTCCGCCGTCGGGGCCGAGGGCTACAGTACCTAGTCCACTGGAAGGGCTACGGCTCTGAAGAAAGGTCATGGATCCCAGGTTCCAACTTCCATGATAAGGGGATGGTCCGGGCCTTTCATAAGGCACACCCCAACAAGCCCAGTGGACCACCAGGAGGCGCCCCTTGGGAGGGGGGGGCACTGTCATGATCAGGTGAGCACACGCTCCCCCTCCCTTCCTGTGAGGCTTTCCCCGACTCCGCAGGTAATCATCACACCTGCGTGAGTAGACGCACCTGCTGCCTCTTCTCTGTCAGCGCTGAAAAGGACCAGTTTGTAAACGCTCCAGCGCTGGCTCGTTGGGTATATTGCCTAAACAGCAAGTAAGTTTATGTCTCGCTCTCTGAGGAACATTGATCTAATTCCTCTTCTCCTCTTTTCTCCTCCAGGTTGCTACCATCTTTGTGGTGCATCTCCGGGGTTCGTTGTGCGCTCACCTGCCCCATCATCCTCATCACCACTTCAGCTGCCTTATTCCACCCGGTCAGACACCTCACCCAGCTCCACTCCTACCATAATCCCTACCAGCGTCCTCTCCGCTGGCTCGCTTTTTCCCTGCTGGGTTCCACTGCCGGGCTCGCTGCTCATCCCACGTGAGGGTTGTCCTATTTTTCCCTTGTCCAGTCTCCCTCCTTTACTAATCAGCTCTCGTCTCCCTTTACAGGCTGAGTCCTCCTCTGGTGAGTGGTGTCTTTTCTTAACTGTGCACTCTTTTGGATCAATAAATTGTGATTACGCAGCTTCTCTGTGTCGTGTGAGTGATTTCTCTGGTGTTGTTCCCTGCACATGAGCTGATCATTCTTTCAACATTACAAGCTGTCATTTTTTTTCAGTAGTTGTTATACACTCATCAGTTATTTGGACAATTTTATTTAATTTGTTTTTCTCCTCTTTTTTACATTTCAAACAAAATAAAAACAGCTAGATTAAGCGTTTTAAAAGGAATTGATACATTTGTTTCCTACTTAGTTTCTCAACATACCTTATAAGTCGTGTTTCATATCATCAAAATAGAAATAAAATTTCCAAGTTTTACTAATCTAGCGTTTGTAAAAACTGACTACCATGTATGAATATAATCTCAAACCCAAATTTGTATTTGCCCGTAACATGATGCAGGAAAACCATCCATCCGTCCATCCATCTTCTGTGAGAGTGAATGGTTGCAGGAAAACCATCAGGCTGCACGGTGGCGCAGTGGTTTAGCACTGTGGCAGCACAGTTTTACCCTTGGCCGGGGGATCGCGGGGATCATGAGATCGTGGGTTCGATTCCAGCCCCCGACCAACAGTGAGCTGTGTGGAGTTTGCATGTTCTCCCCGTGTTGCGTGGGTTTACTCCGGGATTTCTCCGGTTTCCTCCCGCATACCAAAAACATGTAGGTTTAGGGCGCTCGCGCACGCAGCGACCAGCAGCCGGTGGCTTGTCACCAGACTGCAAACCAAGTCTACCTACGGGTACAAATAAGTAACAAAAAAAAAAAAAAAAAGCTAAATTTACATGCTCTAATTGTTCCACATTCATGGCTAGACACCGCCCTCTATTGGTCATCAGAACAACTACAACCCATAAAACGTTTTCTCCTTATAAAACAACAAATCAGATTTGAAATTAAAAGGTTGCAAATGTAAATCGAAAAATATTTAAAAAGTTGCACAGTTTTACAAAAAATATGTTTATCATAAAAATAAGTTACAACTGTGTCATAAAGTTATGAGAAAACCTTATATTTGGGGAGAAAAACCAAATTTCCCACAAAAAGTTGCAAAGTCGTAAGAAAAAAGTATTAAATTCTAAGAAAGTCAATTTTTTTTGGGGGGGGGAGCAATATATATGAAAAACAATTAAAAAAATAAAGTCTCAAATGAAGAAGTAATAAATTGATTATAGCAAAGTTATAAATTTATGGAGGAAAATTGCAAATATGAGAAAAAAACTTAATTTATGAGAACAAAGTCTCAGATGTGGAAGAAAATTCTTATATATTTTTAATAAAAAGTTATACATTTAAGAGATAAATGTTCAAACTTACAATGAAAAAGCAATATATTTACTAGAAAAAAGGTAGCATTTATGAGTAAAGCCATTGCCACTGAGGAGGACACTAAAAGTATTATAGCAATTAGGGCCGTTTCTAGCTTTTGGGGATGCCATATTTTAGTAATGGAGAAGAGTTCAAACTCTAAACTACAGTAAAAACTTCTCCCACCTCCCACCTAAAACATCCATCCATCCATCCATCTTCTACCGCTTAATCCTTTACGGGTCACGGGGGGGCTGGAGCCTATCCCAGCATCTTTGGGCGAGAGGCAGGGTACACCCTGGACAGATCGCCAGTCCGTCGCAGGGCCAACACAGAGAGACAGACAACCATTCACTCTCACAGTCATACCTAAGGACAATTTAGAATCCCCCAGTTTGATGCCAATTAGTAGTAGTAGTAGATTAGTTTATTTGACAGGGACAGTGCAATAAACATAGACAATTAATCAAAGACAATCAATCTGATGTGTTGCACATAGAGTGTATAGCTGTTAGCTAATTTGCAACTCTTGTCCCTGGATGGGCTTTAGAAAAAAGAATCAAGTAAAGATGGGAAAAAAAATAAATAAAATATACACAATAACCACATACATCAATGCAGAAAAATTATAAATACACAATTATAAATATTATAAATATTATAAATACTCAAATATAACAGCCTGACTCACATTTAACATAAATATTATAAATATTATAAATACACAAATATAACAGCCTGACTCACATTTAACACATATAACATAACTCACATTTGCCTATTTCAGGCCTTCCTCCCTCCGTCACTCACTATAAACAAACACATTTATTCCTTCCCTTCATTCACTCTCACTTTGCAGACAATTAATTCATACATGAGTACATTCTTGTTTATTTTTCAGCCAGTTTTTAACATTTTTAGTGAATGTTTTAAAGTCCGTTATTATTTTAATTTCATTTGGCATTGTGTTCCAGATGTGACTGCCCTTTATAGAGAAAGCTGTTTGTCCAAATGTGGTTCTGCGGTGGAATATTTTACAGTTATTGTTAACAGAACTCCTGGTGGCTCTGCTGCTGTCCTGTCTTTGGACGAAACCAGCAAGTGGCTCGGGTGCTGATTTATGGAAACATTTGAACGTTAATTTCAGAAGACAGAGGTCAATGAAGCTCTCAAAAATTAACCTCACCTGCATGTCTTTGGCCTGTGGGAGGAAACCAGAGTACCCAGAGTAAACCACACAGACACAGGGAGAACATGCAAACTCCACACAGAAGGGTCACCGATGGTCTAGGGGTGGGATCAAACCCACGATGGTCAAGGGTGGAATCGATCCCATGACCTTCTTGCTGTGCTGCCACTGTGCAGCACAGTCTGCGGCAGGTCTGCGGGTCTGCGGCGATGTCGGCCACCCACCCGACCCACCTAAAACAATGAAAAAAATAAAATTGGGTAATTGTCGAGATGATCAACAAAAAAACTTATTGCACAGAATAAAAGACTGACCAACATCAATATGAAATTTACAAGAAAACGTTGAAAATTTATGACGAAAAAGGTGGCAAACTCACGAGTAAAAGTAATAAATTCTTGAGGAAAAATGTTACAAATTTACAAGAAAAAAGTAAATTTATGACAAAAAGTTAGTAATTTAAAAGAAAAGCTGAAAATTTACAAAAAAAAAATAGCATTGATCCTTAAATGAATTTTATTCAGTTATGTAACAAGGCATAGAAAAGTTTATGATGATACGGTTTTATAGGTGGAATTCTTTCCCATTCTTGCTTGATGTATACAACTTCAGTTGCTCAACAGTCCAGGGTCTCCATTGGCACATTTTTCATTGCTCATCTACCTTCTCTACTTCTACTAATTGCATATTCACTATTATAGCTGACTCGCTCTCAGTCACACATACTGTATGTGTTCTGCCTTGCGTCTACTTTCATTCCTCTTCTCTCCAGAGCATACAGTAACTCCACCTCTCCCGGTCCTCTTCCACCTGCTCCCTACTCTCACTACAGATCACAGTGTTATCTATGAACATCATGAGACTGTCCTCATGCATGTTTTGCACCACCCTTACATACTTCTCTGCCACTCCTGACTTCCTCATACAGTACCACACTTCCTCTCTTGGTACCCCATCATATGTTTTCTCTAGATCCACAGACAGTGCACCTCCTTCTGACCTCCTCTATACTTCTCCATCAGCACTCTTAAAGAAAACATTGCACATTGTACATAATTTGAATAATACTGTAATCAACCAAATCTTTGAAGTGTATTTAATTGAATCAACAATGGATAAGTTGTACCACTGTCAGGTTTGTTATGTATGACTTTCTTTTGTAGTGAAAAGATTGAGTTGGTGTTTGTTTTATAGGTGTACTTCAACATAGTATGTCATATAAGGAACAATAAATGAATAATATAAAATGCATAATGATTTATGACTTGACCCAGCCACAGGGGGTGCACAAGCCAGTGTACTTCTAGTGTTGGTCCCAAGCATCAGATATAAAACCTTTGCCAAATCAAACATGCAGATCATGACAAATGAGACTTTCATACCGGTTTGGTCGAGGCCCAGGTTAACAACGACCGCCACTGGTGCTGTTAACCAACAGGATGCCGGTGGAAATTGGGCTATGGTTGGTCAAAGATCAAGGAGAAGGAGAGGGGGAGGGCGTGTTAGGAGGGAGAGAGAGAAAAGGAATGGTAGAAGTGTGGAGGTGAGAGTAGGGATGTTAAATATAGGGACTATGACAGGTAAAAGCACAGGAAAGTATTCAAAGGAAGAGGTTAGCAAAGAAAAAGTGGGATAGTCAGGGAGATGAAGAAAGTAGACAGGAATATTTGGAATCTAGGTGCATGGCAAAGAGAGGTGGCAAAGACAAAGGAAAAGACAATGAGTTGTATGAGAGACTGGACACTAAAGAAGGAGAAATGGACTTGCATCAATTGGCTAGACAGATCAAGCTGGAAAGGATTTACAGCAGGTTAGGTTGATTAAGAACAGAAATGGTAATGTACTAACAAATGATGAGTGTGTTGAGAAGGTGGAAGGAGCACTTTGAAGAGCTGATGAAGAAAGAAAACGAGAGAGAGGAGGATGGATGAAGGAAGGATAGTGAACAAGGAAGTCACGAGGATTAGCGCAGGCGGAAGTGAGAGCAGCTTTGAAGAGGATGAAGAATGGAAAGGCGGTTGGTCTAGATGACATACGTACCTGTGGAGGTATGGAGATGTTTAGGAGAGATGGCAGTGGACTTTATAACCAGATTGTTTAACACAATCTTGGAGAGGATGAGAGGTGAGAGGATGCCTAAGAAGTGGAGAAGTGTTTTGGTACCAATTTTCAAGAATAAAGGTGATGCTCAGAGCTGTAGTAACTACAGAGGCATAAAGTTGATCAGCCCGACTATGAAGATATGGGAAAGAGTTGTTGAAGCCAGGCTAAGTAGAGAGGTGACAATTAGTGAGCAGCAGTATGGTTTCATGCCAAGAAAGCGTACTACAGATGCAATGTTTGCTTCAAGAGTGTTAATGGAGAAGTAGAGAAGGTCAGAAGGAGTTACACTACGTCTTTGTGGATCTAGAGAAAGCATATGATAGGGTGCCAAGAGAGGAAGTGTGGTACTGTATGAGGAAGTCAGGAGTGGCAGAGAAGTATGTGAGGGTGGTGCAGGACATTGCAGGACATGTATGAGGACAGCAAGACGGTTGTGAGGTGCGCTGTAGGAGTGACGGATGGATTCAAGTTGGGGGTGGAATTACACCAGGAAGTGGCTCTGAACCACTTGTTTGCCATGGTGATGGACAGGCTGACAGACAAGGTCAGGCAGGAGTCTCTGTGGACTATGATGTTTGCAGATGACATTGTGATCTGTAGTGAGAAAAGGGAGCAGGTGGAAGAGAACCTGGAGAGGTGGAGGAGTATGCTCTGGAGAGAAGAGGAATGAAAGTCAGTAGAAGTAAGAGAATACATGAGTGTGAATGAGAGGGAGGCAGGTGCAACAGTGAAGATGGAAGGAGTAGAGGTAGTAAAAGTAGATGAGTTTATATACCCGGGGTCAACCATCCAAAACAATGGAAAATGCACAAGAGAGGTGATGAAGTGAGTGCAGGCAGGGTGGAGTGGGTGGAGACGAGTGTCAGGGGTGATTTGTGACAGAAGGGTATCAGCAAGAGTGAAAGGGAAGATTTACAAGATGGTAGTGAGACCTGCTATGATGTATGGTTTGGAGATGGTTGTGCTGACAAAAATACAGGAGGTGGCGCTGGAGGTGGCAGAGTTGAAGATGCTAAGATTTTCATTGGGAGCGGCAGGATTAGAAATGAGTATATCAGAGGGACAGCTCAGGTTGAGCAGTTTGGAGACAAAATAAGAGACAAGGCTGAGATGGTTTGGACATGTGCAGAGGAGAGATAGTGGATATATTGGACAAAGAATGTTGAAGGTGGAGCTGCCAGGCAGGAGTAAAAAGGAAGACCTCAGAGAAAACTCATGGATGTAGTGAAGGAGGACATGGAGAGGGTTGGTGTTACACAGGAAGATGCAAGGGATGGGGTGAGATGGAGGCAAATGATTTGCTGTGGCGACCCCTAATGGGAGCAACCAGAAGAAGTGATTTATGACTTAAGACTTTAATTTTGTAAATTACTGCAATAGATTTTGATGTTTTTAATTTATATTTATTTTCCAGTTTAATTTGTTATCAACAGTAACAGTAAAGAATTTAGTTTCAGAAACTGTGCCTGCTTCAGCTTAATGTATTTTTGATTTTTTCCATTGATATTTGGTGTGCCATTTCCAAATATTATGCATTTAGTTTTTTCTAGGATGAAAAGAATTTGTTAGACTCAAACTTATTTATTTATTTTTACAATAAGTAGTCCATTTTCCACAGTATCCAGAAGCTGCTCAAAATTTCCCCACTACAAAAAAAGTTGCATCATCAGCAAACAAAATGCATTTCAGTGACTTGGAAACAGTGTCCATCATAGGTCCCAGTACCAAATTGTACTTCATGTACTTCTACTTGAGTAGAACGTCTGCCTACCTTACCCACCACTGCTCCCTTTAATCAAAACCCCTGCACAAAAATACCAGTAATCTTAGAGTGGGCATTTTAAAAAATGATTCAATGCAGATGTTTGGGATTGTAACTCTAAACTTCTGAAGAGCGTCTCCAGTCTTCTGTCATTTGCGTAAGTGGATGACTGAGGGGAATAAGAAGCTGGTCCCCCTCACCCCACCCCCAGAGGAGCCTGAAGGGACAGCAGCTCCCTGCAGAGGCACCAGATGTGCGCTGTTCTGCAGAGAGGGGCCCTTTGTGAGGCATCAGATAAGCTCTGTTCCCAAAGCCGGGCCGGATCAGGTGTCATCATCGGGTCTACGAGGGGGCGAAACCCGAGCCCTGTGCACCGGATCAGGTTTCTGTTTACATGAGTCTGCTCCCTGGATTTCTCCAAGCAAAGGAGGCCTATAGAGGCTGGAGAGAGGGAAGAAACAGGCTTTGACAGAGAATCTCATCGTGAAGGTGTCTGCATACAAAATTTGTTTAAAGAAAGAGAAGTTCTGAGACAGTATTGGCCAGAAAACTTGCAATGACAAGTAGAAAACAAGTGAAGGTAAAACAGTGAGTTATTCTAGAAAACCGGCTCGTCAACAGTCATATAGGCAAGGTTTTACCATTAAATAGTCAGCTTTTAAATCTGACATACTTTCTTTTAAATTTGTGGGAGTTTTTTTAAATTTGCAAATTTGATTTAAATTTGCACTTTTTTTGACTTAAATTGTGGGATTTTTGTCTCAAGTTTGATTTTTTTCCCCTGTAAACTAATAAATTGTTACTATAAATTTGAAGCTTTTTGTACTTTACTTTTTTGTAAATGTTCTTTTTTTTATGTATTAGTTCTACATATTGACATCTAAATATGTGATTTTTTTCCCCCAAGCACATTTGTAACCAGTACTTATTTCTCTTGAGTTTGCAATTGTTTTGTATTTTTTCCCTCAAATATTAAACTTTTCATAAATTTGCAACATTTTTCTGTTATTTTCATTCTTTGTAAAGGTGTAAATTTGTCCTTTTTCCTGGTACTTTTCCAAGTAAATTTGGAATTTTCTGTCATGAAATTAATTTTTGCCCCACAAATTTGCAACTTTTTGCTGAAAAATGTAGTATTCTTAATTTTCTGCAGTTTGTCCAAAAAAAGTGCAGCTTCGTTTAAGTTTTTTTTTTTTCTTCTTTTTTTCTTTTCTAAAATCCTGCAATCATGATTTAATGTTTTTGAGGAGGCTTAAGTGCAGGGCAAACCACTTCAGGAGAACACTCAGACTCTGATGAAAAGTTAACACCACTTTAATGAAAACCCAAAACCCTATACAAACATGCTAACTTAAAGAACATACAGTGGGGCAAAAAAGTATTTAGTCAGCCACCAATTGTGCAAGTTCTCCCACTTAAAAGATGAGAGAGGTCTCCAATTTTCATCATAGGTATACCTCAACTATGAGAGACAAAATGAGAAAAAAAAATCCAGAAAATCACATTGAAGGATTTTTAATGAATTAATTGGTAAATTCCTTGGTAAAATAAGTATCTGGTCAATAACAAAAGTTCATCTCAATACTTTGTTATATACCCTTTGTTGGCAATGACAGAGGTCAAACGTTTTCTGTAAGTCTTCACAAGGTTTTCACACACTGTTGCTGGTATTTTGGCCCATTCCTCCATGCAGATCTCCTCTAGAGCAGTGATGTTTTGGGGCTGTCACTGGGCAACACGGACTTTCAACTCCCTCCAAAGATTTTCTATGGGGTTGAGATTTGGAGACTGGCTAGGCCACTCCAGGACCTTGAAATGCTTCTTACAAAGCCACTCCTTCATTGCCCGGGCGGTGTGTTTGGAATCATTGTCATGCTGAAAGACCCAGCCACGTTTCATCTTCAATGCCCTTGCTGATGGAAGGAGGTTTTCACTCAAAATCTCACGATACATGGCCCCATTCATTCTTTCCTTTACACGGATCAGTCGTCCTGGTCCCTTTGCATAAAAACAGCCCCAAAGCATGATATTTCCACCCCCATGCTTCACAGTAGGTATGGTGTTCTTTCTCCTCCAAACACGACAAGTTGAGTTTTTACCAAAAAGTTCTATTTTGGTTTCATCTGACCATATGACATTCTCCCAATCCTCTTCTGGATCATCCAAATGCTCTCTAGCAAACTTCAGACGGGCCTGGACATGTACTGGCTTAAGCAGGGGGACACGTCAGGCACTGCAGGATTTGAGTCCCTGGCGGTGTAGTGTGTTACTGATGGTAGCCTTTGTTACTTTGGTCCCAGCTCTCTGCAGGTCATTCTCTAGGTCCCCCCGTGTGGTTCTGGGATTTTTGCTCACCGTTCTCGTGATCATTTTGACCCCACGGGGTGAGATCTTGCATGGAGCCCCAGATCGAGGGAGATTATCAGTGGTCTTGTATGTCTTCCATTTTCTAATAATTGCTCCCACAGTTGATTTCTTCACACCAAGCTGCTTACCTATTGCAGATTCAGTCTTCCCAGCCTGCTGCAGGTCTACAATTTTGTTTCTGGTGTCCTTTGACAGCTCTTTGGTCTTGGCCATAGTGAAGTTTGGAGTCTGACTGTTTGAGGTTGTGGACAGGTGTCTTTTATACTGATAACGAGTTCAAACAGGTGCCATTAATACAGGTAACAAGTGGAGGACAGAGGAGCCTCTTAAAGAGGAAGTTACAGGTCTGTGAGAGCCAGAAATCTTGCTTGTTTGTAGGTGACCAAATATTTATTTTACCGAGGAATTTACTAATTAATTCATTAAAAATCCTTCAATGTGATTTTCTGGATTTTTTTTCTCATTTTGTCTCTCATAGTTGAAGTATACCTATGATGAAAATTGGAGACCTCTCTCATCTTTTAAGTGGGAGAACTTGCACAATTGGTGGCTGACTAAATACTTTTTTTCCCCACTGTATACACACACCACAATTAATGAAAACCCACAACTAAAATGCCAGCTTATATACAAAGAAAAACTGTTGTACGCTGGAGCCACATGCAGCCTAAGAGAAAAGAGAGGAGAGGAATAATTAATACTGAGAAATGACAGCTGAGGAAATGGATCTTGCGATATGAGCAGAGAGCCCGGCAGTGAACTCCAGCTTGGAAAAGGTGAAGGGAAACTGGAGACTGCAGGGAAGGAAGAGGAATGACTGGGGAACCTGGGTGGAGAAGCCGTTGTCTTGAGGATGGATGGTTCAGGCAAGGGTGCACCACACAGCTCCAGAGATGCGCCACTGGAGGCGGCAGCAAACCCAACGATCCAGCGGAGAGCTCTTCACACTCTGGTCTTAAATACGCTGGTGAATCAGGAGGTAACAGGTGTGTAATCACACAGGTGCGCTGATGAGCTCCGGAGCTGGGAAAACAGAAACAGGAAGGGAGGGGGGAGGCACGCTTGCTTGATCGCAACACCTGCACTGCAAAAATGAAATCTTAGTAAGAAAAATCTTAAATCAAGAATATAATTCTTGTTTTTTTGTCTGACAAGATTGTAGTGGTCTGGACAGGGCTGCAGCCCCTGTCCACACTGTGTTCCCTTTTTTATCATATTTGGTGTATACCCCCTCTATGTTTGTTCAGCTCCACCAGATCCTGTGCTGCCTGATGGCCTTGATGGTGCTCCACTCTCTATATATGTGCGTCTTCAGTCTGTGTCCTTTGCTGCACCCTTATGTCTACCTCGCTATTATTTATACCACGCTGTTTGGATTATTGCTGTTTTTTCACTCCACGCCATCTGGATTATTATTTCAAATCACTTCTGCCCTTGCTTAGTGTTGCCCCAGAGGGGCAAATGCTCACATGACAGATTTTTTCTTGTGTAGTTTCCTGTAAGAAACTTATTTGTTACAATATTTTTTTTTTACTTGTTTTAAGCAGTTTTATCTGGTTTTAAGTCAAAAATTTCTGCTAGTGGAGCAAGAATGTTTTACTTTTCAAATTGCTTGAAACAAGTAAAAAATTCCTGGTAAAGAAATTATATTTGACATGTTTTGTTTATAACTGGCCCAAAAGCAGACAAGACAGAGGCAGTTCAAGTGCAAAAAGGTGAAGTTTATTGATAAGTGATAGTGAATGTGCATGAACAAGACCTGGCAACCAAGTAGTAATGGTGAGGTAAACAGTGGGTCTACACAGCTTGTTAACAGATGTCTTCGGGTTGGTGTTTATCCAATGCAGCAGTGCAGATGAGATGAATTCCTATGCAAAAGGTGAGATGGCTGCCCCGGCGCCAGGGACTTAATGGTTTGACAGCAATGGTAAGTGCACTTTGTGGTGGCCTAGTGATAGAACATCCACCCCACAGCCGGGAGGTTGTGGGTTCAAGCCCCAGCAGGGTCATACCAAAGACCATATTAAAATGGTACTTTCCACCTTCTAGCTTGGTGCTAAGCATAATAGAATGGAGGAAGGAAAAATTGTAACCCATGGAAATTAGCCACTGGCTACAATCTGGCAAGTTTACATTGATTGATACCAGTGTTCATTAGCCTGCACTGTCCCTAAAAAGAATAATTTACTTACTTTTTGGGAGCTGAGAATGCAGTTCCGCCAAGGAGATAAGATCCATTCTGCCAAGTAGAGTAATTCTGGGTTTGATGAGAGAAGGTTAGAAGATGAATAGTAGTGATGTTACATTCAACACTGCATACTTGACCCCGATTAGAGCAATATGAAACGGAAGTGGCACGAGCTGTGCATCGAACACTATTTCTGCACGCTCACAGTCACGTGACCATAGCGAGCAAGGCCTCATTAGGTGCAGCACTGAGACCAGCCAGTCACATCTCTAGGTGCTGTGGCAGTGATCTGCAGAGACCCCAACTTGTCGTTATGTCACATCACGTGATTCGAAGGCTCGCGGGAAGTTTGAGAGGGTTGGGCATTTCAATACGTCAAGGATTTAAAGGGGTCTGATTCACCGCTCAAAGTGTGGGTGTTTTGAGAGGAGCAGATTTGTTGTCATTATTACATTGGCTATTTGAATATAAGTCAGGGATTACACAGTATTACACAAGTTAGAATTAGGTTCAGTAACATTAAATAAAAACATTAAATTTACTAAATATTACACAGATAAATACATACACCCATTCACACAAACACACTAGAAGATGATAGATAAATAAATAGAGATAGATAGATAATAAATAGGTAGATAGATGAGTTGTTTATGTGGTTGAGAGAGTGCCTTTTTTGAGAGTATAAGGTGTGTTTTTGTGAGTGAGTGAAAGTGTAGCAAGGGAGGGACATGGTATGTGTATATATACACACACACACACATATACATACATATACACACACACACACACACACACACATATATATATATATATATATATATATACTGTATATATACAGTGGGGCAAAAAAGTATTTAGTCAGCCACCAATTGTGCAAGTTCTCCCACTTAAAAGATGAGAGAGGTCTCCAATTTTCATCATAGGTATACCTCAACTATGAGAGACAAAATGAGAAAAAAAAAGTCCAGAAAATCACATTGAAGGATTTTTAATGAATTAATTGGTAAATTCCTCGGTAAAATAAGTATTTGGTCACCTACAAACAAGCAAGATTTCTGGCTCTCACAGACCTGTAACTTCTCTTTAAGAGGCTCCTCTGTCCTCCACTCGTTACCTGTATTAATGGCACCTGTTTGAACTCGTTATCAGTATAAAAGACACCTGTCCACAACCTCAAACAGTCAGACTCCAAACTCCACTATGGCCAAGACCAAAGAGCTGTCAAAGGACACCAGAAACAAAATTGTAGACCTGCACCAGGCTGGGAAGACTGAATCTGCAATAGGTAAGCAGCTTGGTGTGAAGAAATCAACTGTGGGAGCAATTATTAGAAAATGAAAGACATACAAGACCACTGATAATCTCCCTTGATCTGGGGCTCCACACAAGATCTCATCCCGTGGGGTCAAAATTATCACAAGAACGGTGAGCAAAAATCCCAGAACCACATGGGGGGACCTAGTGAATGACCTGCAGAGAGCTGGGACCAAAGTAACAAAGGCTACATCAGAAACACACTACGCCGCCAGGGACTCAAATCCTGCAGTGCCAGACGTGTCCCCCTGCTTAAGCCAGTACATGTCCAGGCCCGTCTGAAGTTTGCTAGAGAGCATTTGGATGATCCAGAAGAGGACTGGGAGAATGTCATATGGTCAGATGAAACCAAAACAGAACTTTTTGGTAAAAACTCAACTTGTCGTGTTTGGAGGAGAAAGAACACCATACCTACTGTGAAGCATGGGGGTGGAAACATCGTACTTTGGGGCTGTTTTTCTGCAAAGGGACCAGGACGACTGATCCGTGTAAAGGAAAGAATGAATGGGGCCATGTATCGTGAGATTTTGAGTGAAAACCTCCTTCCACCAGCAAGGGCATTGAAGATGAAAAGTGGCTGGGTCTTTCAGCATGACAATGATCCCAAACACACCGCCCAGGCAATGAAAGAGTGGCTTCGTAAGAAGCATTTCAAGGTCCTGGAGTGGCCTAGCCAGTCTCCAGATCTCAACCCCATAGAAAATCTTTGGAGGGAGTTGAAAGTCTGTGCTGCCCAGCGACAGCCCCAATAAATCATTGCTCTAGAGGAGATCTGCATGGAGGAATGGGCCAGAATACCAGCAACAGTGTGTGAAAACTTTGTGAAAACTTACAGAAAACGTTTGACCTCTGTCATTGCCAACAAAGGGTATATAACAAAGTATTGAGATGAACTTCTGTTATTAACCAAATACTTATTTTACCGAGGAATTTACCAATTAATTCATTAAAAATCCTTCAATGTGATTTTCTGGATTTTTTTTTTTCTTATTTGTCTCTCATAGTTGAGGTATACCTATGATGAAAATTGGAGACCTCTGTCATCTTTTAAGTGGGAGAACTTGCACAATTGGTGGCTGACTAAATACTTTTTTACCCCACTGTACATATACTACTTCTTCTTCTGGTAGCCCATCGATTAGATGATGACCATCTTCTTTATTTATGAGTCTGCTGGTATTTGAATAGTCTGATCCTGGATCTGCAGATTCGGTTACAGACCAGACATGTGAAGGAGGTGCTGGGGGGAGCAGGGGGGACTTGGCGAGCATGCCTCTTTGCACGCTTTGCTGTCCGGTGTTGTGTGCGCTGTTCCTCCATATAATCCACTCCCTGTGAGGAGTGGGAGCGCCAGATGTCTCGGCAGGAAGCGAGTTCCTCCAGTGAAGAGGGGTTGATCCGACATCTCTTCAGGATGGACTTCATTTGGTCTTTGAAGCGCTTCTTCTGTCCACCAGCGCTGCGTTAGCCTCGGTGTAACTGACCATACAAGATTCTGCGTGGGAGTCTGTGGCTGGGCATCCGGATGACATGCCCCAACCACCTGAGTTGATGCTGGACCAAGCTGGACTCCACGCTGCAGCTGCCAGCTCTCACCAGCACTTCTGTGTGCGGCACTCTGTCCTTCCAAGTGATGCCAAGGATCTTCTGGAGACATCTTACATGGAAGGTCTCCAGGCTTCTCAGGTGGCGGCTGTAAATAGTCCATGCCTCACATCCATACAGTAAGGTGGTGATACAAACAGCTCTGTAGACCAGCACTTTGGTGTGGAGTTTGAGGTTGCTGTTCTGAAGAACCCTTCTCCTAAGACGACCAAAAGATGTTGATGCTTGCTTGAGGCGGTTCTGGATCTCGTCATCCATTGAGCAGGTGTCAGACATTATGCTCCCCAGGTATTTGAAAGTGGGCACTGTGAGCAGCTGTTGCCCTGCTGCTGTGAGGGTTATTGGGTTTTGTGGGGGGTCAGTACTGCATTGACAGAGTATCTCTGTCTTCTGGGTGTTGATTGTCAGTCCCATTCTGGTGTATGCAGTTACAGCTGCCGAGAGGATGTTTTGTAGAGCGTCTGGTGTATGGGCAACCAGGGCACAGTCATCGGCGTATTGTAGCTCAATGATGGTCTCTGATGTCAGCTTGGAAGTTGCCTGTAGCCTCCTGATGTTGAACAGGTTACCATCAAGCCTGAAGTCAATGGTAACTCCAGCTTGCTTCTCCACCCTCCTACGTAGCAGAGTTGTTACACAGACAAGGAAGATGTTGAAGAGGACTGGGGCCAGCACACAGCCTTGCCTCACTCCGGTTTGCACTCCAAAAGGTTCTGAGCTGTGCCTTCCCACTACCACTTGGGCCATCATCCCAGAATGGAACTGCACGAGGGTGGTGAGGAACTTGGGTGGACACCCAAATCTCTTCAGGACTTGCCACAGTAGTTCCCTGTTCACTGTGTCAGATGCCTTTGACAGGTCGACAAAGGCAATGAACAGGTCCTTATGGTGCTCCCAGAATTTCTCTTGGAGCTGACGCGTCACAAAGATCATGTCAACTGTCCCCCTGTCCTTCCGAAAACCACACTGTGACTCTGGGGTGACCCGCTCTGATATTGCAGAGATAAGTTTGCAGAGCATGACCTTAGCAAAGACCTTTCCAGCAATGGCCAACAGAGAGATGCCCCTACTATTGGAGCAGATGGATTTGTCTCCTTTGTTCTTGTAGATGGCCACAATGTTGCCGTCTTTCCACTGTTGTGGGACACACTCTCGTCTCCACACCTCTGAGATATAGAGATACAGTGTCCGAGTACAGAGGTAGCCTCCTTCCTTGAGAAGTTCAGCTGGGATGCCATCAGATCCAGGGGATTTATTGTTTTTCAGGGTTTTTACTGCATGCAGGATTTCTTTGAAGGTTAGGGGGAGGTCGAGATCTGGCAAGGTAGGATGTTCAGGGAGCTCTGCAAGGACAGTTGGGTCCACTGAGGTGGGCTGGTTAAGCACGGTGTTAAAATGCTCAGCCCACCGCTCCACTATCATGGCCTGATCCTTGATTAAAGAAGATCCATCAGCAGATCTAACAGGTGCCAGGGAGCAGTTTCTGGGGCCGTAGATGGTTTTGACTGCATCATAGAAACTGTGCATATTGTTTCTATCAGCATGAGTCTGGATTTCATTGGCCTTTGAGATCCACCACTCATCTTGCAGTTTCCTGAGAGTTGTTTGGACCTCAGAACGAAGGGCTTGCCATTGCTTCTTATGAAATTGGGATTGTGGGTTGCTCAAGGTGACTCTGTGTGCCCTGTGCATTCTGTCCAGGAGGGTTGAGATCTCTCCAGCATTCTGGTCAAACCAGTCCTGATGTTTCTTGGTTTTGAAACCGATGGCTTGGGCTGCAATGTCAAAGAGGATGGTGGATAGAGTGGTCCACTTCTCATCCATCCCAGGCTCTGAGATGAACAGTAGTTCACTACCTGCCAGCCTCTCAGCTAGGGAGCGACGGAAGTTGTCACAGATGTCGCTGCTGGAGAGTCTGGCACAGTGGAGTGTTTTCCTCTTTGGGCCACCGTGGTGAGCTAAGGGCCGAACATGCATTCTGACCTTTGTCAGAATCATGCGGTGGTCAGTCCAGCAGTCTGTCCCTCGCATAGCTCTTGTGATGAGCACATCCTTGAGGTCAGCCCTCCTCACGATCACATAGTCGATCAGGTGCCAATGTTTGGACCTGGGATGCATCCAGGATGCCTTATATTTGTTCTTTTGCTGAAAGATTGTGTTAGTGATGGTAAGATCATGTTCCACACAGAGACTAAGAAGTCTCATACCATTGGGGTTGACTTTTCCAATGCCATGGGCACCGATTACACCATTCCAGTTTTGCAAGTTCTTTCCGACTCTTGCATTGAAATCACCAAGCAGCATGATTTTGTCATCCTTCGGGATGTGACTAAGGATGTCATCAAGTGTCTGGTAGAAGCGGTCCTTCTCTTCAGCGTTCGATGGCAGAGTTGGTGCAGAGGCACTTACCAAAGTGACATACCTGCATTTTGCAAGGGGGATGCGAAGAGTCATGAGCCTTTCACTGACACCCACTGGTGATTCTGTGAGCTTGTGCAGGAGGCTGTTCTTGATTGCAAAACCAACTCCATGAAGGAGTTGTCTGCCAATGGGGTATCCTTTCCAAAAAAATGTATAACCCTCTCCTACTTCGTTGAGTGAGCCTTCCTCGAGGAGTTGGGTCTCACTTAGTGCTGCCACATCCACATTGTAGCGCTTTAGCTCGCTGGCAACAAGTGCTGTTCTGCGCTGTGATCTGTCCGGACTAGCATCCAGGAGTGTCCTTATATTACATGCTACAATTCTAAATGGTATTGTTTTTGTTTTTCGACTGCATAGTGGAATGTCCCGACAGGTGCGGTTTCCTATCCGGGTGCTGTGCTGAGTGGGCAATGTTTAGGCCACCTTTTCTAGGCCTTTCCCCAGTTGGGGTGAGCAGTGCGGTCCCTAAATAGGGCTGCTCAGACGCACAGGGGTCTGCCGGAAGCAGCTGCCACTCAATCCCAACTGCTAACGACCGTTGTCCTGTGCCGCTGACGTGCAGAGTTCCAGCTAGGAGCTTCCAGCTCATTCAGACCTGCCCCCGTTACTGGATGCTCCATTGCCGCCAGACTTTAGAGGTCGGAGACTCAGGTAAAGACGATACCTGTGCAGTGATGGTTTTTAGAGTGGCATGGGGGGTGAGCTTTTCCCGATGCCACTACCTTGATTGTAGAGAAGATGGTTCCAGTGGCAAGGGAGACCCTAGACAACCGGTATCTTCTCACAACTGCAGGAGGCTGCCGGAATCCAGATTTTTGGGAAACCGCCTCAAAGCGTGCCACCACCAGCTTGCTTTTTTGTCAGGGTGTGCTCCCTTAGCCTTCGTCCGCTTTTACAGCCATTGTGGTGCTTATCATTACTACCAGCTTCTGCCTGCTCTACCATTGAGGTCTTCATCTTAGGGATGAAGATACTGTACATATACATATACAGATACAGATACATATACACACACACACACACACACACACACACACACACACACGTGGACAGAATTGTTGGTACCCCTCTGTTAATGAAAGAAAAACCCACAATGGTCACAGAAATAACTTGAATCTGACAAAAGTGGTAATAAATAAAAATTCTATGAAAATTAACCAGTGAAAATCAGACAATGCTTTTGAATTGTGGTTCAACAGAATTATTTATAAAAACAAACTCATGAAACAGGCCTGGACAAAAATGATGGTACCCTTAACTTAATATTTTGTTGCACAACCTTTTGAGGCAATCACTGCAACCAAACGATTTCTGTAACTGTCAATGAGACTTTTGCACCTCTCAGCAGGTATTTTGTCCCACTCCTCATGAGCAAACTGCTCCAGTTGTCTTAGGTTTGAAGGGTGCCTTCTCCAGACGGCATGTTTCAGCTCCTTCCACAGATGTTCAATAGGATTTAGATCAGGGCTCATAGAAGGCCACTTTAGAATAGTCCAATGTTTCACTCTTAGCCATTCTTGGGTGTTTTTAGCTGTGTGTTTTGGGTCATTATCCTGTTGCAAGACCCATGACCTGCGACTGAGACCAAGCTGTCTGACATCAGGCAGCACATTTCTCTCTAGAACACCTTGATAGTCTTGAGATTTCATTGTACCCTGCACAGATTCAAGACACCCTGTGCCAGATGCACAGGGTGTCTGTGAATATAGAGCTGATGTGCCTTGCTAAAAAGTTCCAGTTTTGTCTCGTCTGTCCATAGGACATTCTTCCAGAAGCTTTGTGGTTTGTCAACATGCAGTTTGGCAAATTCCAGTCTGGCTTTTTTATGATTTGTTTTCAACAGTGGTGTCCTCCTTGGTCGTCTCCCATGAAGTCCACTTTGGCTCAAACAACGACGGATGGTGCGATCTGACACCGATGTACCTTGACCTTGGAGTTCACCATGAATGTGTTTAGAGGTTGTTCTGGGCTCTTTTGTTAACATTCATATTCTCTGTCTCTTCAATTTTTCATCAAGTTTCCTCCTGTGGCCACATCCAGGGAGGTTGGCTACAGTCCCGTGGAGCTTAAATTTCTGAATAATATGTGCAACTGTAGTCACAGGAACATCAAGCTGCTTGGAGATGGTCTTATAGCCTTTACCTTTAACATGCTTGTCTATAATTTTCTTTCTAATCTCCTGAGACAACTTTCTCCTTTTCTTCCTCTGGTCCATGTTTAGTGTGGTACACACCATGTCACCAAACAACACAGTGGCTACTTGTCACCCTTTAAATAGGCCGACTGACTGATTACAAGTTTGTAGACACCTGTGATGTTAATTAGAAGACATATCTTGGTTGAACATGTCCCTATGGTCACATTATTTTCAATCTTTTCTAGGGGTACCATCATTTTTGCCCAGGCCTGTTTCATGAGTTTGTTTTTTAAATTAATTCTGTTGAACCACAATTCAAAAGCATTGTCTGATTTTCATTGGTTAATTTTCATAGAATTTTTATTTTTTACCACTTTTGTCAGATTCAAGTTATTTCTGTGACCATTGTGGGTTTTTCTTTCATTAACAGAGGGGTACCAACAATTTTGTCCACGTGTGTGTACACACACACACACACATATATATACACACACATACATAAGGGATGCAAGTTATCGATTAATTCATTAATTCTTAATTGATTCACTGTATCGATTGATTAATGATTAATTGATAAGTGGCATTTTTCCTGAGAATTTGAATTTCCCTTGGTACATTATGGTCTATAACATAAAAAGCCAATTGTGACCCATGCTGGCAAAATGAGTCGGAATGCATACTGCGTCATTACAAGCTACAAGCAGGAGAAGTCATAAATCATGGCTTTTTCTTTGTTTGCTAGCGGCAAGTCCCGGAAAAACCCCCGTGAGTACCTGGTATCATTGTAAAGCTTAGAAATCGTACTTTCAAAAAATATATGTTTTGGCGGAAGACGCAACTCCCAACCAATCGAACACGAGTTTTAAACCTAGCCAAAATATTAACAAATCAACTTTTTCCGGGTCCGTTTTTGCGCACTTTCTACAAATTAAATATCATTTTGAAGGTCTTTCAATATAGAATATGGAAAAAACGTTACCTCAGCTTTGATAATTTCCTCAAAGTGACTCATTTTGCCAGCATGGGTCACAATTATTGTTTGATATACAGAATAAAAAAATGCAAGTCATATTCTTCAAGGATTTGATTTAGTTATGTAATGTAATCTGTTGCATGTTAAACATTAATAACAAAATAAACTCAGAAAAATAAATATTAAGGCTACTATAGCAAAAATGTGTGCACTGGCCGATATTAAACTTCAGCAACATAAATTCTGAATAAAAAAAATGTGGACTTAGTCCACATAATATTAAAAACTACATAAAATTGGACATGCTTTCTGAGAAGAACTGTTGATTTTACATGCCAGTTATCAATATAGTGGCAAGTGACTGTAATGTAGCCTTCTGTAGTTAGCGCAGTCCAGCAGTCAGCGTCACATTTTCAGTGGCTAGTTGTGTTTTCAGGTCAGCTTCTTTCTTCTTGCAGTGTGCTTCCAAGCGGGTAGCTATCATTCCTCTAGACAGAATATTATACGCTGGCTCTATAAAGTTTATCAGCTCCCAAAAGCCCTCTCCTTCAACAGTACTTATTGACATCATGTCTTTTTCAATCATACTGCAAATCCTCTGAGTAATGCTCTCCGTCTTCCTCTCATCACATACCTGCCTCCCCAAGACTGCAGTAACTGTCGGTTGAGATGAAGCCAAACTAGTTGCTCCTTACAGCATGGCTGAATGTGAGTTCTTTAGATGGTAACAGTGAACTGGTTGAGCTGTTATATTTCAATGTAGTACCACATGGTGTACATTTAGCTTCATTGTTAGTGTTTTCCAGTTTTTAATGATCTCACACTGACTGTACTCTGTTTAGATCGCTTCATTGAGTAGTGCTCTGCATACAAGAATGTCAGGTGTGATAGAGATTAGGCTATAGTGCCCTTGTCAAGACTAGCGATGCCACTACATTTAATGAAAAAAACTGTTGACATAATCGACAATTAATCGAAAGTCAGTTAATCATCGAGAGAGAGAGAGAGAGAGAGAGAGAGAGAGAGAGTTTGAGTTTTAAAAAATGGCTTTATTGTACAATTCAAAAATGTAAGAACACCAATATCATGCCCCCAAGTGTGTCACATCTCAAAAGTGCAAACATAACTCATCCCCCTCTCCCGCGGAACACAAAACATTCCCCACAGCCCATCTATTGGTGAATGCCTCCAAATTGTCCTTCCAAATTGTCCAAATTGACTTTCAACAAGGCCTTGAAAGCAGACACAGGATCCACATTGCCAGCGTTGGTAGCCCGATTTTTCCTTGTCAGCCAGATGGCAAGTTTAGCAGTACCAGATAGAAAGTTCATCAAAGTGTGCGCAGACTTCTTCGCCACTTTATACTTTGGACCGTAAATGAACAAACCAAAAGAGAAACATTCACCCAAAGCATCGAGAGAGAGAGAGAGAGAGGTTTTGTTCACTGAAAATTGTCCTTCGACAGAATTTTTCCAGCAATGACTAAAAATTCTGAAAGCAGTTTATCATTTCACAGATTACACAGAGGGTGATCTAATTCAAGTCAATTAAAATTATAGATAACAGATTATGACAGAATTTTTACAAGCCTGTCTGAGAAAATGATAACAAAAAGTGTAGTGCAGCCTCTGATAGAGTGTTGAGTATTGATATAGAGTATTGAGGCTTTTTCAGGTCTTCCTATGTCAAGTCAGGCATTGATTTGCTTGCTACCGAATAACCATGAAAACCGGTACTACCTGTCTCATGGGTCAGGCCATCGGCGACTCAACCGGCAACCCCACCCTTCCGAGGGCGTGGAGAGTGAAAATGGGCATCCTGGCAGAACTAAAAACAATATCTGTCACAGGTCTGTGGTGGATGACTCCCAGTTACACAGGGTGAGACTGGACATCCTGGCAGATAAACATATCTGTCGCAAGGTCTGTGGTGGAGTTTTGCCAGTTGGTGCATCGTGACATGCACTATACAAAGAGCAGAGATAAACAAACCCATCATCTGGTCAGTCACTGCAACAGATACTGGAGTCAGTCTGTCTTGGCCTGTCCTTGCCACTAATAATACCTCTATCTGCCAAGAATGTGCTGCTAGTCCAGCAAAAGCTAGCAGTACTCAAATACTTTGCAAGCAGTTTCATGAAATGGTCAGTCAGAAAGCAACTCATACCGGCTCAGACATCGCCCGGGTTAACAAGGTCAGGAGTTCCTGGCAGCGGAGGGCGAAGGACAGAGCTGCGTGAAGGAATCTGATCCAACCTAAATGAAACAGTCATCGTCGCCCCCGACAGAGTGCTATGATGATGATCAGGTCTTCCACTCAGATGCAGTTCTGACACTCAGTCAGCAGATGGCACTCTTTAAATGCTTCATAACACTGTGTTCATGAAGCAGTTGTCTCAAAGTTGTTCATTGCTTCATGAGGCTTCAGTTTCACCATCACTAAGCAGGAGTGGAGAGCCCCGGAGCCCCGGAGGGTAGTGGGGGAGCTGATCATGAGAGCCAGCAGCCTCCAGATAGCAGATGGCACGACAGTGCTGGCAATTTGATGTGAAATCACTGCAAAATTATTGGGAGATGGGCCAGAGTGACGCAAGGTCTATTCATTGAATAGTTGCTTACATTAATCCCATGTAGGAGGAGAGCATGAGAGCTTCAAGTGTGTATGAGTGGTGCGCTTGCGCTAACCTGCAGCCATGGAGATCTGCCACTCCCGTGAAGAGGAGTCTGGTGCTGTGTTCAAAATGTTCACTCCTTCCCCATATAGTGTACTATATAGTGAATCAGCCATCTTGTAGTACTGTTCAAAATCTTAACTGAAAATTTCATTCACTATATAGTACACTCAAAATATCCCACAATGCATTTTGAAAAGTAGTGTACAATGGATGGTCACTACATTAGCCAATATATTCCATAATGCAATGGCAGCCAATGGAGCAATGAGAGGAGAGCTTCACATCACAACATAAACTACCTTAAGGTATTTATATTTATTAGTTCAGCAAAAATGATTTAATACATATTTACTACAAATTACATGCAGGTATTCTTTTTTTTTTTTTTAACCACCGTTAGCAAGCCTTTTACCATAATTTAAGCACCACATATATATTACATATTTTAATATATATTATGTTTAGAAGAAAAATGCGGAATTCACTTGTCAGTGACTTTAAATTATACTTTTTTCTTACATTTTTCCCACATATCAGTTTTTTCCCCACATCAGTTTGCAAATATATTCCCATAAATTTGCAGTGTTTTACTCATAAATGTGCTGCATTATTCTGGTAAATCTGGAATTCTTTCCAATAAATTCATACAATCTGTTAATTTATTTAAAAATTGATAGTTTAATAAAGCATTGTCATCACAGGAGCACATGTAATATAATTATAGGTTTCTTTCTTTTAAAGCAACACTATATAAGTTTAAGTTTAATTCATTTATAAAAGGGACAATGCATATTAATGAACATATACAGTACATTCAAATATGCAAGATTATAGCCAGAGCTAATTTCCATCTCCAGTCCCTGCTGGGCAGGCCAATACCAGCCACATAAAAGGAACCCAATACAACAATAACAATAGCAGTAGAAGCAGATTAAAGTGCACAATAATAATAATGGTTAGTGATACAGGAGCTCCACAGGGGACTGTGCTTTCTCCTTTTCTCTTCACCTTATACATCATTGACTTTCAGTACAACACCGAGTCATGTCACCTGCAGATATTCTCTGATGACTCGGCTATTGTTGAGTGTATAAGAGGGGGAGAGGAGGGAGAGTACAGGGCACTGGTAGACAGATTTGTGGAGTGGACCGAGCAGAATCCCCTGAGGCTGAATGTCAGCAAGACCAGAGAGATAGTGATTGACTTCAAGAAGAAGAGGACGCCTTCACAGCCATTGCGGATTATGGGGAGGATGTGGAGGTAGTGGAGGACTACAAATACCTGGGTGTCATGATCAGCAATGGACTGGACTGGAAATCTAACATTGCTGCTGTGTACAAGAAGGGGATGAGCAGACTCTTCTTTCTGAGGAAGCTGAAATCCTTCAACGTGTGCAACAGGATGCTGGAGCTTTTCTACCAAGCCGCTGTCACCAGCACCATTTTCTTTGCTACCGTCTGTTGGGATAGCAATATCAGAGCCAGCGACACCAACAGACTTGACAAGATTATCGAGAAGGCTGGCTCTGTAATTGGTCTCAGGCCGGAGACCTTTGAGACTGTGGTGGTGAGGAGGACACTGAACAAACATCATCATGGACAATCCTGATCACCCCCTCCACCACACACTGGACAGACAGCGGAGCACTTTCTCCAGCAGACTGCTACAGCTCCACTGCTGAACGGTCAGGTACTGGAAATCTTTTCTGCCACATGCCATTTCCTTGTACAATAACTCACTCTAATGTTGAATTCTGGTCATAACAATGATGCCATGCTGCACCTTACAGTCTAATTGGTACCTCACATTGCACCCTGCGCCTGATAGTCCTGCATTGTACAGCGAGTACGATTCATGTATCTATACGGGTCATCATTTATTCATCTGCGATGTATAGAAGTTATCTAGGCAGTTTTATTTTCCATGAGTAATCCCATTTTCTTTTATGCTGTGTGTGTTTCTGTCGTTTTGGTTGTCTACTGTCATGTTGCTATTACACTGCAATTTCCCACTTTGGGATCAATAAAGTACTTCTATCCATCCATCTATGCCTACATGATGATGATCTTGCACATTGTCCAATTTCACAGAATTTTAAAGTGCTTGGATTCCACAATGTTCTATTGCACTTGTTCAGCACATACAGATGTGTGTGTGCCAATAATATTAATATGTAAGATTTTTGCCTTACTCTAATGTTTCCAAAATTATTTTGAGAGTCCATCAACCTTTGACCGAGTGAATGTCATTTCCCCTATAGCCTGAATGGGCCTGCATTGCCTGCAGCAGCTCTCTTGTTGGTAGCGGCACTGAAAGGAGTAGAACTATGGCGATTATGACCGCATTCATTATGAATGAATGAATGAATGAATGAATGAATTTTTATTTCGGATAGTACATTACAGGTTAAAAGAAACTGTATAATATAACAACAAGGTCAAATTAGACAAAGACTCCTTCTACTATACAATTCCACGTGAGTTATCCGAAATGGGTGATGGCTGAAGCCGCAGCTTATATTGCCCACCCATATTCCATCCAAGAATTCAAAGGAGAAAAAAGAGAAAACAAGACAAGAGCGATTACAATTTAAAACAAGGCTAAGACAAAATATGACTGAGAGAAAAAGAAAACTGAGCTAGTCTAAGTTAAGCGGTTACTATTCAAAAACAAATCTAAGACATAGTGTCACAGAGAAAAAAGAAAAACTAAGCTATAACACAACACAGGCTGGAAATGTCAATCCTTATGTGAGTTTACATGTCGTCTTGTAAATATGTTTGGAGTATTTCTTCCTTTAGTTTTTGTTTAAATTGTCCAAGCTTTGTACATGATTTTAATTCAGGTCCAAAATCGTTCCATAATCTGACACCTTGCACTGAAATACAGTGTTGCTTGGTAGTTGTTCTCACTGTAGGCTTTTGAAATATACATGTTCCTCTGAAGTGATATCGTTTCTCCCTTGTTTGGAACAACTTTTGGATATTTGCGGGCAGTGATAGATTCTTCACTTTGAACATTATTATTGCGGTTTTAAAGTCGATCAGATCTTTCAACTTGAGAGTTTTTTGTTTAAGAAAAAGTGGGTTTGTTGGTTCCCTGTAAGCTGCTTTGTTGATTATTCTAATAGCTCTCTTTTGAAGCATAAAGAGTGGATATATGTTTGTTTTATATGTATTTCCCCATACTTCATTACAATATGTCATGTATGGGAGTATTAATGAATGATACAAGGTGTATAGTGTGGGTTGATTCAGCAAATTTTTCACTCTGTGTAATATTGCAATTGATTTGGATACTTTACCTTTTATATAATTAATATGTGGCTTCCAACACAGTTTGTTATCAATTATTACTCCAAGGAATTTAGTTTCGGATACCCTTTCAATCTCTACACCATTTACACTGAGTTTGGGTACTGGGTAGTTGTGATGGTTGTTAAAGACTATAAATTTTGTCTTGCTTAAATTGAGCGTTAATTTGTTCGAATCAAACCACAGTTTCAGCTTTCCTAATTCCTTTCCGAGTGTATCCAGAAGTTGTTCCAAGTTGTTTCCACTGCATAGCAGGTTAGTGTCATCAGCAAACAATATTAAGTCCATTTTTTCTGAAACTTTACATATATCATTTATATACATATTGAATAATAATGGTCCCAAAACTGAACCCTGTGGGACTCCACAGGTGACCTTCAGTAGCTCTGAGTTTTTGTTGTTAACACATACAAACTGATATCTATTCTTTAAGTAACTTCTTAACCAGGACAGTGCTACCCCTCTGATACCACAATTTTGTAGTTTCTTTAATAATAGATTGTGATCTACTGTATCAAATGCTTTTTTAAGATCCAGGAATACTCCAACTGAATACTCTTTATTTTCAATGGCTGTTGATATTTTTTCTGTAAATTCCATTAAGGCATATGCTGTTGTCCTTTTGTGTCTGAACCCATATTGCTGCTCACACAATAAATCATTCTTCAGTATGAAGTTGTCAATTCTCTCATAGAATATTTTTTCAAGTATCTTGGAAAATTGCGGTAATAGTGAAATTGGTCTGTAGTTGGAGAGTTCCCCTCTGTCGCCTGTCTTGTAAATCGGAATTACTTTAGCTATTTTCATTGCATTGGGAAATATACCTGATTGGAGAGACAGGTTACAGATATACGTCAGTGGTTTCACTATGCATTCGATAACAGTTTTGACTAGTAGCATATCAATACCATCGCAGTCAGTAGATGTTTTACTTTTGAACGATTTAACAATTTCAATGACCTCTCTTTCGTCTGTGTTCTTTATGAAGATGGTGTCTTTTACAGCAGTGTTATTGCATATTGAATCACCTGTTGGCACCGTAGTGGGTATTTCTCGGGCCAGTTTAGGTCCAATGTTAACAAAAAAATTATTAAATTCATCTGCAGGTGAAGCTATATTCACATTCGGAGTCGATTTATTATTTTTTGGAGTGTTAGTTGGGTAGCTGGTATTTCTGCTTTTATTTCCAAGGATACTGTTGATTATTGTCCATGTATTTTTAATATTGTCTTTGTTTTTTTCCAGTTCTTTACTGTAATAGTCTCTTTTACTACATCTTATTATATATGTTAACTTATTTTTGTATGTTTTATACCGCTGCTCTGCTTCTTTTGTCCTTTTCTTTATGAAAGCTTTATATAATAAATTTTTCTTTTTACACGCCTTTTGTAGTCCTTTGGTTAGCCATGGTTTGTCAGTAAATTTGTGTTTAAGCTTTTTTTTAACTAATGGGCAGTTTTTTTCATAAAGAGTGGTTACAATGTTTGTAAATGCGTCATAGGCTTCATTTACATCTGATACATAGACTTCTGTCCAGTCTTGCTTCAGCAAGTCCTCTTTAAAAGAACTGATTGCGTTTGGTGATTTGTGTCTGAACGATTTTGAGATTTTTTCTGGGTTGGGCCCCGTGTGGCCATGGATAAGTGCAAAGATTGGCAAGTGGTCGCTTATATCATTTATCAATAATCCACTTTCTATTTTCTTGTCGAGAACATTGACAAACAGGTTGTCAATAAGTGTAGCAGAGTGAGCTGTGATTCTACTGGGATGTGTTATTGTGGGATATAGACTCATGCTGTACATAGAGTTCATGAACTCTGTAACTACATTTTGTTGATGTGGATTAAGTAGGTCAATATTGAAATCTCCACAAATTGCTACCATTTTCTTACTAGTAATATTATTGTACAGCTCGACTAATTTATCTCTGAATGTCTCAATGCAAGTTCCCGGCGTTCTGTATATGCAGCTTATGATTAGATTTTTTGTTTTGTCTAGGTCAATCTCAACAGTAACACATTCCAGAAGCCCTGGTAGTGCTGAGGACATTTCATTTACAAGCTTACATCTATATAGGTCATCAATATACAGTGCAACACCACCACCCTTTTTTTGAGGGTGGTGGTGAGGGTTATGACCGCAAACAGCCAGTCACAGGGTGCTTTGTTGCTGGTGGATAAAGTCATTCTCTGTGATTGGCTGTTGGAACTCATAGTCACCATAGTTGTAACCTTTTCAGTGTACCAGGTACAAGAAAGTTACATCGCGCTGCTTTAAATTTATGACCTTTTTCTTATAAATTTCTAACTTTCTCATAAATTTACAAGATGCTCCCCCACACATTTGCAACTTGTTACTTTTTTTTACTTTGCTTGATTTTTCTCATAAATCTAAGATTTTTTGTCAAATAATTTTTTTTTGTTGTTGAATTGGTAAGTTTTTTTCTATTTTTATTCTGCGGGGTGTTTTTCTAATAAATCTGCAAACATTTTTTCTCCTAAATTTCTGACCATTTTGCTATAAAATTACAACTTTTTTCACAGATTTGAAACCTTTTACTCACAATTTAATGCATTATTCTCAGGAATCAGATTTCTTTGTTTTATAAATTTGTGATTTTTTTTGTAAAATTATACTTCTGTCCTTACTATTTTCATGTAAATTAGCTGCTTCTCTTTTTCATAAATTTAAAGACACACTGGTGGATATAAATCCCTTGTGAAAACAAATCTACATGTTCTAAAATGGTATCTTATGCCTTTTTTTATTCATTATCTTACAGTTTTATGTCAAAATCTTTTCACTTTTCCCACTCCTTCAAACACCAGGTTCTGTAAATAGGCTTACCTGTTGTGTATGGAATTACCTCTGTAATGATGAGGCCAGGTGCACAGTTGAACTCAGCTTTATTAAAGGGGTGATCACACACAATACAGCCACCAGGCAGGGGCATCGGCCAAGAGCCCGTAACATGGATGCCCCCCTGGTATTTATGGGGCTGTGTAGTGGCAGAAGAGGAAGTGGCAGCCACTACACAATAAAACATAAAATACAACATCACCCCACCCCCATAGAAAGTCCAAGAACACACACACAATCAAGACCCTCCCCAATTTAGGACCCGAAACACACACTAAGAAAACGAAAACTGAACTCACTAAATGGCCTGTCACATTCACACAACAAAACCTAAAACTAGGGAGGATGGGTGGACTACCGTACTACCCCACATGGTAAGGTGGATTATTCTGCCACCTGTAAAGTAAATAGTCCATTAATAACTTAAAATTACTGCCGTGTTCCTATACTAATAAAACCCCAGAACCACAACTTTTTTAAACATGCAAACATATGAACATTAGAACTATTTTTTTTTTCAAAACTACACTACTGTCCCTCTGGGGGTAGAACTGGCTTGTGGGGGGCCCAGGGCAGCCCCTCAGTAGACCCGCCCCTGGAAGCGGCATGCTAACAGAATCGCAGCTGACCTCATAGACGAGAGCACCTCTTTTCTTCCCCATCGATCACCTCTCTCGTCCGGACCCGCCATCTGAAGCCTCCTCCCGGGCACTCCGCAGCTCATTGGTATGCCTCCATGAGCTGTCCGACAGCTGGAAGTAGGCTGCGCCCCGCTCAGCCACAATGCACAGCCGCTCTTGATGTTCCTCTGGCTGTCGTTTGGCCCACATCCACCATGGACATTGTTATGTATGAGGAAAGGGAGTCGGAATCTCTCTTCATGCAGGGAACCAACCAACTAACCAACCAACCAACCACCTTTATTATCAGAACTCAGAACTATATACAAATGGCTGAGCCCGCCTGACATCACGCTGTGGGCGGGTACGGCATCACACACACACACACACACACACACACACACACACACACACACACACACACACACTACACAACATTCCCCTCCCCCTTACAAAAGTGTAAGACCACACACAATCAAGACCCTCCCCAATTTAGGACCCGAATCATACACTAAGGAATTAATAGGGAACAGTGCACAAGAAAAACCTAATACATTCATCCCAAAAACAACTAAAATTGGACCATGTCTCTAAAATATAAAAAATTAATCCCATATCACACATACTCACATGCACACCAGCGGAGTATATGCATATTTACATCAAGAGTGTTCAAGTCACACCTATGTCCACCGGCAGCCAGCGGTAAAACCGGCCCGGGGGCCCAGGGCAGCCCCAAATCATGCATGCCCCTGGCCGCCGAAGATAAGACCAGCTCAGAGGCCCCAGGCAGCCCCATGGCATGTGCACCCCTGGCTGCCATCTGCCTCTAGGATCAAAAACAACCTCTTGCGATAATGTCCCTCTTCACCACTGACTGCCTCATTCCTTGGGACCTGCAGTGCTGCTGTCCGGCACACTGTTCCTCCGTGCTCGTCGGTCCCCTCCCGACTGCTTTCAACACCACCGTCATGGCTCTGTGCACAGCTGCTGTTGCTCACTCCCAGGATTCACAGCATCATTTTCGCTGGCTTCGTTCTCCGACCCAGGCACCTCACCGCTGCTCCCAGCACCCTCATCCCAGGTGCTCCGCTGTCTCCGTGCCAGGCTGTAGCTGCTCTCTCCCGGGGCTCTCAGCGTCCCTCTCGTCGGCATCACTCTCTGACCCAGGTGCTTCATCACTGCTCCGCTGCATCATCTTCTGTAACTTAGATTTTTATTCATTTTTCATCATATATAATGCATTCAGATCACATTCTACATTTAAAAAACAAAGGGGTTAGGGTAGGGAAAAATAAAAAAAAATAAACAAAATAAAAATAAAAAATAAAAAAAAATAAATAAATAAAAGGGGGGGGGGGACAAATGTTGGAGCATCAAGTTTTTAGTTTCCATCTCTTAATTCTTCTGGTTTTTTCAGTGTCTTTGGTTATTCTTTCAATTTCTGCCTCATTGTTGCACTTTGTAGTGTGTCCATTTCCGCCATTTTTTCTCCCATATTCCTTCTTGCATTCTTCGTCGATATGTTAGTTTTTCCATCATACGTATGTCCTCAACAATGTCAGTCCATTGTTCTTGGTCAGGAAGAACTTCTGATCGCCATTTTTTTGTGATAGTTTTTTTACATGCAATCAACAAGATTTTAACTAGATATCTGTCCTCAGCCTGTATAACATTGTCTTTTTTAAGATCACATAAGTACATCAGGTTACAGTTCATTGGTATATTATATCCTAATATCCTCTGTATTGTCACATGCATAGATTTCCAAAATGATGATATTTTGTAGCATTTCCAAAACATATGTGAGTGGTCTGCATTTTGAGCCCCACATCCCCTCCAGCATAAAGATTGGGTATTTGTATATTTTCCTTGAATCTGTGGTGTAATGAAAAAGCGAATCAGGTTTTTCCATCCAAATTCCCTCCATGCCCTTGAATTTGTTGATGTGTGTTGTGTTTTCCATATTTCCTGCCAGCTTTCTTCTGTTATGTTTAAATTGAGCTCTTTCTCCCATTTCTCCTTTATATAGTTACTTGTATGATTGTTTGTCATAAGTTTCTGATATAGTTTTGAAATAATTCTTATTTTATTTCCTGCATATGAGCTTAAAATAAGTTGTATAATCTCGTTCACATCTGTTTGGAGGTTATGCCTAATCTTCTTCATATAGTAATCTCTCATCTGCAGATATCTGAAAAATTCCGATCTTTCTAATTTAAATTTTCTCCTGATATTTACAAAGCTCCCGAGATCTTTTTTTCCGATATTGCCCCATGCTGTGATTCCCTTGTTCACCAGATTTTTGTATCCCCTATCTTGTTTTGCCAGTTCAAACTGACTGTCAAATGCTACCCATTTCAATAGTTTTATGTCTTCCCTTATATTATATTTTTGTACTATTTTATACCACAGTTCTAAAGTAAATTTAGTGATTGGGTCTATTTGTTTGATTTGCTTATATGCATCTTTATCCCCTATTATGCTTTGTACTGGGAGTCCCTCAATTTCCTTTTCCATTTCTTTCCATTTTGCCTCATATCCCTCGTCGCACCAACATATGATATATCTTATTTGTGCTGAGTAGTAATATTCCTTTAGACTCGGTAGGCCCATGCCTCCTTTCTCTTTTGGTAATTGGAGGGTTTTATATTTCACTCTTGGTTTTTTACCTCCCCAAACAAATCTCAATATCATCCTGTCCCACTTTGAGAATTGGGCATCTGGAATCTCTGTTGGTATAGCCTGGAAGAGGTAAAGTAATCTAGGTTGTATGCTGATTTTGACTGTCTCAATTTTTGAATTCAGATCCATATTTAAGATTGACCATCTATCAATATCTTTTTTTATTTCTTGTTCCAACCTATCATAGTTTGCTTTATATATTTTGCTTAGGTCTTTAGGTATGTTCACTCCAAGGTATTTTATTTCTTTTTGCTTCCAGTTTAGTTTGATCTTATCAGTTATCTGGTTTAGAGGGTTATAGTGGAATGTCAGTATTTGTGTTTTTGTTATGTTTATCTTGTATCCTGATAATTTTCCAAAATTTTCTATCAAGTTCATCATTTCCATTATTGATTTATCTGGTTGTTCAAGGTAAACTATAATATCGTCTGCAAATAGCCCAATCTTGTGTTCCGCCCCCTTTATTGTTACACCTTTTAATTTCTTATTTTGTCGTATCGCTTGAGCCAATGGTTCTATGAACAGAGCAAACAAGGTGGGCGATAAGCACCATCCCTGCCTAGTTGATCTTTGTATATTTACTTTGTCTGTTAAGCTACCGTTTATCTTGATTCTTGCCACAGGTTCTTGATATAGCGTCCTTATGCATTGTACTGATTTTTCGTTAAATCCAAAGCGCTCCAGTACACTATATAGGAATTTCCAGTTAACCCTGTCAAATGCTTTTTCTGCGTCTAAACTCATTATTACTGCGCTTTTCTTTTCTTTATGTATTTGGTTAATTATATGTATTGTTCTCCTGATATTGTCATGTGTTTGGCGTCCCTCTATGAATCCAGTTTGATCATCTTCTATCAATTCCGTCAAGAATGTCTTTATTCGTTTACATATAATTGTTGTGTATATTTTATAATCTACATTTAATAAAGAGATTGGTCTATAGTTTCCGCATTGTTCTTTATCTTTCCCTGGTTTTAAAATAACTGAAATGATTGCTTCGTTCCATGTTGGAGGTATTTTGTTGTTGTTCAGCGTCCAATTAAATGACTTTAGGAGTTGTGGCGTGAGTTCTTCTATAAACAGTTTATAAAACTCAGATGGGTATCCATCACTACCTGGTGATTTACCGTTTTTAAGTGACTTAATCACATCTCTGATCTCTTGTGTTGTTATTTCTGCTGTTAGTTTTTCATTTTGTTGATTTCCTATTGATGGCAAGTCCAATGTGTCTAGAAATTTTTTGATATCTTTAGTATTTGTTTCTTCAGGTTGCGAGTATAGTTCTTGGTAGAAATTATGGAAAATTTCTTCGATGTTTTCTGGGTTAACTGTGGTTTTATTTGTGGTGGGGTCTTTAATCTTGTATACATTATTCATTGTTTGTTGTTTTCTTAACCGTTTTGCCAGCAGTTTTGTGGCTTTTGGCCCTGTTTCATAATATTTTTGCTTTAGATATCTATTTTTCCTTTCAATTTCATCCATTTGTGTTTCTTTTATCTTTGTTTTTTCTTCTTTAATTTCTTGATATATTTTTGGGTCATTTGTGCTTTGATGTTTACGTTCTAGTTCCCTCAGTCTCTCACATCTTTGTTCATACGCTTCCAGTTTAGTCTTATTTGCTTTTCCTGTTTCAACAATTAATTTACCCCTTAACACGGCTTTTAGTGCGTCCCATAGTATTGTTGGGTCCACTTCTTCATTGTCATTCTCTTGGATATATTCGTTTATGTTTATTTTTATTCTTTCTTTCATTTCTCATCATTTAACAGTCCTACGTTAAGTTTCTATGTTGTTTGTCGTTTTCTATTGTTTAAATATATTTCCATGTATATAGGATTATGATCTGATATTTCTGCCCCTCCAATCCAACAATTTCTCACCCTGTGTCTGTCACCTTCATTCATAAGGAAGTAATCTATTCTAGAGTGTACTTTATGGGCTGCTGAATAATGTGTATAGTCTTTTTCGAGTGGGTGTAGGTCCCTCCATATGTCTTACCATACCCATTTCTGCCAGTGAGGTTCTTATGAACTTTGTTACATGTTTTTTTGTCTTCTTAACACTTGTTGTGTCAACTTCATGATCCATGACAGCATTTAAGTCTCCTCCACAAATTAGGACTCCTTCACTGTGTGTTGCTATGAGATCAAACAGATGTTGAAAAAAACCCTTGTCACTTTCTGGTGGGGCATAGATGTTCACTAATGTGATCTGCATACCATCTATTCTTCCCTTTATTATTACATACCTGCCTTCTTTATCCTGGATTTCCTGTTCACTTTCAAATTGTATTTTGTTTGAGATTAGTATCATAACCCCCCTTTTTGCTCCTCCCTAAATGAACTGTAGTAGGAGTTCTATAGCCAAATCTCTTTAGTTTCACATGTTCTGCCTTGCTCAAATGTGTCTCTTGCATAAATATAATTTCAGCTTTTTCCTTCTTGAATTTTCTTATTATTCTTTCCCTTTTAACAGGTGAGTTCAGACCATTCACGTTTAGTGTCATTATCTTAAGATTTTTACCCATATTCATGTTTTTCCATTTTTTTAACTTGTGCTCCTAGCCCCTTTAACAACAAAAATAACACATATTTATATAAAAACACATTAAAAAAACTCGACCTCCGTACTTTGGGCCTTTCTTCTGCCCACTGGTCCCTGTTGGTGGGTGGGGGGTTTGTCTTCACAGAGTGAAGGGCCCTCCCTAGACCTGTATTTACTATCAAAGTAATAGTCATAAGTCTAGAAATGTCCAACAAATATCACTTAAACCTCTCCTAGCCGTCTGTTTCTCTTTTACCTTGTCTTCTTGGCCTTCATTTCTTCTGTGCCTTACTTAATGTTCGTTATGATCTAGGCTTTCAGTTGAAAGCCTTGTAGCTTGTCCTGGGCCCGCTGCTCTACGTCTCTCCCCCTTCTTCCGCCGCTCACTCGTCTCCACTCCGTCTGTCGTGGTGCGTTCAGGGCCGCCGCTGCTCCAGCCGTCTCCTTCGGCACGCTCACCTCAAGGCCCCGCTCCATCATATCCCGCGCTGCCTCTTCGGCCGTGTTGTAGGTTCTTGTGCCTTCCTCCCAATGAATCCTCATTTTCGTTTAGCGGCGTTTGGAATCTAATTTTTTTTCTCTTTCAGCGTTTTTTTAATATTGGCATATTTCTTCCGCTGCTGCACGATTTCTGTCGGGTAGTCATGGTCAAAAAATACCTGTTTGTCGCCGATTCGTATCTTTTTTTTCCATGCTTGCGTCAGGATTCTTTCCTTTATGTCATATTTCACAAAGTTTACCACAACTGACCTGGGTGGAGAGTTTGTTTTCGGGTTCTGTGCCGGTGTTCTGTGCGCCCGTTGAATCTGCAGATCCGTTTCTCCGGGTATTTCCAGTTCTTTTTTTAAGAACTGATCCATGAATTTTGTCATCGAGTTGCCTTCAATGCCCTCCGGAATTCCAAAGATGCGCATATTGCTTCGTCGGGATCTGCTCTCCAAGTCGTTTATTTTCTCCTGCATCCTCTGCGTTTGCGTCGTCAGGGTCTGTAGTTGTTCGTTTGCCTCGCTTTTCCAATCTTCTAGTTCCGAAATTCGGGTCTGCGCTTCTGTCATACACGCCCGCTGGGAGCGCAGCTCCTCCATGTTTTCCGTTAATTTATGCTCCATTTCTCTTCGGAGGTCCATGATTTCCTCCTTAATTTCTTTTTTCAGTTCCTCCTTAAGAGCTGCTAAATCCTGTTGTAGCTGTCGCTTGAATTCTCTCAACTCTTCACCCAAACTGGCGATGCCAGCGTTCATGTTGTCGAGTCTGGTGTCCTCCATTTTCTCTGCTGTGGACATCTCGTTTTTTTGGGCTTTGCGTACAGCGGTTTTTCCTGCGTTGTTGGAGAGGAATTCTTCAATTTTACCCTGTTTTTGTCCTTGTGCCCGGTTCCTTCGTGTTTTCATCCCTTGGTTTATTGATTCGTTTATGTCGAGTTGGCCATTTACCGATGATTTTTAATCCGGCTAGGGAGAGCTCTTTGTTTAAGTGTTATGTCTCTCCGCCATCTTCCCGGAAGTCTCCCGCTGCATCATCTTCATGCCCGGCTGCAGCTGCTTTTCCCCGGGGCTCTCAGCGTCACTCCTGTCGGCGTCACTCTCCCACCCAGGCGTCCTGTCGCTGCTCTCAGCACCTTCGTCCCAGGCGCTTCGCTGCGTCGTCTCCATGCCTGGATGTCGCTGCTCTCCCCTGGGGTTCTCATCCTGCATGTTCCCACTCTCCTGCTGAACAGCCTCCAGCTGCAGGGATGACTCCTGTCGCTGCTCTTCCTCTCCACTGTCATCACTCATCGTGCCATCAAACTCACCAGCACTACTGTCCTGTACTGTCCTGAGCTCCTTGGCTGGCCCGCCATCTGCAGTGACCGGGAACTCCACCACTCGCGGCCCCGGTTCCACTTCAGTGCCTATCTGGTAGCCTGGAACTTGCTTTTGGCGCCCAGTTAGTTGTGTGGCTAACTTGCCCATAGACAATGAGTGGGCCATTAGCTTCTTTGAGCTAACTAGCCTAGCTCCCTTTGGCGCCAACACTCCCGCCACCCACAGCTTCGTGGTCCTTGTCTGCTCGGCGTAGTATTCGGTCAGCCACTTGACAGAATCCTCATAACACTCCGTTTCACCCAACATACCGAGAATTCTTCGGCCTTCCGCGCCAAGATGGTGGGCCAGAAGTGCTCGTCGTCATCTCCCATCAAGTCTACTTAAGCCCAGCGCCCTGATATAATCCTTGAACATGGCCTGCCACTTCGACCACAGGATCACTGGCTCACCTGTGTACTCCAGAAATTGTAGTAGTGATGGAGATAGCCCATACACTCCCATAATTTTCTTCTCATCGTCAAAATGTTATGTATGATGGAAGGGAGTCAGAGTCTCTCTTCATGCAGGGAAACAAGCAACCACCCACCTTTATTATCAGAACTATATATACAAGTGGCCGTGCCTGCCTGACGTCACACTGTGGAAGGGTACGGCATCACACACACACACACACACACACACACACACACACACACACTACACAACAGACTTCCATCCCCTCGAGCCTGGACCAGGTCCGTAACTCTCAGGAGTTCCGCTCGGCCTGCAGTGTTGCTGATTGGCACACGGTCCCTCCGTGCCTGTCAGTCTGGCCCCGACTCATTGTAAAGCTGTTGCAGTGGTTGCCGTTGTAGCTCTAGATCCTCCAGCCCACTGTTGCCGAGCTCCGGAGGAAACTGAGGCTAGCTCATCGGCGTCACCCACCAACGCAGGCGCCTCGCCGCCACACTCTACCCTCTTCCACGGCACCCCGAGCGCTGGCAATGAGACTTTCCTGCATCAAACTTGAGTGAGACTGGTCCCGCTTGACCGCTGTGGTGCCCGGTAAATCTTCGGCCCACACAGCGTCGTCCTCCACCACCAGAACTAGACAGTTCCAATGGCCACAAACAGTCCATTCTTCCCCAGCGTTTTCTTTAATGAGAACCCCAGTCCATAAAACAGGTCACAGCCCATGATGTCCTCTTGGGCCGTCACGTGGAACGTGAAGTCAGCCATCACTGCCAACTTGTACCGAGCCGTTAACTTCAGTGTTCCAACTGTGCGCAGTCTGCCACCTCCATAACTGTAGAGCGGTGCTGGGTTACTTCTTATTCTGTACTGGGGGAAAAATTTCCTCACCATGGCCCAATTCAATAATGATCCCTCCGCCCCCATGTTGACCAGCAGCGGCACCTCCTCATCATCCAGCATCACCTTGCAGAACGTGAACCCGTTGGTACTCGGGGACAGTGCATGGACAGTTGTCAGGGCAGATGAAGTTGTTTTTTTCCGTGGGCTCTCTGGCTCGGACACACGACACACCCTGGCATAATGGTTCAAGCATCCACACTTGCTACAGCGCTTTCCTCTAGCCGGGCATTGCCTAGCCTTGTATTGGTGCTTTGCGGACCCACAACCCATACACAAGGGTTTTCTTGGGGCAGAACTTTAGCTGATAGTGTTGGTTTCCGCGTTGTCGTTGGTCGCGCTATCCTTGCTGTCTGGGTCCGCTACTAATGCTGCAGCGGTAAGCCCCAGCTGCCGTTGTGATTGGCACCACTTTAGCTCCGAAGCTAGCTTGTCTGCGGTCTCCACTTGGAGAGCTAGCTCAACAGCCTTGGATAACGTCAGGTCACTCGGCGCCGAGAGTAGCCTAGCTCATAAAGCATTGCTGGTTGTGTGCTCCACCAGCTGGTCACGTACCATTCCCTCCTCCAATGGCCCGAAACAACACCCACTAGCCACCTGCTGCAGGTGGGTGACAAACTGGCGGACAAGCTCACTCACTCGCAGGTGTCGTTGTCGAAACCGAATCCTCAGGACAGTGACGTTGTCCGGGGTGTGGAAATGGCATGCTAGCAACTCGACCACATCCTCATACGAGTCGGTAGCCCCGAGTGTATGCAGGATACGCTGGCCCTCAATCCCCAAATTATGCACCAGAAGAGCACGTGCCCTCAGTCCATCTAGCTTACCCAGGTCAAGCGTCACAATGTAGCCCTGAAAGGCAGCAAACCATCTTGGCCAGGGTGCAGGTGGCATGCCTGGGAGCTCCAGGAAGGGCCGAAGCGGTGAAACACATGCCTCCATCTTCATTCTCGTCACCAAAATGTTATGTATGGAATTACCTTCGTAATCAGAATCAGAATCAGAATCAGAATCAGCTTTATTGGCCAAGTATGCACAACACATACAAGGAATTTGACTTTGGCTAAAAACTTGCTCTCGTTGTTCAGGTGAAGGATTTAAATAAGGATTCAATGACAACCACAGTATGTACAGTAAATTACAGTCTGTCCACGTTTCTATAAAAGGATGCAAATATATACAGGAATATATGCAGTTATTTACTCGGACTAACCACACTTTGCAGAAATATATGAAAAAATATACAATCACACAGTATTTCAATGTGGACTCAGATTCAGTGATATAATGTGAATGAAGTAAAAAGCAGTGTGAGAGTTATGTGCAATGTAATAATGGATGAAAAGTCATGAGTACAGCAACAGGTAGGACTAGGTGAATGTTAGGAGTTCATCAGAGTGATGGCTTGAGGAAAGAAACTGTTCCTGTGACGGGTGGTTTTGACCTTCAGTGATCTGTAACGACGACCAGAAGATAGAAGTTCAAACAGTTTGTGGCCGGGGTGTGATGGGTCAGCACAGATGTTTCCCGCCCGTTTCCTGGTTATGGACCGATATAAGTTCTCAATGGAGGGTAGGTCGGTACCAATGATCCTCTCCGCAGACTTAATGATCCGCTGCAGTCTGGTCTTGTCCTGTTTAGTGGCAGATCCAAACCAGACAGTGATGGAAAAGCAGAGGACAGATTGGATGATGGCGGTGTAGAAGACAACCAGCAGCTCCTGAGGCAAATCAAACTTCTTGAGCTGACGCAGAAAAAACAACCTCTGCTGGGCCTTTTTCCGGACAGTGTCAATATGGGAGGACCACTTCAGGTTCCGGGAGATTGTGGTACCCAGAAACTTGAAGGAGTCCACAGTGGACACTGTGCTGTTGAGGATGGTGAGTGGGGGGAATGAAGGGGGGTGTCGCCTGAAATCCACAGTCATCTCCACCGTTTTGGCTGGGTTAAGTTCAAGATGGTTCTGGCTGCACCAGAGGATCAGCTGCTCCACCTCCCGCCTGTATGCAGACTCATCATCATCCCGGATCAAACCGATGACTGTGGTGTCGTCCGCAAACTTCAGGAGCTTCACCGAAGGGTCCTCTGAGGTGCAGTCGTTGGAGTAGAGGGAGAAGAGCAGTGGGGAAAGGACACATCCTTGGGGGGCGCCAGTACTAATTTTTCGGGAGCTGGATGTAAATCTCCCTAGCTTCACCTGTTGCCACCTGTCAGTCAGAAAGCTGGAGATCCACTGGCAGGTGGAGGGGGGCACCTTGAGCTGGAGGAGTTTCTGATGAAGAATGCCTGGGATGATGGTGTTGAACGCTGAGCTGAAGTCGACAAACAGGATCCTGGCGTACGTCCCTGGGGAGTCGAGGTGTTGCAGGATGTAATGTAGTCCCATATTCACTGCATCATCCACTGACCTGTTTGACCGGTAGGCAAACTGCAGTGGGTCCATCAGGGGGCCTGTGATGACCTTCAGGTGGTTCAGCACCAATCTCTCCAAGGATTTCATGACCACAGAGGTCAGGGCAACAGGTCTGTAGTCGTTTAATCCTGTAATAGAGGGTTTCTTGGGAACTGGAATGATGATGGAGCGTTTGAAGCAGGAAGGCACTTCACGCAGCTCCAGTGATCTGTTAAAGATCCGGGTGAAGATGGGGGCCAACTCGTTGGAGCAGACTCTCAGGCAGGACGGAGACACACCATCAGGTCCTGCAGCCTTCTTGATCTTTTGTCTCTGAAAGACCCGGCGCACCTCCTCTTCACAGATCATTAGTGCTGGTGGGAGGTCAGAGTGGAGGAGGGATGGAGTTCCTGGGGCTGCAGATAATCCTTTTGTGTGGGTGGGAGGTGAGAACTGTAGGTTCTTTTCAAACCTGCAGTAAAAGCTGTTTAGGTCATTAGCCAGCTGGAGGTTTTCCGCAGGGTGGGGGGATGGTCTCCTGTAGTTGGTGATATTCCGTAGGCCTCTCCAGACAGAAGCAGAGTTGTTAGCTGAGAAGTTTTTTTGTAACTTCACACTGTAGCTCCTCTTAGCAAGCCTGGTCTCCTTCGTCAGCATGTTTCTGGCCCGCTTGTACAGAGTCCAGTCACCAGTCCTGTAGGCCTCCTCCTTGGTCTGACGTAGCTGCTTCAGTTTAGGAATGAACCAGGGTTTATTGTTGTTGTATATGCAGAAGGTCTTGGTCTGCACACACATGTCCTCGCAGAAACAGGTGTATGATGTCACAGTGTCAGTGAGTTCATTTAAGTTAATGGCTGCAGCTTCAAAAACACTCCAATCTGTGCAGTCAAAGCAGGCTTGTAACTTCAGCTTTGATTCCTCAGTCCATTTCTTCACAGTCCTTACAACAGGCTTGGAAGTTTTTAGTTTCTGTCTGTATGTTGGAATAAGATGGAGCAGACAGTGGTCAGAAAAACCCAGAGCTGCACGGGGGACGGCATGATAGGCGTTTCTTAAAACTGTGTAACAGTGGTCAAGTGTATTTGTGTCCCTGGTGGGACATTTAATATGCTGTCTGTATTTAGGAAGCTCATTTGTGAGATTAGCTCTATTGAAATCACCCAGAATGATAAGCAGAGAGTCTGGATGTTTTTCCTCCACGTCTGCTATCTGGTCAGCGAGGAGCTGCAGTGCCTCCGTTGTACAAGCAGTAGGCGAGATATAAATTCCGACCAGAATAAATGAGGAGAACTCTCGCGGTGAATAAAAGGGTTTACAGTTTATGAACAGTGACTCTAGGTTAGGGCTACAAAACTTCTTCAACACTGTGACATCAGTACACCAACCTTCGTTTATGTAGAAGCAGATTCCACCACCCTTAGTAATGATGAGGCCAGGTGCACAGTTGAACTCAGCTTTATTAAAGGGGTAATCACACACAATACAGCCACCAGCCAGGGGCATCGGCCAAGAGCCCATTACATGGATGCCCCCTGGCATTTATGGGGCGGTGCAGTGGCGGAAGAGGAAGTGGCCACCGCTACACCACACTTCACAATAAAACATAAAATACAACATCACACTACCCACATCCCATAAGGCTAATGGAGGCTAGCACTACATTAATCTGAATAAATTCTGGGATAAAAAGATTTACCAGTTGAAGGACATGGCCAGTTGTATACACGATGGCCCAGGATAATGACTGAAACTGCATCAGTCCTTAAAAGAAGTTTAATGATCAAACCCATCTTAATTTGGGTCAAATTTTCAAAGCAGCTGTCCAAAAATGCTAACTGGCCTTGGAGGCTCAGTTCAGTCGGGCCAGAGACAGTTCTTATGTCCTGACTGGCTCAACGCTATGAACCTGTTATAGTTACCAAAAGGTCACCCACATCGCTCTGTCTAAATGCCCTTTTTCCAAGGGGCAGAGCTTAACTCAAATTTCACAGCAAAAAAAAAACAAAAAAAAACCAGACATGACACATTTGATTTTGCTCTTGGTATGTTTTGTAAGTCATAAACAACATGTTACAGACATGTTAACAAGAAAAAAAATGATTTTGTCACTTTAAATAAGATCATCTTCAAAGTTTCATCACCAGCAGAGGAATATGAACCGCTCATAAATCCTGCTTTCACCCTCCAGAATAACACCGGGACAAATGTTTGTTTGTCTGCCCTGGCTTGGGCTGTGTGGTAATTTTCTTCAAGCCATGGGTCTCCACATTTGGACATTTCAGGTGTTTTTAGTGCAGTGGCAGCGTACACATAAATATACCCCCAGATCAAACAGATGACACCCGAGGAGGCTCCAAACGTCCTGGAGTCTTTTTAACTCGCTGCGCTCTTTCCATCCCTTTATTTTAGGACAAGACCACGCAGACAGTGTTTGTACTGTGTCCCCCCTCAGATAAAACAGAGTCTTTGCATTCCTTATGAAATGTATCTGTTGAGATTTGGGAGGGGTGGGCGCCAGGTGTTGGGTTACATCAAATCAGAGGGCCCTCCCTTGAAGGAGAGCACGAATTAGATGGGAAGAAGGACAGTTTTCCTTTCAAATTAAAAGAAGTATGTAATTTAACAGGCAATGCTATTGGAATATCGCTAACACAGATGTGATGGAAGCAGGGTTTTGATATCAATGTTTGTGCTTTACCAGCCAAAAAAAAAAAGCTACAGTTACTAGCCATTCAGTATTTTTACTTGCCATGGGATACTTGTACAATGCATTTTTTTCCCTTGGAAACTTGCGAGTTTATTTACCTAAATGCATTTATTCTAATAAATTTGTAA
This sequence comes from Pholidichthys leucotaenia, assembly GCA_020510985.1. Taxonomy (NCBI): domain Eukaryota; kingdom Metazoa; phylum Chordata; class Actinopteri; order Cichliformes; family Pholidichthyidae; genus Pholidichthys; species Pholidichthys leucotaenia. The sequence goes on along the minus strand of CM035842.1, from coordinate 318,015,159 downwards.
ATGTAACCCTTTTCAAATCAATTTTAAGCTTATCCATTTAAATTTTTGACTCTTATTGAGCATTTGTCCGTTTTTCTTGCAAATTTGCATCGTTTTGCTGTAAATTTGCAACTCTTACTGCTACATTTGCATTTCTTGCGAAATACTGTATACTGTCTGGGTACATGTTCATATTCTGCAGGGTAATTTAACAAATCGTAATGCGTGGGTTTACTCCGGGATTTCTCCGGTTTCCTTCCTGCCCTTCAGAGAGAACGGTCGCTTTTTCTTCAGCTCCCTCTTTCACCCTCCTTCACCCTCCCTAACTGAGAATCCCAGCTTGCTGTCTTGTCTGCGTCGCTGTTCTTCTGGCTGAATCTTGATCCAAATGAAAAAATGGATTTGGTGAGCGGCTTTAATAAAATTAACAACTTTTTACATAAATTTGGGCCAGGGGGAGCCCCTATGGAGAGACCCATGGATTGGAACACATGTGTCTGCATGATTCGACTGATGATGTGGAAACAACATCTATCTGGTTTGGCACGATCACAGGATTTTCTGCTGATTGGCTCTGGAGTTTCCTGGTGTATTGAAAATTTAACTAGAAGAGCTAATCAAAGCGGTCCCGGCGTAGCTGCTTCTTCAACAATTCGACTAGACGGGGGACAGCACTAACTGACGGCAAGATTACATGGAAATTACCATCTGGCATGCACTGTAGAGAGATGGACTCTGCCGGACATGCTTCCCATGTTTAGAAGGGAAACATCTGGAGTAGTTTTGGTGCCCTCCAAGAATGGATTTAAAGCCTATGTATGGAAATTATGAACACAGTATTGCAAGAGCTGTAAATTCTATGCTCTCAGTGATCTGTGTTATCAGACCTTGAATTTGGTGCCTTGTTGACTATTTTCCTCCTGGATTAAGACAAAACAGAAGATTGTGCTTCTCTTCATAAACATTCTGGTGTGCTACAATCTGAACTCAGGGACATGTGACTGGCTCAGGAAATTTCCATCTGCCATGCCTCAAGGACATGCTTCCGAGTTTCAGACACTAAGACATAACATCTCGGCTGGGAGAGATTTGTTGCCTCCAGTAACTGATAAACACCCACCTGCATTCAACATACACGAATACACTGATTCACTTATACTGAATTACATCCATTCATTCACTGATCCTCTCTGACTTTGGTTCTGTTGTCTGCTAAATGTGCATTGAGGTTTTTTTTTCCTGCAATCAAAATTTCGCTCACTTACTGAACGAAAATTTGATAAACATGTTTTTTTCTCTCGCCTACTGTGTCATTATCCCTTCTCTTTTTTTTTCTTTCTTCTTTATGACTGGCGCCTAGCGGCTGCCCCGGCCTTGGATGCGCTCTGCAGAGCGTGCCCAAATGCCAAGTCACGTTTCGTTACCTTGTATTCATACATGTGTAATGACAATAAAGTTGAATCTCAATCTCAATCTCAAAAACATGCGTTAGGTTAATTGGCATCAAACTGGGGATTCTAAATTGTCCTTAGGTATGAATGTGAGAGTGAATGGTTGTCTGTCTCTCTGTGTTGGCCCTGCGATGGAGTGGCGATCTGTCCAGGGTGTACCCTGCCTCTTGTCCAAAGATGCTGGGATAGGCTCCAGCACCCCCCACAACCCAAAAAGGATTAAGCGGAAGAAGATGGATGGATGTAATGCTGTTTATTCCATCTAGCTGCAATGCTCCTGCACTGTGCATATCGCTGTACATATGTATATTCATTTACTGCTTTGGCTAACCAGTTCTTATTATCTTGTTGACTATTGCTCTGAGTGCTGCTATCCCTTTGCTGCTGTAATCCTGGAATTTCCCCATTGTGGGACTAATAAAGGCTTATCTTATCTTTTCTAATGTAAATCTCCAATTATCTCTATCTAAATTTACAACTTTTTCCATCAAGATTTTTCACAAATTTGTAACTTTTTTGTAAACTGACTTTAATTCTTGGAAACTTGCAACACTTATCTATGCACATTTTTCTTTTTTTTCCTCTGAAATTTTTGTTATTGTAAATTTGTGTCTTTTCTTGCAACTGTTATTTTTTCTTTTACTACTTCTACAACTGTTTTACATGCAGTCTATATTTGCATTTTTCTCTGAAATTTGCAGGCTTATTCATGTAAATTTGTTATTTCTTCATTTTGTAAATTTTGTGATTTTTTTTCTGAAAGAATCACAAATTTGCACGTTTTTGTGTGTAAATTTTACATTGTTTTTGCAAATTCATGCCTTTTTTCTTCCAAATTGGCACTGTTTTAAAAATAAAGCTGGAAGCGTTTATCATAATTTTGGAGTATATATATACACACACTCATCATCATCTCATCATAGCAGTCTGTCGTGGGCGACAATGACTGTCTCATTTAGGTCTGATCAGATTCCTCCACACAGCTCTGTTCTTAGCCTTCCGCTGCCAGGAACTCCTGTCTATGTCCAACTTCTTCAAGTTTCTTTTTACACTGGAGTGCAGGTGGAGAAACTCCACGTGTACGTGATGATGCACCTTCGAGCCATAATGAACATCTCATGGAAAGACAAGATAACCAACATAGAAGTGTTGAAACGAGCTGGTCTACCATCAATGGAGGATATGCTAATACAGATGAACCTGAGATGGCTCGGACATGTTGAGAGGATGGACCAGCAGCATCTCCCTCGGCAGTAACTCTACTCACAGTTATGCAAGGTCAAACGCAATCAGGGTAGACCAAGGCTCAGATTTAAAGACACACATACACACACACACACACACACACACACACACACACACACACATATATATATATAGTTCCAAGGTTGTCATAGCCAGGAGCGGCACTGGGGTTAAGCTCCCAGTGCTTATAAAATGCTCCTTATGGCGTGCATCTCAAAAAGCCTCTGACAACTAAGTCCAACCCCTAGCCTGCCCGTGTGGTTTAGTTTCTATGCCCGGCAGAACTGCTTTTACTAATAGGAGAAGGGGCGAGGGCGGATTTCTGGCGCCTTAAAACCAGATGCTTCGGGTAGATGGTGGCCCGTTAACCTGGGAAGGTAGCCCATCTAGGGGATGGTAAACCCTGATTTCAAACCTCCGCTGCCTTGCGGCATACCCGGTCACAGGAAAGGCTTCGGAAGTCAACCCTGAGGAAAAATTCGGAGTCGGAGTACCTAAGGCAGTTCTCTGTTGTGCTCAACATCGTTCTGGCAGCTCCTGCGACGGCGCTGGTGCCAAACTGTAGCAGCCCTGCTGTTCCTTTGGATTCATCAGTGACGTGGAGAGGGGGGACATGCTGTATGGGCAACATCTTGTTTTCCATATCTTCCTGCCCAGGCTTGAATCCTACCAATGCCCAACGCTGGAAGGTAGAACACCGGACCACTGGAGAGGACACTCCAGCTTCGCCTTTGGCGTAGACAAAACACGGGGAATGACAGTTACCGGTTATAAGCCACCGCTCAACTGACGTAGAGCGTGGTGCCAGGGGTTGTTCCCGATAGTGGGAGGGATCATCTGATCTCACTGGACAGCTACCGCCCGCCTCAAGCTGGGCAGCCCCCAGCCAATAAGGTGTTGTCCCGCCACAGCCTGCTTTCCTCATTGGGTGCATGGGGATGAGGTGAAGTCCGAACGGCAGGCTGAGAACCTTCGCATCAGGCAAGACAACAAAACAAAAGAGACCAACTCTAAAACTGGGAACTTGGAACGTCCGCACTATGATGACAGGACTCCCTGCTAACCTCAAGGACATCAGCAACACCAGGAAGACTGCCGTCATCAATAATGAGCTGAAGAGACTGGAAGTGGATATCGCCACTCTCCAGGAAACACGGTTGGCTGACGCAGGCACACAGAGAGAAGGACTACACATTCTACTGGCAGGGAAGGGGCAGCGATGAACACAGGGAACACAGAGGGGGCTTCGCAGTGAAGAACACCTTGCTGAAGATGTTGGAACCGGGCAGCAATGGCTCTGCACGACTCCTCACCCTCTGCCTTAACACCACTCAAGGCCCAGTCACCCTCATCAGTGTGTATGCCCCAACACTGACAGCCACACCAGAGGCAAAAGTCGAGTTCTACGAGAATCTCGCAACAACTGTCAGCATTATCCCCAACTCTGAACAACTTATTCTCCTTGGAGACTTCAATGCTAGAGTGGGTGATGACCACGACTCCTGGCCCTCCAGTCTTGGACCATTTGGCGTGGGCAGAATGAACGACAACGGACAGCAGCTGCTCGAGTTCTGCACACATCATGATCTGTGCATCACAAACTCGTTCTTCAAGACCAAGCCCCAACACAAGGTTTCCTGGCGACATCCGCGTTCAAAGCACTGGCACCAGCTGGACTTGATCCTGACCAGGAGCACCTCACTGAAGAACGTGCTAATCACCCGCTCATTCCAGAGTGCAGATTGCGACACAGACCATTCATTGGTGTGTTGCAAGGTCAAGCTGCAGCTGAAGAAATTCCACCGTGCCAGACAGCCTCGAAAGGCACGGATTGACACCAGCAAGATGGCCCAACCAGAACTTGTTGAGCAGTTTGCCTCCACCACTTCTGCAAAGCAGAAGTGGGAAGAGCTGTGAAACATCATCCACCGCACAGCCTTGGCTACTTTTGGGAGGAAGACCTCGAAGTCACAGGACTGGTTTGATGCCAAGTCGACCGTGATGACCCCCTTCATTGAAGCCAAGTGCTCAGCACTTGCTGAGTACAAGAAGTACCCAAACGAGAAGACTCTCCAGATCCTCAGGGCTGTGAGAAGCAAAGTTCAGCAGACTGCTCGGCACTGCGCCAACGAGTACTGGACTCAGCTCAGCCAAGACATTCAAACTGCTGCCATAACAGGGAACATCCGTGGTATGTACGACAGCATCAAGAAAGCACTTGGTCAGGCTCACAGCAAGACGGCCCCCCTCAAATCCTCCACTGGGGAGATGATCACAGAAAAGAACAAGCAGATGGAGAGATGGGTGGAGCACTACTCCGACCTCTACTCCAGACATAACACTGTGACACCGTCAGCCCTTGATTCCATCGATTGCCTGCCATCCATGGATGAACTTGACGCCGAGCCAACCATCGACGAACTCAGCAAGGCTATTGATAGCTTGGCCGCTGGCAAGGCACCTGGCAACGACGGCATACCCCCCGACCTGATCAAGCACTGCAAGACTGCCCTACTGCTGTCATTGCATGACGTCCTCTGCCAGTGCTGGAAGGAAGGTGCTGTACCACAGGACATGAGGGACGCCAAGATCATCACCCTCTACAAAAACAAAAGGGAGAGAAGCGACTGCAACAAGTACAGGGGCATCTTCCTCCTCAGCATTGTTGGCAAAGTCTACGCATGAGTTGTCCTCGTTCGTCTACAGAAGCTTGCCGAACGCGTCTACCCCGAGTCTCAGTGTGGCTTCCGTGCTGGGCGATTGACGGTGGACATGATATTCTCCATCCGCCAACTCCAGGAGAAGTGCAGAGAACAGAACATGCCCCTGTACGTCGCCTTCATCGACCTCACCAAAGCATTCGATCTGGTCAGCAGAGAGGGCCTTTTCAAGATCCTGCCAAAGATAGGATGCCCACCAAAGTTGCAAAGCCTCATCGAATCGTTTCACACCAACATGCAGGGAATGGTGCAGTACGACGGCAACATCTCAGAGCCATTCAATGTACACAGCGGAGTGAAACAGGGCTGTGTACTTGCGCCAACCCTCTTTGGGATTTTCTTTGCTATGCTCCTGAGGCATGCCTTCAGCACAGCAACAGAGGGAATCTACCTGCATACAAGATCTGACGGCAGGCTTTTCAACCTTGCCCGCCTGAAAGCCAGAACCAAAGTACGTGAGGCTCTAATCAGAGATATGCTGTTCGCAGACGACGCTGCAGTCGCGACCCACACACAGCAGGAGCTTCAGACCCTGATGGACCGCTTCTCCCAGGCATGCATGGACTTTGGGCTTACCATCAGCCTGAAGAAGACTAACGTCTTGGCGCAAGGCACGGAAGCACCACCAACCATCACCATCGACGACTATGAGCTGGAGGTCGTGAATCAGTTCACGTACCTGGGGTCCACGATCAGCAGCAACCTCTCCCTTGATACAGAGATCGACAAGAGAATTGGAAAATCAGCCTCCACACTCGCTCGCCTCACCACACGAGTGTGGGAGAATCCCAAACTCTCTGTCAAGACGAAGATGGCAGTGTACAACGCCTGCGTCATCAGCATACTGCTCTATGGGAGTGAGACGTGGACAACATACGCCCGGCAGGAAAAGAGACTGAATTCCTTCCACTTGCGCTGCATTCGCCTCATCCTGGACATATTCTGGCAGGACAAAGTGCCCAACACAGAAGTCCTGTCCCGCGCCGGCCTTCCCTCCATGTTTACTCTACTCAGGCAGCGCAGGCTCTGCTGGCTAGGCCATGTTCACTGTATGGAGGATGGCAGAATCCCCAAAGATGTCCTCTACGGAGAACTGGTGACTGGCAGGAGAGACGCTGGCTGCTCACAGCTGCGCTTCAGAGACGTCTGCAACACAGAGCGCTGGGAGGACCTCGCAACGGACCGCTCCAAATGGAGAAGCACCCTGACCAAACAGCTCAAGGCGGGTGAAGAGAAACTGACTGCTGCAGCAGATGAAAAAAGGACCCGCAGGAAGAACCGCCACAGACCCAGCAGCACGGAGACCATCCACAAGTGCGACCTGTGTGACAGGGACTGCCATTTGCGCATCGGCCTGTTCAGCCACAGGCGGTGCTGTTCCAGCAGAGTAGACATCTAGGATTCTCTTCCATGGTCATCATAGACCGACGGAGGCCGATGATTGATATATATATATAGATATAGATAGATAGGTAGATAGATTATGGAAGTCAGGTTATTTCGCACCTCAGACAGAGACAATGAATACACATGGGAGAACAATGCCCAAGAGGGTGAGAGGGGGTTGAATGAAGTGTAGTGTAAATATCATGCTGTGTATGAGGAAGTGCCTTGAAGCTTGTGAAGGTGACTTTCTATATAGAGAGGAGTGCTTGCTGTAACCAGTCAGTCTGCTCTGTGCTTGTAAGATGTGAGTGTGTAATAAATCGTCTGACATGAAGCTGCCTCTTCATTTACACACTCCACACTGGTGACCCAAGACGTATTATGGAACACGAGGCGAGAACCCCGGAGCCGGCCCGGTCGGGAAGCCCCAGAGACGCAGCAGCCATTCCACAGACAGCCAGGACTGGAACCCCCAGCAACGCGTGTGCAGTTTCAGTCAAGCTACCGGATTTCTGGCAGCACAACCCGTGCTCTTGGTTCCACCACACCGAGGCCCAGTTCGCCCTCCGGGGAGTAACAGCAGATGACACCAACTTCTACCATGTGGTAGCAGCGCTGGACTCCCGCACAGCCCAGCAGGTAGCGAGCCTGCTCGATCAGCCACCAGCCAGCAACAAATATGAGGCGCTCAAGGCTGCGCTCACCCGGCACTACACGCTCTCAGAATGTGAGAGAGCGGAGAGGCTCCTGGCACGGACCGAGTTAGGAGATGGGTCGGCCGTAGACCTGATGGAGAAGATGCTGGCGTTAACGGGCACGGACCACGGGCACTTTCTGTTTGCCCACCTTTTCCTCCGGAACCTTCCAACAGTGGCGAGAGCGGTTCTGGCCAATTCGCCGTTGCTGGCCGCGTGTGACTACTGTGTGCTAGTCCAGGAGGCGGACCGGATCATCCTCATCACCAGGGCGATCACAGTCAACGCGGCAGCGGCGGAGCCCAGCGAGACGACCAGAGGAGGCGAGGAGCCACCGACGGTAGCAGCAGCGGGGGCCAAGGAGCGCCAGAGAGACATGCTCTGTTTCTACCACCGCCGCTTCGGAGAGAACGCACGCAGATGTGCGCCACCGTGCCAATTCAAGCGCTTGGGAAAACGCCGAGGCCGGCGGTCGGTAGCAGCTGCGACCCTCGGTGAAGAGAACAAGCTGCTCTACTTGACGGACGCGTGCTCGGGGATGCGTTTCCTCGTGGACACCGGAGCCCAGAAGAGCTTCATCCCGCTGACCTACGCTGACCAGCTGGCAGGACCTAGCGGCCCCCTGATGTTGGCAGCAAACGGCTCGGAAATTAAGACCTTTGGTGAGAGGACACTGATCTTATCTCTACACGGCCTTACATACGAGTGGACTTTTGTCGTAGCAGCACTGAATTACCATATCCTGGAGGCTGATTTTCTGTGTGCACATGGTTTACTGGTTGATGTTGCTAACAGGCGCCTGGTTAATGCACTGTCCTTTGACTCTCTCCCCTGTATAGCTCGAGTGACCCAGCCAACAGCACAAGCCAACGTCACAGCTCCAGGTAGTAAGTTCCACGCACTGCTCACTCAGTTCCCAGCACTCACGGTCCCGATGTTTTCGGCGGCCATCGCTAAACACGGGGTGGAGCACTTTATCACCACCACCGGACCGCCCGTTTTTTCAAGACCTCGGCGCTTGAATGCAGCTAAACTGGCCAGAGCGCGCCAGGAGTTCACCAACCTGGAAAGGTTGGGCATCATTAGGCGTTCGAACAGCCCATGGGCATTCCCGCTACATATGGTCCCTAAGGCTGAGGGATCGTGGCGCTGTGCAGTGATTTCCGCAGGTTGAACAACGCCACAGCACACGACCGCTACCCGATTCCCCACATACAGGATTTTTCCGTCCACCTCGCCGGAGCACGCATTTTTTCCAAAATAGACCTGGTCCGCGGTTACCATCAAGTCCCAGTGCGCGCTGAGGACGTACCCAAAACAGCGGTCATAACTCCGTTCGGTTTATTCGAGTTTCTGCGCATGCCATTCGGGTTGAAAGGCGCGGCACAGACGTTCCAGCGCATGATGGATGCAGTGCTGCGTGATCTCCCATTTGTGTTCGTCTACCTCAGTGCTTCTCAATTATTTTTTGCAAAGCCCCCCCTAGGAAAGAGAAAATATTTCGCGCCCCCCCCAACTCGCCGCAGTGACTATAAATAAGATCATTATCTATAAAAATTGTATAAGTATACCTAAAATTGTATCCTTTTTAACATTAACAAAAGAAAAAAGCAATATAAATCAACTTTCAACAAATATTAACTTTATTTTGCCACACAGAAACCCTGTTATAGTCTAAAACAGAAAAAAAAAAACTTAAAGTGCATCAAAGTGCCTGAAATAAAAAATATGTCAATCCTTATTTAAACTAGAAACATTTTTGACCAACTGAACCATTTGATGCTGAGAAAAATAATTCAATCAATAAATAATATTAAATGTAAATTGATCTGGAACATTAACACAGGAGAACCAATATATTTAACATTTTAGTCTGACCTCCTCATGGATCGTCACCTTATCGTGGTGGGGGGGTTTGCGTGCCCCAGTGATCCCAGGAGCTATGTTGTCCGGGGGCAATTTGCCTCTGATAGGGTCTCCCAAGACAAACTGGTCCTGGGTGAAGGGCCAGACTAAGAACGATCCAACAGACTCTCATGATAAATTGTATATCAAGGATTCAGTGTACCCCGCCCGGTATGGGGTTACCGGGGCCCCACCCTGGAGCCAGGCCTGGGGGAGGGGCTCGAAGGCTAGCGTCTGGTGGCCGGGTTTCCACCCATGGGACCCGGCCGGGCTCAGCCCGAAGGAGTTACATGGGTCCGCCCTCCAGTGGGTTCACCACCTGCAGGAGGGATCATGGGGGTCCGGTGCTATGTGGATTAGGTGGCGGTCAAAGGCGGAGACCTTGGCGGACTGATCCCAGGCTTTCTAAACTGGCTTTTGGTACGTGGAATGTCACCTCTCTGGTGGGGAAGGAGCCTGAGCTGGTGTATGAGGTTGAGCGATACCGGCTAGATATAGTCGGCCTCACCTCAACACACAGCTCCGGTTCCGGAACCAGTCTCCTGGAGAGGGGCTGGAGCTTGGCCTTTTCTGGAGTTGCCCCGGGCGAGAGGCGACGAGCAGGGGTGGGTATTCTTGTATCGCCCCACCTTGCTGCCTCTATATTGGAGTTTTCCCCGGTGGACGAAAGGGTTGCTTCCCTACGCCTTCGGGTTGGGAAACGGGTCCTGACCATCATTTGTGCCTATGCACCAAATGATGTTTCAGAGTACCCACCCTTTTTGGAGTCTGTGACTGGGGTGCTGGAGGGTACTCCTCCTGGAGACTCCATTGTCCTACTGGGGGACTTCAATGCGCATGTGGGCAACGACAGTGAAACCTGGAGAGGGGTGATTGGGAGGAACGGCCTGCCCGATCTAAACCCGAGTGGTGTTCAGTTATTGGACTTCTGTGCTAACCACAGTCTGTCTATAACGAACACCATGTTCAAGCGTAAGGGTGTCCATATGTGCACCTGGCACCAGGACACCCTAGGTCGCAGGTCGATGATCGATTTTGTTATCGTATCATCAGACCTGCGACCGTATGTCTTGGACACCCGAGTAAAGAGAGGTGCAGAGCTGTCAACTGATCACCACCTGGTGGTGAGCTGGATCCGATGGCAGGGGAGGAAGCCATTCAGACCTGGTAGACCCAAACGTATAGTGAGGGTGTGCTGGGAGCGTCTGGCTGAGGCCCCTGTCCGGGAGGTCTTCAACTCCCACCTCCGGAAGAACTTCAACCACATTCCGAGGGAGTCTGGAGACATGGAGTCTGAATGGGCCATGTTCTCCACCTCTGTTGTTGAAGCGGCGGCCCAGAGCTGCGGCCGCAAGGTGGTCGGTGCATCTCGTGGTGGCAACCCCCGAACCAAGTGGTGGACACCAGTGGTGAGGGGGGCCATTAAGCTGAAGAAGGAGTCCTATCAAGCTTGGTTGGCTTGTGGGACTCCTGAAGCAGCTGAGGTGTACCGGCAGGCCAAGCAGAGTGCAGCTCGGGTGGTTGCTGAAGCAAAAACGCGGGTATGGGAGGAGTTTGGTGAGGCCATGGAACAAGACTTTCGGTCGGCTTCAAAGAGATTCTGGCAAACTGTTCGGCGGCTCAGGAGGGGAAAGCAGCTCCCCGTCCACACTGTGTATGGTGCGGATGGGACACTGTTGACTTCAACTGGGGATATCGTCGGGCGGTGGAAGGAATACTTCGAGGATCTCCTCAATCCCACTGATACGCCTTCCACAGAGGAAGCAGGGTTTGGGGACGAGGGGGATGACTCGCCTATCACAGGGGCTGAGGTCGCCAAGGTGGTTAAAAATCTCCTTGGTGGCCGGGCCCCGGGGGTGGACGAGATTCACCCTGAGTACCTCAAGGCCCTGGATGTTGTTGGGTTGTCATGGTTGACACGCCTCTGCAACATTGCGTGGAGGTCGGGGGCAGTGCCTTTGGCATGGCAAACCGGGGTGGTGGTTCCTCTCTTCAAAAAAGGGGACCGGAGGGTGTGCTCCAACTTTAGAGGGATCACACTCCTCAGCCTCCCTGGGAAGGTCTATGCCAAGGTACTGGAGAGGAGAGTCCAGCCGTTGGTCGAACCTCGGATTCAGGAGGAGCAATGTGGTTTTCGTCCTGGCCGTGGGACATCGGACCAGCTCTTTACCCTCTCGAGAATTCTTGAGGGTTCGTGGGAGTTTGCCCAACCAGTTTACATGTGTTTTGTGGACTTGGAGAAGGCATTTGGCCGCGTCCCTCGTGGATTTTTGTGGGGGGTGCTTCGGGAGTATGGGGTATCGGGCTTGTTGTTACGAGCTATTCGGTCTCTGTACGACCGTTGTGAGAGTTTGGTTCGTATTGCCAACACTCGGTCGGAGTCATTCCCAGTGAGAGTTGGACTCCGCCAGGGCTGCCCTTTGTCACCGATCCTGTTCATAATTTTTATGGACAGGATTTCTAGGCGCAGCCAGGGAATGGAGGGTGTCATGCTTGGTGACCACAGGATCTCATCTCTGTTGTTTGCAGATGATGTTGTCCTGTTGGCTTCATCCAGCAATGACCTACAGCTCTTGCTGGGACGGTTTGCCGCTGAGTGTGAAGTGGCTGGGATGAGAATCAACACCTCCAAGTCAGAGTCCATGGTCCTCAGCCGGAAAAAGGTGGATTGTCCTCTCCGGGTTGGGGACAGGCTCCTGCCCCAAGTGGAGGAGTTTAAGTATCTTGGGGTCTTGTTCACGAGTGAGGGGAAAATGGAGCGAGAGATCGACAGACGGATTGGAGCAGCATCTGCAGTGATGCGGACGTTGTACCGGTCTGTTGTGGTGAAGAGGGAGCTTAGTTCTAAGGCAAAGCTGTCGATTTACCAGTCAATCTACGTTCCTACTCTCACCTATGGTCACGAGCTTTGGGTAATGACCGAAAGAACGAGATCGCGGATACATGCGGCTGAAATGAGCTTTCTCCGTAGGATTGCTGGACTCACCCTCAGAGATAGGGTGAGGAGCTCAGTCATCCGGGAGAGGCTCAGAGTAGAACCGCTGCTCCTCCACATTGAAAGGAGTCAGTTGAGGTGGTATGGGCATCTGATTAGGATGCCTCCTGGACGCCTCCCACTTGAGGTGTTTCAGGTACGTCCCACTGGGAGGAGACCCCGGGGCAGACCCAGGACTTGGTGGAGAGACTATGTCTCCCAGCTGGTCTGGGAACGCCTTGGTATCCCCTCTGAAGAGCTGGAGCAGGTGGCTGGGGAGAGGGAAGTCTGGGCTTCTCTGCTTGAACTGCTGCCTCCGCGACCCGGACCTCCGGAAAAGCGGTAGAAGATGGATGGATTTTAGTCTGAAGAAAAAGGTAGAAAAAGGCAGTATCAACTCCTCTGCAATTGTGTGGGGTTTTTTGCACTGCGCAATTTGGTGCGCCACTTTAAATGATGCTGAAAGTGCTCGCTGGTTTACTGATGTAGCGTTCACAAAGTGGGATGATTGTTGGCCGTACTCCGCACGTTTTCACTGAAAAAAATCAAGCGGCTTATCAACGTGTTGAGGATGTAATGTCTGTAGGTGACGTCTTAATTTATTTGGCTTCATGCTGTCCGCTGCCAACACTTTCAGACACAGTGAACACACCGGTCTTTCCTCGTCTCCCACCGTAGTCAGAGTGAAGCCAAGCGCCAGATAAGCTTCGTCATATTTCCTCGTCTTAGCTTTTGGGAGACTTTCATTTGTCTCTTTACCTGTGTCTCTCTCCGCCTTTCTTTTCGTTGCTGTTAAATATTTCTCCATGGTGTCTCTCGAGGGGTTTGTTGACAGCAATTTAAAAAGTTTTAAACTCCCGCACAGACTTTGACAATGAGAGCGCCACTGCACCACCTGCTGCCGTGGATGTGCAATTACACTTTACACGGCAAAAGCAAAGCCTGTTCCCCGGGGTCACACGCGCCCCCCCCCCGGCATCGCATCGCGCCCCAGGACTGGTCTACCTGGACGATATCCTGGTAGCCAGTGCGTCCGAAGACGAACACGAAACCCACCTCAGTCGGTTTTCCGGAGGTTGGAGGAGCACGGGTTAATAATCAACCCGGCAAAATGCCAGTTCGGCGTGACAGAGATTGATTTTTTGGGGCACTGCGTCTCTCTGGAAGGAGCAATCCCGCTGCCTGAAAAAATGCGCGCCATGGCGGATTTTCCCCAGCCTCAGACGGTCAGGGCGCTGCAGGAATTTTTGGGGATGGTGAACTTTTATAACCGTTTCCTTCCCCGCACAGCGCAGCTCATGCAACCATTGTACGCCGCGCTCAAGAGACAGAAACCCGCGGATAGGGTCGAATGGACCCCGGAGCGAGAGCGGGCATTCTCGGAGGTTAAAGCAGCCCTGGCAAACGCCGCACTGCTGGCGCATCCGGACCCGGCGGCCCAGATAGCGCTCACCACCGACGCTTCAGGTGTGGCCATAGGGGCTGTCGTAGAGCAGCAGCGCGTTGCCGGGGCTTGGCAGCCGCTCGCTTTTTTCAGCAGATCTTTGTGCGACAATGAACGTAAATACAGCGCGTTCGACAGGGAGTTGCTGGCTTTCCACCTGGCCATACGCCACTTCCAGTTCTGGCTGGAAGGGCGCAGCTTCACCACGTTCGTGGATCACAAGCCACTAACGTTCACGATGGCCAAGGTTTCAGAGCCGTGGTCGGGCCGGCAGCAGAGACAGCTGGCCGTGATCTCAGAGTTTACTACCGATATTCAGCATGTGTCGGGTAAACTGAATGTGGTGGCGGACTGCCTCTCTCGCACCGTGGCGGCCCCGGTCTATGTGGGGATAGATTACGCAGCCATGGCCGCGGAGCAGATTAGCGATGCAGACGTGCGCGTGCTCCAGTCTGGACCAACAGGGTTAAGGCTGGAGAGCAGGGTGCTGCAAGACGGCATGCCCCTCCTAATCTGCGATGTCTCCATGGGTCGCCCGCGTCCGGTGGTCCCGGTCGCGTGACGCCGCCGCGTGTTTGAGTCGTTCACACTCTGGCGCACCCAGGGGTGCGCGCGTCGGTCAAAATGGTGGGAGAGAAGTTTGTGTGGCCGAGCCTACACAAACAAGTAAAAGAGTGGGCTGCAGCCTGCGTGGCCTGCCAACGAGCCAAGGTACACAGACACACGAAGGCTCCCTTGGAGCCGTTTCGGGTACCGGCTAAGAGGTTCGACCACGTTCACGTGGACCTCGTGGGCCCCCTCCCGCCATCACAGGGGTGCACGCACCTCCTGACAGTGATGGACTGCACCACGCGCTGGCCAGAAGCAGTCCCACTGGCGGCAACCACGTCCGCAGACGTAGCACGCGCTTTTTTAACGGCATCGGTGGCGCGTTTTGGAGTCCCGTCGGACATTACGTCCGACAGGGGCCCTCAATTTGTTTCTGAACTCTGGTCCGAGATGGCCTGCAGCCTGGGTGTTACAATTCATTGCACAACCGCATACAACCCACAGGCCAACTGGTTGTGCGAGCGTTTTCATAGATCACTGAAAGCAGCACTCAGGGCTTCACTGACGGATGCAAATTGGGTGGACAGGTTGCCGTGGGTTTTATTGGGGTTGTGCTCCGCGCCAAAAGAAGATCTGGAAGCTTTCCCTGCAGAGCTGGTTTTTGCGCAGCCCCTAAGGCTGCCCGGGGAATTTCTGCCAGATAATCCCGCGCTGGACAGCTGCCTGTCTCAGCTTTTGCAGCGTAGCGCAAACACAGGCACGCTGCAGGGCCCGGCCCACCACTGTTTTCCGCGTGTTTTCGTGCCTAAAACTTTGAAGAACGCGGAGTTCGTGTTCGTCAGACACGACGCCCACCGCCCTCCATTGCGCCCACCCTGTGATGGACCGTTCAGAGTGTTGGAAACAGGGGATAAGCATTTTGTGCTAGACTTGGGGGGTAGACGGGAGAAAATTGGCATAGACAGACTCAAACCTGCCTTTGTAGTGGCGGATGAGCAAGTGCTGTTGGCGAGGGCCCCTCGGCATGGAAGACCCCCACGGAGAACTCCCCAGGGGAACGATTTATCAGAGCAGCCACATGGACAGAGCGGCCCCCCCCCTCACCATGGCTCACCCGCAGTCGGACACACCTTCAGCAGCCCCCCACCGGCACAGCAGCGCCACGGAGGCAGTAAACCCCAGTTACAGCAGATATGGGAGGAGACTGAAGGCGAAACAGCATGTGGACTGATATTCTATTGTTCTATCTAAGATGCCGGGGTGGTGGTGGTATGGAAATCAGGTTATTTCACACCTCAGACAGAGACAATGAATACACATGGGAGAACAATGCCCAAGAGGGTGAGAGGGGGTTGAATGAAGTGTAGTGTAAATATCATGCTGTGTATGAGGAAGTGCCTTGAAGCTTGTGAAGGTGACTTGTTATATAGAGAGGAGTGCTTGCTGTAACCAGTCAGTCTGTTCTGTGCTTGTAAGATGTGAGTGTGTAATAAATCATCTGACATGAAGCTGCCTCTTTATTTACACACTCCACAATATATGTACACACACACACACACACACACACACATACATACACACACACATATACAGTATATATATACAGTGATCCCTCGCTACTTCGCGCCTCACCTTTCGCGCCCTCAGTGCATCGCGGATTTTTCAAAAATATTCATCAAAAATTCAAAATTGAGAAAAAATGGGCGGGCGCTAGCAGAAGGCAGGGAGACTACATTAGAACATCAGGTATCAACACGGAGAGCCCACACAACTCAAAATCCATCTCTCTATTCGCTGTTCTCGTGTTGGCTCGGCTCAGGAATCTCGCAAGCTGATTGGCCGAGACGTTTTACCCAGCTTCTCTCCCTGCCGAGCGCCTATACCCAGCGAAGGAAGACCGCATTCATTGTTCTTTATCGCTCGTGTTGCTTAGTTTCGCCGCGTGGAACTTTTCGCTGTTCTCTTGTGCCTTTTTGTGCGAAATAGTCTTCCCGTCGAGCCACTACGCCGCCTCCTGCAGCTTCTCCAGCTCTATCGGAAGCTGCCCTTGATGATCCTGCGCTTCTAGCACCTGACGATGAGGCGTCACCTGAGGAGCAGTAAAGCTCTCATTAACCTGTGCAGTAAATCATCTTCATCTTGAGTTACGTATCTTGTTATAAGAATAAAAGAGTTCTAAAAACACATTTATGTACACTTTATTTACATCTACGTATGTATGTACACTTACACACACACGTATCATATGAGAGAGAGAGTGAGAGAATGAACGTACGTATTATTTATGGGTGACGTCATTAGGGGTGACGCTACTTCGCGGTTTTTCACTTTTCGCGGTCGGTTCTGGAACCCATTAACCGCGATAAGTGAGGGATCACTGTATATATATATATATTTGGACTGGGCGATCCGATGACAAAATTTGTTATATCGATACATTCACCTATGTACGATACAAAAAATGTTTTTATCTTGAAGCTCAAGCCTTTTAGCAGCTGTCAGCTTCTCTCTCCTCACACAGGTGCTTTCCCCGCCTCCCTACGCTGTGTTTCATTTCAGGGTTATTGCCAGGTCTGTTTTTTTCCCGCAATTTTGTTCTTTAGAAACTGTTTCTTTTGAGCCCGTTTCAGTGAAGCAGAGAGGCTTGTTTTTCTCTGCACAATCTGGCAACACAAGCAGAGTGTGGGGAGAGAGGGAAAAAATTAAATGACACACAGCGGCTGCAGTGCAGCAGACTTGAACCAAAGGAGAAAAAAAAAGACCAGCTCTGAAGGTAAAAATTGAACAAAACATAGTTCTGTGCAAATTATGTCACATTACCACTAATTCATTTCCCCACTTGAGATGCCATCCACTATAATAGGAAGAATGCATTAAGAGCTGCTCTCAACATCCCAGGTAGCCCGTGTAGAAAAAAAAAATAATGGAACCAGCTGTAAGAAAATGATTATATGGATTTTATCTTATATAACAAAAGTGCAAAATAGAAAGAGATCACAACTATGGTCACAAATTATACTGCCAAAGACATGGCCCTTATTGTTAAAAACATGACCAAACAGAAAAAGTGGACTTTAATTTATATGGTTTTAAAATCTTTTTCTAGAATTCTTGCTTAATGCACTTTTTATTGTGTTGAGTCCTTTTTTTTGTTTTGTTTGTAATGATTTTATTACAGGTCATAAATTAAGGCCTACCATTATTTATTTTTGATTGGTTGCAAATTTATGACTGGGGTTATCTGACTGGTTCAATCAAGTTTGCTAAATTTAATTTTATTTTATACCCCCCTTGGCTAATTCCTTAATTCCTTCGCATGCAATTTAAAACAATGCAGTACATGGGTCTGTTTCTATTATCATGCCAGTGTCATTTTATGCAAAGGTTTTACATTCATACAGTGGTTTGGAGGAGCTCTCATTCAACATACGCAACATAGCCATTCAACATACGCAGCGGAGTGAAACAGGGCTGTGTACTTGCGCCAACCCTCTTTGGGATTTTCTTTGCTATGCTCCTGAGGCATGCCTTCAGCACAGCAACAGAGGGAATCTACCTGCACACAAGATCTAACGGCAGGCTTTTCAACCTCGCCCGCCTGAAAGCCAGAACCAAAGTACGTGAGGCTCTAATCAGAGACATGCTCTTCGCAGACGACGCTGCAGTCGCAACCCACACACAGCAGGAGCTTCAGACCCTGATGGACCGCTTCTCCCAGACATGCAAGGACTTCGGGCTTACCATTAGCTTGAAGAAGACTAACGTCTTGGCGCAAGGCACGGAAGCACCACCAACCATCACCATCGTCGTGAATCAGTTCATGTACCTGGGGTCCACGATCAGCAACAACCTCTCCCTTGATACAGAGATCGACAAGAGGATTGGAAAATCAGCCTTCACACTCGCTCGCCTCACCACACGAGTGTGGGAGAATCCCAAACTCTCTGTCAAGACGAAGATGGCAGTGTACAACGCCTGCGTCATCAGCACACTGCTCTATGGGAGTGAGACGTGGACAACATACGCCCGGCAGGAAAAGAGACTGAACTCCTTCCACTTGCGCTGCATTCGCCACATCCTGGACATATCCTAGCAGGACAAAGTGCCCAACACAGAAGTTCTGTCCCGCGCCGGCCTTCCCTCCATGTTCACTCTACTCAGGCAGCGCAGGCTCCGCTGGCTAGGCCACGTTCACCGTATGGAGAATGGCAGAATCCCCAAAGACGTCCTCTACGGAGAACTGGCGACTGGCAGGAGAGACGTTGGCCGCCCACAGCTGCGCTTTAGAGACGTCTGCAAGAGAGACATGAAGGCCCTGGAGATCAACACAGAGCGCTGGGAGGACCTTGCAACGGACCGCTCCAAATGGAGAGGCACCCTGACCAGACAGCTCAAGGCGGGTGAAGAGAGACTGACTGCTGCAGCAGATGAAAAAAGGACCCGCAGGAAGAACCGCCACAGACCCAGCAGCACGGAGACCACCCACAAGTGCAACCTGTGTGACAGGGACTGCCATTCGCGCATCGGCCTTGTTTCAGCCACAGGCGGTGCTGTTCCAGCAGAGTAGACGTTTAGGATTCTCTTCCATGGTCATCATAGACCGACGGAGGCCGACGTGTATCACAATAAAACCCTAAATGTATAGCAATACGTGTTAAAAGCCATATTGCCCAGACCATATATATATATATATATATATATATATATATATATATATATATATATATATATATATATATATATATATATATATATATATATATATATATATATATATATATATATACAGTATATATATACACACACACACACACTTATATATATATACACTACCGTTCAAAAGGTTGGGGTCACCCAGACAATTATTTTGTGTTTTCCATGAAAAGTCACACTTATTTACCACCATGAGTTGTAAAATGAATAGAAAGTATAGTCAAGACATTGACAAGGTTAGAAATAATGATTTGTATTTGAAATAATATTTTTTTCCTTCAAACTTTGCTTTAGTCAAAGAATCCTCCATTTGCAGCAATTACAGCATTGCAGACCTAACATGATTGCACAAGGGTTTTCTAATCATCCATTATCCTTCTGACGCAATGAGCAAACACATTGTACCATTAGAACACTGGAGTGATAGTTGCTGGAAATGGGCCTCTATACACCTATGTAGATATTGCACCAAAAACCAGACATTTGCAGCTAGAATAGTCATTTACCACATTAGCAATGTATAGGGTGTATTTCTGATTAGTTTAAAGTTATCTTCATTGAAAAAAAGTGCTTTTCTTTCAAAAATAAGGAAATTTCTAAGTGACCCCAAACTTTTGAACGGTAGTGTATATATAAATAATTAAGAAGCAATTTTGAATAAGTTGATTTTATTTCATGCATCAGTACAGGCTCACTATTTGGCAAGTAACAGGTTTCCATTTTCCTATCACATATAACAGTTTTTTCACCTTCATAAAGCATTTATTATCTAATTATTAATCTACCCATAAACTATTAACCCTTCATTAGGGTCATCCTAATGAAGGGTTAATAGAAGGGCTTTTGTTACCCCCTTGCAGCAAAAATTTAAAACAAAACCAAAATAATCATAATATACTGCCCTATATATTCATTTTAGTGAGTTCTGGGAGGTCACATTGCACAAAAATGGGATCTGTCTATCATTACTGCTGATACCATAGCCATACTGATTATTTTAAGTCTGCAGTGAGCATATGGGCATGGCTTTTTTCTGTTTTTAAAGAGGATGTGACAACCAAAGCTGAACTTTATCATTCCACCCAACTCTATAGTAATGTAATACTGACCATAATATGCAACTTATATTTATGGAATGATATGGAAGCTTAGAGCAGCCATGGTCATTTGACTACTATCATTTTTTCATTGTTGTTTCTCATGTCCATGACAAATGCTTTATCACAAGATAACTGCTTCTTTTCTCAAGACTACAAAATAGAATATTGTGGGAATCGTGAAATGAAGACACTGAATGATTCCATAATTCAGGTTTATTTCACATAGTCACATCCCCATCAGTCTCTGAGTAGAAAATGAGAGACCGATTGCAGTCAGGTCCCTTCTATTTATATCAGTCACAACAAAGGGAACAATACACTTCCTAGTCACACTTCCCTCCAGACAATAACCCCCCTTCAGTGTCCTTCGGCCCCCCTCTGGTCCCGGGGGGTCAGGAAGCCCTTTTCACTCCTCTGCTGCCGTGTCTGCCTGTCCTGGTATCTTTCCACAGGCGGCTCAGATCCATTGTCCCTCTCCAAGGCGTGAGGTCAGCACAGATGTAATCTCAAACTTCTCTTTGGCTTACAATATGCAGATATGAATATATGTCAGCCACAGCCCCCCCCAAACGCCGAAGAATGGTCATAAATTCGGGTTTCAAAAAAAAAAAAATTAACACCGGATGGTCTTAATGGTACAACTGCGCTACATGCTCACATTAAAGGGAAATTCAGGTTCACATCAACAGTACAGCTTACACAGTATGATCACTTAGCGTTTCAGTGATAACTCTCACAGCATAGTCAATACAACCTGATTAAGAATTCAATGATAACACCAACAGCACAGTTTGTACCACATTATTCCATCACATATCAGTCTGCACGTCATCTGAGTTTCAACCGTCTTCCGAATCTGCTGTATGCAGGTTTCGCCATCTTAGCGGCGCTGTCCTGTGAGGCATCTGCAGTCTGAGGAAGAGAATGGTTATTTGGCCCCTGTGGGGGAGGCGAGCTGTGGCCCTTGGTGGGTCTACCCCTGAGCGGCGCTCTCGCCACCCGTACAGACTCATCGTCCATCACAAAAGCAGGCTTAAGTCTGTCAATACTGACTGTCTCCTCCCTGTCTCCTAAATCTAGCACAAACTGCTTATCACCAGTTTCCAGCACTCTAAAAGGCCCGTCATAAGGTGGACGGAGTGTTGATTTTGCAGCGTCATGTCTAACAAAAATGAACTCCGCATCCTTTAAAGCCTGGGGCACAAAAACCCGCGGGAACGTGTGATGAACGGGGCCGGGGAGCATCTCTGTCTCCGCGCCGCTTGGTGGTCTGAGGGAGGGGAGGCGCTCCGGCCCTGCATGCTCCGGTAAAAATTCGCCGGGCAGCCTGAGAGGCTGTGCAAAAACTAGCTCCGCTGGGGAGGCATCTAGATCCTCCTTGGGCGCTGAACGCAACCCTAATAAGACCCATGGTAGTTTATTTACCCAATCTCCATCCGTAAGCGATGCTCTGAGGGCTGCCTTCAACGACCTATGAAAACGCTCGCATAAACCATTAGCCTGTGGGTGATACGCGGTAGTGTGATGGAGCGTCGTTCCCAGGCTGCTGGCCATCGCCGACCAAAGCTCAGAGACAAACTGGGGGCCTCTGTCTGACGTTATGTCCGACGGAACCCCAAAACGCGCTACCCAGGCCGTTAAAAAAACTCGAGCCACTTCTGCGGCTGTGGTTGAGGTTAAATGGACCGCCTCTGGCCAACGCGTGGTCCGGTCTACCATTGTCAAAAGATGCGTGAAACCGTGCAACAATGGTAGTGGGCCTACGAGGTCGATGTGCACGTGGTCGAACCTTCTGGCCGGAATTTTGAACGGTTTTAACAGAGCTTT
This sequence comes from Pholidichthys leucotaenia, assembly GCA_020510985.1. Lineage (NCBI taxonomy): Eukaryota > Metazoa > Chordata > Actinopteri > Cichliformes > Pholidichthyidae > Pholidichthys > Pholidichthys leucotaenia. The sequence continues at coordinate 317,993,171 of CM035842.1, read as the reverse complement.
AGTGTGCTTATGGATTTTGGCCCGCTGGCAGGCCATGCAGGCTTTTGCCCACTCTTTCTTGCTTGCACAGGCTCGGCCAAACAAATTTCTCTGCCACCATTTTCACAGAAGCGCGCGCTCCCGGGTGCGCGAAGGAGTGAACTGAGTCAAAAACGCGGCGGCGCCACGCAGCTAGAACTACCGGACGCGGCCGCCCTGTTGATACGTTGCAGATTAAGGGGGTCATACTGGTTTGCAAAATCCTGCTCTCCAGCCTTAACCCTGTTGGTCCGGACTGGAGTGCGCGCACGTCCGCATCTGAACTCTGCTCTGCAGCCATAGCCGTGTAATCGATCCCCACGTGAACTGGGGCCGCATGCGCTTCCGCGTTGTTGTTACGCTCCGCCTCCGCGGGAGCTTGCTCCCTGTCCGCGCGCACCGGTGCTGCGACCGCGCGGGACAGGCAGTCTGCTACCAGATTGAGCTTACCCGCTACGTGTTGTATGTCCGTGGTAAACTCCGAGATCGCGGCCAGCTGCCTCTGCTGCCGACCTGACCAAGGTTCTGATACTTTAGCCATCGCAAAAGTGAGCGGTTTATGATCGACAAACGCGGTGAAGCTCCGCCCTTCCAGCCAGAACTGGAAGTGGCGGGTGGCCAAATGAAGCGCCAACAGCTCTCTGTCAAACGTGCTGTATTTGCGCTCGGCTTCGATTTGCTAAAAAACGCCAATGGTTGCCAGGCCCCGGCGACGTGCTGTTCCACGACGGCCCCTATAGCGACGTCTGAAGCGTCCGTCGTAAGGGCTATGCGGGCCGAAGGGTCTGGATGCGCGAGCATCGTAGCGTCGGCCAGGGCTTTTTTTACCTCCGCGAATGCGCGTTCCCGCTCCGGGGACCACTCGATCGGATTGGAGGGTTTTTTTTGTTTTTTGAGTGCGGCATGTAAAGGTTGCATGAGCTGCGCTGCGTGAGGCAGGAAGCGGTTATAAAAATTTACCATGCCTAAAAACTCCTGTAATGATTTGACCGATTGTGGGCGGGGAAATTCGGCCACTGCGTGCACTTTGCTTGGCAACGAGATTGCCCCCTCTGAGGAGACGCGGTGCCCCAAAAAAATCGATCTGCGCCACACCAAACTGGCACTTGACTGGGTTAATAATTAACCCGTGCTCACCCAACCTCTGAAAAACGGTGGTGAGGTGTTTTTCGTGTTCCTCTTCCGAAGCACTAGCGACCAGAATGTCGTCGAGATAGACAAACACGAGATTTAGGTCCCGTAGCACCGCATCCATCATGCGCTGGAATGTTTGTGCGGTGCCTTTAAGGCCAAAAGGCATTCGCAAAAATTCAAAAAGTCCGAAGGGCGTTATTACTGCTGTCTTAGGGATATCCTCGGGCCGGACCGGAACCTAGTGGTAGCCGCGGACAAGGTCTATTTTAGAAAAAATGCGTGCGCCTGCCAGATGCACCGAGAAATCCTGAATGTGCGGGATCGGGTAGCGGTCATGCGTCGTGGCGTTATTTAGTCTGCGATAATCGCCGCAAGGTCTCCAGGAGCCGTCAGCTTTGGGGACCATGTGCAGTGGTGAGGCCCAGGGGCTTTTTGAACGCCGAATAATGCCCAGTTTTTCCAGGCTGGTGAACTCTTCACGCGCAATGTGGAGTTTAGCCGCGTCCAAACGCCGTGCTTTTGCAAAGACGGGGGGGCCCACTGTAGTGATAAAATGCTCCACCCCGTGTTTCGCAACTGTTGCCGAAAAGGTAGGGGTGGTGAGTGCTGGGAATTGGGTGAGGAGTGTGTCAAACTTACCCCCTGTTGTGGCGACGTGAGCCTGCACTGGTGGCGGTGACACTCGAGCTGCACAGGGAATAGAAGCAAAAGACAGTGCATTTACTAAGCGTCTGTTGGCAAGATCAACTAATAAACCATGTGAACACAGAAAATCAGCACCTAACATACTGAAGCTCACTGCCGCTACGATGAAGGTCCATTCATAAGTGCGGCCGTGGAAGGACAGGGACAAAGTCCTTTCTCCGTAGGTCTTGATGCTCGAGCCGTTCGCAGCCGTTGCCCCGTCGCCGTGGGGGCCGGCCACCCGGTCGGCGTAGGTCGGGGTGATGAAGCTCACCTGAGCCCCAGTGTCTATGAGGAACTGCCACCCGGAGCTCTCATCCTTGATGTAAAGCAGCTTGTTTGTCTCGCCGAGAGTCGCAGGCCCTTGGCCCTCTCTTCGGCTGAGGGCACGAAACATTCGATGAGGGCAGCCTTCAGCTCGCCGTATTTGTCGTCAGCGGGCGGCTGCTGCACCACGCTCCGCACGCATCCCGTTGTGTGGGGATCGAGCTTGGCGATAACGTGGTAAAATTTGGTGTTATCCGCCGTTATTCCTGCGAGCGCGAACTGCGCCTCGGCATGGAGGAACCACGAGTTTGGGTCATTCCGCCAGAACTCTGGCAGCTTGACGGTGACGGCGCTTGCTCGGGCCGTCTCTGACGAGTCTGCCTCGCGGTTCTCCCTCTCGTCCATGCTCTCTCACGTAGCTTGGTCACCAGTGTGGGAATCGTGAAATGAAGACACTGAATGATTCCATAATTCAGGTTTATTTCACATAGTCACATCCCCATCAATCTCTGAGTAGAAAATGAGAGACTGATTGCAGTCAGGTCCCTTCTATTTATATCAGTCACAACAAAGGGAACAATACACTTCCTAGTCACACTTCCCTCCAGACAATAACCCCCCTTCAGTGTCCTTCGGCCCCGCTCTGGTCCCGGGGGGGTCAGGAAGCCCTTTTCACTCCTCTGCTGCCGTGTCTGCCTGTCCTGGTATCTTTCCACAGGCGGCTCAGATCCATTGTCCCTCTCCAAGGCGTGAGGTCAGCACAGATGTAATCTCAGAATCAGAATAAAGTTTATTGCCAAGCACATTTACAAGTAAACAAGTAAACATACGAGGAATTTGACTTGACATTGGGCGCGCCTGATCCTGATAGGCGCTTCCCAATGACGTGGCGAGCTATGGAGGCGCCTGTCAACAGGAGGGGAATAGTGGGCAAGGATCAAGGAACAAAACAATAGGTAGAGAGAAAAAAAAACATAGTTATCAAAATATCGCTCGTAAGCTCAAATAAGCTCAAGTGAGCAGAGATTATGATCACCCAGAAAAAAAAACCCTCAATGCACAATTAGCAGACAATGAATCACACTTAACAAACAGCAACAGTAGACAGTAGACAGTAGAGAGAACAGTGAATGAGTGAATGTGTGAGTGAATGTGTGTCTTTCATCAGTATAAGTGGGTCAGTCGTGTGTGTGTTGGATGCAAGGGTGGCAGTTATCAGACTGGTGAACAGCAAAGATCTCTCTCTCAGCAGATGTTATGACTAGTGTCTGAAAGTCAGAGGCACATGTCCTTGAACACGGCAGATGGAATTCTCTGAGTTGAGACACATGGCTGTCCTTGAGAGTCCAGATACTGTGCACCAAATGTTTATGAAAGGGAAAATCAACATTTATACTGTAATTCATCAGGAGGACTGAGTGCTGAGGGCACCGAAACAGGTCGAATAGAACTGACTTCAGAGAAAAACTTTCCATTCTCTTACGGATTCAGTGCTCCAATTCCATCGTTGCCAGGCTTTGAAATCATATCCTGGAGAGCTCTTAGCGCCACCGTGTTGTTTTCAATCTTCCTGTACAGTTCTCCATTAGCCGCTATCAGAGTCCTCCCCAGCTGGTCAAATTGATGAGAGAGCTTCGCAGGGTCAGCTTTTTGATAAGCTCTGTCCATCTCCTTTAATTTGCGATACACCAGGACTATCCCAAAGCCGATCAGTAGAAGTCCTGAGACCGTAGCTCCAAATAGATATACATCTTCTATGTCTTCAATTGAACAGACACACAAGTTTCCAATTGTATGTATCTTTAATGTAACCCGCAGCAGCAGTACCTGCAGGACAGATGGGCTCCCCCGGACCCGATTTCCTCGTTGAGAAGACAGTGTCGATTGCGTTCAAAGCCCAGCTTATTAAATCCATAATTTCGTTAGATGAATCACCAGTAGAGAGCCACGCAGACACAGACAATAGCAAGCTGGGATCCAGTCAGTTAGGGAGGGAGAGACAGGGAACAGGAGCAGAGAAAAAAGCGGCTGCTCTCTCTGGAGGGCGGAAGAAGAAACTTCTCAAACTTCTCTTTGGCTTACAATATGCAGATATGAATATATGTCAGCTACAATATGTGTTATCATGGGGTTAGGCTGACGATCTTGAGAAAACAGGCTTCTGTTCTATGGAAAAAGCATTCGAGGACTATATACACTCACAAAGTGTTTTGATACACTGAAGTAGACAAATACCCCATATCTGTAAAGGTTCCAGGCACTCTGCGCTCCTGCTCTCTCTCTCTCTCTCTCCCTCTGATTAGCGCTCTCCCTATAGCCCTGATCACCACCTGCCACTAATCAGAGAAGCCCTCCCACTGCTCTGTCTGGTCACATCAGACCCTCAGCCTGCTCGTATCCTTGCCTTTCCTACATTGCTTGAACTTTTGTCTTTGCCTGCCATGTTTTGACCTCTTCTTGCCCTAGACCAAGCTACCTGCCTCACGCCTTGGGCCTCTGTTTGCCTTGTTTCGCCTGCTGTGCTCTGACCCCCTGCCCGCTCTTGGACTCTGGACTTCGCCTTACGGATTTGGACTTTGAAATCCCCGGACTGTGCACAGCAACCCTCAAACCCCCCCAAGTAAGTCAGCTTACCTCCTCACCTGCACTGCCTCCTTCACTCTCTCCCCCTCATCCAGGCCTGGCCAGCCTGCCTGCGGCTCTCCCTTGGAGCATTCATCACAGCCCTCTATCACTGGTGTACTCCTTCCCTCTCACCTTCTCCCAAGCCAAAGAGGATCAGCTCCCTGGTTTCTGCAGTGTCTCCCCAGAGGACCTGTAAGCATTGACATTTATTTTACAATATTATTGCCATCTTCATTACTCCATCCACTATACTTACCCTTGTTCTGCTCTCTCCCTGCAGGGTTGCCAGATCCTTGCTGCCTATTGCTTAATTGTTGCACAATTATTGTAATAAAGATTATTATCACTTAATTTACTGTCTCTGTGTTGCTTTTGGGTCTAAGCCAGCAAACCTTGTCAAGATTTCTCTTGCAGCCACAGGTGCCACAGTCTGTTAAATAAGGTTTAAAGTGTCATGATTTGCCTCTCAGGGCAGAGAAAGAAAGACCCACATGCCAACTGCAATTTGTGGAATTTAATAACAAAGACACAAAGTTCCAAAAGTGCACAAACACAAAAAAATCCAAACAGCTATAATAAGGTAAACTTACACGCAGGATTGAACTTGGAATAAACTCACCAGAGCAGGGTTAGGGCTCTGGTGGAGAGGAGGAAGAGAATTTTATCAAGACTGCCGCAAGAATGAAATGAAAAGGCAGTCTTAAATAGGGTCAGAACCAATAACATAAGTGAAGACAGGTGTGAGGTCACATGAGTGGGCAAAAAGGTAACAATGATAAATGATTGGGATCAGCTGGAGATAACGAGAGGAGAGCGCACCGGCTGACAACTGACAGAGCTACGCCCATACGTAGCACCAACCAGGAATGCCCTGACAGCTGTCAACCGCAATAATAAGGAACAGAATAAAATATAAACAAGTACAAACTGAGAAACAGATATCAATAAATACAGGATAAGAATGTAGTAAAACTAAGACAAACAGGAAAATAAAAAACATAGCAGGGATAACAAAAACCAAGAGGCGCAAAAATACAACAATATAAATACAGAGAAAAAGCCACAAGACTGAGCCTGGCGAAACCTCCAGAGCTCAGCTCGTGAAAGAGCCTCCCTCTCAAAGGGTGGGTTCCCAGACACCCCAGGGTAACACCAAAAGAAAAAGAAAGAGCCCCCCCCCCCCCAACAGGAGCACAACAATAACCCACCCAGGGTGGGTGGTGGGGGAACAGGCTAGGAGGGAACGAAACAAAACCCTGTTCAGGACCCACACCAGACAAAATCAAAGACATAGGCCCCCTGGACCAAAGAGCTAGAAAGTTCAGGTGGGCGACCAAAGTCCCAGGCCTGGCGGACGGCAAGGTGCTACGAGTTGGGTGGCCTGCCGGAGAATATGGGCCACCCAACCCAATGGCTCAGTCCGTCAGGCGGTCAAGCAGAGTTTTTCAGCCACCTGAACAGCAAGGGTGGTCCAGGGGGTGGCTGTCCAGCAGGAAGAACTGGTGGCGGGCAGGATGGAAGGGTTGGAGAAACCACGATGACCTTGGGCACAGGAGAGGGAACCACGACGGCTTTGGCAGGAGGGGGAGCAGCACGTATGACAACCTCAGCAGGAGGGGGAGCAGCACCCACGGAGGTCCCAGGCTGGGATGGAGCACCCGCGACAACCTCAGCAGGGGGAGCTGGACCCACGGCGATCTCAGGTGGCAAGTCTGGACCCATGGAGACATCTGGCAAAGCTGGAACCTCTTCGGTGACCCTGGGGGAGAGCTCAGACAGGATAGGTAGAGAGACAGGGTCAGGGTCACCGGCAGCAGTGAAGCCCGGCGAGGTGAGCGCAGGTGCAGTTGATGGCTGCACCCGGCTCTCCTCACCAAGATCCAGACAAGATTTCTCCAAAACAGACAAGAAAAACGAAGGTGAGCACTTGCCTGAGCTCGAGCTCCACCACCGTCCAGGACTCTGTCGATCCAAGCGATGGTGCCTCGGGCCTGGCCCTCCGGAGATCCAGCTTCAACTCTGCTGCAGCAGCCCCTGCAGCAGGCATGGTGGTCAAAGCAGCCCTGGGACCCCCCAGTGAAGTGACCCATGCCAGTGGCTCATCCGGCATGGATTCAGGAGGTCGATTTCCTGCCGATGCTGGATTCTGCTCAGCTGAGGCCAGGGGATGCTTCTTCGTCGGCGCAGGAATCAGCTTGGTTTCCGGCTCCTCCAACGTCCGGCGGCACGTTCCTGGGACCTGTAGACACTCAGGGAGAGTAGGAGGAGACACAGAGAGGGCAGGTGAAAAATTGATGGCTGCAGCAGGCAGTGAGGGCTCAGGGGGCTGCAAACACCGAGCCTCACCACCAGGAATCAGGCAAGGCACATTATCATAAAATGTAGAAAAATGAAAAGACACTTGCTTGTTTTCCCAGCGTACAATGTTTCCTGCTGCAGAGGGTCTGAAGTCACCCCTCTCCGTGACTACGGTGGACCTAGGCTCCTTAGTGGATCGTGGAGGAGCTGCCCCTGCTGACACAGACAGGCGGAGCCGGGAAGGACACAACAGGCCTCTCAGCAGCGGGAGGAATCTCCAAAGGGAAGCAGGGATCAGCAGTTGTGCAGAGGGAGGAAGCTGACAATTCAGCCGGAGAAAAAAAGATGTTGAGAGTGCACTGTTGCGGGAGTCTTCTGCCTCGGTGAATGAGAAACTACTGCCTGAGAGGTGGAGGCATTCCTCCAGCGAGATTTCCCTAGATGGCGGCACTCCAGAGCAGGTGGAGCGGAAGCGGGAACGGGTGTCGGAGACTGGTGTGGCACCAATACTTCAGAGGCCCGGGAATGCCTCTTCTTCGGCGCAGGCCCAGGTTTGCTTGTGGAATTCCTCACCACCTCATTGTTCTCTCGTTGCAGCGCCACCACCAGAGAAATCCTCTCCACCCCTTCAGCATGCTGTTGAAGCCAGGGGCACTGACAAACAGCTGCCTCTGCGAGGCCCAGGTACCATAGAGCGTCTTTCGGGGTAAAACCGCTGCATGCCACAGAGATTAGCCCATCAATCTCCATTAGGGCTTTGCAGCACTCCCACCCCAGGCTCATCGAGTAACTGCACCCCCCCCCCCCCCTGCAAAGTCTGACATGATCCGCTCCAGGGAAGCAGGAAAGTGAAACAATACAAAAGGTTTTTTTTTTTACTGGCTGCAGTCTACCGTCATGATTTGCCTCTCAGGGCAGACAAAGACAGACCCACGCGCCAACTGCAGTTTGTGGAATTTAATAATAAAGACACAAAGTTCCAAAAGTGCACAAACACAAAAAAATCCAAACAGAAATAAAAAGGTAAACTTACACGGAATTACTTGGAATAAACTCACCAGAGCAGGGTTAGGGCTCTGGTGGTGGGGTGGAAGAGAATCTTATCAAGACTGCCGCAAAAATGAAATGAAAAGGCAGTCCTTAAATAGGACCAATAGCCAATAAACCAATAACATAAGTGAAGACAGGTGTGAGGTCACATGAGCTGCCAAAAAGGTAACAATGATAAATGATTGGGATCAGCTGGAGATAACGAGAGGAGAGCGCACCGGCTGACAACTGACAGAGCTACGCCCAAATGTAGCACCAACCAGGAATGCCCTGACAGCTGTCAACTGCAATAATAAGGAAAAGAATAAAATATAAACAAGTACAAACTGAGAAATATCAATAAATACAGGATAAGAATGAAGTAAAACTAAGACAAACAGGAAAATAAAAGCCTGGCAAAACCTCCAGAACTCAGCTCATGACAAAGTTTAAGTGAGTGTTTTCCACACATACAGTTAGTTCCTTATACATATATTTGGACACTGACAAGTTTTGTTATTTTAGCTGTTTTCAAAAATATATTCAATATACAGTTATATAATCAATATGGGCTTAAAGTGCAGACTCTCAGTTTTAATTTGAAGGTATTCACATCCAAATTGGAGTTATGGTTTAGGAACTACAACCATTTTTATACAAAATCTCTTTTCAGGGGTTCAAAAGTAATTGGAAAAAACAATATTACCATAAATAAAATGTTCATTTTTAAAACTTTGATGAGAATCCTTTGCAGGCAATGACTGCCTGAAGTCTGGAACCCATGGACATCACCAAACACTGGGTTTCCTGCTTTGTGATGCTTTGCCAGGCCTTTACTGCAGCTGTCCCGCCGCTAGCTAGCCTGCCGTTTACAGCAAGCGAAAAGGGAGCCGAGTGTGTAAGTCTCCTCTGCTAGTACATAGCCTCTCCACAGCAAGCCCCATGCATACCTCCTCGTGGTAATGGATGGAAACTGGGTACCGTGAGGCCCCAGGCTAAAATGCAGGGACTCTGAGGCGGTTTGGCCCCCAGACTTGCGGTACTCACGGCCCACCGGCGTGTGGATGTGCCCTGATACCCATGAACCAAATCCTCAACTATGGGTTAAATAGTATATGGACTACATAGTCCGTTAGGAAAGTCCCCAACGGCGAGTAGTCTACTACTTTGGCGGATGAAGGCAGTGCCTGGTGGGCAGGTGCTAGAGAGGCGAGCCTTGATAAACAAAGCACCCGGCAGCCCGTTGCAGCCAACTTCATGAAAATCACACGTTTCGGCCTGCCAAACCGTGTTGGACATGCTGATGGCCAAGAGCGTGTGCGTGGCCCTCGCTCAGCCACGACCACCCTAAACAAATTCACAAGCGATTGGCCTTTGTCTTCAACTCGGACGATCCCTTCAAGCCCAATGGTGATGGAACTGCGAGTAACGGGGGCAGGTTTGGTATGACTGAAAGCCTCTAGCTCGCAACCACACATTGGTGGCAGATCTAAGATGATCGCCTTCCAATGAACTCTGCGGTGACATTGGATTTTGGTAGCTGGATTCGCGACTGGGCTGGCCTATTTAGGACTCCCGCAGCCACCCCATATGGGGAGGTCCCTAGAAAAAGTGGGGCAAACATTGGACACTGCAGACTTATCTGGCTAGCATGCTGCGGCTGGCAGATTAATCATCACAGCAGTCGACCTACATATCAAAACCATAAAAACTGAAACTCAACCGCTCTCGACCACCGCCTGGATTCTCAACCACTGATTGGATCTCTCATTACAAAACCCTTCATCCTGGGTGCTTGGAACAGCCGCACACTGCAGGACACGAGGAGCAGCGAGCGCCTAGAACGTCATACAGCTCTGGTATGTAAAGAACTTGCACGCTTTAACATTGACATAGCAGCTCTAAGTGAGACTAGACTTACTGAGGAAGGCAACATCAAGGAAACTGGATCAAACTACTAGACCATTTTCTGGAAGGGAAAGGATACAGAAGATCCACGTATCCATGGTGTAGGCTTTGCCGTCTGATCCTAGCTTGTGGACCAACACAACCTTGTCCCAACTGCAATCAATGAGCAAATAATGACCATCCGAATCCTGCTCACCCAAAAACATTTCCTCACTCTGATCTCAGTGTATGCACCTACACTTACATCTGAAGACGAAAGCAAGACCTTCTTCTATGAACAGCTCACACATGCCATTCTGACAGTCCCAGAATCCGACAAGCTTGTTATTCTGGGTGACTTCAATGCCAGAGTTGGTAGTGACCACCAGCTGTGGAAAGGCATCATAGGCCACCATGGTATGGGAAAATGCAATGCAAATGGGGAACTTTTACTGGGTCTTTGTGCCGAACACAATCTTATTGTAACAAACACCCTTTTCCATCTCCCCTATCACCACAAGATGACCTGGAAACACCCTCGCTCCAAAAAGTGGTACACCCTCGACTATGTCCTCACAAAAACAAGAGATTGAAATGATGTCCACATCACGCGATCCATGCCTGGAGCAGATGACTGCTGGACAGATCACCGCCTCCTGATCTCCCAACTCAATATTACGATCCGGCGACCACCAAAGCGCATTTTGGCAAACATTCCTCACCGTCGCTTTGACTGTGACAAGCTCCGCGATTCCCAAATGTTGGAGTCCTTTAGAAAGGCCATTGGTAGAACCATGAATGAACTGAGCCTTCCAGACAATGCCTCAGTTGAAGACCGATGGACCACTCTCTATGATGCATTGACTGCTGCCGCCAAAGAAACGATTGGTCACAAACAAGAAAAACCAAGACTGGTTCAACGAGAATGACTGACCTCATAGAGGCTAAACGCCATGCACGTCTTGCATTTGAAAATGATCCGTCTGCAAAGAATCAACAGAAACACCAGCAAGAAAAAGCGACGTGCCAGAGAGGGATTCGTAAAGCCCAAAACACTTTGTGGCAGCAAAAAGTAGAAGATTTGCAAAAATATGCCAACCAACAGTATATGCGCCGTTTTTATGCTGCAACGAAGGAGATCTTTGGCCCCACCAGATCATCTGTGGGCAGCCTAAATGATGCAAATGGCTCCACCATTATCACAGACACCAAGGGGATCCTTGACCGTTGGAAGTCCCACTTTGAGAGTCTGTTAAATAGTCACTTTTGCACCCCTCGTGATCTCCTCTATAAGACTCCGCAACACCCCACTCGCAAGTGGATGTCTACACCACCTTCACTACATGAGCTAAATAAAGCTATAAAGCACATGAAGACAGGCAAAGCACCAGGACCAGATAACATCCCGCTGGAGTTCTATCTTCATGGAGGTCCCGAGGTGAAAAACTATTTAATGCAGCTTCTACTTAAAATATGGAAAACCAAGACGTTACCAAGTGACTTTAAAAATGCAAATATAGTCACCATTTTCAAGAAGGGAGATAGAGAGAACTGCAGTAACTACCGTGGCATCTCACTACTGAGCATTGCAAGCAAGATCTTTGCTTGTATCCTTCTCAACCGTCTTCTTGTAGTAGCCGAGGATGTACTTCCTGAGTCCCAATGTGGCTTTAGACCCTCTTGTGGTACAGTAGATATGATATTCTGTGCTTGACAACTCCAGGAAAACAGCCAAGAACAACAACAACCACTCATGTTCATCTTCTGGGACCTCAAGAAGGCCTTTGATCGAGTTCCTCGCCCTGCTATGTGGGCTGTTCTTGCTCATTTTGGATGTCCAGATGATTTCATCGCTCTCGTTCGCGCTCTCCACGATGGCATGGTTGGTAGGGTTTTCCACCAAAATACCCTCTCAGACCCTTTTCCCATCACTAGTGGTCTCAAGCAAGGATGTGTCCTTGCTCCAACCTGCTTTTTGTTGTATATGGCTGCAATGCTAAATGAAATACCACCAACAACCCCTGGTATCAATTTGCAATACCGCTTGGATGGGGGGCTTTTTAATCTTGCTCGCTTTCACGCTAAATCCAAAACCTCGGTCACCAGTGTTCATGAATTGCAGTTTGCAGACGATAATGCCACACCAGCTCAGACTGTTGATGACCTCCAGAGGATAGCTACCATTTATAATGACTCTTATGAGCATTTTGGAATGGAAGTTAACACTGACAAAACCAAAATCCTCAACCAACCAGCACCTGGTCAAACTTCCTCAAGGACCAACCTTAAGATTAATGGAAATCCTGTCAATGAAGTGGAGCATTTCTCTTACCTTGGTAGCATCCTCTCAAAAATACCACCTTGTGCAAAGGATATCGAAAACCGCATAAAAGCTGCACACTCCGCATATGGACGCCTTTGTCATCGAGTCTTCAATAATCATGTGATAACCATCCACACCAAAATCATGTTTTTTTGGGCCGTTGTTCTTTCCACCCTTCTTTACGCCTGTGAAGCCTGGACCTTGTATCATTGCGATATCAAGCGCCTTGAGAACTTCCAACAGAGAAAGCTCAGACAAATGCTTGGCTGGACAAATACTGGGCTGCACGGTGGCGCAGTGGTTTAGCACTGTGGCAGTACAGTTTACCCTCGGCCGGGGGATCGCGGGGATCATGAGATTGTGGGTTCGATCCCAGCCCCCGACCAACAGTGAGCTGTGTGGAGTTTGCATGTTCTCCCCGTGTTGCATGGGTTTACTCCGGGATTTCTCCGGTTTCCTGCCGCATACCAAAAAAAAACAAAAAAACAAAAACATGTAGGTTTAGGGTGCTTGCGCACGCAGCGACCGGCAGCCGGTGGCTTGTCACCAGACTGCAAACCAAATCTACCTACGGGTACAAATAAGTAACAAAAAAAAAAAAAATACTTGGCATTCGTTGGGAGGATCGACTTTCAAACAATGAGATTCTCAAGCGTGCTCTGCTGCCTAGTGTGGAAGCTACCATCTTGCAGCACCGCCTTCGATGGACAGGACATGTCGTATGGATGGACCCCACCAGACTACCACGAATCATGCTCCAGGGGGAGCTTGAGACAGGAAAAAGACCACATGGTAGGCCAAAACTGCGCTACAAGGACCAGCTAAAATGTTCCCTGAAGCAAGCCAACATAGACAAAAGATCTTGGGAACAACTTGCCACTGACAGAGCAGCCTGGAGAAGAAGAACTTGGGAAGGCACAGACTCATTTGAGAGGCTCAGAAAACAACAGGATGATGATAACACAAACAAAGACCAGAAAAACAAAACCAACCACGTCCCCCACCCACAATAAAATGTGACTTCTGTCCACAACAGTTCTATCATAGGCTGGGCCTTCAGAGCCACATCAGCCATTGACATCGATCACAGATGGCAACATCCTGAAAACTAAGACGAAACCAATGCTCGGACACGAGCTGGAGCCGACGACGACGATGACAACGATGACTGTAGCTGTCTTCAGTTGTTGTTTGTGGGTCTTTCTGCCTTAAGTTTTGTCTTGGGCAAGTGAAATGCATGCTTGAGCTGGTTGAAATCTGGTGATTGACTCGGCCATTGCAGAATATTCCACTTCTTTGCCTTAAAAAACTCCTGGGTTGCTTTCCCAGCATGTTTTAGGTCATTGTCCATCTGTACTGTGAAGTGCCGTCCAGTCAACTTTGCTGCATTTGGCTGAATCTGAGCAGACAGTATATCCCTATGCACTTCAGAATTCATCCAGCTGCTTCTGTCTCATCACCAATAAACACTAGTGACCCAGTGCCATTGGAAGCCATGCATGCCCATGCATCACATTGCCTCCACTGTGTTTTATAGAAGATGTGGTGTGCTTTGGATCAAGAGCCGTTCCAAGACTTCTTTATACTTTCTTCTTTGCATCATTATGGTACAGGTTGATCTAGGTTTCATTTGTCCAAAGAATGCTGTTCTAGAACTGGACTGGCTTCTTTAGATGCTTTTTAACAAAGTCTAATCTGGCATTTCTATTTCTGAGGCCAATAAATGGTTTGTACCTTGTTGTGAATCCACTGTATTTGCTCTCATGAAGTCTTTTCTTTAAGACTTAGATACTGATACACCTACTTCCAGGAGCAGGTTCTTCACTTGGGTGAATGTTGTGAAGGGGTTTTTCTTCACCATGGAAAGGATCCTGCGATCATCCACCACTGTTGTTTTCTGTGGATGTCCAACTCTGAGTTCCCGAGCTCACCAGTGCACGCTTTTTCCTCAGAATGCCAAACTATTGATTTGCCAAACCTAACATTTCTGCTATCTGACGGATTTCTTTTTCTTTTTTTCAGCCTAAGGATGGTCTGTTTCACTTCCATTTGAGAGCTCCTTCGACCACATGCTGTGGGTTCACAGCAACAGCTTCCAAATGCAAATACCACACCCATAATCAAATCCAGACCTTTTACCTGCTTGACTGATGATGGATTAAAGAGGGAATAGCCCATGCAGCCCATGAAATAGCTTTTGAGTCAATTGTCCAGTTACTTGTGAGCCCATGAAATGAGGAGATTTTGGGTTAAAATGGTTGCAATTTCTAAAGCATAACTCCCATGTGAATTAAAGCAGAGAGTCTGCAGTTTAAGCTCATATTGGTAATATAACTATATCTTGAATATACTTTGGTAAACAGCTAAATTACAAAACTTGTGTAAATGTCCAAATATATATGGACCTAACTGTATGTGAACATAAAGCATAATTAATAGGATTTGTTTTGCCAAAAAGAAAATGGCAACAGTTTTGTAGACTGATGATTTTTTTTCTCCCAAGTCTTTGATCATCATGTTTGAGTGCAGATTAAAGTAACATCAGGTGAAACTGAGACAAATATTAAATTTTAAAAGTGTACTCCAGTGGCTATAAATCCCCTATAAAAACACATCTACATTGCCTAAAATTGTATCTTATGCCCTTTTTTTCTACAAAAAACAAAACAAAAAAAACCAAAACACACCTTTCATTGTCTTACAGGTTTGTGTCAAAATCTTTTCACTTCACTCCCCTTCAAATGCCAGAATTAGCGACTAGACCCAACCCACGTTCCAAAAACGCTAATAGTGGCTAGCGCTACAATAAACAGCAACAGTTTTGTTGTATTTTACAACTGTACAATGACAATAAAGCATATTCTATTATATCTTATAAATCCTGTCATAAAAGACATACCGGTTGAAGGACATGCCCAGTTGTATGCACGGTGGCCCAGGATAATGACTGAAACTGCATTGGTCCTTAAAAGCAGTTTAATGGTAAAAACCCATCTTAATTTGGGTCAAGTTTACAAAGCATTTTGTTAAAAAATAACTAGACTGGAGGATAACTTCATTTAGGCCAGAGAGACCTGATTGTCTCAAAACTACCCACATGCCAGCTTCATGCATAGTTATGTCACAAAAAGCACTCCGTCTCAACTCGCCTTTTCTCAAGGGGCAGGGCTTAAGTAAAACTTTACAGCAAAACCAGAGATATTGTGGAAGATGAAAGCAGACGAGGCAGCGAGTTGAACAACACAAACTTATTATTCACCTTCCATCATCAAGTACAGAAAATACTCTCTCTGGGTGTCTCCTTTTTAAACCCTTTATTTCTGCCCCATGAGACCCAGGGAGCCAAAAAACAATGCACTCAGTGAATAAAGACATATGTGGCACATTAACATCATAACACGAGCCCTGCTTCTCACACCCTCTCTTCCTCTAGCAAACTCCGGTGTCTCCTGAACTCCCCAGGGGACGGACAGTCCTGTTACGTCTGAGACCCCCGGTGCCACTTCCTCCTTCAGTCCTTTCCTCCATCTCCCCCCCCCCCCCCCCGGCTTCCAACTCTGGGTGGAGAACCCCCCACACAGCCCCCCCCCCCCGTCCTTTGGGCTTGAGCCGGCACCCATAGCAACTGTTACGGGTGGGGGGGGGGGGGGTCGCCGTCCGGTTGAAGCACCCTGCTGGCAAGGTGTGCAGGCAGGCACATTAGTCTGTGGAGGGAAGGGGGGGGGGCATGTTAGCTTTGCAAGTGCAGGTCTTTACCAAGGGAACACCAACTTGCGGAGCCACCGACGGTGGGCGTCCGCGCTGGGGAGCTTGGACCAACACCACCTGCTTGTCTGCCAACACAAAAGCGGGCTTCAGCCTGTTGATGTAGACAGTCTCCCCCCCCCCCCCCAAGTCTAAGACAAAATGCTTTGCCCAGGTTTCCAGCACCCTAAACGGTCCGTCGTACGTTGGGCGCAGTGGGGTCCGGTGTGCATCATGCCTGACAAAAAACAAACCTGGCACTCTACGCTTTTCGGGACCAAGGTGCAGAGAAAACAATGGTGGGCCGGGCCCGGGACGTTAACAGCCTCAGTACTGTACAAAAATTGTGCGGGTGGGTCGGCCCCGGGGTTTTCCAAATTCCTCGGGGATCTGCAGTGGCTGAGAAAAAAAAAAAAAAAAAAAAAAAAGTTCTGCCGGGGAGGCTGCCAGATCCTCCTTAGGTGTGGAGCACAACCCTAAAAGAACCCAGGGCAGTCGGTCGACCCAATTTGCATCCATGAGCGAGGCTGAGCGCTGCCTTAAGCGACCTATGAAAACGTTCGCATAATCCGTTAGCCTGAGGGTTGAACGCAGTAGTGCAGTGGATTTTGACCCCCAGGCTCTGGGCTATCCCGGACCAGAGTTCCGAAATGAACTGCAGACCCCTGTCGGAAGTGATGTCCGATGAGGATCCGAACCATGCAACCCAAGTCAAAAGGTGCGTGAAACCTTGTGATGGCGGGAGGGGTCCCACCAAATCCATGTGGATGTGGTCGAACCTCCTGGTCGGGATTTGGAATCGGTCGAGGGGGGCTCTGGTGTGCTTGTGCACTTTGGCCTGCTGGCACGCGACACATGCTGCGGCCCACTCTCACATCCTTGCGCGAGCACGGCCAGACAAATTTTACTCCCACCAGTTTAACCGAGGCGCGCACACCGGGATCTGAAAGGAAGTGGACTGACTCAAATGTGGCGCCGCCAAGTGCTCGGAATCACTGGGCATGGGCGACCAGTGGAGACGTTGCAGAGCAAGGGAGGGTCCCCTTCTTGCACGACCCTACTCTCCAGCTTTAACCCAGTAGGTGTGGACTGGAGTGCACAAATGTCCGCATCCCCGGTTTGCTCTGCAGCCACGGCAGGGAAATCTATTCCCATGTTGACCGGGGAGACTAACGCACACGACAGGCACTTGGCTATGACGTTGAGCTTACCAGCAACGTGTTAAATGTTGGTTGTGAACTCTGAGATTGCGGCCAAATGCTGTTGCTGCTGGGCCGACCATGGTTCCGAGACCTTGATATGGTGTACGTTAGTGTTTTTTGATCCACGAATGCGGTGAACTCGCGCCTGTCTAGCCAAAACTGGAAATGGCACGTCATTGGGTGGAGGGCCAACAATTCTCTGTTGAATGTACTGTATTTGCATTCGTTGTCGTGCAAAGTACGACTGAAAAATGTGAGCGGCTGCCACGAACCGGAAACGTACTGCTCCACCACTGCTCCTATGGCAATGTCAGGCGCGTCTATGGTGAGTGCTATTCATGCTGACGGGGCAGGGTGGGCTCGCAAAGCAGCATCAGTGAGTGCTGTTTTGGTGTCTGCGAAAGCCTGGCCTTGCTCGGCGGTCCAGTCAATGTTTTCCGCGGACTTCTTTTTCATAAGCGTAGCGTACAACAGCTGCAGCAGCTGGGCTGCCCGGGGGAGGAAACTGTTATCAAAATTGGCCATGCCCAAAAATTCCTGTAGGGCCCTCACGGTCTGTGGACGCAGAAAACCAACACGGTGCACACCTTATCAGGCAGCGGAATCGTGCCCTCCAGTGAAATGCGGTGACCCCCCCCCCCAAAAAAAAACCCCACACACAATTACTGACACTTCACCGGGTTAACTACCATGCACATAAATACCATGCGCTTCCAATCTCTGGAAAACCATTTTGAGATGGGCGAGGTGCTCCTCCTCGGACACGCTAGCCACCAGAATGCCATCTAAGTAGACAAAAATGAAGGGCAGGTCATGGAGCACTGCGTCCATCATTCTCTGGAAGGTTTGCACCACTCCCTTTAATCCAGACAGCATGCATAAAACTTGAAAAGGCCGAAAAGGAGTTATTACCGCTGTTTTAGGAACGTCCTCTGCGTGCACTGGGACCTGGTGGTAACTGCAGACCAGATCCACTTTTGAAAAAAACATGCGTCCCGGGCAGGTGTACGGAAAAATCCTGGATGTGCAGGATGGGATACCGATCACGTTCCGTGGCATTGTTCAAGCACCAGAAATCACCGCACGGTCGCCACGACCCATCGGCCTTAGACATCATGTGTAGTGGGGATGCCCACGGGCTGTTGAAGCACCTGACAATGGCCAGCTGCTCTAAGTTGGCAAACTCCTCGCTCGCGCTGGCCAGTTTAACCGCATCCAGGTACCGAGGGCGGGCGAGCACCAATGGGCCTTTTGTTGTTATGAAATGCTCGACCCCGTGTTTGATTACCGTAGCTGAAAAAGTCTGGATCGTGAGTGCTGCGAACTATGAAAGTAAATGCTAATACTTACCCCCTGGAGCTATAATGTTAGCCAGTGTTGTTGGCCCAGCTGCCCGAGCTGTGCAGGGCAGGGAGGAAAAAGAGACAGCATCCACTAAATGTCTGTTGACAACATCAACCATCAACCCATAAGCACATAAAAATCTGTGCTTAAAATGGGGGCAGAGCACGCAGCTACCACAAAGTCCCACTGATAATTGTGTCCATGCGAGCATATCATCAGCTTCCGTTGACCAAACGTCCTGATGGTGGATCTGTTGGTGGCCATGAGCTTGGGACCGCTGCCTCCTGCCGCCCTGTCTGCGCTGCCCGGCAGGATGAGGCTCTTCTGGGAGACGGAGTCCACCAAAAATCATCTCCCCAAACGTGTGTCCGTGATAAAAAGCAGCTTGTTCCTGTCACCAGCGGTCGCAGCTGCTACTGAATGCTGGCCGTGCTGTCCTCCCTGCTTTTTCAATTGGCACAGCGGCAGACAGCATTGGGCATCCAAGCGGTGATGATAGAAACAGAGTGCCCCATTCCTGTGCCTCTTTGCATCCATCCCAGCCACCACCAATGGCTTCTTGACCTCACTGGAGTCCTTCATGGATGCCGGTGCCACTGTGTGCATGCTGAGAGCTCTGGTTGCTAGGATGATGCGGTCCGCTTCCTGCGCCAGGGCACGGTAGTCTTTGGTTTCCAGCTGTGGCGAGTTGGCCAGGATCGCCCTTGCTGTAGTAGGTAGGTTTCTGAGGAACAGGTGGGCAAACAGGAAGGACTCATTGTTCTTCCCCACCAACGCTAACATGCTCTCCATGAGCTCCACGGCTGATCTGTCACCCAACTCTGACTGTTAGGAGTCTCTCTGCCCTCTCAGTGTCCGACAGGGTATAACGCTGGAGTAGCATCCGCTTGAGCACTTCATATTTCCCCTGGGCCAGCAGCTCCTGGAGCAGGCTCGTTACCTGTTGTGTGGTGCGCACATCCAGTGCAGCGACCACATGGTAATATTTAGTGTTGTCCATTGTGATCCGACGGAGTGCGAACTGGGCTTCTACATGCAAGAACCACACGGTTGGATTGTGAAGCCAGAAGTCTGGGAGCTTGACTGTGACAGTGTATTATGCGGCCCTGGTGTTCTCCTTCTGGGTTGTCTCCAGGGCTTTGCTCGGTTCGTTCTCCATCGCACATGTCTGCCTGTCTGCTTTCATCTTCCAATGTGGAAGATGAAAGCAGACAAGGTAGCGAGCTGAACGGCATACAAACTTTATTCACCTTCCATCATCAAGAACAGAAAATACTCTGGGTCTCTGGGCGCCTCCTTTTTAATACCCTTTGTTTATATATCCAGGGAGCCAAAAACAATACACTCAATGCACAAAGACATGTGTGGCACATTAACATCCTAACACCAGCCCTGCTTCTCACACCCTCTCTTCCTCTAGTGAACTCCGGTGACTCCTGAACTCCCCGGGGGGCAGATAGTCCTGTTATGTCAGAGACCCCCCGGTGCCACTTCCTCCTTCAGTCCTTTGTACCCCCCCCCCCCCCTGGCTTCTGACTCTGGGTGAAGAACCCCCCCCCCACACACACACACACACACACACACACAGTGCCACCACACAATGAGATGTTTGAGTGATTTTGCTCTTGATATGTCTTGTAAGTCATAAAAACATATTACAGACAGGTTAAAAAACAAAACAAACAAAAAAAACCTGATTTTTGTTTTAGGGTCACTTAAAAGGGGTCATTGACTGGTGTGTTTATAGGTTTCAACTGTCTGAAATGAGTCTACTGGTCACCTAATTATCCCCAAATTTTCAAAACAGTCAATTCTCTTAACACATACAGCCTCTCATTTTTTGCTCCCATAAATGTCAAACGTTTTGTGGAACTCATTACTGTCACATCTAGAAAAAGCCAACCCACCGCCGTCCTTGAGATCAGATCATGTTCTATTATTGGCCTGCCTAGCTGTCTGTCATGTAGATGGAAGTGGTGCCATTAGCCCCCAAGCCATCACTGGTAACAGGAAGTCCATACCAAGCGTGGCTTATGTCATTTTCTTCAGATCTTATTCACCCTAATAACCATCCCTGTTACCACCTGGTTCACCAATCCACAGTCCACAATATACCTTGCATCACTTCGGCCCATCTTCAAATAATTTTTCCGTAATTCCACAGCAAATCGCCAGCATCAGTACGCCGGTCATGGGAATCACCTACACGAGGACCCGAGGCTGCTGGCTCTCACAGCCAGCTCCCCACTGTCCTCCGGGGCTCCACACGACTCCGCTCCGACATGCAGTGTAGGCGAGCCAGCCGCCTTGTGACACGGCATCCCTAGCTGGCCATTGGAGCAGACGGGAGTCCTACAGAGCGAGACACTGCCCTTTGACATCCTGTGGCTCGGTAGCTCAGCCAGCAGCCTCGGGTCCCAGGCCAGGTCGGTTGCGGTGATTGGGGGTGCCCGGTGCTAGCAATTTGTTGTGGAATCCCAGCAGAATTATTGGGCAATGGGCCGGAGTGACTCGAGATACACAAATGACTGGATCAGTGAACTAGCGCTGCTCTTCCAAGCTGGAAGGAGCTGGCTGGCTAGAAGCTACTCAGCTAATGGCTAACTCATGTAAGAGGGATGGGTGGAGTTGAACAACTGAAATTAAATTAATCCCTTTCCACATCATGTGGTGTATGGAGCAGCACCTATCTCCGTTTCACTGACCCTAGACCACACAGCTACTGTAAGTAGTGAAAGCTACAGTAGTAACTCTGCATTAACTTTCCTTTCCCTATTCGATAATGCTGAGCCCCAAGCTAGAAGGCAGAAAGTACAATTTTTATATGGTCTTTGGTATGACCCAGCCTGGATTTGAACCCACGACCTCCTGGTTGTGGGGCGGATGCTCTGCCAACTAGGCCACCACTCTGGTGAACAGCTGAAGTTTGTTTCCTAAAGTGACAGGCTATAAATCAGAGCATTTGAAGAAAGCCAAGAAAAAAACAAATTTGCTTCAATAATTAAAAAATTAAAGTAAAATGTGAACAAAATACAGCAGGGCAAATAAGTATTGAACATGTTAACATTTTTGTCAAACATATTTCTGATGGAGCCATTAACCTGAGATTTTCAGTAGATATCAGTAACAACCCAAGTAATCCATACATACAAAGAAATCAAGGCAACTGTGTTCACAAAACAAGTTATATTTAAGTGGAATGACACAGGGAATAAATATTGAACACATGAAGAAAAAGAGGTGCAAAAAGGCATAGAAAGCCAAGAAACCAGCTGAAATCCATCAAAATTTAGGAAGCCATCCCATCCCCCATCAGGGTAAATTCATTTCAGCTGGTTAAGTCCTGACTGCCTTTAAAAAAGTCTGTGAATATCAGATTGTCACACCACAAAGAACTCATGATGGGTAGAAGCAAAAAGCTCTCGCTAGACCTTTGCAACCTTACTGTTGCAAAATATAATGATGGCATTGGTAACAGGTGCATTTCTAAAATGGTGAATGTTCCAGTGAGCGCTGCTTGAGCCATCATTTGAAAGTGGAAAGAACATTATTTTACCATAAACCGGCCATGACCAGGAGCTCCTCACAAGATTTGACAGGAGTCAAAAGAATTATCAGAAGAGTTATCAAGAGCCAAAGACCACTTGTCGAGAGCTCCAGAAAGACCTGGAGTTAGCAGGTACTGCTGTTTCAAAGAAAACAATAAGTAATGCACTCAACCAACATGGGCTCTATGCCCGCTCACCTCACTAGACTCCACTGCTGAAGAAAAAGCGTGTTGAAGCTCATTTAAAGTTTGCTGCACATTTGGGCAAGCCAGTAAATTACTGGGAGAATATTCGTGGTGTTGGGGGAAAAAAACAAAACAAACTAAAAAAGCACTCAGAGAGCGCAGACCTCCGCCAAGTGCTACAGTTCCCCCCATACAGTGTTTGTGTGTACGTTTTCAGATTCCTTGACCATGAAAACATATGACTAGCAATTGGATTGACAATGATAGGATTAGTGGTTCAGTAGTTATTCACGAAAATGACATTTTCCGTAATGGCAGCCACAGTTCCCCCCATACAGTGTTTGTGTGTACGTTTTCAGATTCCTTGACCATGAAAACATATGACTAGCAATTGGATTGACAATGATAGGATTAGTGGTTCAGTGGTTATTCACGAAAATGGCATTTTCCGTAATGGCGGCCACAGTTCCCCCCATACAGTGTTTGTGTGTACGTTTTCAGATTCCTTGACCATGAAAACATATGACTAGCAATTGGATTGACAATGATAGGATTGGTTCAGTGGTTATTCACGAAAATGGCATTTTCCGTAATGGCGGTTTTCTTCTGGACGGTGATCCGGATCATCCCCAAAATTTAATCAGTTCTTCCTTGTACCATTTCCAACAACGCCTGAAAGTTTCATCGAAATCCGTCCAAAACTTTTTGAGTTATCTTGCTAACCAACAGACAGACAAACAGACAGACAAACCCCGGCAAAAACATAACCTCCTGGCGGAGGTAAAAATAATTCACATAAGAATCTAGATTCTCATTTTACATGATCTAGAATCATTTCACAAAAATTAAGAATCGATATTATTATATTTTTTTCAGTGGTGCCGGGGTCCCGTCATGTGACACATATTGCCGCTTTGGGATTTGCAATTACACATTGATGCTGCCGATGCAGGTGAACCATGCAGAGTAGCTTACTAGCTAGCAGCTGGATGAAACAGTCAGAATAAAGAAAAAAAAATGGAGCAGCATGAAATTCATCCAGTCCCATCTTCAGTGAAGGCAAGTGTATGGGTGCATTTTTGTTTCTACAACATTCCGGGGAAGAAAGTGCTCGACGTGACACATGTCATGTGTCAAGTTTGCAAAACAAAAGTCAAGTACTTTAGTAACACCATAAATGTCGGGGCTCACATTAACTGCCATCACCCAGAGTTGAAAGAAGTGGAAAAAGTTGTAAGTCCCCCTGCTGAGCAACACACATTGCACCACTTTAGCAAACTCCCAGCAAATTCTGAACGGGAAAAAATTAAAAAAAAAATCCTGAAATCTTGTAACTGCACTTTATTTTGTTTTATAACTTGAATTTGTTTTTAAGTCTCCGAAGAACTGAGATACTTAAGTTTATATTTGTGCAGGTTTGAAATTAATGTTACTTATCTTATGCATCAATTGCATTCAGTTCTTATTGAATTTGTTCACTGCATGAAGTTACTGTATAGGTAACTGTACATTGGCTGTATACAGTCAGGTAGCACTACTATTTAAATGGATGTTCAAAGTATTGTGATATAATTTACTTTTGTTTTTAAATGAATAGTCTATATTTCTAGAATGCTGGAGGGCAACCAAACCAACACACTGTAAAAGCTGTTAGGAATTATGATATGCTGAAAACGAAAATTTTCCAAATTTATTTCACTTGTGTACAATTTCATTTTTGAAACTCACAAGTTTTCAAGAAATAAAAAAAGCAGTTTCTAACCTAAGCCAATTTTTTATTTAACAGTATTTTATTGCAAATCAGTTGATGTAATTTTTTTAAAAATATAACCCCCCTAAATATTAACACACTGTACTCTGCTTTCAAGCTTACCTCAGCATTTTTTGCAGTGGCCTTTTTTTTCTGAGATTAATAGTTGTTTGTACTGAACTAAGAGCCAAATGCGAAGGGGAAATCGTTCTGAACCGAATCGTGGCCCCAAAAATCAGAATTGAATTGTGTGACTATTAAAGATCCACAACCCTAGAGAATAGTCTGGTCAGATGAGACCAAAATTGAACTTTTGGATGCCATAACACAGCATGTTTGGAGGAGAAATGGCACTACACATCCTATCATGGTGTGGGGGTGTTTTTCAACACATGGTACAGGCAGACTTCATGTAATTGCAGGAAGGGTGAATGGACAAATGTACAGAGACATCCTTGATAAGAACCTGTTGCCATCTGCCAAGATGGTGAAGATGAAATGAGGGTGGACATTTAAGCAAGACAATGATCCCAAACACACAGGCAAGGAAACTCAACTGGCTCCAGAGAAGAAAAATAAAGTTGCTGAAATGGCCCAGTCAGTCACCTGACCTGACTCCAATTGAAAATCTATTGAACGAACTGAAGATCAGAGTTCATAGAAGACATCCATGGAACCTTCAAGATTTGAAAACAATTTGTGTGGAAGAATGGGCTAAAATCACTCCTGAGCAATGCCTGGACCTAGTTTCTCCATACAGGAGGCAACTGGAAGCTGTTATTATCAACAAAGGCTTTTCTACTAAATATTAAATGAATTTCACCAAGCGTGTTCAGTACTTATTCCCTGTGTCATTCCACTTTATTAAATATACGCAACTTGTTTTGTGAACACAGTTGCCTTGATTTCTTTGCATGTATGGATTACTTGGGTTGTTACTGATATCTGCTGAAAATCTCAGGTCAGTGACGCCATCAGAAATATGATTAATGAGAAAAATGTTGACATGTTCAATACTCATTTTCCCCACTGTATGTCACAAGCACTTCATTGAGGCATGCGTGAGCTGTTAAAATGTGTAAAAAGTGCAGTCAGTGACCCCTTTAATAATTTGTATTCTTGAATGTAGTGAATGCCAGTGCTGGGATAGCAAGATCTCCTGCAGGAATTTCTTCTATTCAGCTCAGACTTGAAAAAAAAAAAGTGGCCCCCCCCATGTGGCTTTAATATGAATGAAAGAATTGATAAGTTGAAAAAATTCGTGAGAAAGTTGCAAATACAGAAGTCACAGATTTATTCCAAAAAGCAAATTTAAAAGAAAATTTATGAGGGGAAAAAAACAAACTCATGATAAAGTAGCAAAGACAAACCAGACAAGAGAAACTTTGCGAGGTAGAGGAAAATAAAATAACTGCAAATTTACTGGGGAAAAGGTTGCAGATTTAGCACCTGGAAAAAAGAGGTTGATATTTTTCAAGGATTTAAACCTTCCTCCTTACAAAAGCATAGGCCCCCCAATTACAATCTTGCACACAGCTCCCAAAACAGCTGACTGGCCTACAATAATTCACTGTCCCTCTCAATATTTACTCCTGAGAAAATGTCCCGTTTATGTCTCCTTCAACAGTAACAGGGATTTAAAAAAAAAAAAAAAAAAAAAAAGAAGCTACATTTACACACTATATTTTGAAAGTCCAAACCGGAAGACGTGTGATCGGTGCCAGTGGAAAGTTGACTGGAGCGGTGAGGGAGGAGAGGTTGTCCCGCAGCCTCCAGCTCAGAGCGCACGCATGTCCAGTTGGGTGGATTCTGACGGTGCGAAGACCTGAATGAGGGACTCAGACGCCGGGGAGTGACAGCCGCTGTCACAGGGAGTGACAGCTTTCCCCCTGAGCGACTCCGCTAAGAGACGCCACCTCCCGCTCCCACACACGCGCAACACACCGATCCGCTCCGGATCGGGACAATCCAGGACTATGCCAGAGATGGAGAAAGGGAGACCACCGGAAAACAAACGCAGCAGGAAACCAGCGCACCCAGTGAAGAGGGAGATCAACCAGGAGATGAAGGTGAGAGCGTGGGGGGGGGGGGGGGGGGGGGGGCAATGATGGATTTTTTTTGGCAAGAGAACTTTTTTGCACACTGCGCAAAATAAATAATAAATAAATAAATAAAAATAGATCACTGCTGCAGTCAAGGAACACTTATTTTATGTAATCTAACCAAACAGACAGTCCTCTGAGGTTTTATTGCATATTTCAGAAAACACTGCAGGGCCCCTCAAAGTTTTCACCCACTGGGAGTCACAGCTGAAGCGTTGAAGACTAATCTGACTTCCAGTGACGCCATGTCAGGCCAGCTGTGGCCGGACGCGCTCACGCCAGTGTCCAGCGGCGATCCAGATGTGCGGCTCTTCCTCGTTCCGGCGCCGCGCTCGCTTGCCACAGCTCAGTGCCTTGGGCTCGTCAGAATAGACAACGATATATATATATATTTTTTAATAGCATTTAAGTGCCATATTTCTAGGGGACGCCCCCCACTGGCATTAATAAGTGAAATCACAGTAACAGACGTGACTTCCCCTCGCACGGTCGCGAGCCTATTGCTGCACGGAAACCAATCCGCGGATTGTGCGCTTTGTTTGGGTTTGGACTCTGGCTATTTGAGACGGCTGGCCGTGCTGGGGAGGGATATTTGAGGCTTCTGCGAGCCCAGGCCGAGAAATCTAAAAAGACAAGTCATTTTCGTGAGGGAGGAAACGCTCGCCCCATTTTTTTTTTTCCTCTCTTGTGTGCATGAGTGGTTTGGATTGTAGCGTTTGATATCCAGGGGAGGTGTAGAGTTACATCTTAACTAATTTTAATCAAAACACGTGAAACTCAATCCCTCCCCCGCTTGATGT
The DNA here is from genome assembly GCA_020510985.1 of Pholidichthys leucotaenia. Classification (NCBI taxonomy): domain Eukaryota; kingdom Metazoa; phylum Chordata; class Actinopteri; order Cichliformes; family Pholidichthyidae; genus Pholidichthys; species Pholidichthys leucotaenia. The sequence goes on along the minus strand of CM035842.1, from coordinate 317,966,231 downwards.
AAGCCTGCCCGGGCCCGAATCTCAGGGTCGGGCCCGGTTTGTTGCCTTTGGCCGCAGAACCTCTCTGTGGTCTGGGATATGGCTTGTCACTCTTGCAAAGCAGATGTTTGTCTAAACTGCCAAAAAGAAACAAAAACAACATTGTGGGAAGTGAAGGGGTTGGCTGAAGGAGGGAAAATGAACATTTTACATTAGGGAGAAAAAAGAAATGAAAGTGTGGGACTGGGCTGCGGTACATGCAGTAGAGGAGACTGGTGAACACCACAGCACCAGAATTAGCAGAGGTGGGTGGAGGAGGCAGACCTTGCACTCAAGTAAAAGTTGCATCACATAGTATTACCCAAGTATAAATAAAAGTAGTCACCAAAAAATTCTTGAGTAATAGTATAAGAAAGTCAAAAGTTACTTTGTCAGTGGGCAAACACTCAAACCTATATATGAGGCTTTTCTTTTTTATGACTTTTCTTCTAAATTTGCAAAAATATTTGAAATAGATTTATGCCTTTTGACCCAAATTTGCAATTTTTTATTCATTAATTTGTGACCATTTTATTGAAAATGTGTTACTTTTTATCATGAATTGGCCCCTCCGGGACAGAAAGACAGGCCCAAGCGCTGAACTGTAGTGTGACATTTAACAAAAATACCAAAACAGTGCAGATAACTTACAGAGGATACACTCCAGAGCTGGAATAGCTCTGGAGGAGATGAGGAGAACCACGGCAGGGAAGAAGTCCAAACAATGCAATGCAGCTACAGTGAAACAGTGAACTTGCAGGCCTTAAATGCCTGGACAAACAAATGAGCAGCAGGTGTGGGCTGAGCAGGCAGGTGACCTAATTACCCAACTGCTCATAGCTGGGAAACAGACTGTGAGCAACAAGTGGGGATGTCTGAGAGGGGAGGGCACATAAGTGTAAGTAAACCAAAATATGTACAGAAAACTGACAGCATAATACTAACAGGCATACAAAACTCAGAAATGAATTGAGTCTGAGCTCAGAGGGAATATTTGAGCTCAGTCTCATGACACTTTTTTCCTATTAAATTTACATTTTTTTTCCTCCTAAATTTACAACTTTTTCTCTTGACTTTGTGAATTTTTGACACAAATTTGTGGCTTTTTACTCATACATTTGCAATTTAAAAAAGCAAGCAATTTTGTGACTTTTTTAAAATAAATTTTAAAACTTTTTCTTGTACATTTGTAGCATTTTATTTTTAAATTTGTAAAAACATTTCTACTGACAAAATCATGAGTTTACACATTCTTATTCTCCTAAATTTACACCTTGTTTGTAAAACTTTGACCATTTTTCCACACAAATTTATATTTTTTGTTTTGAAGTTTTTTTATAAACAAATTTGCAGCTTTTTTACTTGTACATTTGTCATTTTTAGTCATAAAATTGCAACTATTTTCTTGTAAATTGGTGACTTTTTTCTCATGTTTGTAACATTTTTCTCTTTTAAATTTGCTACTTGTTCGTGATAAAATTGTGACAACAATAACTTGCATTTTATTCTTGTACATTTGCAACTTTTTATTTGTAAATTTGTAATATTTTCTTGTATATTTGTTTTTTTATAACAATTTTGTTAAGTTTTCACAACTTTTTCAAGATGAATTTGCAACTTTTTTCTTTTTGTAAAATTTTAAATGAATTTACAGTTTGTTTGTTTTTTCCTTTTAAATTTGCATCTTTTTAGGGATGAATTTGTGACTTTTTCCATACAAATTTGCAAATTTTAACTCACAAATTTTTCAACTTTTTTCTTATAAATTTGCATTTTTTCACATAAATGTGTAACTTTTTTCTGTTAAATTTGTATCCTTCACCAGTTTGTCAGTTTTTCTCCTCCACGTGTTAGCCTGAATTAAATACAAACTATCCACATGCATCCTCTAAAGTCATGCAAATTGTAAACAGAAACAGTAATGAATCAAATATTTCTTGAGCTGGAATAGAATAACAATAATTACCTCTGCCAAGGAGGTAATATTGTCATGTTTGTCTGTCTGTGTATTTGTTAGCAGGATTGCATAAAATTACTGGATGGATTTTGGTGAAATTCTCACCAGAGGTGGCCCTTGGGCTACAGATGAACCCATTAGAATTTGGAGGTGATCTGGGACAGGATGTGGAATCTGGATCACTTTATTCACTTTCTTTAACATTGCAAGATCGGGGCTTGGTGGAGTTATGCGCTCATGGTATGTAAAGAAAAATAAAGGGCACACAGAGAGCACACACCTTCACCAAGGCCCTATCTCACAATGTTAAAGTAAGGGGGAAAAGTGATCCAGAAACTGCATCCTGACCTGGATCACCTCCAAAATCTAATGGGTTCATCTGTAGCTCAGGGGCCACCTCAGGTGAAAATTTCATTAAAATCTGTTTAGTGGTATTTGTGTAATCCTGCTAACAAACAAACAAACCAGCATTCTGAAAGATGGGGCCTTGGTGGAGGTATGCACTCTCTGAGTGCCCTATAGTTTCATGTTTGATGAGAGGAAAAACATGACTTTTCTTTTATTTGTTTTTAAATCCTTGAACAGTCTTGTTCCGCCTTACCTCTCTGAGCTTCTGCATCCCTACGCTCCCACCCGGTCCCTCAGGTCAGCTGAACAGCTGCTTCCGGGGGTGCCAAAGGCGAGGCGGAAGCTCAGAGGGGATAGGGCCTTTTCGATCATGGCACCCAGGTTATGGAATGATTTACCCCTGGACATCAGACAGGCACCTTCACTGTCCATTTTTAAAATCCGTCTTAAAACACACTTTTACTCCCTGGCCTTCGACCCAGTGTGAGACATTGATTTTATTGAATGAAATGGATTTTTATTTATTTTATTGTTTCTTTTGACTGTGGCTCTGTATTGTTTTTGTGTTAGAGCCCTGCTTCCTGCTTTTATGTTTTCATGTGTGTTTTCTTGCTGTACAGCACTTTGTGTAGTGAGTGTTGCTTTTAAAGTGCTTTATAAATAAAGTTGATTGATTGATTGATTGATTGATTGACTGGCACTGACCTCAAATCAGTGAAATGAAAAGTAGCTCAGTGATGCACTGAGCAAAAGTATAAGTTCTCAAGAGTTAAAAAGCATCCTGTAATAAAACCAAAAGTTACTTGAGTGTACTTGAGTAAGTCCTGCTAACCTCTGAAAATGAGCCGTGACGGGAAACATTCAAGATAGATAGAATTAAAAAAAAAAAAGATTTTTGTCTAGAAAGAAAGAAAGAAAGACAGAAGGCGGAGAAGCTGATTTCTAGTTGAGCTGAGGTTTGGTCCCACTGTTGTCTCTGTAATACATCTGTTTCAACACCACATTCGGACCTATTCCCTCCACGTCAGACCCGAGTGCAACACCAGACACCGGATACCTAACTTTAATCATCGTTAGGCATATTTAGCTGGATGTGATACCACCGCTTACACACACACACACACACACACACACACACACACACACACACACACACACACACAGCAGAAAGCAAGCGAGAGGAGAGATCCATTTCTTTGAGGCCCAAGTGCAGAACAGAGGTCGGAGTGAGGAAAGCAGGGGAAAGAATGTGCAGTCGGTACTACAGCACTACAACACCAACATTGCCACTCGCCACAGCAGACTGGCTGTGCTGGAAAAGGGTGAAACCTGAGAAGGAGAGCTGTGTCGGGTGTCAGGGCTGGAAAGGTGCTGGGGATGGAGAGGAGGATGGTGGAGATGGTAGGGGGAGGGAGGGAGACGAGGAGGGAGGGAGGGACAGGGAAAGCTGGAGAGAGAGAGAAAGTGGTGGACACTGGAAAGAGAAGAGAGAGCAGAGTGGGGCATTTCCGAGAACCGTGGGACCTCGCTGTGGTGTAGTGTGTCCCGCTCTGATTTCTGCCCGTTCCAGATCGGGTTTCTCCTCCAATCCGGTTCCTCCAAAGCCACAGAGAGAGGTGGGTGGATGAAGAGAGAGACCTTTGTATTATTTTTTTTTTTTCATCTGGTCGTAATAAGAAAAAAAATAAAAAACTTAGACCACACATCCCATCTGTGGAGAAAAAGTTTTCTTTTCTCCCTCCTTTTTTCCAATTAGAAGAGATAAACAAAGGGTGATTCATAGATTTCACACTGGTGTTAGGTTTTAGACCTTTCCGTCTCAGATTTAGCAAGAGTAAACAACTTGAATACATCATGGAAAAATCGTCACACTGTACTCCACTGTGCCCCTATTCATTTCTCCAACAGGGCTGGGACTGAGAAAGAAGCCCTCGCATTGATTTAGACTGGGAAGGCCTGATTATGTTTAACATAGGATAAAAAGTTCCACTAATATCCTTGAGATGCGTGCTCACTGTTTCCTATTTGCAGCTTGATGTCCCTTTGCTATGGTGTCCCTCTGCACAGACTGTTAATCAGTTGTGTCTTTTTCCATTTGTTTTCCCGAGCAGACATTTGCAGAGAGCACGATGAACGAGCTCCTGGGCTGGTACGGCTATGACAAGGTAGATCTCCGAGACTCGGAGGCCAACGAGATCAGGAACTACAGAGAAAGACGTCAACATGTGTCGGTGCTAAAAGGTGGGGGCAGCTCGTTGCAGTTCACCCTCAGTGCAGGCTTCTTCGACTTACGCAAAATCAACAGGTTCTGCAGGTTCAGATGCAGACACTGTGTCAGAGTGTGCATTCGCTAAACATGATCTCTTGTAGTTGCAACTTCTCAGGTTTCCTTCATTCAGATGCATCTGTTGTTTGTGCAAAAGTGATGATAGTATCACACGAGCTACACTGTGGATCTCTTGTGTTACATTGGCATTTTTTTTTCTGAACACTTTTCAGAAAACTCCTTGCCAAAACCCAAAAATCTGGACACCAAAGTCAATCACTCTGTCCTGCCCATGAAGAGTGCAGAGAGAGAGTCCTCCAGCGTCCCTTCTTCATCTTCTTCTCCCTCCTCATCCTCCACAAGTTCATCTCTGACAACGCCCAAGGAGCCCAAGAGTGCCCATGTCATCGTTCCCCTTATAAAGCCATCAGCAGGTACGGTAGCCATCTTTTGGGGGTTGCACGTGGAGAGATGAAAGGGTGAAATCGCAAAAATGTGAAGGCTAAAATTTAGTTTAGCATTACTATAGCCATTTCCGCCATAAAGCAATGTACGCAAATGCTATGGGCCCCCAGTAACTGAAGGGGGCCCCGGCTGATGCTGGAACCAAAGTGTGTGCATGTGTGTGTGTGTGTATGGGGGGGGGGGGGCTGCAAAAGCTGCTGATAAAAGGTGCATTCAGACCAAATGCAAATTTTCAAAATAAACATGCAAATAAATGCAAATTTGCATCCAAGCGAGTTGCAGAGGGACGTGGTTGCCTTTATAACTTCTGCAGCTGCTTTCTACCTGCTATGGAAATTCCCAAAACACTGTCATTCTTAGCTTTACAACATTATCCGGCAGGGTTCACAGCTGGGAAAATGTCACTGTCTCCTCCAGAAACTGCCCCTGGATGATGGTTGTTTACAGTGCTAGCCTGTTAGCCCTCATTAGCACCTCCAACCGTAGCAGGATTACATGGGTGGATAAACTCCTGACACTCTGTTTCAGCTGCAGAGCTCCCGGTCCATTTCTCTGCAGGTGAGTGGCAGTCTCATTTTCAAAGGCAGAGTCTCAAGGCGGATTACTAGCTATCACTATCAAATCCCTCAGACGCAAATGTGTGAATTCGCGTATATTCGCATGTTTACATTGAATTAACATGTAAACACACCGCACACAAGATTCGCTCTGCATTTGGTGTGAATGCACCTTTAAGCTTCCCTCAGAATCACCAAAGCTAATTAATAATTGATTGGTTTTACATTTTTTTAATTAAGAAGTCAGAGTTTTTAAAAAGGAGCCAGAATAAAGAGAAACAATCCAATTCACATTTTTCATATTACATGGTGTTGCTGTTGTTTTAAATCATGGAAAATGCTCATAAATGTGAGCTATCTGACGTTATGGTGTGTTAGTGTATTATTTTTCTAAAGCAGAAGTGTGGCTAACACTTAGGTCAACTTAACAAGCTTATTTTTATATTTAGCTTTAAAGGGGGAGGAGGGTTCAAATTTCTACATTTCCAGTTCTCCTGTAGTGCCGGTGCACTATATTAATGTGATAGTATAGATAAAATGAAGGCATCTTTACCAGTGATGTCTCCAAAACTGGCTATCTTACATCTAAAGCCCAATTCATAGTGGCAAAAATGCGCTGGTACGTGAGCGAGCGCAGTTGACGCATTCGTGCGCAAACCCGGGGTTTGCAGAGGGTGAGAACTGACCAAGTGCATGCAGGCCCCAAAAAGTGACCACGCGTACAAGTATGCAGTGGTCACAGTGAAGTGCATATACACCAGGAAACTCCTGCCCTCCTGGACGGGGAAGTATTGGTGAGGGTAAACAGATGTGCATGTGTTTCGCTATTAAAAAATGTTTTTCACATAACCTCGAAATAAACGTTGTGCATTCTTCTACTGTGAAGTGGCTCATCTGTCAGTTTTTACCCAGAACACCAAAACAGTAAATTATATTCCTACCTGTTTCATTACTTTGTGTTTCCTCATAGCTTGTGATAGCAACTGCTACAGGTGTGGTTTGGGGCTGGGGGAAATTGGTTCAGTCACTTTATGGTAAATACAGTGGGGAAAATACAGTAAGTATTGAATATGTCAACATTTTTCTATTAAACATATTTCTGATGGAGTCATTGACCTGAGATTTTCACCAGATATCAGTAACAACCCAAGTAATCCATATATACAAAGAAATCAAGGCAACTGTTTTCACAAAATAAGTTATATTTAATAAAGTGGAATGACACAGGGAATAAGTATTGGATACATGAAGAAAAAGAGGTGCAAAAAGGCATAGAAAGCCAAGAAATCAGCTGAAATCCATCAGAATTTAGGAAGCCATCCCATCCCCCATCAGTGCAAATTAATTTCAGCTGGTTAAGCCCTGACTGATAGCCTTTAAAAAGGTCTGTGAATATCAGATTGTCACACCACAATGAACTCATGATAGGTAGAAGCAAAGAGCTCTCTCTTGACCTTTGCAACCATATTGTTGCAAAACGTTAATGATGGCATTGATTACAGGCACATTTCTATACTGGTGAATGTTCCAGTGATCACCGTTGGAGCCATCATTCAGAAGTGGAAAAAACATAATTTTACCATAAACCGGCCACAACCAGAAGCTCCTCACAAGATTTCTAACAGAGGAGTCAAAAGAATTATCAGAAGAGTTATCCAAGAGCCAAAGACCACTCGTGGAGAGCTCCAGAAAGCCCTGGAGTTAGCAGGTACTGCTGTTTCAAAGAAAACATTAAGTAATGCACTCAACCGACATGAGCTCTATGCCTGCTCACCTCACAAGGCTTCATTGCTGAAGAAAAAGCATGTTGAAGCTCGTTTAAAGTTTGCTGTACAACGTTTGGGCAAGCTAGTAAAATATTGGTCAGATGAGACCAAAATTGAACTTTTTGGATTCCACAACACACAGCATGTTTTGAGGAGAAATGGCATTGCACATCAGCCTAAAAACACTATATCAGCAGTGAAGTTTGAGGTGGGAGCATCATGGTATGGGGGTGTTTTTCAGCACATGGTACAGGCAGACTTCATATAATTGAAGGAAAGATGAATGGACAAATGCACAGAGACATTCTTGATAAGAACCTGTTGCCATCTGCCAAGATGCTGAAGATGAAATGAGGGTGGACATTTCAGCAAGACAATGATCCCAAACACACAGCCAAGGAAACTCTCATCTGGCTCCAGAGAAGGAAAATAAAGCTGCTAGAATGGCCCAGTCAGTCACCTAACCTGAATCCAATTGAAAATCTATGGAACGAATTGAAGATCAGAGTTCACTGAAGACACCCACAGAACCTTCAAGATTTGAAGACAGTTTGTTTGGAAGAATGGGCTAAAATCACTCCTGAGCAATGCCTGCACCTAGTTTCTCCATGCAGGAGGCATCCGGAAACTGTTATTACCAGCAAAGGCTTTTCTACTGAATATTAAATGAATTTCACCAAGTGTGTTCAATACTTATTCCCTGTGTCATTCCACTTTATTACATATAACTTGTTTTAAGAACACAGTTGCCTTGATTTCTTTGTATGTATGTATTACTTGGGTTGTTCCTGATATCTGGTGAAAATCTCAGGTCAATGGCTCCATCAGAAATATGTTTAATGAGAAAAATGTTGACGTGTTCAATACTTATTTTCCCTGCTGTATATACAGTCATGTGAAAAAATTAGGACACCCCATTAAATATTAAGTTCTTTATTAAGAAATGTTCACATATTGATGTCTAATCTTTTTATTTACAGTATCTCTAGAAAAGAAGGTGATTTAATTGTAGGTAAATAACAAAAATTAACCTTGTTTTACTCATCAAACAAAAAATATCAACAAAAATGCATATTCTAACAGGAAAAAGTTAGGACACCCTACTGCCTAATAGCTAGTGTTACCCCCTTTGGCTGAAATAACTTCAGTGAGACGCTTCTTGTAGCCATCTACCAGTCTCTGACATCGGTCTGAGGAAAGTTTGCCCCACTCCTCAACACAGAATTCTTTCAGCTGTGAGATGTTTGAGGGGTTTCTTGCATGTACAGCCCGTTTGAAGTCACCCCATAAAAACTGATGACCCCAAGTCATCAGTTTTTAGTTGAAAGGCTCCTGCAACAATTTGATTTGAGCAATAATCTGGTGGGTTGGATTCTGGATTTCTTAACCAACAGGACACAGAGAGTAAGGGTCAATGGTACATTGTCTGACCAAAAGTGCTCTTCTACTGGCTCTCCTCAGGGGTGTGTGTTGTCACCACTACTCTTCATCCTGTACACAAACATGTGTCGGAGCAGACATGACAACAGACACATTATAAAGTATGCTGATGATTCAGTTATTGTCAGTCTCCTCCAGGATGCTGAGAGTGGCCACGGCCCAGTAATTGATGATTTTGTTCACTGGTGTGAGGATTCCTACCTGCAGCTGAATACGACAAAAACTAAAGATATGATTATTGACTTTAGGAGGAAAACTCCCAGGCACAAAGTCACCGTACTAAAAGGCCAGACCACTGAATGTGTACAATCCTACAAATATCTTGGGACGATTATTGATAGTAATTTAAACTTTGAAGAGAACTGTGAAAGGGTGTGCAAAAAGGGTCAGCAACATTTGCATTGTTTAAGGAAACTTGCACGCTTCCAAATTGACCGAACCATAATGACAATGTTTTATCGGGCTTTTATTGAATCTGTTTTATCCTTTTCTTTAGTGTCATGGTTTGGTCAGATAAAACTGAAACAGAGGAAATCCTTGGATCAGGTAGTTAGATGGTCCAGTCGTTTGCTTGGTGAGTCACAGCTGAGCCTGACATCCTTGTACACCAGACAGGTACAGAGGATTGCTACCTCCATTTTAAATGATGACTCCCACCCTTTGCACTGCCACTTTCAGCTTCTTCCCTCAAGACGGAGGTTTGCTGTCCCAAAAAGTAAAACCCAGTGCTACGAAAACAGCTTTGTTCCTGCTGCTGTCAAAGAGCTGAACAAGTTGTAACAATATATTGCACATAATTTAGTTACCTATTTATTAACTCCATTTTATATTTACTTATTTTTGTAGGATTTTTATTTGGGTTCTAAATCTTTTATTGGGTTTTAGACCTTTGAGTTTTTAACCTTTCTGACTAGTCTTTAACTTTTTAATATGACCCTTCTCTCTTATCTCTGGTTTTTCTCTCATCTCTTTGTCTTTATATCCTGATTGATGGAGCCTTGAGTATTTTTATCATGTTTATAGTCAGCTTCATGTGTGCCTGTGTTTGTGTTTATGTTAAATGTAATTGTGGTTTGTAAATATGGATGTCACCAGACTGCAACACAAATCTACCTACGGGTGCAAATAAAGTAACCTGAACCTGAACCTGAACCTGAACCTAAACCCCACAGCATCTCAATGGGATTAAGATCTGGGCTTTGACTCGGGCATTCCAGGACTCTCCATTTCTTAGTTTTTAGCCAGTCCTTGGTGGATTTACTGGTATGTTTTGGGTCATTGTCATGTTGCAGGGTCCAGTTCCGCTTCAGCTTTAATTTTTTTTACAGATAGTCTCACGTGGTCCTCAAGCACCCTCTGATACATGGTAGAATTCATGGTGGATTCTATGATGGTGAGCTGGCCAGGTCCTGCTGCAGCAAAGCATCCCCAAACCATGACACTTCCACCTCCATGCTTCACAGCTGGTATGAGGCTCTTTTCCTGGAATGCTGTATTTGGTCTACGCCAAACACGTCCTCAGTTCTGGTGTACAAATAATTCAATTTTAGACTCATCTGTCTGAAGAACGTAATTCCAGAAGTTCTGGTCTTTGCCTATGTTCTCTCTGGCAAACTTCAGGCTGGCCTTCATGTTTCTCTTTGACAGCAAAAGTTTCCTCCTTGCATGGCTCCCATGCAAGTTAAACTTGTGCAGTCTCTTTCTCATTGTAGAGGCATGCACTTTCATATCAACAGTAGCAAGAGCCTGCTGTAGGTCATGTGATGACATTTTAGGGTTTTTGGAGACTTCTTTAACATCTTGTGGTCTGCTCTCAGGGTGAACTTGCTTGGACAGCCAAACCTGGGCATGCTGGCAGTTGTTTTGAATGTCCTCCACTTGTAGACTATTTTCCGGACAGTGGAATGGCTGATTTCAAATCCTTTTGAGATCTTTTTAAATCCCTTGCCAGACTCATAAGCTGCTACAATCTTCTTTCTGAAGGCCTCAGACAGCTCTTTCGATCTCACCATGGTGTTCACTCTCAGTTCAACAGTCAGGAGCACACCAAACTAAATGTCTGAGGTTTAAATAGGACAAGCCTCCTTCAAAATGCTGAGTAACAATGTTCTAATCATGTGCACCGGATGTGACACACCAGTGTGTAATTTTAACCATTTTAAGTGGGAATAAATGTGGGGGATGTCCTAAGTTATTCCTCACCAGAAATTGCATGTTTTTAGAATTTCATTTTACAGAAAATTTTAAAAAGTCTTTTCTTCAGCTTTAATTGTTTAATTATAATATTTGAATCTCCCAGTACTGTTAAAATTGATATTAAATATCCATATGTCCAAATACTGTATGTTAAAAAACACACAGGCTTTCATAGGTTGTCCTAATTTTTTCACATGACTGTATCTAAGACATTTAATCCACAGATTACTAAAAGTAAAAAAAAAGAACCTCTGCCACCGAGCTCTTCATTTGTGTTTCGATTGCAGCTGTTAAAACGTTTAAATTTATTTTCACTGCGCATGCGCAAAATGCAGCTGCTGAACGGTAGCTGCAGTGGCTCAAAAACAACTCTGACTGTTGCCATGTACACAAATGCAGTCTGCAGAACACAAATGTTATCCCCTCGGAGGGACTCTGAACAGCCCTTAAGTGATCCAGATGGAAAAATAGTTCTGCAGGCCAGAGGAGAAATACTTAAATCTGATTTGTTGGTAAGCTGTCCCTTTTATTTAAAAGTGTTCAAATCTAATTTAACAAGCAATGATTTATTGTAGCATAGAGCGCTTGGGAAATTTTTTGCCAACCCCCCACTGTGGCTTTCTTTAATCTGATTATGACATATTCTATAGTTGTAATGTTGGGCTCTGAGTGAATCTTCTAACCAAACCTCTCTCCTGATGTTTTCCTCACAGTGGAAGATGTACAGAACGTGCAGATAGTGTGCGTGTGGTGCCAGAAGGAAGGTGTCAAACGCTACTCTCTGTGCATGGGTTCAGAGCTCAAAAGTTTCTGCAGTGAGAAGTGTTTCGCTGCCTGCAGACGGGCCTATTTCAAACGCAATAAGGTAAGAGGTGAATGTCAAAGGTCACAGAAATTTAACTGTGGTTTTCACCTTGTTTTGAAATTCTGATATGAGAGTGAACGGGCTGCCATATCAAGATTTTATTCAGTTTTATTTCCTCAGTGGGTTAAATTCACATAAGACACACACATATGGGTGGAGCACTGAATATCAGACCCTGGGTACAGCAGTGTATCCCACACACACCAATCCAAATAATCAGCCAATTGACATAAAAAAGAAGAGGAAATAGTCCCCACTTTATGAGACAAGAGCACTCTGAGGTGAGTGCAATATCCCCCGCCTCCATTTTCTTTGAAGATTCCAATACTTACAGACAGAAAGCAGTGTTCAACTTTTCAATATAATCACTATGGCAGAATCAAATTATGATAAACCCATCATCCATCAATATACAATAAAGCACAGGTGTCAAACTCATTCCATGGAGGGCCAAGACCCTGCAGGTTTTACCTGTGACTTCAACAGGTGATTTCACTGAATTTCTTCCCACTGATTGCTGATCAGTGAAAACACCTGCTGAAGACACTGGGTAGAAGCAAAACATGCAGGGTCTTGGCCCTCCATGGAATGAGTTTGACACCCCTGCAATAAAGTATACAACCCATAGTTGTAGGGCAGGATCCCAAGGTGAACTTGTGTAGCAAGTTTGGTGACCCTAGAGAGCTTTACACATTCTATAGTAAGAGAACATAGAGAGTGCCAACCTTGACCTTTGACCTTTTAACCCCAAACCCATAGTCTGAGGTCAGGATCTCAGGGTGAATCTGTGTACCAAGTTTGGTGGCCCTAGCTGTACTTGTTATACAGTAATAAGGCATAAGAAATGTTAACCTTGACCTTTAATCTTCTGACCCCAAACCCATATTCAGAAGTCATGATCCCAAGGTGAACCTGTGTAGCAGGTTTAGTGACCCGAGCTTTCTTTGTTGTTGAGATATAGTTGATAAGCCATTTTGATGTTGACCTTTGACCTTGCAATCCCAAAACCATAGTCAGAATTCAGGGTTACAGATTGAACTTGTGTACCAAGTTTGGTGACCCTAGCTTTACTCGTTTTATAGTAATAGTGCAAATGGAATGCTAACCTTGACCTTTGACCTTTTGACTTCAAACCCATAGTGAGAGGTCAGGGACCCAAGGTGAACCTGTATACCAGGTTTGGTGGCCCTATCTTTACTCGTTTTATAGTAATAGTAAATATAGCATTTACAGTATAATTTACCATAGTGCAAATGGAATGTTAACTTTGACTTTTGACCTTCTGACCCCAAACCCATTGTCAGGTCAGGGTTTAAGTCATCCAAGATGCGTCTTAGATACAACTACTGTATCGATTTGAAAAGCCTACATCAGGCTAATTCAATTAGCGGCCCGCGGGCCACATGCGGCCCAGAACCAACCTCCGAGTAGCCCAGACCATACCAAGAAAATATAAATTTAATAAAGAAGGAATGTTGCACAAGCGTGCACATGAACAACGCACGTGACCGTCATCTGTGCGGAGTTCAGAAGCGTCCCGCCCACGTGAGCGTTCCAGTCAGCAGCCAGCAGGCAGAGAGGTTTTCTAGCATTGCTGTCTGAGAGAAATATGAGCTTATTAAAGTATTTTAAATGTGAGAAAAAAAGCAGAAGCGATACGTAAGCAGTGGAGGCATTTATGGTGGTTTTAACCTGCTGGAAATGGGAGCAATAATGTAGAGTCGCTTAGCAAACGTGTGATGAGGCTTCGTACTGTATGCAGGGAAAGGCAAAAGTGACTGAATCGCTTTGGATTGACTTCAGCTACTACAATATTCAATTCAATTCAATTCAACTTTATTTATATAGCACCATTTCACAACAACAGTCATCTCATAGCACTTTGAACTGTAGGGGAAACCCCCACAATTGCAGAAAGATCCCAGCAATCAGGCGATCCCCTGTGAGCAAGCATTTGGCAACGGTGGAGAGGAAAAACTCCCTTTTAGCAGGAAGAAACCTTCAGCAGAACCAGGCTCAGGGAGGGGCAGTCATCTGCTGTGACTGGCTGGGGGGTGAGGGGATAGAGAAGAAGAAGAAAGAACAGACATGTAGAGAGCAAGCAGCACAACGAGGACTCAATCTATGGGAGAGAACAAACAGATGTTAATGACCAGCAAAAATATTTCATTGAGAGTGAAGAAAGGAATGAAGCCCAGTGCATTGTTGGAGGTCCCCCGGCTGTCTAAACGTATTAACAGCATAACTAAGGGAGGGTTCAAGGGCACATAATCCCACCCTAATTATAGGCTATATCAAAAAGGAAGGTTTTAACCCTATTCTTAAAAACAGAGATTGAGTCTGTCTCCCGAATCCTGATTGGCAGCTGGTTCCACAGGAGAGGAGCTTGATAACTGAAGGTTCTGCCTCCCATTGTACTTTTGGAGATTCTAGGTATTACAAGTAATCCTGCATTTTGGGAGCGTAGTGCTCTGCTAGGATAATAGGGTAGTATCAGATCTTTTAAATAAAAAGGGGCCTGATTATTTAGAGCTTTGTAAGTGAGAAGAAGGATTTTAAACTTAATTCTAAACTCTATGGGAAGCCAATGAAGGGAGGCCAGAACCGGAGAGATATGATCTCTCTTTCTAGTACCTGTTAAAACTCTTGTTGCAGCATTTTGGATCAGCTGAAGACTTTTTAAAGATGTTTTAGGACAACCTGAAAATAAAGAGTTACAATAATCTAATCTAGAGCAAACAAAAGCGTGAATTAGTTTCTCAGCATCACTCTGAGACAAAATGCTCCTAATCTTGGCAATATTACACAAATGATAGAAGGCAGTCTTAAAAACAAGTTTAATATGTGAATTAAAAAACAGATCTTGATCAAAAATAACTCCAAGGTTCCTAACAGAACTGTTAAGAGAAAGAGTAACCGCATCCAAACTAAGAGTTTGATTTGGAAAGGTATTTCTAAGGTTTTTTTGGACCAACTAGAGTGACTTCAGTCTTTTCTGAATTTAATAGCAGGAAATTACAAGTCATCCAAGCTTTGATTTCCTTAAGACAGGCTTCTAACTTGGCTCATTGATTACTATCATCTGGCTTCATTGACAGGTATAATTATGTGTCATCTGCATAACAGTGAAAATGTATACAGCACTTTCTAATAATGTTGCCTAGTGGAAGCATATATAAACTAAAAAGAATAAAACCTAGCACAGATTGCTGTGGAACTCCGTGACTGAGCTTTGAGTTGGAAGAAAACTCATTATTGACATGAACAAACTGGAACCTATCAGATAAATAAGATCTAAACCAATTCAATTCAATTCAATTCAATTCAACTTTATTTATATAGCGCCATTTCACAACAACAGTCATCTCATAGCACTATCAACTGTAGGGGGGAACCCCCACAGTTGCAGAAAGACCCCAGCAATCAGGCGATCCCCTGTGAGCAAGCACTTGGTGACGGTGGAGAGGAAAAACTCCCTTTTAACAGGAAGAAACCTCCAGCAGAACCAGGCTCAGGGAGGGGCAGTCATCTGCTGCGACTGGCTGGGGGGGTGAGGGGATAGAGAAGAAGAAAAGAACAGACATGTAGAGAGCAAACAGCATGATGGGGACTCAATCTATGGGAGAGAACAAACAAATGTTAATGACCAGCAAAAAAAAATATTTCATAGAGAGTGAGGAAAGGAGTGAGGCCCAGTGCATTACTGGAGGTCCCCCGGCTGACTAAACCTATTAGCAGCATAACTAAGGGACCACTGCAACAAAGTTCCATTAAGTCCAACATGGTGTTCTAATCTATCAAGTAAAATATTATGATCGATAGTATCAAAAGCTGCACTAAAGTCTAAAAGGACAAATACAGAAACAGGTCCATTATCAGATGTGATAAGAAGGTCATTAGTGACCTTCACTAAAGCTGTTTCAGTACTATGATGGATTCTAAACCCAGATTGAAACTCTTCAAATAAACCATTTCCCTGCAAGTGGTCAAATAATTGCATAGCAACAACTCTTTCTAAGATTTTTAAAATGAAAGAGAGATTAGAGATTGGTCTATAGTTAGCTAAAACTCCTGGATCCAGTGTTGGCTTTTTAAGTAAGGGTTTAATTACAGCAGTTTTAAAAGCCTGTGGTACATGGCCTAATGTTAATGAAGAATTGATTATTTGAAGAATAGAGCTACCAATAAATGGGAAGACTTCTTTAAATAACCTGGTAGGAATAGGGTCTAAAAGACAAGTTGAAGGCTTGGATGAGGAAATTACTTTATCCAACTCTAAAAGGTCAATTGGAGTAAACTCATCCAAACAGATATCAATTGAAGGAGTTGTAGTAGTTACTGTATTTAAGTTAACGGTGGGAGGAATCTGACTGATTTTATCTCTGATAGATGAAATTTTATTATTGAAAAAGTTCATAAAGTCCTGACTAGTAAGCTTTAAGGGAATGCTCGGATTGACAGAGTCCTGACTCATTGTCAGCCTGGCTGCAGTGCTGAAAAGAAACCTGGGATTATTCTTGTTCTCTTCTATTAATGCAGAATAATAACTTGTTCTAGATTTCCTATGAGATTTTTTATAAATTAGAAGATGATTTCTCCAAGGTAAATAGATTTCATCTAATTTAGTGGAGCGCCATTTTCTTTCTAATTGATGAGTCTTCTGTTTTAAGCTACGAGTTTCTATGTTGAACCAAGGAGTTAGAAATCTCTGATTAGACTTTTTCTTTTTTAAAGGGGCCACCATGTCTAGAGTCTGATGCAGAGAAACTGTAACACTATCTACCATGCTATCAATTACAGAAGGAGTAAGCTCTCCATAGCTTATCTCCGTTGTGTTGACACATGGCACAGAGGAAACAACCTGCTTAAATTTGGTAACAGCATCATCTGAGAGGCATCTACTGTAGTAATATTTTTCTTTAGGAGCCAAATAGTAAGAAATAGTAAAATCAAAGGTTAACAGACAATGGTCTGACAGTATAGGATTATGAGGAGACACTACCAGAGTTTCTATTTCTGTGCCATATGTCAGAACAAGGTCCAATGTGTGGTGGAGATAATGGGTAGAATTTCCTACTTTCTGAGAAAACCCCATCGAGTCTAATATTGAATTAAATGCCACATTAAGGCAGTCACTATCTACATCTACATGTATATTAAAGTCCCCTACTGTAGAAGAGCTTGAAAGAACGAGGCGGTATGATATATAAACCAAAGTTTATTATCAGTTCTCCTAACAAGTCTCATCTAAGTGCAGAAGCAGCAGAAGGAAAAAGAGACCGAATACCTCCGGCTCTCTGACTTTATACTTGCACATAACAAAAGACATGCATATCAAAGGCTGATATCCCTCATTATCATAATCCCCCCATTGTCTTGGTACTTCCTCTCTTCGCCCTGGGGGGGGTGAGGGTAGCTCCTCCGGTCTCCACCGCAGTGTCTGGGAACGTCTTTGTTCTTCACTGGCGGTTGAGAGTCTTTGTCCTTTCAGAGGTGTGAAGTCGCCTTACATATGTAATCACCAAACATTCCCACATGCTTCAACATATGTAGGTTATGGAATATATGATTAATATAGCCCACACCTACTATAATTATTCTGATTTCAGCGCTAAATCTGCTCAGAATTTGGCAAATTCAGATAAAAACTCTGAGTAGGTTGATGGAGGACGATAAACTATGGCAAATAAAATTGAGTTTTGTGGAGAGAATAACCAGGCCGAACTTTTCCGAGCAGATGAAGCTTTATTCCACTCTCTTTCACATTCACCAGAATCAGAAAACTTCCCCCAGGTTGCAGGCACTCTCTTTTATATCACAGCACTAACACTTCTCTTCTACCTGGGGTGCTGCATTAACATATCACTCCCCACACTCCCCACCTTTGATCTGCCACTTCAGTCTGAGGGAAAACTACTGAGTAACTACTGAGTGGGTCCCCCCCCCCCCCCGAGTCTCAGACTGAGTCTTAACCCCCATGTCCTTTGGGCTTCAGCCTCCGCCCATAGCTGCTGTAACGGGGGGTCTTCGGCTCTGAGACGCTGCTATGCCGGTGGGGGGTTCCTGGGGGTGTGTCCGTCTGTGGGGGGACAATGGGGAGGGGGATAACACCTTCAGCATGCTCGTGTGACTGATCTGACGATTCATTTACCTGGGGAGTTCTCCGTGGGGGTCTTCCGCGCCGAGGTGCTCGGGCCAACACCACCTGCTCGTCTGCTAAAACAAAGGCGGGCTTAAGCCTGTCTATACAGATTGTCTCCCAACGACCCCCCAAGTCTTACACAAAATGTTTGTCCCCGGGTTCCAGCACTCTGAACAGGCCATCCTAAGGCGGGTGCAATGGGGTCCGGTGGGCATTGTGCCTGACAAATACGAACGACGCGTCCTTCAAGGTTTTTGGCACAAAAGCGCGTGGAAAACAGTGGTGGGCCGGGTCGGGTAGTGTCCCTGCCTCTGCGCTATGTCTTGAACGCGGGGATGGATCGGTGTTCAGTGCGGGGTTATCTGGCAAAAATTCCCCGGGGAGCCGCAGCAGCTGGGAAAAAACCAGCTCTGCTGGGGAGGCTGCCAAATCCTCCTTCGGTGCAGAACTCAACCCTAATAGAACCCACAGCAACCAGTCCACCCAATTTGCATCCGTAAGCAAAGCTCTGAGCGCTGCTTTAAGTGACCTATGGAAACGCTCGCATAACCCATTGGCCTGTGGGTTGTACGTGGTCGTGCGATGAATTGAGATGCCCAGGCTCCGGGCCATGGTGGACCAGAGGTCGGAAACAAACTGCGGGCCCCGATCGGACGTGATGTCCGAAGGAGTGCCGAAATGTGCCACCCATGTTGTCAAAAAATCACGTGCCACATCTGCGGACGTGGTTGAAGCTAGCGGGACTGCTTCAGGCCAGCGCGTGGTGCAGTCCACAACTGTCAGGAAGTGCGTGAACCCCTGCGATGGTGGGAGGGGGCCCACGAGGTCCACATGAACGTGGTCAAACCTCTTAGCCGGGATATGGAACGGCTCCAAAGGGGCCTTCGTGTGCCTGTGCACCTTGGCTCACTGGCACGCTACACAGGCTGCGGCCCACTCTTTCACCTGTTTGCACAGGCTCGGCCAGACGAACTTTGCGCCCACCATTTTGACTGATGTGCGCACTCCTGGGTGCGCCAGGGAGTGAACTGACTCAAAAACGCGGCGCCGTCAAGCGCGTGGGACCACCAGTCGCGGGCGGCCTGTAGAGACGTCACAGACTGGGGGGGTGGGGGACGTGTTGCAGCACTCTGCTGTCCAGCCTTAACCCTGTTGGTCCAGACTGGAGCGCGCAAATGTCCGCATCACCGATCTGCACAGCAGCCATGGCTGTGCAATCTATCCCCACGTAGACTGGGGCCACTAATGTATGTGAGAGGCAGTCAGCCACCACGTTGAGTTTACCGGCCACATGTCAAATGTCGGTCGTAAATTCCGAGATCGCGGTCAGCTGTCTCTGCTGCCGGGCTCACCATGGTTTCGAAACCTTGGCCATCGCGTACATAAGCGGCTTGTGATCCACGAACGCAGTGAAGGTGCACCCTTCCAGCCAGAACTGGAAGTGGCGTATGGCCAGGTGGAGAGCCAGTAACTCTCTGTTGAATGCGCTGTATTTACGCTCATTGTCGCGCAAAGACCTGCTAAAAAAGGTGAGCAGCTGCCAAGAACCGGCAACGCACTGCCCCACGACGGCCCCTACGGCCACGTCTGATGCGTCGGTAGTGAGCGCTATCCTAGCCACTGGGTCCGGGTGCGCCAGTAGTGCGGCGTTCGCCAGGGCTGTTTTAACCTTGGAAAATACCTGCTTTCGCTCAGGAGTCCAGTCGACTCTGTCCACCGGCTTCCGTTTCTTAAGCGCGGCGTACAATGGCTGCATGAGCTGGGCTGCGCAGAGGAGGAAATGATTGTAGAAGTTAACCATCCCCAAAAACTCCTGCAGTACCCTGACCGTCTGAGGCCGGGGAAAATTCGCCACGGCACGCACCTTGTCCGGCAGGGGTATCGTGCCCTCTGGTGAGATGCGGTGGCCCAAAAAATCGATCCCCGTCACCCCAAACTGGCACTTCGCTGGGTTGATTATTAATCCGTGTTCCTCCAACCTTTGGAAAACTGTCCTGAGGTGGGCTGCATGTTCGTCCTTGGACGTGCTGGCCACCAGGATGTCGTCCAGGTAAACGAACACAAACGGCAGATCGCGCAACACCGCATCCATCATACGTTGGAATGTCTGCGCCACGCCTTTTAGCCCGAAAGGCATACGTAAAAACTCAAACAGACCAAACGGGGTTATTACTGCCGTTCTAGGTACAGCCGTGGACAAAATTGTTGGTACCCCTCTGTTAATGAAAGAAAAAGCCACAATGGTCACAGAAATAACTTGAATCTGACAAAAGTGGAAATAAATAAAAATTCTATGAAAATCAACCAATGAAAATCAGACAATGCTTTTGAATTGTGGTTCAGCAGAATTACTTTAAAAAACAAACTCATGAAACAGGCCTGGACAAAAATGATGGTACCCCTAGAAAAGATTGAAAATAATATGACCATAGGGACATGTTCAACCAAAGATGTGTCCTCTAATTAACATCACAGGTGTCTACAAACTTGTAATCAGCCATTCGGCCTATTTAAAGAGTGACAAGTAGTAACTGCTGTTTGGTGACTTGGTGTGTACCACACTAAACATGGACCAGAGGAAGCAAAGGAGAGAGTTGTCTCAGGAGATTAGAAAGAAAATTATAGACAAGCATGTTAAAGGTAAAGGCGATAAGACCATCTCCAAGCAGCTTATTGTTCCTGTGACTACAGTTGCACATATTATTCAGAAATGTAAGATCCATGGGACTGTAGCCAACCTCCCTGGATGTGGCCACAGGAGGAGATGGATAATACGAATGGTAACACAAGAGCCCAGAACAACCTCTAAACACATTCTGCATGGCTGCACGGTGGCGCAGTGGTTAGCCCTGTGGCAGCACAGTTTTACCCTCGGCCGGGGGATCGCGGGGACCGTGAGCTCGTGGGTTCGATCCCTGCCCTTGGCCAACAGTGATCTGTGTGGAGTTTGCATGTTCTCCCCGTGTTTGCGTGGGTTTACTCCGGGATTTCTCCGGTTTCCTCCCACATGCCAAAAACATGCAGGTTAGGGAGTTAAGGGGCGCTTGCGCACGCAGCGACCGGCAGCTGATGGTTTGTCACCAGACTGCAAAACAAATCTACCTAGGGGTACAAAATAAGTAATAAAAAAAAAAATTAAAAAAAAAAATTCATGGTGAACTCCAAGGTCAAGGTACATCAGTGTCAGATCGCACCATCAGTTGTTGTTTGAGCCAAAGTGGACTTCATGGGAGACGACCAAGAAGGACACCACTGTTGAAAACAAATCATAAAAAAGCCAGAGTGGAATTTGCCAAACTGCATGTTGACAAGCCACAAAGCTTCTGGGAGAATGTCCTATGGACAGACGAGACAAAACTGGAACTTTTTGGCAAGGCACATCAGCTGTATGTTCACAGACGCAAAAATGAAGCATACCAAGAAAAGAACACCATCCCTACTGTGAAACATGGAGGAGGTTCAGTTATGTTCTGGGGCTGCTTTGCTGCATCTGGCACAGAGTGTCTTGAATCTGTGCAGGGTACAATGAAATCTCAAGACTATCAAGGTATTCTAGAGAGAAATGTGCTGCCCAGTGTCAGACAGCTTGGTCTCAGTCGAAGGTCATGGGTCTTGCAACAGGATAATGACCCAAAACACACAGCTAAAAACACCCAAAAACGGCTAAGAGCGAAACACTGGACTATTCTAAAGTGGCCTTCTATGAGCCCTGATCTAAATCCTATTGAACATCTGTGGAAGGAGCTGAAACATGCCGTCTGGAGAAGGCACCCTTCAAACCTGAGACAACTAGAGCAGTTTGCTAATGAGGAGTGGGCCAAAATACCTGCTGAGAGGTGCAGAAGTCTCATTGACAGTTACAGAAATCGTTTGATTGCAGTGATTGCCTCAAAAGGTTGTGCAACAAAATATTAAGTTAAGGGTACCACCATTTTTGTCCAGGCCTGTTTCATGAGTTTGTTTTTTAAAATAATTCTGTTGAACCACAACTCAAAAGCATTGTCTGATTTTCATTGGTTAATTTTCATAGAATTTTTATTTATTACCACTTTTGTCAGATTCAAGTTATTTCTGTGACTATTGTGGGTTTTTCTTTCATTAACAGAGGGGTACCAACAATTTTGTCCACGTGTGTATGTCCTCAGCGCGCACTGGGACCTGGTGGTAACCGCGGACCAGGCCTATCTTGGAAAAAATGTGTGCCCCGGTGAGGTGAACAGAAAAATCCTGAATATGAGGGATGGGGTAGCAGTCGTGTGCTGTGGCGTTGTTTAATCTGTGGAAATCTCTGCAAGATCGCCACAATCCCTCGGCCTTAGGAACCATATGTAGCGGGGATGCCCATGGGCTGTTTGAGCACCTGATGATGCCCAACATTTCCAAGTTGGCAAACTCCTCGCATGCTATGGCCAGTTTAGCTGCATCCAGGCACCGAGGTCATGCGAAAATGGGCGGCCCCGTAGTGGTAATGAAGTGCTCCACCCCGTGTTTAGTGACAGTCGCCGAAAAAGTGGGGACCGTGAGTGCTGGGAACTGGTTGAGTAGTGTGTGGAACTTACCCCCTGGAGCTGTGACGTTGGCTAGTGTTGCGGGCCCGGCTCCTCTAGCTGTACAGGGGAGAGAATCTAAAGACATTGCGTTAATCAGGCATCTGTTAGCAACATCGACTAGCAGTCCGTGTTCACACAAAAAATCAGCGCCTAAAATGGGGAAGCTGCATGCTGCTATGACGAATGTCCATTGGTATGTACGGCCGTGCAAGGATACAGTCAGTGTCCTCTCTCCAAAAGTCTTAATGTCTGAGCTGTTTGCGGCCATCAGCTCGGGGCCGCTAGTTCCTGCCAGCCAGTCTGCACAGGACGGCAGGATGAGGCTCTTTTGGGAGCCGGACTCCACGAGGAACCGTCTCCCCGAGCATGAGTCTGTCACATAGAGCAGCTTGCTTGCTTCACCGGCAGTCGCAGCTGCTACCAACTGCCGGTCCCAGTGTTTCCCGAACGCTTGAATTGGCACGGTGGCACGTACTGGCGTGCGTCCTCTCCAAAACAGTGGTGGTAGAAACAGAGTGTGTCTCTCCGGTGCTTCTTGGCCCCTGCTGCAGCCACCATCGCTGGCTCCTCGCCTCCGCTGGCCATCTCGCTGGGTTCTGACGCCGTTGCATTCACTGTGAGGGCTCTGGTAGTGAGGATGATCCGATCTGCCTGCTGTGCTAGTGCCCGGTAGTTGCGCGCGGCCAGCAGCGGCGAATTGGCAAGGACCGCTCTGGCCGCTGTCGGGAGGTTCCGGAGGAAAAGGTGGGCAAAGAGAAAATGCCCGTCATCTGTGCCCATCAATGCCAACATCTTCTCCATCAATTTGACCGCCGACCCGTCTCCTAACTCAGAGCACGTCAGGAGCCTCTCCGCTCTCTCACAGTCCGAGAGCGTGTAGCGCCAGGTCAGTGCGGTTTTGAGAGCACCATATTTGTCGCGGGCTGGGGGCTGATGGAGCAGGCTCGCCACCTGCAGAGTTGTGCGTGCGTCCAGCGCTGTGACCACGTAGTAATATCTGGTGTAATCTGCCGTTATTCCCCGGAGCGCGAGCTGGGCCTCGGTGTGAAGAAACCAAGACTTTGGGTCGTGTAGCCAAAAGTCTGGGAGTTTGACCAAAACGGCGCACGCATTGCTGGCACTTCCCATCCGGGTCGTCTCCGGGGTGTTCGCCTTGCGTTCCATTGTGCGTCAAGGGTCACCAGTGTGGAGAGAATAACCAGGCCAAACTTTTCCGAGCAGATGAAGCTTTATTCCACTCTCTCTCACATTCACCAGTATCAGAAAACTTCCCCCAGGTTGCAGGCACTCTCTTTTATATCACAGCACTAACACTTCTCTGCTACCTGGGGTGCTGCATGAACATATCACTCCCCACACTCCCCACCTTTGATCTGCCACTTCAGTCTGAGGGAAAACTACTGAGTAACTACTGAGTGGGTTCCCCACAGTTTAACCTAAAATTGCTAATATGCCCAATACTGAGGACCAGGCCCTCAAAGGAATTATAACATGTTTTTTGCTTTACATTAACTAGTAATTTGGAATGGTAAATTGCTGCTACTCCTCCTCCACAACCAGAACTTCTGGGATTTTGACAGTTTAAATAACCAGAGGGAGTTGATTCATTTAAACCAACATACGTAATCCTCTTGCCCTAACCAAGTCTCTGTAAGGGATATTAAATCAATCTGATGATCAATTAACAGATCATGGACTAGCAGAGACTTGGGAGTTAGAGACCTAATATTTAACAAACCACATTTAATTTTTAAATTATGAGGAGGAACAGAGGCCAAATCATTAAATTTAGAGGCTTTGTGTTTAATTTGAGTTTTACCAGTTTTTGTTGAATCACTTGGGGATGCTTATACATTATATTTTTATTTACTTTGGAGGGAGCAGACAATGATTCTCTGATGGGGAAGACAGGGGCTAAGTTGAGGGGTGGCGGATGAAGAGGAGCTGCAGAGAGGCGTGTAAGACTGCGACTCTGTTTCCTGGTCCCAACTCTGAGTTGTCAAGGTTTTGGAAATTTGAATAAAAATGATGCCAGATTGTTTGATAAAAGAGATGCACCATCCAAAGTGGGATGGATGCCGTCTTGTCTAATAAGACCAGGTTTTCCCTAAAATGAATTCTAGTTGTCTATGTAGCCCACATCGTTTGCAGGACACCACACAGACAGACAGCGGTTGAAGGATGACATGCGGCTAAACATGTCATCACTTTTCAGATTGGGGAGGGGCCCAGAGAATACTACAGAGGCAGACGTCGTTTTGGCAAAGTTACACACCGATTCCACACTAAGTTTTGTGACTTCCGACTGCCGGAGTCGGATGTTGTTAATGCCAGCGTGGATAACAGTTGTGGAGTATTCACAGTTACTTTTAGCCAGCATTCTCAAATTTGACTCAATGTCGCCTACTCTGGGCCCGGGAATGCATTTGACTATGGCCGCTGGAGTCTCTAGGTTCACATTTCTGACTATAGAGTTGCCAATAATCAGTTTTTTGCTCAGCAGGTGTGTCGCTGAGCGGGGAAAAGTGATTCGAAACATAACCAGGTTGGTGGTGAACTAGGGGCTTGTGACTATGCTTCCTTCTCACCGTCACCCACCCATTCTCTCCTGGTTGCTCAGGAGAGGTGGAGGCCGGGACACAGCTAGCAGCCCCTATGCTAGGGTGCGCCACTGCAGCTAAGGGGAGTCTGTCATTATTAACTGGCGCTGATGGTGTTTCAGTGCAGCGGAGCCGGGATTCCAAATCATACAACCTCGCCTCGAGTGCCTCAAAAAGGCAATATTTATTACATTTACCATTATCACTAAAAGAGGCAGAGGTGTAGTTAAACAACCGGCATAGAGAGCACACCAGAGGAGAAGGGGAAGGGGAGCTAGTAGCCATAGCTAGTGGCTAACCCGAAGCTAACACAAACACCAATGAAAGGTGAACAGAAGGCTAAAGAGGGTGATTAGGTGACACTGAGTGCGCACACAGGTGCAAGAGGCTTGTTAAACAGAAGTGAGAGGTGAAGGTAGATGGAAAAAAGTGATTAAAATACAATTAAAGGCAAAAATCCTCAGGAGAGTGAAGAGAGCTAAGCACAGAGCAAACCACACCAACAGCCAGCAACACAGGAAGTCAGTAGAGATTATATCATTATAGATATACAATATCTATCCATCCATAGAAAAGTCAAAATGTTACCACAATATCCATCCATCCATAGATGGATGAATGGATGGATATTATGTACCTGGCAAGTTAAGGTGACCGAAATTCATGAAGTCCATCCATCCATCCATCCATCCATCCATCTTCTTCCGCTTAATCCTTTTCGGGTCGCGGGGGGGCTGGAGCCCATCCCAGCATCTTTGGGCGAGAGGCAGGGTACACCCTGGATAGATCGCCAGTCCATCGCAGGGCCAACACAGAGAGACAGACAACCATTCACTCTCACAGTCATACCTAAGGACAATTTAGAATCCCCAGTTTGATGCCAATTAACCTAACTTACATGTTTTTGGCATGTGGGAGGAAACCTGAGAAATCCCGGAGTAAACCCACGCAGACACGGGCAGAACATGCAAACTCCACACAGATCACTGTTGGTCGGGGGCTGGGATCGAACCCAGGATCCCCCGGCCAAGGGTGAGTTGCTGTGCTGCCGCAGTGCTGACTTTAATCCATGAGCAGCCTTCAGACAAACTAAATGTGCCAACATTTGGATTTCAAAACAAGGGAGGATTTTCCTGCTGTCTGGGTGGTGAGGAGATTTCTAAAAAACTATAAATATATAGAAATATTACAACAGAAATAACTGCATCTTTGGTCATTTAAGATAATTTACGTATTTCATGAAATATAATTTTATTAATATTTTTTCTTTGAAATCAGAGTTAAATTATTGTTCTGTTCTGGCTCTGCAAACTTATGATCAAAAGTGTAAATTGTATAAGGAAAGAATGTCAAAATTTTACAACAATCTGTTTCAAATTTATTTATAAAAACAGTAATTTTATTTAAAAAATAAAATTAACCATAAAATATCCACAAATTTATATAAAAAAAGTCTCAAATGTATAAGAAAAGGCAATTTTACAAGAGGAAATTACAAATTTGAGGAAAATGGATTCAAATTTAGATAGATTTACAAAGAAAAGTAGAAAACTATAAGAAAATTGTTATAAATTTTGGAGAAAAACCTCAAACCTTCAAGACTGAAGTCATTACTCAAGTTTTTAAATGGGTGCTCTTTGTACCCTTGACTCTACTAGAAATTTCTGGTTTACTGATATGTGTGTGTGTAATGGAGTGTGTAGTTATAAAAAGAGATTCCTTCTCACATATGTGGTGATTTAAAACAAAACAAACCACAATGGTGGATGTGCAATGTTTGTTAATGTTTTCAGTCTTTTCTTGGGGGGTTTGTGCACTGAAGTGTTTGACAGTTCATTTTTTTATTCAGCTAAATGCCCTTTGTGATGTGCCAAGGTCAGTTATGACCAGGATGTAGTATATTTTATTTCAAAAGGGAAATAAATGTTAATGCTACTAACAGTGCACTTTGAGTTTTAATGTACTTTGAGATATGCCTGAGTAAGATTCAATTCAATTCAACTTTATTTATATAGCGCCATATCACAACAAAAGTCATCTCATAGCACTTTCAAATGTAGGGGAAACCCCACAATTGCAGAAAGACCCCAGCAATCAGGCGATCCCCTGTGAGCAAGCACTAGGCGACGGTGGAGAGGAAAAACTCCCTTTTAACAGGAAGAAACCTCTAGCAGAACCAGGCTCAGGGAGGGGCAGTCATCTGCTGCGACTGGCTGGGGGGTGAGGGGATAGAGAAGATGAGACAAAAATGGGTTATTTACAGAATTTTTTTCCATTCTATTTATTTAATTGTTGTTCAACAGGAAAAATATTTCTACTACTTCAAGTTCTGCTCAACCCCAGCACTGTTATTGTGTTTTTATGCACTTTTGATGTGCCTTTGTTATGTGCCAAGCACACATTTAAAACCAAGACAGTGAATAAAAAGTGTATTTTTTGTCATATTGATCTTTGTTGATGTGAAATTTGTCATTCAACAGATCGCTGAACATGCGCGGCCCAGTTACATGTCTTGATTTCAAATTGTGGCCCAACTGATTTTGTAATTGAATAGCCCTTGCCTACATCATTCCTTTCAGTAGTTATTGCGTTTAGAAGACCTCTGACCTCTGACGTTTGACCTCAAGGTCATCTGATGACAATCAAATTGCAATATGCGCATCATCAGAGTATATCAAACCATGGTTCCAAGTTTCAAAACAATTAGAACAAAACTGTAGGAGGAGTTGATTTTACAAAAGTGCGACAGACGGACAGACAGTTAGATGGACGGACATACTGAACCCATAACATAATCCCCCTTTGACCAGCGAGGGATACAAAAAAGTTATAAATCTGTAAGAGAAATGTCACAATTTATGATAAAAGAAATCATTGGCTGTCCATCAAGAAAAAAAAATGGAAATTTAAAAGGAAAAAAGTGGGAGGGAAATGCTAATTTATAATGAATAAGTTGCAAACTTGTAGGAAAAAGGATGACTATGTGCAAGAAAAAAGTCAAAATTTAACAGAAAAAAGTTGGAAATTTATGCACACCCCCCCCCCCCCCAAAAAAAAAAAAAAAAAAAAAAACAACATTCTTCTTAAGGCTTAAATATGTTTTGTATCTCCATGCTGATATTTTTGGAAAGAAATGTCCCATTCTTATGTGTAGATGGCCCCCAATCCATTGAGGGCCCTGGTAGGTAGTCCCACCATTGCCCCCAGTCTGACACCCTTCACACAAACATCTAGAAAAGATCTTTAGAGGCAGTTTGCTGCTTTTTCCATACACCAGCATCAACTGGTTTCCTGCATGCCCACAGACCTACAGAGGTCAGAAATGATGGCCTCATTTACTGGAGTTTAAAAAGTAGTGACCTCTAAGAACGTAACTTCTAGTTAGTGAGATGGAGTCACTTTAGGAGTGGTGAGAGGGAGGTCAAAGTGTGTAGAGGACACTTAGTATCAGTTTCTCGTTAATGGAGAGGGGGCCGGCCCTTAAGTGGCTTTGGTCTGGAGGACAGGAAACCTGCCATGCCGGAGAACTGCTCTGGTGCTCTCACCATGATTTCTCACCATCCTTTCAGACATAGATACACCTTCTTTAGTGATGCTGGGTGACAAGCAACTGTATCAACTTTCACCTTTGGTGTTGCCCATGGTGTGGTGGGTCTGTTCATACAACATGAGAGAGACAAAAGAGGGCCGAGCAGACTGTTTGTAACAAACCCTCTAGTTTGGTTTTTTTTTTTTGGGAGGCGGGGAGAAAAGCATTTCTGTTGGCTTGTTGCTGCTTGTCTGAGAGGAAGACCAGGAGGCCTGGGGCGAGGTGTCCACTTTCAGTGCATACCTTACCTTCAGCTGCCTCATGTTTCGTAACTCAACACGACTCAATAGGTCACAGAGATGGGGGCACGCTCCCATCCACAGCAGATCAACTTACATGTATCAAGAGGAATTTCCTATATTAAAACTGGCAGAGCCATTAATAATATGACAATACATCACCTGCATTATCTCTACATGGCATTGCAGAATTGTATCTGTTTCACAACAGACTTTTTCCCCTCCTTGTTCCCCTGACCTTAGAGTTTGACACCATTTCACATGAGACACCTCATTTTTTTTATACTTGTTATATACGTATATGAGACGCTCAAATTGGGCGCCTATCAAATGTTTCCAGTGTAATGTTCGAGGATGAACTCTAATCTGACAAACTGCCTCACATTGCTTGTCTCATCTTCATTATACTGTTTTTTTTTCCTGTCAGGCCAGAGATGAAGATCTCCATAGTGAGAGATCCCCACAACGTCCACATACGGAGGACTCACCCAGACTGGTGTTGAAGATAAACACCAATGTCAGAGTAAGAGGACATTATTAATATATCTTTGGTTTGACATAGTAAAGTAAATACAGTACCTTATAATTTTAAAGGAGGCCTATTATGGTAAACTTCAGCTCCAATTTCAACTACTATATGTACAACTCCTATTTAAAGCATATTTAAAATAACCATTAATTACTGTATACTTGGCCTTGGTGCAGCCCTTCACATCATCGTTTGTTTGAAACGAGTAATTTTAGCTCCTCTCCCTTTAAAGGGATCTTTGAAAAAATTGTGTTTTTGTACGTTTTTATATTCTGAAATGCATCTATTGGTTATGTGATTATTGAAAAGGATATCAAAACACACTTCTCTTAAAAGCACACATGGCCTTTATATAGTTTTTCTCTGCACAAAGCCATTTTAACTCTTCCGGTGTCTTCCAGTAAGTCAAGAAATGGACAAACATCACTAAAAGGTGAATATCACTAGCCTTGATACCCGCCCGCTGCTCTATTATTGGCCAGCCTAGCTGTGTGTCATGTAGCTAGGTGGGGGAGCCAAAGGCGTTAGCTTAAGAGCTAACTGTGGTACTCGGAAGCTCACGTTCATATTGTTATTTTCTGTAGATTTCAGGCACCCTAATAGACATCACTGTTTACACTTGGCTCACTAATCCACATTTGATAATATATCTCATCATTCTGGCTTATTTTGATATATTTTCACTGTGATGCACCACCAAGGTGGCTCGCTGAAGCTAGTAGTTTAGCCACTAGTCTTGGTTCATTCACAAATGTTTCTGTGCTTATTGTACTCCAGGGACCGGTCATATCCCATTGACCACTGAGACCACACACCTCTGCTCACCAGTGACACATTATTTCACTCCTTCTTTGAGGCAATTTTACATTAGTTGGCTCAGGCTAGATCCAAGCTAAGGAGCTAAGAGTAGCACCAGTGATGTAAGAGGGAGGGCAGAGATGAATGTGGTCTGAGAGATTTAAAGAGACGTGCACTGAAACTAGGTGTTCCAAGAAAGGCTGGAAAATAGGATTCACAAGGATGCAACAATAAATAATTTAAGAAAATTTGACCAAAATATGTCACAAATATTTCATTAAGACCTGTGTGTGAGCTGTTAAAATGTGAAAAAGTGCAGTCGATGACCCCTTTTAAGCTGCTATTATTTCCTTTTGATTAGTTGTCCATTCAAAAAGAGGAATCCAGTGGCTATGAATGCAACATTCCCTGTCATTTTACAAATATTCCTTCTCTGACAGCATAGAGATTCAGGATTAGAACAAAAAAACTAATAAATATGTATGAAGACTAAGCTTTTGACTCTTACTATCTGCATATATGCTAACTTCCTTATTTTGAATTTTGGTCATGTGAAAGAGGACCAACCACTATTGTACCAGTACACGGTATATTAAGGATGCACTAATTGTGAATGTGCTGATACGCCAGTATCAGTCAACAAGGTGAATATCGTCTGCTACCAATGTTGGCTAATACAGCAGTGCATCCCTAGGCTATATGTGACAAAAATAGAAAAAAAAATCATAATAGGCCTATTTCAACATGCAAAAATGCTAGAGAAAGACTGATGTTTTTGTATGTTAGTACACAAGTTTGTTTTCACCCCAGTGACCCCCCACAGTCTCTCTCCCCTGTGCTACAGGTGTGCGACTGGTGCAAGCATGTTCGTCACACTAAAGAATACCTGGACTTCGGCTCTGGTGAGGAACGGCTCCAGTTCTGCAGCACCAAGTGTCTGAACCAGTACAAGATGGACGTGTTCTACCGGGAGGCCCGTGCAGCCCTCAATAACACAGGGTCAAGCCCTAACAGAACGAGTCAGGAGGGACGTGTGGATGGCGTCGTGGTGGGGCAAAAGCTTCTCACCCCTGACTCTTGGAACAGCAACAGCAGTACTGGGGAAGCCCGTAATAGAAACCTCTCCCCAAAAGGGCCTGCACTAATCCATGGATTAGCAGAGTCCACTGCCATCTCTCCCTCAGAAGCATCCTCCTCTTCTTCTTCTGCTCCAAAAGTCCCTGCCTCTGGACTGAGGGCTTTAGAGCGATCCATCCAGCCTCCTCCACCTCCCCCTACTGTTGAGGCGTCACCTCCCCTCCCTCCCCCACTTCCTCCTCGGCCTCCTCTGGAGCAAAAGCCAGTGCCTCAAATCCCTATACCCTTCATCAGGCCTCCGCTTCATGCCCAGGGCCTGAAAAGCCCCCTCACCAATCCCCCCAGACATCCAGGCCCCCCTTCCAGTCCTATCCACAGACCTCCACACTCTCCTCACCTGCAGCCCCCCTCTTCTTCTTCCATGAACCCCCCAGGACTGATGCATCCATTCCCAGGAGCCTACTTCCCTGGTTTGCACTCCCCTCCTATGAACATGATGCCAAGAGGTCCCGTCCCAGTGCCTCCCATGATGAACTTCGGCATTCCTTCTTTTAGTCCTCTATTGCCCCAACCCACTGTCCTGGTGCCTTATCCCATCATAGTTCCCCTACCTGTCCCCATACCCATTCCTGTTCCCATTCCAGTCCCTCCTAAGGCATCTATAGAAACTCCAAGTCACAGTGGAGTTATCCTGCCAGTGCCAGAAGGGGTAGACAGGGGTAAAACCTGGTCTGCCAGACAACCATCCTCAGAGACTGCTGAGGGGGACAGCAGATTGGTTGCCAACAAATTGGGTGGAACTTTGCCTCGAGGTGTGTCATCACCAAGTGACCCCAGTGCACGAGACGCAGACTGGGTTAAATCAGAGAGGCAATTTCTCTCCCCAGCATCCACACCCCAAAGCGGTGCATCTTCCCCCAGAATGCAGTACAACGACTCTTCTTCACAAGAGGGGCTGACGGACTATAAACAGCAGCAGACAGAGCGGCAAGTGATCCAAAGGGTTCTTCAAAGGGCTCAAGTGAAGCTGGAGCCCAGTGCCAATGGTGTGGTGGACCTATCGGGGATGGGGGAGGCAGGAACTCGGCAGGTAAACAAATCAGGGCTCCATGATATTATAAGGTCCACTCACCCTCAACCACAGTCCCCTACACACAACGCTATGTACCAGCACCAGAACTCCCACACTTCACCTTCCTGCACCCCACCCAGCCCCGTGGGAGGCAGCCATCCACATGCTGCCACATCCTCTGCCCTGAAATCTCAGGACCATGGTCACAATGGGACATCCTCCTCATCCACACCTGCCAGTCCGGACTCTTCCCTACCCCAGAAATTACCAGCAACAGCCCATGACCCTCCACCTAATGAGCTGGAGGCTGTCAAGGAAAACAAGTGTTCCGTTGTCAACCCGGTGCAGGTTGAGGGCCCCCTCAGTCTGCCAGAAGAGCCTCTAATAACAGTCCGGGATGTAGGGGAGGACTCTCATGTCCCTGATGAGGACCATGCCTATGCCCTTCCCACAGCGCCAAAGACAGGTGGGACCACCACCCCATTGCTCTTGCCCAAACTCAGGGACAAGGGCAGCCTGCGGAGCCCTGCTAATGTGCACAGCGCAGGAGACATGGAGCCAGCCCTGAAGAGACGATGTCTACGAATCAGAGATCAGAATAAGTAGAAAATAAAGGTGAGAGATTCTGATGAAACATGAGGGATGATAAAGATAGCATTGATTTCAATTGCTTTTTGTACATCTGCTATTAGTGAGAGGTATATTGTTAGAAGGATCAGAACTACTGAACCTCATTTTACTACTCATACAATATACTGTATTTGCAGAGATTGGAAGGACATCTCAAAGCACTCCATCTGCACGTCTCTATGGTTTTCCATATTGGATAAATTAAAGAAAAGGAATTATTTTTAAATGCCATTTAAGCTGCGATTGGAAAATGTGCACATGGGGCAAGCTTAATCACAGGTCCAACAGCATGCGCATGGTCACTAAACAGCATGGCGCCAAAGAGAGAGAATCCCAGTAACCTGGCACTCCCTAGTGCTCTAAGGTTACACCAGGGAAGGAGGTTGAGGGCAACGGCAGTGAGAGTCACTTTGAAAGGTGATCACTTCACCACAGCCTGACAGTCACAATGCTTTGTTTGCATTGTAGCCTGTCTTTATAGGCTCAGATTTACCAATCAAATCAGATTTATCAGTCAAGGTCTGTTTAAAGGTGGATGGAGAAAAATAGTGTATAAGAAGGTAATGCGTTTCTGGTCTTAGGCAAAGACGTGATTGCTTGTGGATCAAAAAATATGACCTTTAGCTTGTCTGAAGCAGCTTTCATACAGAGACAGATCAAGTGTCCATGTGACCTCTAAAGTCGGTTGTAGTTAAACTCTGGGACAACACAGACTTCTTCTTGAGGTTGAGACAGAGATGATTGTCAGGCAGACTACAAGGCGCGGTGAATATGAGCGCCAGTCCTCAGCTGTGACTGAGCTCTGGGGATTCGTTTAAAAAAACACAGGGGCAGAACCAAAGTGATCCGGTTCCACATGTCATAATGACACCCTGTTCTGGCTTTGGCTCATCTCTCGCCCATGTATAAGTTTTGCACTTTCCTCTCATCTCCCCTTTCAACCCTCTTCATTTTTTGTCCACATGACACCGCTGTCTGCTGCCAACCAGATGTTGTTGTTGTGTTTTTCGGATGCAGTCAAAAAACCTCCTTACTTTGGACCAATCAAAGACCCTCTTGTTTCACTTCCCTGATTTGTTTACCCAAATGGCTGTAACACCAGCCGCCATCCTCACCAGCTGGTATCTCTCCATGACAGGATCTCATTACCATTTTGCTGTCAGCCCGAGATTAAGCCGCTGATATTACCAAAAATGGTTCAGATTTCAGCTGGCCTGTTTTTCTCTTCAGTTTCCCTGCAAGCTTACAGAGGTTATGAATTACCTTAAAGATGTAAGGTGTAAAATTCCTTACATTTATTTATACGAGTTGCTGTACTTCTTTTTTCAGTATTACTTAAATCTTAACCTTAAACATTCTGCACAAACGTTTATTTCAAACATAGTCTGGTTCATCCTGTCTCTGCTGTTTGAGTCAAAATATGTTCTGTACCTCTTCTTCTTCTACCACTACCGCTTTATAACTTCTGCATTCCAGGACTTTTCTGAATTTGGAATTTCTGAGTCCCTGACCTGAAACTTTAAATGGAATGCCTACTGAAGTTGGATTTCTAACTGTGGGACACATTACCACTTACTACAACATTGCTAACAAAAGAGTCAGAACATTGTGACTTGTTTTACTGTAACAAGGTGACGTCACGTTATTCTGACCTTTTTGTTCAGTCGTCCGATGTACCTGGAATGCAGCATTCTATTTGTTTTCATGTTTGGGGAAAGGCTTGACACCACGTTGTCTTAGTGTCTCATCTTGAGGTACAAAGTAATATTACTATTGTTTTTATTAATTATTGGGTCTTTTAATTATTAATTTACATGTTACAAACAAACCCAGAGAACCATATTTCATTTCAGTGTGTTAATATGTGGAAATGACAATAAACTATTTTGATTCTTGTATTATGAGAAGGAAGGAGCCTGTATAGAGTATTAGCATGCAACATAAAGAAATCTACAGCTATCAGTTCTTCACATTTTGTTAGCTCACTCCAGCAAAGCTGAAAGGAATGTGATGACATGGTGTCTGTTGTCTGTCCGTCCATCTGTCCACATTTCACAGGAATCTCTACTTCTCCTAGGCATTTGCCCTGATGCTCACCAAACTCACTTACAATAATCCTCAGGTTAGTCTGCATCCAAGTTGTGCTCAAGGTCATTGTCAAGGTCAAAGGTCAGGAGCTCTAGGTATGTACAGTATGTGATTTCAGAAAAATCACTATTCCTCCTAGGCAATTGCCTCAATGTTCGCCAAACTCACACACAATGATCCTCATGTTGGTTTGCATCCAGGATGTGCTCAAGGTCAGTGTCAAGGTCAAACGTCAGGAGATTTGGGCACTCAGGTGATTTCATGAAAACTGCTCCTCGTCCTAGGCAATTGCCCCAGTGGTCACCAAATTCATATACAATGATCATCAGGTGAGTCTAGATGCAGATTGTGCTCAAGGTCAAAGTCGCAGTGAAAGATCAAGAGATCTAGGCATTTAGGTGAGTTCAGAAAAATCCCTACTCCTCCTCGGCACTTGCCATGATGGTCACCAAACACACACACACACACACACACACTGATCCTCAGGTAGGTCTGCATCAAGGATATCCTCAAGGTCAAAAGACAGGAGATCCGGGCACTTGTGTATGTGATTTCAGAAAAATAAACACTCATCCTAGGCAATTGCCCTAATTCTCAACAAATTCATGCACAACGGCAGTCAGCCGAATGATCACAAGGCAACATGGGGGTCTGCATCCAGGTTGTGCTCAAGGTCATTGCCAAAGGTCAGGAGATCTGGCCATTTTTGATTTCAAGAAAATCTTTTCTCCTCCTAGGCAATTGCTCCAATATTTGGCTAATTCATACACAGTGATCATCAGGTATCTAGTCTGTGCTCAAGGTCAAGGGTAAGGAGAGCTAAGCACTCTCAAGGTGATTTCATCAGGTGGGAGTGAGCTACTCTGTCACTGACAGTCTGGTGTATGATTTGAGTCCAAGTTTTAATATCTAAACCTGTACTTTTTACATATAAAGTAATGTGTCAAACTCTTTGTTGCTCAGTGTTAGCTGCTTGTATCATCCAATGGATGCCACCCTGTGCCATGTCAATCAGCATTTTTCTTCATTCCAATCAGGAGTCTCCCCAATCTCTCACCTCACAGTCAACAGGTGTTTTCACTCTGTATCCTCCCACTTTGCACCTCGGACTGTTGTTTTTCTTGTTACTGAATTTCATTGATGCTCCTTACCGATCTGACCTATCCTATCCTGCTTGTAGCGATTACATTTAGGAAGTATGTCTGCTGAGAGAAATGGCTACAACATGTTAACCTTTATCTCATTTCCCTTAGTTGTTTTGTCCAAGAGCACATCAAGATCCCATTTCACATAATGAGTTCCCACTTTACTTTGTCATTTGTTGTGGTATCCTGCATCGCCTTAGTAACCAATACATATGAAATCACAGCGCGCTGCTTGTGTTGTGCAGATGGATTTATGGCCCAGTGTTGTTGTAATGGGAGCTGGCTGCTGTGTGTGAGTGACTCGAGCTTGCCACCTTTGTGCTCTGAGCAGAACATCGCCTGTCCTCTTCCATTGTCTCTACTGCTAAAAATCTTTTTTGAAGAAGAAAAAAAAAAAAAACTCCAACACTGACAGAGTCAGCAGCCAACTGGAGGATTTCACCCAAGGAAACAGCCAGGTTTTTCTTTTTTTTGGTCTCAGTTTTCCTTGCCTTTATTTGGGATATTTTATAGCCCCGTGTAATGTGATCCCACCACATGGGTATTCGCTGAGCGTTTGAAACTAAAACGCAATGGGACAGAGGGAGTACAGAACCCTGGCCTGGCCCTTACGTGTGTGTCCGTGTTTGCCTTTAATTTGTGTGTTTGAATGAAAGTCTGTGTAGATGTGCAAGGGAGAAAAGAGGCCAGATGTTCTTAGTTTGATTGTGCCCTGTGCAGCAGTTATCTTGACTGTTGACATGAGTAAAAGCCTCATTCTCAGCGTTTATGTAGAACGGGCGGATTACGGAGTGAGTGCTCAGGGCAGGGGAGGTTGTTATAAGATACCGTACAAATAGAAATTACTCAGAGTTTGCCCAGAATTTGTAACATCTCACCACAGCTTTCTCCTCTTCTGTTTCTCCTCCTGATGAACAGACTCCCTGTTTAACACTGTACGGCAGTGCCAGATTCAGTGCCACGCCCTCTTGTGGACAACTCCAGTACTAACGCCCTCCAGCCTGTCCCTCAGCCTGTCAGCCCACCAGAGTGTTGGTCTGCCCGTAGACCAGCCGGGTGCCAACCCAGGAAGCAGTCCAGATGGCCGAATGATCACAAGTCAACATGGGGGGGGGGGAGAACACAACACGGTCACACATTTTGCCTTGGACCAAAGAGCACTGCTGGCTCGTGTGCGTTACACTGTGTTCAGCGAGCACTTGAAAAGGAGCATCTCAGATCTTCTTCCTGTCTGACATTGCCCTAAAGTGTAATGTTGCACCAGTTAGTGTGACTAACAGTCCTCCTTCCCTCCTCCTCCTCACCTCCTTCCTCCACACAGCAGACAGGGCTCAGATCAGCCTTGTGTGGTCTTCTCAGATGGAGCCTGAACATGATCTCTTTCCAGGGGAAACGGTTTGTTTTCTCTGCCCGGCTTGCACAAAGAGCCGTATTGTTCCTCTCCCCATATCCCACGCTGACTCCCCACTCCAGGTTTTGGGTTACCTGGCCGACGGGGGCTCAGACTTCAGGAGCTTTTTTATTTTTTTGACCGACAGCCAGGAATATAGCATACCCTTCTCTCCTCCACCTCTCTGCCCAATCTAAATACGGTACACATACTGGTTCTGAGGTTTTCATCCCTCACAATTGATTGCCTATGATTCCTTCACGGGAGGAGAGAAATTCTGCTGAGATTAAGACTTTATCCCTGTGCCGTTTACTGGCTGTGTTAAGAGTCGGGCTGAGATGATGGAGCAGCATTAAAAGTCCCCGAGGAGTTTCCTCTTGCTCCTCGAAAATAATGTAAAAACAACAGAATATATGAGGGTACAGCTACTGGCAGCAGTAGCTGAGATTTTTTATTGTTTGATCGTCTTGATGACGCTGGTATGTAAATGTGTGACTTTAGGATCCTCACTCACCTGATCGACCAGGGTTTGGCTCACAGTGTCATGCATGCTTACGTTCAGTCCATAAAGTAGACCTATTTTGTGTTTATAATACACCAACGTCGTGAGGAATGAGGTTGGCAAATGTGCAAATTAGCACAAAATCTCAGGATTCACGCAGTCTTGTCAACCTTTGGGTGTCACTGAGACGGGACGTCCAATGATGTGGTCATATCCTGGACAGTCCACTGACTGTTCCAACCAGGAGAAGGCCGGCACCAAGAGCTAAAACGGCTTGTTTCACATAGAGAATAACAGAGCTCTTTTGGAGTATGCAAAGCTACTCCAATATCTTTGATGGGAAAAGGAGCAGAATAGGGCCACAGACTGCTTTACCAGTTCTTTTATATTTCCCTTCCCTCTGTTATTGATATTACCAAATATGGTATTATACTCAAAGGCATCAAATGCTGTAGTATGCAGCGATCAGTATTACAGTTCCCACTTTTGGGGGATCATGATGAGATTTATCCCGCTAGATCACTTAGCAGCTTGTCAACTCTTGTTCCTTTGTAACATTTCAGTTTTCAGGCAGATTTTATGTTAAGTTATGGATGAATGCATCTGTAGATTTTCACAAAAAAAAGGGCTTTATGTCTTTATTTGATTTTTCTTTGATGATTTCATTTTCATGTGTGCTGAAGCTCTTTAATATTGTACCCAGTGCCCATGTGTTTCTATGTTATATCCCCCACTAGAGAGCAGTGTTTGCCTTTGTATCTTTGCACCTGTTAATTAAAGCGCCAGGAGGCCCCATAAGGCAGTCTGCTGAAAAAACCAAATAATCTCGCTGAACACAACACTGCACTCTGTGCCATCTGACTGATATCCATTGCCAAGTAGACAGCTTTTCCTTCACATCTCGCCATTTTTTTTTTTTTTTTTTTGAAATCCTTGAATCCAAATATTGCCATTTGCAGCAGTGTCATATGAGGATTCAGTCAGTCAGCAGCGGCAGCCTTTGAAATCCTCCTCTTTTTCAGTACAACACGACAGTGATCATCACCTACCCTCTGAATAATCCGCCCCCCTGCCAATGCCATCGTTCCAAAACTACCAGCTGCCTATAGGTTTGCACGTGTGCCCACCGTGGCGACACATTTCACGGTCTACCCACTCATTCCAGCCAGCGTCCTCGCCACAGGCCATGCCACTAAGTGAGTGTCATCCTCAGCTGGTGTGACTCAGTGATAACATCACTACTTTACAAATAGCTCCAGTGTCAACAAGTGGTCTCCTGCTCTTCAAGGCGAAGACCAACAGACGCATCACTGATAAAACTGCCATTATTGATTTTAATGCACATTTTTAGCCAATGCCTTTTTTTTTTCCCTTCACCCGATACAATTCAGACAACAGCAACAAAACGCAGATTATTGTTGGTGCTGTTGCTTGAAGACATGGTAAGATATTTTCTGACTTCCCCTGTTAGAAACATTTAGCCCACTGTCTGAAGGGAAACTGCCTGTATGAATAAAGATGAAGTAAACGAGAGCTTTGATGAAGACATCTTTGTAAAATAAAGTAAATAAAAGTTATTCTAAGATTAAGTAAACATCCAGTTTTTTTGTTTTTCCTTTGGCTATCTTTGTGTCTTATAACATCAAAGGGGTCATTGACTGCAATTCTCCCACATTTTAACAGCTCCCACAGGTCTTAATTAAATGTTCATGACATATTTTGATCAAATTTTCTTTAATTATTTAATTATTGCAGCATCCTTGCGAATCCTACATTGCAGCCTTTTCCAGACTGGCTGGTTTCAGTGCATATCTCTTTAAATCTCTAACGCTGCATTCAACTCCGCCCTCCTTCTTACATCACTATTGCTGATCTTAGCTGCTAGCTTCCATAGAGCCTGAGCCAACTAACATAAATTTATCTTAAAGAATGACTGAAGTAAAACATCACTGGTGGGCAGGGGTGTGTGGTTTTATTGGTTGATATGGCCAGTCCCTGGAGTCCAATAAGCACAAAAATATTTGAATGAATGACTAAACTGCTAGCTTCAGCTTACAAAAAAAAATAATAAAATAAAATAAAACTAAGCTACAATAACATCAAGGAATGAAATATATGGTCAAGTGTTGTTTGATGAACACGGATTCCAGTGGGGGGGATGAATATAATTTATAGAAAATAAGGATCAAAACTGTGCAACAGTTAAGATAACGCCTGCAGGCAGCCTCTCGCAAGGCAAGCTGTATGCAGTTACAATGATTAACTCAGACCGCCTAGCCCCGCTAATGCTAACAGGTTGATGTAGTATCACAGTAAAAATACAACAAAATAAGCCAGAATGATGTGGGATATATTATCAACTGCGTATTAGTGAACCAGGTGGAAACAGGGATGCTTATTAGGGTGACTGAAATCTTAAGAAAATAACAATATAAGTACGACTGTTAGCTCTTAAGCTAATGCCTTTGGCTCCCCGCCCATTCTACATGACAGGAAGCTAGGCTGGCCAAACAGAGCAGCGGGCAGGTGTCAAGATTAGTGATGTACAGTGGGGTAAAAAAGTAATTAGTCAGCCACCAATTGTGCAAGTTCTCGCACTTAAAAGATGAGAGAGGTCTCCAATTTTCATCATTGATATACCTCAACTATGAGAGACAAAATGAGAAAAAAAAAATCCAGAAAATCACATTGTCTGATTTTTAAAAAAATTATTTGCAAATTATGGTGGAAAATAAGTATTTGGTCAATAACAAAAGTTCATCTCAATACTTTGTTATATACCCTTTGTTGGCAATGACAGAGGTCAAACGTTTTCTGTAAGTCTTCACAAGGTTTTTACACACTGTTGCTGGTATTTTGGCCCATTCCTCCATGCAGATCTCCTCTAGAGCAGTGACGTTTTGGGGCTGTCGCTGGGCAACACGGACTTTTAACTCCCTCCAAAGATTTTCTATGGGGTTGAGATCTGGAGACTGGCTAGGCCAGTCCAGGACCTTGAAATGCTTCTTACGAAGCCACTCCTTCGTTGCCCGGGCGGTGTGATTGGGATCATTGTCATGCTGAAAGACCCAGCCACGTTTCATCTTCAATGCCCTTGCTGATGGAAGGTTTTCACTCAAAATCTCACGATACATGGCCGCATTCATTCTTTCCTTTACACGGATCAGTCGTCCTGGTCCCTTTGCAGAAAAACAGCCCCAAAGCTTAATGTTTCCACCCCATGCTTCACAGTAGGTATGGTGTTCTTTGGATGCAACTCAGCATTCTTTCTCCTCCAAACACGACAAGTTGAGTTTTTACCAAAAAGTTCTATTTTGGTTTCATCTGACCATATGACATTCTCCCAATCCTCTTCTGGATCATCCAAATGCTCTCTAGCAAACTTCAGATGGGCCTGGACATGTACTGGCTTAAGCAGGGGGACACGTCTGGCACTGCAGAATTTGAGTCCCTGGCGGCGTAGTGTGTTACTGATGGTAACCTTTGTTACTTTGGTCCCAGCTCTCTGCAGGTCATTCACTAGGTCCCCCCGTGTGGTTCTGGGATTTTTGCTCACCATTCTCGTGATCATTTTGACCCCACGGGGTGAGATCTTGCGTGGAGCCCCAGATCGGGGGAGATTATCAGTGGTCTTGTATGTCTTCCATTTTCTAATAATTGCTCCCACAGTTGATTTCTTCACACCAAGCTGCTTACCTATTGCAGATTCAGTCTTCCCAGCCTGGTGCAGGTCTACAATTTTGTTTCTGGTGTCTTTTGACAGCTCTTTGGTCTTGGCCATAGTGGAGTTTGGAGTCTGACTGTTTGAGGTTGTGGACAGGTGTCTTTTATACTGATAACGAGTTCAAACAAGTGCCATTAATACAGGTAACGAGTGGAGGACAGAGGAGCATCTTAAAGAAGAAGTTACAGGTCTGTGAGAGCCACAAATCTTGCTTGTTTGTAGGTGACCAAATACTTATTTTCCACCATAATTTGCAAATAAATTCTTTAAAAATCAGACAATGTGATTTTCTGGATTTTTTTTTTCTCATTTTGTCTCTCATAGTTAAGGTATACCTATAATGAAAATTGGAGACCTCTCGTGGGAGAACTTGCACAATTGGTGGCTGACTAAATACTTTTTTGCCCCACTGTATACCTTTTAGTGACGTTCCAAAGCAGACCTGCAAGAGTTAATACGGCTTCTTGGAGAGAACAACTATATAAAGCCTGTGTTTTTTAAGAGAAGTGAATGTTCTGATATTTTTCGGTAATCATGTGACCAATAGATGCATTTCAGAAGAAACCCTAAAAACAGCATGTTTCAGTCAGTGGCCGCTTTAAATCAGAGGTGGCTGCTAACATTAACTCAAGTAGATGTACTCAAACAGCTTCTTCACAAAATTTTACTTTAGCCTACTAAATAGTTCTATTGTAGGATAATTTTTGCTATACATTTCTGAAGAAAACTGTATTATACTCAGGTGCATTTGCTCATATTCTGAGTTACTTTTGATTTCACTGATTTGAATTTTAATGTGTCAGGGATTTTCCTCGGTTTTTGAAATCACCATCATTATTCTATTTTGGATGAGGAAATGTTTGATTTATTACCGTCTACCCTTCCTTTATATGGTCTGTATTATATTAGAGGTGCAATTTTCCTTTCACATCTGGAAAAACCTCACAGACGGGTCAGAGCAAAGCTGCACATTTACAAGAAAAAGAACTGCTAAGCTATAAGGAAAAAAGGGTACATTTGTGTAAATAAAAGGTACGTCAATCACAAGAAGTTGTATTTTTTTAAAGTAAAAACTGTAAGGAAAAAGTTACAAATTGAGGGAAATGGGGGCAGAAAATACAAATTTATCACAAAAATGCATAAGTGAGCAATGGTCACAATAATCCACTAAATGTTGTAAAAAAAAAATCTGATTATTGTGACAATCAGATTTAGTGTTTATGTGATTTTCATAACCTGATAATGACGTTTATCCAGTTATTCTGTCTATAAGCTACCTGAATAATCAGATAACTCCAAACATCAGACTATAATCGGTTTATTTGTGTGCATGTAAACACAGTCAGTGTTCAAGAAAAATGCTACAAGTTTACGACAAAGTCCTCAGACATTAGTGGGGAAAGACTGCCAACAATATAAGAATGGAGTATTGAATTTAAGATGAGAAAAGTCACACATTTATAAAGCCAGTCCAGTGAGAAAAGTGTTACTCACTACTCACTTTTTGGGATGACCTACTTTTCTTCTCTTAAGTAATTTATTTCATAATTTAACGTTTTTCTTCAGTAGTATCATTTCTGGATACTCATCTCTGTCCCTAATTCTATATAAGTCACCAGGTTATACTATAAATAGCCGCTGACTGCATTTTTCTGACTGATCTGTAGATTAGGACGGCTGTTAAGTCACTGAGGGCCTGTAAATGCCTATCATTAGTGTCAGCGTGAATGGTGGCTCATCAGCATTCCAAACTCAAAGTTGCTTGAGCCTCTTTTCAGATGAATGAGGTAAGAGAAGAGGAATCCCGGCCTGTGAAGGGCTCGCGAGGAGCAGGGAGTAACGGATTTGAGGAGGACACTCCTGTTTCCAGAGTGGAACAACTCCAGTCACACCAGCTAGAGACCAGAAAACAGCTGAACCAAAGTTTTAAAATTTATTATCTAAGGAACAAGTGTGGGATCTGGTATGTCAAGTGGTCCATATTTAGGCAGCACAAAACCGGATGTGTGGCCAATTTTATAAGTAAAAGCATGGCTTTGTTTCGATTCATTATATTTAGCCCCGCACTATGCACAGGCAAGACATATCCGGAAAAAAGGAAGAAAAGGAATTCATTCATATCAAACTCAGTTAAAAAATGCATCACATTTCATCATCGTATCTTAACGGAAGCGATTTAACAAGCACTGAATGAGTGATCCGTTCTAGAGAGCAGAATCGTGCAGCTAGAATTCCATATGCACGCTCAGCTGAACCCTTGCAATGTCTGTGGCATTCTGTTGTGGGACAAAACTCCACGTTTATTCCTTCTACACATGTGCAGCAAACAACCATGCTGTTTCATCAGCATCTTGCCACATCTATCATGTGGAGGAATTCTCACTGGCAGAGGAGAAGTGTCCACAATTTAACAAAAGTCCACATTTTGTGTGCACAGAAAAATAAATCTTTTTTCCACTTAAAACAATGTGAGAAAAACAAAAGTGCACGTATTTGTGTTCGTCTGAAGGTCTTCTCATTGTTTTTTTTTAGTTAAACTTATTAATACAATTAAAATTTGACTGCCCTTCTCTAGGCAAAATACAATAAATAAAACATGAATAAATAAAAAAAAATTACAGCTCATCTTGGCTGATACGGTTATGATCGCCATTATTTGTTTTAACATTTACTGCCATTATTGCAACAATATCGACACAGCAGAGAAATGCAATGCCGATCGTGACGAGAACGGTGATATTGCCAGCCGTAGGGTGCACAATCATTTGTGCCAGGTGACTGGTCCCTTGCAAAGTGTGACGGC
This sequence comes from Pholidichthys leucotaenia, assembly GCA_020510985.1. NCBI lineage: Eukaryota > Metazoa > Chordata > Actinopteri > Cichliformes > Pholidichthyidae > Pholidichthys > Pholidichthys leucotaenia. The sequence goes on along the minus strand of CM035842.1, from coordinate 317,921,475 downwards.
CCTCTGTTCCTCTGTCGTCGGGTGGCCTGCCCCACCCGTACTCACATTGGTTTTTCAGTTTAGCACAGCTCCTGTGCTGATGGCTGCTGTCAGCTACCCATGTATGTGTGTGATGGATGGGGTGGGGGGGGGGGGGGCAGGCTTCCTGCCCCACCAGCAGAGTCGTTGCACCAAGCTGAGTAGTTACTTCACTTAGAAAAACAAAAACAAACAAAAACCAAGCTCCTGTCATTTCCATAGAACAGAATTTTTAAGGTTAATTTTGGCATTGTCCAGTTTGGAACCCCTGATCAGGCTTGCGTTTTCACTACAGGGTGTGTGGGTGGATAGTGGCAGCCGCCATTTGGCTAGAGCAGGCTGCTGTGCATTTTAAAAATTATTTGAAAGTTTGTAGTCAACTGTTAAAGAGTAGTAACAAAATATGTACAAGATATGTAATAGTCTGCTGATTAAATATAAGATGTTTTCCTATAGGATAGTTGAAACTGGTAAAGTAACATTTAGATGATGATGGGGCTTCATTGCTGGAAACCGGGGCCGGGCCGATGGGCTGTTTCGCTTCCACATGTGCGGTGAAGCCCCTGCTCTTCAGCTCCACGCAGGGCCAAATCGGAGCGGACTGCTGCGGCTGTCACTGATCGGTGTGGAGGAGGAAGAAGTGCTGAGACCAGGGCAGTGGAGGGCTCTGACAAGTCTTCATTTTGGCTTTTACATTTGCATCTCAGCCAAGGCTGCTCCGGCTGCTTGGGTTTCATCACCGGCTGAGGCTGCCTATGCGACAGGAAGAACCGGCCGAGATCTAAAAACTGTCTCAAAAACATTCGGAAGTGATCACACTTGAGCAAACTTCGATCAGCGCGGAGTAGACACCGCGTGAGCGCGCCCTTGGGCTTTGAGTTTTATTTTGACAGTTACACCCGGAAGTAGCTGTCGTGCCTACGGCCGTGCTTCAGCCCGCTTAGCCCAGTTCCGCTGCAGTGCAACAGGTTGTTGGACGCTGCTGTGTTCGGGCCACATTTAGGTTTACCTGTGTGGAAGACAACAGCCAAGACTCACCTGGAACAGAAGAGTCCCCCTGACAGCTCGGCTGTTTCACTCTCCTCTGGCGCTTTAACGAGGAAGTAGTAAGAGCTTTTTGCTTTTAGCTGGCCTATTAATAATTAACCTGAGAACTCCAGCCGCACTTCACGTCGGGCGCTGACGGCAGCCCGTCTGGGACTTCAAACAGGCCTGCCGCTGCCGTCCGCGTCCGCGTCCACCTCGTTTTTCATGTCCTTTGAACTGGATTTGCTCTGCTGTCGCCATGCTGGGAGCGGAGGGCAGACTGGAGAGCCGGCTGGAGAAGCTGGAGTCCCTCATGAGGAGTCCGCGCTCGGCTCTAAACTTGGAAACGCTGCTGGTGAGTGTGGACTGGGCCCCGGGAGGCTCCGGGGAGGCTCCGGTATGGAAGCGCTTGAGAGCGGCCTGGAGCCGCCAGACACCTGAAAGCTGGAGGCGAACCGGCAGAGCCGCAAGTCGAAAGAGCTGCCGGCCTGTTCGCCTTCTTTAAATATGCAGCTGTTCTCTCGCTGTTTAGTTTGCCTGTTTTCCCCCCTCGTGAATTTGCATCTTTTTCCTGGCAATTGTTTTTTTTTCCCCTTTAAATTTACCATTTTCCTCATAATTTTTTTTAAACATTCTTCTGCAACTAGGCAACATTTTCTTGTAAATTTTCAGCTTTTTTTTTTGTTGAAAAGTCTTTACAATAAGTTTACAATGCTTTCCTTTTAGTTTTCTTTTTATTAAAATTGTGACATAAATTTGCAGCTTTTTTCCTTGCTAATGTTTTTTTTTCCTTAAATTTGCAACTCTTTAAAAGTAGCCTAAATATGTGGATTTTCTAGTAAATTTGTCCTTTTTCTTTTTTCACTTTTCAATGCTTTTCTTGTAAATTTATGTTTCTGTTAAATCAGAAACTTTTTTCTTGTCTTTTAACGAAACTTTTTTTTTCTACTCAATTTGTGACTTTCTCATGAATTTCCAATGCAGATTTCTTGTAAATTTGTATTTTTTCCAGTTTGCTTATAAATTTGCAACTTTTTCCTAATATTTTTTTCTTTTTGGTTGCTTTTAAAAAATAAATAAATAAGATTTTTTTTCTAGTAAATTTGTTGCCCTTTGTTGTAAATTTGTGTCCCCCCTCTAAGTTTGACTTTCTCTTTTAAATTTACAGCCTTTTTTCTAGTAAATTAGTGACTTTTTTCATGTAATTTCTTCCCAGTTTTCCTGATTTGCAGTATTTTGTTTGGCAATTTTTTTTCTTAAATTTGTGACTTCCTGTAAATTTCCAGTGTGTACAAATTTGTGTTTTTGTCTTTTTTTTTTGCAGATAGATGCTGTTTTCCTAAATTTGTGACTTCTTTCTCATAATTTGTTTTTTCGTCTTTATTTTTTCCTCTTAAGTTTTATTTTTTTTTTCTGGTTATTTGACTACTTAATAAATACATATATAGTGGAGATCAAAATTTGAGAGCAGTGTATTAATGTTTGATTTATTCTAACATGTTATTCGTCATTGTTCAGAATTTTACGGAATATCCGCTGTGGCTATACCACTGCTGTACTAGCATGTTTTATTTAAATAACCAAGGGACATCAACACAAACATTTATTTTGTTTAAAAAAAAAAAAAAAAAAAAAGCAGTGAGCAAAATTAGAGAACAGTGACCACTGTGTCAGAAGAGAAGATTTTATTTATTTATTTATTTTTAGGGCTATAGGATTAAAAAATTCAAAAGTGTAGAGGCCCTTGCTTTCAATGACTTGAGCACATCTGCACCCACAGGACATCGCTAGTTTCTCACACTGCTCTGGTTTGATCTTGGTCCATTCTTCTTGCAGTCTCTTCCACAGTTCAGTATCTATAGTGGGTTTCTTAGCCATTACTTTGTCACCAAGGATTTTCCAGAGATTCTCTATGGGCCTGTTTCCACCAAACCGGTTCCAATGCTTAACTGGAGCCAGAGCCTCATTAGCACCAGTTCTTTGGTTTTCCACCGACTAAAGCACCAGTCCCAGGCTCTCAAAAGTGGGGCTATCATGGCCCCAACTCCTAGCTGGGCCACCGGCAGCACCAGTTTACGTTGGTTACGTCCACAGCCATGGGCGTGGTGAACTGACCAGCTTCAAAACATTACTGACCGCCATGTTGCTTTCCAAACAGCGGAGCACGCGACGGATTCCAAAATCAAACAGATTTAGAGCGAAGAGGAGACACATTTCTTGGCTCTATGGACATAAGCAGAAGTACGACATAAGCTGGAGGGGGCCACTCATCTGATGAACTGTTTTGGAGGATCGGCCAGCCAGCTGGACCATCGTCACTGCTGTGGATTAGTCCGTACAACAAACTGCTTAAAACACGCTGGTAAGTGTATTGTCTTTAAAACGCCAGATGTTAACGAATATATGTATACATATATATCCGCTTGTATTGATATGTAACGGCCAAAGTGGGGATTTTTTTTTTTTACTCACTCTTGTGGCTATACTGTTTTTGGTTAGCTATGCTAACAAGCTAACAGTGTTTTTACCACGAACGATTCTCCTCACCATAAAGAAATGCACGTTTGAGAAACTAGAACAGAAATCTTAACGTCTTACAGAATACTTTTTTTTTATAAAGACATCCAGCGCAAAATACGTTTTTTGTGGTATCAGTACTGTGTATGAATGAGTGCCTTGCATTGTGTTATGTGAGATTTTTCTACCAGACACTAGTAACGTCGTCTTTTTTACTATTTTGGTAATATTTCCATAATCTTAGGCCATTTTTTTTTTTAAATTTCACTCCTGTTTAATTGTGTGTTGTGTAGCCATATTTTATCTAATCCTTCTCTTACTTTATTGCACAGTCGCCCGGTGGAACACCTACAATGTCATTGTACTGTACAACTGCACAGTGACAGTAAAGCCTATTCTATTCCTATTCTTCTGTTCCATAATCAGACATGTAAGCTTTGCTAACATTGATATTGATAAAATTGTCTTCTATGTCTGCACATTTAATGGAAGGCTTAAGTTGGACACTGCACAAACTGAAACACTTTTTTTGTATTTACAGATTTATCACAGCTGGATGGTGAGGGAGAACCAGCCAGACCTGTGGTGTCCAGCTCACCTTCACCAGCTCCAAGCTTGTCCTCCTCCTGCTCTTCCTCCTCTCCTCATCAGACCAGATTAGGTAATTTATGTTCAGATCATGACCCATTCACGCAAAGGAAGGAGTGAATTAAACCAATTATAAACTTGAATTGAATGTTGTGATGCCACTAACAGTAAATGGATGTTGAATAGACACATTCAATCTTGGATTGACGATTCCTGCATTTTTCAGTGTGGTTATTTTATATTGCTTATTTTTGTACTTTAAAACAGGGAAACAGAAGTGTGACACAAACATGGACCTCCTTCTTGACTACGGTCAGAGGAGAGACAGCAGGAGCAGAGCAGGAGGGAGGAGCAGCTGATCTCCGCTTTGCTGCAAAGCATCCAGAAGATGGAGGACAGGACCAACACCCTTGTTGGACTGATGGGACGCGTTGTCTGTGCTTGAGGGACTGTAAAAAAAGTAACTATCACGGCATTGATATTTTTGGCTGTGTGTACATAATATTTCATATGTAACAGTCGTGTAAGTTTTTGCACATTTTGTAAATAAAAGCTTTAAGTGTTTTTCTGCTTCTACATTAATTGTTATCCTCACACCAAACATATGCATGAAATGTAAAGCTATTTAGGACAAACAATGCAAATCACTATAACATTGTAGTGGTGGGAAGTGAAAGTACAAGTACTGAATTACTGCACTTAAGTTCATTTTTCCAGGTATTGGCCAATATATCAGGTATTTGTGGACTTACTCATATTTTTGACAACTTCTTTCACATTTTCTAAAGAACAAGCAGCAACAAACTTTAAATCTATGCACTTTTTCTGTGGAAAATGTTCCAAGTTGCCAGCTTCAAAAATGATAATGAGTTTATATTCTTTTGACAACGTACCACATGACATTCTATCAGCTCTGGACAAGGTCATTTCTGGGGAAAGTACTTTTAACTTGTACACTTTAGAATCTGTCTCTTGTTACCCCTACATGAATTAAAAACTTGAATCAGTACTTTAACCAGAATAGATGACATACAAGTACAGAAGGGTATACCTTTCACAACTCTGTTGCTTGGAGGTACAAAGAATATGTATTTATACAGTATCTTCATGTATATATGCAGTAAATCTATACATTTTTCCATGTAACCTTGTGACTGCATTATTTTAATTGCTTTTAATCCTAGATCAAGTTTGTTTAGGGTTCAAAATGCATCAGAAGTGTTAAATATATCTTGTTATACCTAACTAGGTACTGTTTATCTGTTGAAATATATATGTATATATATTTAACAGCTAATATAAACCCATAACAATATGGCCCCTGGCGATCATTTTTTGGGCAGCTGATCACTTTTTGGCATGACATAACAGGCGACCTCCGTCTCGTAATGCGCCGTAACGCCACCTATTACAGAAATGACATAAATATTATGTTTAAAAGTGTTGGCAATGCTCGCGCAACAGACTTGATCTAACAATGGCTGATAACTGAAATACTGGCAATTGCCGCTCTCCTTAAACATAGCTGCCGTTCTCTGCCATTAAGAATAAAACTGTTTTTGGGTGGTAATACAGGTTTGGAATAATAAAAGCAGCGCTCCCAAAGAGACAACAACCTCCTACATGTTGACAAGCTAGTGCTGCTACTTCTTCTTCTCTCGGTTACTGGCAGATAGCAAACAAGTGAGAGGTGCATACCGCCACCATCCGTCTTCTCTGGTGTTCTGCGGGGGTTGGGCGCTTCACACTACGTAATGACGTAGCCCCGACGTAATCCCCGACTAGCTCCATATCGGTGGAAAACCAAGTGGTTCTTATGAGCCACTCCAGAAGAATTGGTTAAGCACTGGCACCAGCCCCAGAACCAAACTTGCACTGGAACCGGTTTGGTGGAAGGAGGCCCTATGGGGTTTAGCTCTGGACTTTGGGCTGGCCATTTCATTGTTTAAATATTTTTTAGATCCAAGGAACTGTTTAACCCATTTTGTAGTGTGACAGGGGACATTGTCTTGCATGAAAATTGCTGGCTTATTGAACTGACAATTGCATTGAAGGAATTGCATGTTGCCTAACAGTGGCAGTTTCAGATACGAGTTTAATGTTTATTTGAAAGGGACATTACATACTAATGAACATTAATACAAATGGAAGTATGCCAGATTTAGCAATACTGCTAATTTGTGTCTGTAGTCCCCCGGCAGGTCACAAAAACACATAATCATACACGAGCAGAACAACTGCAGTGAAACTGTACAAAGTGTATATGCTAAAGTGCAAGAGTTAAGGCGTTAGAAAACAAAATATTCAGATGTCACATGCGTGAAGTGCTGTGTATGCATACACACACATGCACCCAAGCACCTCACAGCAACAACAGACAACAACAAACAAGAGGCGGGGCATATGTGTGTGACGCACGGGCACATACAGGGATGTAAAAAAATGTTTGCTCCCTTCCTGATTTCTCTTTTTTTTTTTGTAGGTTTGTCACACATATTTCAGATCATCAAACAAATTTAAATATTAGACAAAGATAACACAAGTAAACAGAAAATGCAGTTTTTAAATGAAGGTGTTTATTATTAAGGGTAAAAAAAAAAAAAAAATCCAAACCTTACAAAGCCCTGTGTGAAAAAGTGATTGCCCCCCTCCCCCGTTAAAACATAAATTAACTGGTTTATCATATCTTTGGAAAGCTAATTTCAATTTCTTTAGCCACACCCAGGCCTGATTACTGCCACACCTGTTCTTAATCAAGAAATCACTTAAATAGGACCTGCCTGACAAAGTGAAGTCAACCAAAAGATCCTCAAAAGCTAGACATCATGCTGCGATCCAAAGAAATTCAGGAACAAATGAGAAAGTAATTGAGATCTATCAGTCTGGAAAAGGTTATAAAACCATTTATTAAGCTTTGGGACTCCAGAGAACTACAGTGAGAGCCATTATCCACAAATGGCAAAAACATGGAACAGTGATGAACCTTCCCAGGAGTGGCCGGCCACCCAAAATTACCCCAAGAGCGCAGTTCTGCAAAGATGAGTGGGCCAAAATTCCTTCACAGCACTATAAAAGACTCATTGCCAGTTATCACAAAAGCTTGATTGCAGTTGTTGCTGCTATGGGTGGCCCAACCAGTGATTAGGTTTAGGGGGCAATCACTTTTTCACACAGGGCCATGTAGGTTTGGATTTTTTTTCTCCCTTAATAATAAACACCTTCATTTAAAAACTGCATTTTGTGTTTACTTGTATTATCTTTGTCTAATATTTATATTTGTTTGATCTGAAACATTTAAGTGTGACAAACGTACAAAAATGTGAGAAATCAGGAAGGCAAACACTTTTTCCACACCACTCTGTGTGTGTGTGTGTGTGTGTGTGTGTGTGTGTGTTTGGTGCACAACAACCACTAGTTATGGGTACAGTTTTGGTTGTTTTAAAAGCCAATTTTTACAATGTGTCTTAAGTGTTTAGTGTGGTACGTTCTCTGATTGCAGATGGTATATTATTCCAGATCTTGGTGCCCCTCACTGATGGCACAGATGGAGCAAATGTGGTGCGTCTTTGGGGGACCTCACAGTCTCCTCTAGTGATTGTTCTGGTGGTTGTACCGGTGACAGTTCTCAGTTTAACATATTCTCCCGGGGGTGGTGCATAGCCATTTAATATTTTATAAATTGAACAGGCAAATTTGAGAGTTTTATAATTTTCAAAAGACAGAAGACTGTCTTTCTTGTAAATGTGACAGCAATGATATGTGAGATCTTTCTTGTCAAGGATTTTTATGGCTTTTTTGTATAGAGATTCAATGGGTTTGGTTATGGTTACACCAGTGCGATGAGCGATGTGGGTGGGGACCCAAGGTGCCATTGTTTTAGGGGCACCGTGAGAATCAGAAAAATAAAAATAATAATAAAAGATTCATAATTATTTGTGCGGAGTGTGTATTTGTGGCAATTGGGCACCCTCTATACGCGGGATGCCGGTGCCCTCTGGCTGCAGCTGACAGACTCCACAGATCAAACTCCAGTATGGCGGACATTCAAAGCGCAGCAAAGGAAGAGAGAAAAAAAAGAAAAAAAAAAGGTAAAGTAAGTTTTGGTTTTTTTCCCCTTAAATTATGCAGCGGTTTCAATTTTAAAATATTGAGCCTTGAAACGGCAACATTTGGTTATCACAGCTTATGTTATGTAACATAATTTTTGTCCAATGTGTTGTAGTCTGCTTCAGTTTACTGTCCAAATGATTTAATTTCAGGGTTGTGCAGAGGCCATTTGAGAGGCAGGGGCATAAATTATGAATAAAAAGGGGCATATGGAATGAGATTTGTTAAAAATGTCTTATGTTTTAGTTGGTATCTATTTTACTTTAATAACTATACACTTATGGACATATTTAATACCTCACAAATTTTTACAAATTATCAATTCCCACAGGGACCACGGTCTTCATAATTATGTAAAGTCAGTGACAAAAAAATAAAAAATGGGCAGCTTTCATTGAAAAATTCTCTTGAAAATAAAACATCTTTACAAAAATCTAAAAAAAAAAGCTTTTCTTTCAATAAATAAATTATTAAAACTTCCATTCAAATGACTAAATCATTGCAAAAAATTAAAAAGGCCATTCACCTAGTCAACAAAATGAGTCGGTATGTGAAAATGACATAACATTTCAAATGTATGCGGATGACAGTCATCTACACACCTGGGAGGGATGCCAAACAAGTGGCTGACAAGTTAATGATAGCAATGGAGAAAGTGTCAAAATGGCTTAATCAATCATGCCTCACTCTGAATGTAGGGAAAACAGCTACCATGTACTTTACCAACAAAATCATATGCACTATCTGACTATAGCTGTAAATGGAGCAAAGATAGAAAATGTAACAGAGTTTTAAGTATTTGGGTGTCACATTAGATCCCATGCTCAGCTTTAAAAAGCGCATAAAACGGATGAGCCGCACTCTGAAATATAACCTTGCAAACTTTCGTTGCATCAGAAACTCACTTACTCTAAAAGGATAAAAACCTTTCTGAATGCCATGATTTTGACACATTTCTCCTATTGCATCTCATGCTGGTCACAAGCCAATAGTACGACTCTGAAACCCTTGGAATCCCTGTATAAATAATCCATCAAAATTCTGGCTAAGAAGACATAACAGTATCACCATTGTGGTATACTTGCCAAACACAAGATGTTAAGCTTTGAAAATATGATCATGTATGCAAATATACAGTTGATCTTTAAAATTATCCATGGTTCTGCGCCCCTGAAGACTTTTGTGTACCTGACTTCTGAACAAAATACCAGAGTAACAAGGACTTCCTCTAGGTGGCATTGTTGCATCCACCTATGTAAAACTGCTTTTGGACAATCAGCATTCTCATACAAAGCTGTAACGGAATGGAACAAGCTCCCCACTGCATTGAAGACCAGAACAAATTACAGAGACTTTACCACAGAGACTAAAAATGGATTTTAAGTAATCAAGCCTGCCAGCATTGACTCTCTCCCTTAAATGGGATTATGGAATTGTACCCTTAAATTGTTTTTTGTATGTGCCGTCTCTCTTATCCTTTTACCTTTAAACTTACTCCCTGCTTGTTTCAGGGTCAGCAGTTTCTGAAACCCGAATTGCTGAATTGCTTTCTGTATGTGCGGTTTTTCTTTTAATATCTTCTTGCCTGTCTCAGGTACTGCAGATGGAAATTAGTGAAAATGCTATAATCTGGTACAGAGCATCTTTACCCTGTGTTTAATGTTTTTTCTGAATATGGTCCCTGACAAACCAATAAACTAAACTAAAACAGTCCCCTCTGTTAAACTGCCCCCCTTCCAACCCCACAAAGACTGAAAAGATGATTTATACAGGACAACGTAGTACAGGTGCATCTCAATAAATTAGAATGTCATCGAAAAGTTGATTTATTTCAGCAATTTAGTTTTTTAAAAAAATGAAACATTTATTATGTAAATTCATTATAGTTTATTGGTTTATTTGTCAGGGACCATGTACAGAAAAAAGAACATTAAACACAGGGTAAAGATGCTCTGTACGAGATTACAGTGTTCTCACTAATTTCCATCTGTAGTTCCTGTACTTGTTGATTTTATAAAATACTAAATGGCTATACACCCCCGGGAGAATATGTTAAACTGAGAACTGTCACCGGTACAACCACCAGAACAGTCACTAGAGGAGACTGTGAGGTCCCCCACAGACGCACCACATTTGCTCAATCTGTGCTATCAGTGAGGGACACCAAGATCTGGAGTAACATACCACCTTCAATCAGAGAACGTACCACACTAAACACTACTAAGACGCATTCAAAAAATTGGCTTTTAAACAACCAAAACTGTACCCGTAACGAGTGGTTGCTCTGTGGCATATGCATATATATACAGTGGTGTGAAAAAGTGTTTCCCCCTTCCTGATTTCTCTTTTTTTTTTTTTGTATGTTTGTCACACTTAAATGTTTCAGATCTTCAAACAAATTTAAATATTAGACAAAGATAATACAAGTAAACACAAAATGCAGTTTTTAAATGAAGGTGTTTATTATTAAAGGAAAAAAAAATCCAAACCTACATGGAGGTGTGTGAAAAAGTGATTTCCCCCTAAACCTAATAACTGGTTGGGCCACCCTTAGTAGCAACAACTGCAATCAAGCATTTGCGATAACTGGCAATGAGTATTTTACAGTGCTGTAGAGGAATTTTGGCCCACTCATCTTTGCAGAATTGTTGTAATTCAGCCACATTGGAGGGTTTTCGAGCATGAACCACCTTTTTAAGGTCATGCCACAGTATCTCAATTAGATTCAGGTCAGGACTTTGATTGGGCCACTCCAAAGTCTTCATTTTGTTTTTCTTAAGCCATTCAGAGGTGGACTTGCTGGTGTGTTTTGGATCATTGTCCTGCTGCAGAACCCAAGTGCGCTTCAGCTTGAGGTCACGAACAGATGGCTGGACATTCTCCTTCAGGATTTTTTGGTAGACAGCAGAATTCATGGTTCCATTTACCACAACAAGTCTTCCAGGTCCCGATGCAGCAAAACAGCCCCAGACCATCACACTACTACCACCATACAGTATTTTACTGTTGGTATGATTTTCTTTTTCTGAAATGCTGTTACTTTTACACCAGATGTAATGGGACACACACCTTCCAAAAAGTTCAACTTTTATCTCGTCAGTCCACAGAGTATTTTCCCAAAAGTCTTGGGGATCATCAAGATGTTTTCTGGCAAAACTGAGACGATCCTTTATATTCTTTTTAATAATAATAATGCAACAGATTTATATAGCACTTTATCATAGACACTCAAAGACGCTTTTACAAACAGATACATTATTCATTCACTCCAGACAGACAATGGTAGTGGCAAGCTACTACTGTAGCCACAGCTGCCCTGGGGGAGGCTGACGGAAATGTGGCTGCCAGTCCGTGCCAACGGCCTCTCCGGCCACCACTGAACATTTATACACATTCATGCCCAGTGTTATGGACACTGGAGGCAAAGTGGGTAAAGTGTCTTGCCCAGGGACACAATGGCAGGATATTTGGGGAGAGTGGGATTTGAACCGCCAACCGCCAGGTTGTTGGACAACCTGCTCTACCTCCTGAGCCACTGCCGCCCTTTTTGCTCAGCAGTGGTTTTCGTCTTGGAGCTCTGCCATGCAGGCCATTTTTGCCCAGTCCCTTTCTTATGGTGGAGTCATGAACACTGACCTTAACTGAGGCCTGTAGTTCTTTGGATGTTGTTGTGGGGTCTTGTGTGACCTCTTGGATGAGTCGTCGTTGCACTCTTGGGGTAGTTTTGGTCAGCCAGCCACTCCTGGGAAGGTTCACCACTGTTTCATGTTTTTGCCATTTGTTGATAATGGCTCTCACTGTGGTTCGCTGGAGTCCCAGTGCTTGAGAAATGGCTAGGAAATTAAACTCAGCTTTCCAAAGATATGATAAACCACAGTTAATTTATGTTTTAACGGGGGGACAATCACTTTTTCACACGGGGCCATGTAGGTTTTGGATTTTTTTATTTTTTTATTTATTTATTTTACCCATAATAATAAACACCTTCATATAAAACTGAGTTTCGTGTTTACTTGTGTTATCTTTGTCTAGTATTTAAATTTGTTTGATGATCTGAAACATTTAAGTGTGACAAACATACAAAAAAATGAGAAATCAGGTAGGGGGCAAACACTTTTTCACACCACTGTATGTGCCCGTGCGTCACACACAGTATGCTCCGCCTCTTGTTTGTTGTTGTCTGTTGTTGCTGTGAGGTGCTTGGGTGCATGTATGTGTGGAGTGGTGGAACCGGAGTGGTGGCTCAGTTGGTATCGCATCCGCCCCACACCCGGGAGGCAGGGGTTCAAATCCCGGCCGGGTCATGCCGAAGACCATATAAAAGCGGAACTTCCTGCCATCCAGCTTGGTGCTCAGCAATAATGGAATGGAGGAGGGAAATTTGTGGTGGCGCCTTGCATGGCAGCGGCCCTCTGATTCTACACTTGGGGTGTGTGCAATTAACACTGTAGAGAGGAAAAACACAATCTCCTTCTACAGTACAGTTGAATGACAATAAAGGGTGATTTAATTTAATGATGTGTCATTTGAATATTTTGTTTTGTAACACCTTAACTCTTGCACTTTGTACAGTTTCATTGCAGTTGTTCTGCTCATGTATGATTGTGTGTTTTTGTGACCCGCCGGGGTATTACAGATGCAAATTAGCAGTATTGCTAAATCTGGCATACTGACATTTGTATTAATGTTCATTAGTATGTAATGTCTCTTTCAAATAAACATTAAACTTAAACGTAGTCCAGTTACACACAGAGTGCTATATTTCAAGTGTTTATTTCTTTTAATTTTGGTGGTTATGGCTTATAGCTAATGAAAACCCCAAATTCAGTTTCTCAAAAAAAAAAAAAAAATGAAGATTACGTATAATTAATTTTTTTTTAAAAAAAAAATTGATTGACGGAAATATTGGCCGACTGAAAAGTATGTTCATGTACACACTCATTACTTGGTTGGGGCTCCTTTTGCATGGATTACTGCACCAGTGTGGCGTGGCATGAAGATGATCAGCCTGTGGTACTGCTGAGGTGGAAAATGGAATCAGCATCTCCATAAAGCTTGTCAGCAGAGGGAAGCGTGAAGTGCTCTAAAATTTCCCGGTAGATGGCTGCACTGACTTTGAATTTTAAAAAAAAAAAATAAAAATCAATTTTTAAAAATTAATTTTATGTAATATTCCTTTTTTTTTTTTTTTTTTTTTTTTTTTTGTGAGAAAATGAATTTGGGGTTTTCATGAGCTGGAAGCTATAACCATTAAAATTAAAAGAAATAAACACTTGAAATATATCACACTGTGTAATGAATCTACAAAATATAATTTTATTTTTTGAATTGAATTACTGAAAAACGTCTTGATGACATACTCATTTATTGAGAAGCACCTATCAGTGAGGGGATAGGTCCAAATGTGCAAGAAAATCATGAAAGTATGAGGGGGGGGGGGCGAAGGTGACACATGACAACAGTTTAAAAAAGCAATGAACTTGCCAAGAAAAAGTTGTGAGAAAAACCTCACTGATTGTTAAGAAAATTGAACTTTTGGACTTTTAAGAGAGAAATAAAAAGTAAAAAAAAAAAAAAAAAAAAAAAAAAAAAAAGTATGTGTATTGGGGGAGGAGGAGGGACTCTCCGCCCAAGGCGTCATCAAGCCAGAGCCGCCCCTCTTGCCGAAGGAGGTTCACATAAACATTTGCATTCACCCTGCCATGACTGTATGAAGTGGGGCTGAAAAGTTCATAGCCTGAGTGAGAGGGAATTATGCTTGTAGGTGCTGAACCAGTAGTAGTTGTGCTTCACTGGCTGAGAAACAAGTGGGCAGAACAGAGCTGTGACTGAGAGAACTGTCAAGAGTATTGGTACATTAAACACAGTTGGTCAAATTTGACCACTGCATCATGGTCAGCCTATGAACTTTTCAGCCCCCCCTCCCCACCCCGTACAAGAGGCCCAACTCCTGCTGCAGAAAACATCCCCCTATGACACTTTCTCCTTCAAATTGAACTGACTTCTTTACACACTTTGGGTTCAGTCTTTCCCCAGTTTGACGCCAAACCTATTGTTGCCCATCAGATCCAAATAAATTGAACTTAATCTCATCACTGAAGTGAACTCAGGACCAGTTCTCCTCTTGCCACACAACATGCTCCTCAGCAAAGGCAAGTCTAGCCTTTTTATTCTTTTTGCTGATAAGTAGTTTGGTCCCTGCAGAGTGAGCTTAGAGTCCAAATTGTCTTAGAGGCACTGTGTGCCGGGACAGATCCTTGCCCTGTTCAGCAGTAAACTGGCGAGTAATTCCAGGTGCAGTGTTGAACCAATTCACCATTGAGAGTCTTCACATAATCCTGTCCCCCAAACCAGAGCAGTGTGAGAAACTAGTGATGTCCTGTGGGCGCAGATGTGCTGAAGTCATTCAAAGCAAGGGCCTCTACACTTCCTATTTTTTTAAAATCCTATAGCCCTGAAAAAAACCACAGTTCTGACACAGTGGCTACTTTTCTCTAATTTTGTTCACTGTTTTTTTTTTTTTTTTTTTACAGAATAAATGTTTGTCTGGAAGTGCCTTGGTTATTTAAAAAAAACATGCTAATACAGCAGTGCAATAGCCACAGCTGATATTCTGAACAATGACGAATAACATACACTACCGTTCAAAAGTTTGGGGTCACTTAGAAATTTCCTTATATTTGAAAGAAAAGCACTTTTTTTTTCAGTGAAGATAACTTTAAACTAATCAGAAATACACTCTATACATTGCTAATGTGGTAAATGACTATTCTAGCTGCAAATGTCTGGTTTTTGGTGCAATATCTAGATGGGTGTATAGAGGCCCATTTCCAGCAACTATCCCTCCAGTGTTCTAATGGTACAATGTGTTTGCTCATTGTGTCAGAAGGCTAATAGATGATTAGAAAACCCTTGTGCAATCATGTTAGGTTTGCAATGCTGTAATTGCTGCAAATGGAAGATTCTTTGATGAAAGCAAAGTTTGAAGGAAAAAAAAATTATTTCAAATACAAATCATTATTTCTAACATTGTCAGTGTCTTGACTATATTTTCTGTTCATTTTACAACTCATGGTGGTAAATAAGTGTGACTTTTCATGGAAAACAAAATAATTGTCTGGGTGACCCCAAACTTTTGAACAGTAGTGTATGTTAGAATAAATCAAGTATTAATGCATTGTTCTCTAATTTTTATCTATCTATCTAGCTATATTTTGATTCATTAATTGATTTGAGCATCAAGACAAAAAAATTAGAAACTAGGAATCAAGCCAAAAAATAAACAAAAAAATATCTTTGTTCAAAAGGAGTGGGAAGAAACCAACGCTTCTTCCCCATATATATATAAATAAATAGTGGTGTATAAAAGTGTTTTCCCCTTTACTGATTTCTCATTTTTTTGTATCTTTGTCACAGTTAAATGTTTCAGATCATCAAACAAATTTAAATATTAGACAAAGAATCCACAAGTAAACACAAAATGCAGTTTTTAAATGAAGGTGTTTATAATTAAGGCAAAAAAAAATCCAAACCTACACGGCCCTATGTGGAAAAAGTGATCCCCCCCCCCCCCCGTTAAAACATAAATTAACTGCGGTTTAGCACATCTTTGGAAAGCTCAGTTCAATTTCTCTAGCCACACCCAGGCCTGATTACTGCCACACCTGTTCTCAATCAAGAAATCACTTAAATAGGACCTGCCTGACAAAGTGAAGTAGACCAAAAGATCCTCAAAAGCTAGACATCATGCTACAATCCAAAGAAATTCAGGAACAAATGAGAAACAAAGTAATTGAGATCTCCCAGTCTGGAAAAGGTTATTAAACCATTTCTAAAGCTTTGACACTCTAGCGAACCACAGTGAGAGCCATTATACACAAATGGGAAAAACATGGAACAGTGGTGAACCTTCCCACCAAAATTACCCCAAGAGCACAGCGACGACTCATCCAAGAGGTCACAAGAGACCCCACAACAACATCCAAAAAACTGCAGGCCTCACTTGCCTCAGTTAAGGTTAGTGTTCATGACTCCACCATAAGAAAGAGACTGGGCAAAAATGGCCTGCATGGCAGAGTTCCAAGATGAAAACCACTGCTGAGCAAAAAGAACATAAAGGCTCGTCTCAGTTTTGCCAGAAAACATCTTGATGATCCCCAAGACTTTTGGGAAAATACTCTGTGGACTGATGAGACAAAAGTTGAACTTTTTGGAAGGTGTGTGTCCCATTACATCCAGCGTAAAAGGAACAGCATTTCAGAAAAGGTACCTCATACCAACAGTAAAATATGGTGGTGGTAGTGTGATGATCTGAGGCTGTTTTGCTGCTTCAGGACCTGGAAGACTTGCGCACTTGGGTTCTGCAGCAGGACAGTGATCCAAAACACCCCAGCAAGTCTGCCTCTGAATAGCTTAAGAAAAACAAAAGGAAGGCTTTTGAGTGGCCTAGTCAACGTCCTGACCTGAATCCGATTGAGATGCTGTGGCATGACCTTAAAAAGGCGGTTCATGCTTGAAAACCCTCCAATGTGGCTGAATTACAACAATTCTGCAAAGATGAGTGGGCCAAAATTCCTCCACAGCGCTGTAAAAGACTTGTCAGTTATCGCAAACGCCTGATTGCAGTTGTTGCTGTTAAGGGTGGCCCAACCAGTTATTAGGTTTAGGGGGCAATCACTTTTTCACACAGGGCCATGTAGGTTTGAATTTTTTTCCCTTAATAATAAACACCTTCATTTAAAAACTGCATTTTGTGTTTACTTGTGTTATCTTCGTCTAATATTTAAATTTATTTGATGATCTGAAACATTTAAGTGTGACAAACGTACAAAAAAATGAGAAATCAGGAAGGGGGCAAACACTTTTTCACACTACTGTATATATACGTGTGTTTGTGTGTGTGTGTGTGTACACACACACACACTGCATTCGGAAAGTATTCAGTGCTTCAGTTTTTCCACATTTTGTTGTGTTGCAGCCTTATTCCAAAATAGATTAAATTAATTTTTTCCCCTCAGAATTCTACACACAATACCCCATAATGACAATGTGAAAAAAGTTTTGTTTTTGTTTTTTTTAGATTTTTTTCAAATTTATTAAAAATAAAAAAAACTAAGAAATCACATGTACATAAGTATTCACAGCCTTTGCCATGAAGCTCAAAACTGAGCTCAGGTGCATCCTGTTTCCACTGATCATCCTTGAGATGTTTCTGCAGCTTAACTGGAGTCCACCTGTGGTAAATTCAGTTGATGGGACATGATTTGGAAAGACACACACCTGTTTATATAAGATCCCACAGTTGACAGTGCATGTCAGAGCACAAACCCAGCATGAAGTCAAAGGGATTGTCTGTAGACCTCCGAGACAGGATTGTCTTGAGGCACAAATGTGGGGAAGGGTACAGAAAAATTTCTGCTGCTTTGAAGGTTCCATTGAGCACAGTGGCCTCTATCATCCGTAAATGGAAGAAGTTCAGAACCACCAGGACTCTTCCTAGAGCTGGCTGGCTGTCTAAACTGAGTGGTCGGGGGAGAAGGGACTTAGTTAGGGAGGTGACCAAGAACCCGATGGTCACTCTGTCAGAGCTCCAGCATTTCTCTGTGGGGAGAGGAGAACCTTCCAGAAGGACAACCATCTCTGCAGCAATCCACCAATCAGGCCTGTATGGTAGAGTGGCCAGACGGAAGCCACTCCTTAGTAAAAGGCATATGACAGCCCACCTGGAGTTTGTCAAAAGGCACCTGAAGGACTCTTAAACCATGAGAAAGAAAATTCTCTGGTCTGATGAGACAAAGATTGAACTCTTTGGCATGCATGCCAGGCATCATGTTTGGAGGAAACCAGACACCACTCATAACCATGCCAATGGTGGTAGCAGCATCATGCTGTGAGGATGTTTTTCAGCGGCAGGAACTGAGAGACTTGTCAGGATAGAGGGAAACATGAATGCAGCAATGTACAGAGACATCCTGGATGAAAACCTGCTCCAGAGCACTCTTGACCTCAGACTGGGGTGATGGTTCATCTTTCAGCAGGACAACGACCCTAAGCACACAGCCAAGATAAAGGACAACTTCAGAACAACTCTGTGAATGTCCTTGAGTGGCCCAGCCAGAGCCCAGACTTGAATCCAATTGAACATCTCTGGAGAGATCTGAAAATAGCTGTGCACCGACGTTTCCCATCCAATCTGATGGCGCTTGAGAGGTACTGCAAAGAGGAATGGGCGAAACTGCCCAAAGATTGGTGTGCCAAGCTTGTGGCATCATATTCAAAATGACTTGAGGCTGTAATCGCTGCCAAAGGTGCATCAATAAAGTACAGTACTGAACAAAGGCTGTGAATACTAATGTACATGTGATTTCTTAGTTTTTTATTTTTAATAAATTTGCAAAAATCCCCTAAAAACTTTTTTTTTCACATTGTCATTATGGAGTATTGTGTGTAGAATTTTGAGGGGAAAAAAATGAATTTAATCCATTTTGGAAAAGTGAAGCGCTGTGAATACCTTCTGGATGATTGATATATACTGTATATGTATGTATGTATATATGTATGTATGTATATATGTATATATATATATATATATATATATATATATATATATATATATATGTGTGTGTGTGTGTGTGTGTGATAGCTTATATGTGAAGTTTTGTTCCTAAATTTGCTCATAATTTTTCCATAAATTTGTCATTTAAAAATATAATCAAAACCATTGTAATAGAGCCCCAAGTGGCTCCAGAGCTGCAGGTTGCAAACACATGGTTGAATAGAGGTATGTGCAACAAACTGAAAGCGTGAGTGAGTTACGCATTTGTGAGTAATTATTCTGTCAAGATCGCCTGAAAAGGCAGGAGGAAACAAGTTTGAAAAACTTAACTAATTCCAATTTCTTCTTTGAGTGACCGATTGGGGAAACCCTTAAAGGAGTAAAAGTGCTAAAACACGGACTTCCGGTTATGGCTGCCACGTAGGACGGACGTGTCTCGCTCTGCTCTGCTCCTGGAGGAAAAAAAATCGGCAAATAACTCTCTCATTTGGGACAGAACGTATCCCAGCATTTGGGCGAGGATATGTCGGCGAAGCCTAAGGCTGGAAAACCAGGAAAAGGAAAAAGC
Source organism: Pholidichthys leucotaenia (assembly GCA_020510985.1). Classification (NCBI taxonomy): domain Eukaryota; kingdom Metazoa; phylum Chordata; class Actinopteri; order Cichliformes; family Pholidichthyidae; genus Pholidichthys; species Pholidichthys leucotaenia. Next base: position 317,902,096 of record CM035842.1, on the reverse strand, counting down.
GAGCCGCCGAAACAGTCCAAATTAACGGACTTTCAGGTCTGTGACGCAGCAAACAAAACTCCATATATGGCGGAGGAGGCTGGCGGCGGTGCGATGTCTGCGGGGAATGGCGCAGATGCGCTGATGGCTGCCATGAGTTCAATGAGAGCGGACTTTTCCTCTAGATTTGATGGGATTATGACAGCGTTGGAAGGAATAAGAAAGGAATTGGGTGACTGTGTAGAACGAACGGCGCAGATGGAGCTCCGTCTCGCTAGTGCTGAAGATGACGTCACCCGTCTTCAATTAAAGGTGCGCACTTTGGAAAAAAAAAAAAATCTCTGGAAGATAATATTTTGGATTTGGAATCTCGGTCGAGACAGAATAATTTGAGGCTGGTGGGTCTTCCAGAGGAATCAGAAGGTCGGGACGTATGTTCCTTTCTGGAAAAGTGGATTCCGGAGGTGCTGGGCAGCGAGGAGTTGCAATCAGCAGTGGTTCTGGAAAAAGCACATTGTATTGGCCCACGGAGAGATAAGGGACCGCCGAGGACCTTAATTATGAAATTTCTTAGCAACAGAGACAGGATGAAGGTCTTCAACGCTGCACGTGCTAAAGGAGAGATTAAACACCAGGACCAGCAGGTGCGGTTCTACCCAGATTTGGCCACAGGAATCCAGCAATTGAGGAAGCAGTTTGATCCCATACGTAAGGAGCTGCGCAACCTTGGGATTCGTCATGGTGTAATCTATCCTGCGAGACTGCTGACCACGTATGAGGGCAGAACCCACATTTTCAAGACCCCAGAGGAGGCGCAGGAGTTCATCAAGAAGATCAAAGAGGAAGAAGAGACTGGTGGGAGCTAAGCATGAACAAAATATAAGGTAGAATAATTAAGCATTTGCACAGGCATCTGACTGACTTGAAGTAAATAGTAAGTTTACAAAATATAGATTGTATTATATATTAAAAAAACAAAACAAAAACAAAACAAACAAAAAAAAACAAAAAACTATGATGTACAAAGTTGTTAAAAATTTTGGAGTTAAGTTGGAAAACTACAGAGGAGAGTTAATGTTACGTCATTAAAAGCAGTAGAGTTAGGGTGATTGGGAGGATGAAGAAGGAGTGGCTTAGGCTGTTCCCCGTGGGTGTGGAACGGTCGATGGCTATATCGGGAGACAGAATTTTTCTTTTGATTTTGGGGGGTTTGCCACAAGTGTGGGAAGGGGAAATTTGTTTGTGTGTAGTTTGTAGGATGAATGTTCAACCACTCATGTTTTTGCTTCTCTGTATGAGCATGTTTACACTGCAAGGTAATCCTAAACTCTCTATTGATCATGGACCAAAGTGTTAATCTTAATTTAACTTCATGGAATTGCAGAGGTCTACAAAATTTAAAAAAACTTAAACAAGTTATGAATAAAATAAAGGACATGGGTTCAAGAATTGTGTTTTTACAAGAAACTCATCTGATAGAGGAGGATGTTAAAAGAATTAGGAGTAGATGGCAGGGAAGTGTATTCACCTCTTCATTTTCATCCCGAGCCAGGGGAGTTATGACTCTCATACATAAATCAGTTCCTTTTCAGGTGAAAAATGTAATTGGAGACAAATTTGGAAGATATGTAATCATTCAAGGTTCTTTGCTATTAGAAAATATAAATCTTGTGAACTTATATGGTCCCAATATAGATGATCAGAAGTTCTTTGCTAATTTATTTCTCATCTTATCATCACTTACAGGGCAACATATAATAGCAGGGGATTTTAATTGTACATTGAATCCAGGTGTGGATAGATCAACAGGACTGGATTGTACGCACATTGGATGTAGGATGACTATTAATCATTTTATGAAAGAATTGAGATTGTTAGATATATGGAGAGAAATGAAACCACAAGTTAAAGCCTGTTCTTGTTATTCCAGTACCTACAAGACATTCTCACGTATTGATTATTTTTTGATTTCCACAGAATTAAGGTCCAAGATTCAAAACTGCTTTTATGATAACATCGTGATTTCTGATCATGCACCCTGTTGTCTAATATATGTAGATAAAAAATTGACAAAGGAATCAGGTAGATGGCAATTTCAGCATAAATGGCTTCAGGATGAGGAATTTGTCAAGTATATAGAAAAACAGATAGACGAGTTCTTTGACATCAATACTACACAAACATCAGCATGTGTAAAGTGGGAGGCTTTCAAAGCTTTTATTAGGGGACATATTATTAGTTATACAGGATCAAAATCTAAGAAGACTCGAGAGGAGAGAGCTAAATTGGAACATAAAATAAAAAGTCTTCAGGAAAAAGTGTATGCAGGAAGTGACCCAAGGTTGGAGAATGAATTACTGATTTTGAGAGCTGAATACGACAAAAAATCAGCGAATAGAGCTGCCTCGAGTCTTCTAAGATTGAAACAATCTTTTTATGAACAAGGTGAAAAATCAGGAAAATTATTAGCATGGCAGATTAAACAATTGGAAATTAAAACACCAATTACCAGTATTATAAGTAACGGACAGGTAGTTATAGATCCTTTAGAAATTAATAGAGCCTTTAGAGATTACTATGAAAAATTATATGATACCAAAAATGAACCTGATTTAACAAAACTAAATGGGTTTTTGAACGAACTATCTATACCGTGTATTCCAAATGAAAACAGGGAGATATTGGAGTCTAAAATTAGTCAAGAAGAAGTTGGGCTAGCCATTGATAATATGAAATCAGGAAAAAGTGCAGGACCAGATGGTCTTCCAGTTGACCTTTATAAAAAATTTAAGAATAAATTAATAAAACCTTTTTTGGAAATGGTTTTAGAAGCATTTCAAAATAATAATTTACCATCATACATAAATAATGCCTTAATTATACTGCTGCCAAAACCAGGTAAGCCCTCTAATAAATGTGAAAATATGAGACCAATAAGCCTATTAAACGCCGACCTTAAGATAATCTGTAAAATTTTAGCAAGACAAATACAAGAAATTTTACCAAATATTATTAATCGAGATCAGAATGGCTTTATAAAGGGTAGACAAGGCTTCCATAATGTAAGAAGACTATTTAATATTATTTATTTTAATAAAGAAGCACCGGATACAGCTCTCCTATCATTGGACGCCGAAAAGGCCTTTGATAGAGTTGAATGGCCCTTTCTTTTTGAAGTCCTACAAAGGTTTGGACTTGGAAATAATTTCATAAAATGGGTTCAAATAATATACAATAATGCTACAGCAGAAATCCTAACAAATAACAATATTTCAAAACCAATAAAAATCAATAGAGGATGTCGACAAGGCTGTCCACTTTCACCTTTACTGTTTACTATGGCAATTGAACCTTTAGCAATAGCGATACGTTTACATTCACAAATATATGGAATTAAAGTTGGACCAACAGAACATAAAATCTCCCTGTACGCCGATGATATAATTTTGTTTATGTCGAATCTAAAAAAATCAATTCCAACCTTGTTGAATTTAATAAAAAATTTTGGGGAAATATCAGGATATAAAATAAATAAAACTAAATCTTCAATATTAATGCTAAATGAGACCCAGAGAAATTACCCAGCCCCTGAGGTAAATCAATTCAATGTTGTAAATCAGTTTAAATATTTAGGAATCCAAATTATGCCTAATCTAGAATCAGTCGCCAGTGTCAACTATGAAGCCTTAATGTCAGATATCAATGAGTTAACTCAGAGATGGATGTCACTACCAATGTCAATGATCGGGAGAATCAATATACTTAAAAGTAATATTTTACCTAAAATACTTTATTTATTTCAATACATTCCCTTATCACCACCTTTAGATCTATTCTCAAGAATAAAAAAAAAGTTAGTGGAATTTATATGGAACAACAGGAGGGCTAGATTACGTTTGTCTTTATTATATTTACCATTTGATCGTGGAGGTCTGAAATGTCCAAATTTTATGTTGTATTATTGGTCGGCACAACTGAGGTCTATGACATATTATTTTTCATCAAATGAGCTCCCTCACTGGACTGAAATGGAATCATACAATTTACCTTTACCTCTTCCCATATTCATATACTCAGATTCGGCAAAAAAATTACAAAAACAAGTTAAAAATCCATTTGTAAAGCATATGATCAAAATATGGTGTGAAGCTAAAAACTATTTAAAAGAACCACAGTTATTGTCACAATTTAGTCCAATATGGGGTAATCAATATTTTAAACCAGGGAGAGCGGACGCTGTATTTAAAGTATGGAATTTAAAAGGGATACAAAAGATTCAGGATTTATATTTGCCATGTGCAGACAACATAATGTCTTTTGAAGAGCTGAGGATCAAATTTAATCTCAATAGAACACATTTTTTTAAATATCTTCAACTTAGAAACTTTATTCGATCAAATCAAAATAAAGCTCTCACTCGACCTATTTATTCATCCTTGGAAAAAATGATGGTGAAAGATAGTAAAAGAAAGGGTATTATTTCAGAGTTTTATAACTCATTGACACTATCTTCAAGTGAAAATTCACTGAAAAGATTAAACTACTGGAAAGAAGATCTGCAAACTGAAATTTCAGAGGAACAATGGGAATTGGCTTGTACAGAAGCTCAAACCAAATCAATAAATGCACGCCTTAAATTGATACATTTCAAATGGTTAATGCGGATGTATGTTACACCGGAGGAGTTAAATAGATATAACAAAAATATACCAGATATATGCACAAAATGCATGGAAAGTAAAGGAACCCTATTTCATTGTTTATGGGAATGTAGATTAATAAGAATGTTTTGGGAGGAGGTGAGGGTAACAATTGAAAAAATAATCTCAAAACAAATCATATTGAATCCTAAACTGTTTTTGTTGGGTCTGTACCCAGAAAAGCATAATTTCAATAAAAGTGAAAGAACATTCATAGACCTCAGTTTGCTTAATGCCAAAAAATGTATTGCACTATTATGGAAAAAGACTCATAGACCAGATGTGACTCAGTGGTTAAGACAGATGTTAACAAACCTTCCATTAGAAAGAATAACATATATACTGAAATCAAAGGAAATTGTGTTTGAGAATATATGGAGACCTTTTATTGATTATGTAAAAAATTTAAACATAACTCTTGAAGAAGAAGGTGAATGATGTGTGTGGACCTTGTAAATTCCAAACTGGTGAACATAATATGTATACTAATGTATTGGATTGTCTAGACTAAACAGAGGAGCATTGTTGAAGACTTGATTTTGTTGGTGGTTGTTGGTGTTTTTAGGGCATTTTTTTTTTGTAGTACTTTAGTGTTAGTGTTTGATTGTTTGTATCATGTTTGTTAAAAAAAAAAAAAAAAGGTTCAATAAAGATATTGTGGAAAAAAAAAAAGTGCTAAAACAAAAACTCTTTATCATGGCTTTAGCTTGCATCAGAAGGAAACTCCACCTAAAACTCAGTGCTTAGCCACCTTTCCTGTCCACTACATTCTTCTTTACACGTACAGTAGACTTATGCCAGGGGGCTCAAACCTGTGGCTCCCAAACTTACTCAAGGCTTCTTTGACCATAATTAATATATCCCTTTACCTCTGACAAAAAATGAAAATAATTGAGGAAAATTTTGATTTTTTTTTATTATTATTATTTTGTATACTTCATTGATCCTGAGAGGGGAAATTGAGGGCATCCACCTGGATGGATGAAGCAGCCACGGTACGGCGCAATCCCTTAACCATTCACACACATTCACACCTAGGGCCACTTTAGAGTCTCCAATTAACCTAACCTGCATGTTTTTGGCCTGTGGGAGGAAACCGGAGAACTCCCGGAGTAAACCCACGCAGACACGGGGAGAGCATGCAAACTCCACACAGATCACTATTGGTCAGGGGCTGGGATTGAACCAGGGATCCCATGGCCAAGGGTGAGTTGCTGTGCTGCCGCAGTGCTAATCACTGCGCCACCGCACTGCCCATGTTGTGCATTAAGAAAAAAGTTGCAAATTTAAGGAGAAGGGCACAATTTTAAAAGAAATGACAAACCTTTATTTGTAAAAAGTCACAAATATGTGAGAAAAAATCCTTAAAAGCTACATATTTAAAGTAAAATATTGTATAACTAATGTGAACAGGCTGGTTTATTCTTATAAGTCAACTTGTCTTCACTTGACATGTCATGCATTTTGTGGCGCCATACATTTTTTATTTGGACAAAAATCCCTTAGTTGGCTCTTTCCTTATTTATTCATTTATTTTTTTGCTGACCCCTTGCTTTTAAAGAAGGGTTACGTGCGCAACAGAGAACTCCAGTGAAGGGAGTTTTGCTTTGTAAATTAATTTGGTTTCTGCAGGTTTGATATTCTGATGGCATTTGTAGCAAAGAAACATGCTGACAGTGAAGGATTATTTTTGTGTTAAGGTCAACCAGAAGCTATAACAGTGTAATGACATTCATGATAACACACAACCTTGAATGTGATATTGATTTTATACAACAGTTCCACAAACTTCATTTACGCTCAAGGGATTTAATAATGCATCACTCTGTTTTTGTTTTTGAGAAGCACTTTTCTCTATTAAGAAAACAAATTGTACAAATGCATGTAGGGTATTTCCCAACATCTGGGATTTTGTCACACCTGACTGATTATTGTGAGTAGTCCTGTATCTCAAAATGCAATTTTGGGGAAGAAGTCACAATACCACAATATACAGTGGTGTGAAGAAGTGTTTCCCCCCTTCCTTATTTCTCATTTTTTTGTGTTTGTCACACTTAAATGTTTCAGATTATCAAACAAATTTAAATATTAGACAAAGATAACACAAGTAAACACAAAATGCAGTTTTTAAATGAAGATGTTTATTATTAAAGGAGGAAAAAATCCAAACCTACATGGAGGTGTGTGAAAAAGTGATTGCCCCCTAAACCAAATAACTGGTTGGGCCACCCTTAGCAGTAACAACTGCAGTCAAGCATTTGTGATAACTGGCAATGAGTCTTTTACAGGATCGAACCCAGGATCACCCTTGGCCGGGGGATCCTGGGTTCGATCCCAGCCCCCGACCAACAGTGATCTGTGCAGAGTTTGCATGTTCTCCCCGTGTCTGCGTGGGTTTACTCCGGGATTTCTCCGGTTTCCTCCCACATGCCAAAAACATGCAAGTTAGGTTAATTGGCATCAAAACTGGGGATTCTAAATTGTCCTCAGGTGTGACTGTGAGAGTGAATGGTTGTCTGTCTCTCTGTGTTGGCCCTGCGATGGACTGGCGATCTGTCCAGGGTGTACCCTGCCTCTCGCCCAAAGATACTGGGATAGGCTCCAGCCCCCCGCAACCTGAAAAGGATTAAGCGGAAGAAGATGAATGAAGATGAATGAGTCTTTTACAGCGCTGTAGAGGAATTTTGGCCCACTCATCTTTGTAGAATTGTTGTAATTCAGCCACATTGGAGGGTTTTCGAGCACAAACCGCCTTTTTAAGTTAATGCCACAGCATCTCAGTCAGATTCAGGTCAGGACTTTGATTAGGCCACTTCAGAGTTTTCATTTTGTTCTTCTGAAGCCATTCAGAGGTGGTCTTGCTGGTGTGTTTTGGATCATTGTCTTGCTGCAGAACCCAAGTGTGCTTCAGCTTGAGGTCACGAACAAATGGCTGGACATTCTCCTTCAGGAATTTTTGGTAGACAGCAGAATTTATGGTTCCATTTACCACACCAAGTCTTCCAGGTCCAGAAGCAGCAAAACAGCCCCAGACCATCACACTACCACCACCATATTTTACTGTTGGTATGATGTTCCTTTTCTGTAATGCTGTTACTTTTACGCCAGATGTAATGGGACACACACCTTCCAAAAAGTTCAACTTTTGTTTCTTCAGTCCACAGAGTATTTTCCCAAAAGTCTTGGGGATCATCAAGATGTTTTCTGGCAAAACTGAGATGAGCCTTTATGTTCTTTTGACTCAGCAGTGGTTTTGGTCTTGGAACTCTGTCATGCAGGCCATTTTTGCCCAGTCTCTTTCTTATGGTGGAGTCATAAACACTAACCTTAACTGAGGCAAGTGAGGCCTGCAGTTCTTTGGATGTTGTTGTGGGGTCTCTTGTGACCTCTTGGATGAGTCGTCGCTGTGCTCTTGCAGTAATTTTGGTCGACCGGTCACTCCTGGGAATGTCCATCACTGTTCCATGTTTTTGCCATTTATGGATAATGGCTCTCACTGTGGTTCGCTGGAGTCCCAAAGCTTTAGAAGCGGCTTTATAGCCTTTTCCAGACTGAGAGATCTCAATTACTTTTTCTCATTTGTTCCTAAATTTCTTTGGATTGTAGCATGATGTCTAGCTTTTGAGGATCTTTTGATCTACTTCACTTTGTCAGGCAGGTCCTATTTAAGTGATTTCTTGATTGAGAACAGGTGTGGCAGTTATCAGGCCTGGGTGTGGCTAGAGAAACTGAACTGAGCTTTCCAAAGATGTGATAAACCAGTTAATTTATGTTTTAACGGGGAGGGGGGGGGGGTCACTTTTTCACACAGAGCCATGTAGGTTTAGATTTTTTTTAACCCTTAATAATAAACATCTTCATTTAAAAACTGCATTTTGTGTTTACTTGTTATCTTTGTCTAATATTTAAATTTGTTTGATGATCTGAAACATTTAAGTGTGACAAACATACAAAAAAATGAGAAATTGGGAAAGGGGCAAACACTTTTTCACACCACTGTATGGTGCTTATGTTTCTTGGCAATTTTTTTGGTTTTGTTTTGTCACTGATTAACTTAGGATATTAATTAAAGGGTAATGAGAAGCAGTATATGAGTGGTCATGTGCATACAATGCAAAGTACACTAGTGAATTTACAAATAAATGTAGTGGCGGGTTATTAATCCCCTTGAGTGTATTTGGTGACGGTATTGAGTATCAACACATTGATTTTTTTTTTTGATTTTTTTTTTGGTAATCTGTTATTTTGAGTTCAACATTTTCATTGCTTAAGTGTTGCTAAACAACACCAATGAGCATTTTATAGAATCGGTTTGTCATTTCATATACATCGACAATGAAATTTACTATTTACCTGTTTTTGGTGGACAAAAACTTTAGTTATTTAAAATGTATACATTTTTGCCCCTCCATCGCCACCTTATCATGGTGGATGGGTTTGTGTGCCCTCATGATCCCAGGAGCTATGCTGTCGGAGGCAACTTGCCCCTTGTAGGGTCTCGCAAGTCAGATTGGTCCTGGGTGAAGGGTCACCCCAAGACCTTTCCAGTGGATCCCCAGGGAAAAAAAAAAAAGTTACATTAAGGACCTATTGTACCCAAGGGAGCCACATGGGTCTTTCCTCCAGTGGGCTCACCACCTACAGGAGGGATTATGGGGGATCGTGCTGCTATGTCAACACGGCTGCAGTCTGGGCTTTGGACTCCTGTCTCCTGCGACCCAGACCCCAGATAAGCACACGCAATCTTCTTCTGTGGCCCTTTCCTGAGTCCCTCATTCCAGTTGTTTTGGGGGGTTGAATGGCCTGCTAGTTTGTTTGATATCGGTGTTAGGGATTCCTGAATGAAACCACAATTGTGTTACTAACATAACACACCTATTTTGAGTGGCCAACTGGGATAATAAATCAAATCTCAGCTCATCCAGCTTGTTGGTAAGGGACCAGACATTTGAAAAAATTAAACTGGACAGCAGTTGTTTGTGTGGAGCCCTATTTAGCCTAGTCAGGCAGTAGGACAGGCATCCTTGCTTTTGTTTATATTCTTTCTCCTGTACTATTCTTGGTGTCTTCAGATGAAGTAAAGAGTCAGATGCGCATATTATGCCATTATACTTTATTAGAAACAGCAGGACCACTCATTTGAAAGTGCCAAAATGTAGCTGTGGGCTAACTTTCAGCATGAACCAGGAAGAACACAAGTGCCATCTCTGTTTTATGAAGGCTATCTCTAATCATACAGCTTCTCGCTGTGAAAAAGAAAGTATACAATACAGCATTACTTTTAGATTATAATTCTCACATTGTAAGAAGTAACAGACAGTTACTGTAAATAATGATTTATGTCACATCTGTGAAACAGAGCAATACCTAAGTGTTCCGCGTGGGGGGTATCATGAAATATCACTCCTGGAATCCCTCTTGTCCAAATTGCTCAGTCAGAAATAACTGTTGTTTAAAAAAGCAACTGTTCTGTTCTGCTCTCTTTTCAATGCTGAATCACATGGAAAGTCCATTGCAACTTATATATCCAAAGGACCACAGTTCACGTCATGTGAGGACTTAATTAGATGACAAAGTGTCAGTCACTAGTGCTTCCAGATCTCACTGGTCGTCATTTTCATTTCTATCGCAACAGTCAGCTAAGGCTGGATGCAACAGTGACCACTGGGCAGGAAGCTGAAGTCACTTCCCGGAATACAGATGGAGATAATCTGTCCCGTCCTCACGTCAACATTTCCTGTTTGCCTACAGTTGTTTATGGTAACTGCTCACAAAGGATGTTTTTGAAGTTTTTGGGGGAATGTGCTTTATTTATGGGCTAATGTTCATAGCAACTCATTATCACTTTATAGTTAATGTTTTTGTTGATCGATCTATTGATTACCCTACTAAATATCTCATCACTGAATAATATTTTATTTATGTTAAGTTGATTTTGCTAAACTAATAAGTGTGTCTTCCATTCCACAACTGACTTAATTTGACTGTTTGTAGCAGCTGAGTTAAATAAAAAAAAAATTGAAGTTGTCAAAAAAAATGAACATCCCACAGATTTTCTGATTCCAATTCATAAAGTGAATTAATAAGCAGTTTAAACCGAGATAATTGGGAGGAAAGTTATCCAAACTTTTTTGACAACATGCATGGGGAAATAAAATTAATAAAATCAACATTTAATTGCTGCCTGCTAATAATAGAAAGCACATGCAGAATTATCCTTTGTTGGTTCAAAGTACTGAAATTGTTCCTTGTAACAAGTGTGAAGTAATATTGGTAAATTTCCAAATGAATTGTTGAAACACAGACTATTCTGAGTGCTAGTTTAAACATCTTGTCTTCACAAAACTGTGAAATAAACATGTATAGATGAGATGCCATACACAACAGTACATGATTTTTTTTTTCTGACTTGGTAATATCAGCTCACAGAGTGGGTGGGAGGACTGTCTAAGGTGGTGAGGAGACATGATCAAGTCTAAGCTACACAGTCAAGTACAGATTTGTTCAGATTCCAGTGAAAATCAAACAAGTAGCATCTTCAACCCTGCTGCTCAGAAGATAAAGACTCCAGATTGGAGTAATTGTCAGGTTATTTTCTGAAATGAAGCTTGTTTTTGTTATTGTTGTAGTTTTGTTTTTCATATTTTTCAGCAACCGAACAATCAGAAACTTGTATTTTAATGTAATTTTAGAGTTTGGAACCCATTGATGAGCTCATTTTAAATTCACCTTGTGCAGTACCCGAGTTTTGTCAGAATTTTTTATACATGTGCACTTTTAATTCAAAATGGTTATATAAAAGTCACCTTTAGTTTTGTATCTTTTTTTAAAAACAAGCATTTTGGCATTAATTCAAACAGATCGAGTCTGAGCCCCTTCTTGTTCCCAGTGGTAATTGATAGGCTGACTGATGAGTTCAAGCAGGAATCTTTATGGACTATGATGTTTGCAGATGGCATTGTGATCTGTAGAGAGTAGGGAGCAGGTGGAAGAGAACATTGAGAGGTGGAGGTATGCACTGGAGGGAGGAGGAATGAAAGTCAGTAGATGCAAGACAGAATGCATGTGTTTGAATGTGAGGGAGGCAGGTGTAGCAGTGAAGATGCAAGGAGTAGAGGTAGTGAAGGTAGATGAGTTCAAATACCTGGGGTCAACCATTCAAAGCAATGGGAAGTGCAAGAGAGGTGGAGAATAGGGGGACAGGCAAGGTGGAGTAGGTGGAGATGAGTGTCCGGTGGGGGTGGGGGGGATTTGGAACTGAAGGAAAGCAGTTCGAGCGAAAGGTATGGTCTACAAAATGGTACTGAGACCTGCTATGATGTATGGTTTGGAGATGGTGGTACTAACGAAAAGGCAGGGAGCATAACTGGTGGTGGCACAGTTGAAGATGCTAAGATTCTTGTTGGGAGTGACAAGAATGGAAGATGAAGCTGCCAGGCAGGTGGAAAAGAAGACCACAGAGAAGATTCATAACAGCAAAAGGGTGCCCTACTAAGTACTAAAGATGCTTGTCATGAAGGAGTTGAATAATTTTGAGACTGCAGAAGTCATTAAAAGTGGCATTTTGTGTTGAATATGGAGAAACCACTTGTTATATTAGTTGTGTTGAGCTATTTTGTGTTTGATTTGTTTATTGCAAGCAGCAGCAAGTTTGTATATTTTGCCCAATAAACTTAATTTGTGGTGGGGGTTGAATGATTTTGGTTGCAACTGTGTATCGATGGCTCCATTCGATTAACTTTGGAAGTAGTCATTCTGATACAGTGATGCAAAAGCTGGAATAAATGCAAAATTTTAGTCACACATTCCCACTGATACTGCACGTACTGTATTTGAACTGGGCATATTTAAATTTAATTTGCATATTGTTCAAATGTTGCAAATTTCAGTGACACTTACACTCCTCTAAAACAGTGTCTCTCATACTGCAGTCACCACAGCTGTTACAACACAAATCACTAACCGACTGTGTAAAATCATCACAGATCCTCAAGCACCTGGCCTGAATCCTGACCCATAAGCTGTTTGTCCCACAATAGCTTCTGATCCGTTCGATCTATATCCACCCGTCTCCGTTGGTTGGTGGGTTTGGGGGGGGAGATCTCTCGTCACTGCTGCTATTTAAAGGTGCAGAATTGTTCCACATGCCCCTGTCCACCCACTCATGTGTCCCTGAACAAACAGACCACCAGATACTGCTGCTACACACTCACACACACATGTTGGGCAACTTTTCTTGACTCCAGTTTTTTAGGAAACGCAGGGCCATGCTACAACCTTAACCCCCAACTTGCTCAACTTGCTCAACCGCCCTGCTGGCCTCATACATTTAGATCACAGAGATGTTTTTGCTCAACATGAAACCCAACACCGCTGATTTAAGTACTGATGACACCGCTGAGACCCCAGCTTTTAGCCTGGTGCTCCCTCTAGCCCTCCATGTTGAGGGATTTGTGTGTACGTATGCTTGATTTGAGTGGGCTTTTTTTTTTTTTTTTTTTAGCTTGCTGGAAGGTCGTAGCATCACTGTGTTGTAGTTTTTGTTGTTGCATGCATTCCTCGTTATGTCTATGTATCCAATTCCTAAAGAGAGCCTAAGGCACGCCCCCTCTACTTCCACATATGGGACCTTAAATGGAAAAAAAGTCCCCATTGAAATGAATGGCGAGAGCGAAATTATCTTTTGATCCCGATCAAATTTTGCCACGAGTTACACATATGTTTGTCAATTTAAAAGATAATTTTTCAGTTCAATTCAGCTTTATTTATATAGTGCCACATCACAACAAAGGTCATCTCAAAGCGCTACAAAATGCAGAGAAAACCCCACAATTTCAGAAAGACCCAGCAATCAGACGATCCTCTGTGAGCAAGCACTTAGCGACGGTGGAGAGGAAAAACTCCCATTTAACAGAAAGAAACCTCTAGCAGAACCAGGCTCATGGAGGGGCTGTCATCTGCTGCGACTGGCTGGGGGTGAGGGGATAGAGAGGACGAAAAGAACAGACATTAAAAAAAAAACATGAAACAGTGAAAAACCAAGTACATTATTGGCGGTCATCCAGCAGTCTGAATCTATTAACAGCAGAACAGAAGCGAGGTTAAGAGAATCCCTCCTTAATTGTAGGCTATATTGAAAAGGAAGGATTTTACCCTGTTCTTAAAAACAGAGACCGAGTCTGACTCCCGGACCCAGAGTGGTAACTGGTTCCACAGAGAAGGAGCTTGATAGCAGAAGGCTCTGCCTCCCAATGTACTTCTGGAGATTCTGGGCACCACAAGCAATCCAGCATTTTGAGACCCTAGAGCTCTATTAGGATGATAGGGTAATATCAGATCTTTTATATATAAGGGGGTCTGATTATTAAGAGCTTTGAAAGTGAGGAGGAGGATTTTAAACTTAATTCTAAACTCTATGGGAAGCCAATGAAGAGAGGACAAAACCGGAGAGATATGATCTCTCTTTCTAGAACCAGTTAAAACTCTTGCAGCAGCATTTTGGATCAGCTGAAGACTTTTTAAGGATATTTTGGGACAACCTGATAACGAGTTACAATAATCTAGTTGAGAGCTGACAAAGGCGTGGATCAGTTTCTCAGCATCATTCAGAGACGAGATGCTCCTAATCTTCGCAATATTGCGCAGATGATAGAAGGCAGTCTTTGAAACAAATTTAATATGTGAATTAAAGGACAGATCTTGATCAAAAATAACTCCAAGGTTCCTCACAGAACTATTCAGAGTGAGAGTGGCAGCATCCAAATAAAGAGTATGATTTGGAAAGGAATTTCTAAGGTTTTTTGGGCCAACAAGAATGACTTCAGTCTTATCTGTTTAGTAGCAGAAAGTTACAAGTTACAATTTTCCGTGTAACTAAAGTTGTCGGCTGTCGTATAATAACAGAGTAATATTTAGTTTTTGTTTAAAGGATTAGCGGACAACAGCTTCCATCATCCCACATCACTAAACACAAGCATGGCGGGAGATTGGTAAAACCTCACTGTTTTCTGACCGATGAAAGAAGGCTCCAAAGAGGGGAGAAACAACACAAAGGTATTGTTTTGTATTGTGAGAGCTGCAGCTGATCCACAGACTTCACCCTGGGCACGCTTTGAAAAGTTGATGTAAGCTCCGTCCTTCTGTGTTTGTATTTTTTTTAATTTTTGTATTTTCATAACTTTATACCTTAATAGTTAGACAACATCCTACACCGTCAGTTATGTAGAAAATTATCTTTTAAATTGACAAACATATTTGTAACTCATGGCAAAATTCGATTGGGATCAAAAGATAATTACGCTCTTGCCATTCTTTTCAGTGAAGAATTTTTCTGATTTCAGGTCTCATATATGCGGAAGTAGAGGGAGGGCAACTTGGGCTCTCTATTGTTGCATTTGTTTTTTTTGTTCACAGTCCAATTTTCTCTCCCTGCTGTGATGGATTTCAGCACCTCTTTTCTTTCATAGTTACTTGATTTCACTTCTGTTTGTTTTTGGCAAGCAACAGATGGCCGGGGATGGCCAGCTCATGAGATCTCTGCCAAAAAAATAATAATTAAAAAAAGAAGTCGACTTCCGGTTATGGCTGCCACGTAGGACGGATGTGTCTCACTCTGCTCTGCTCCTGGAGAAAAAAAATCGGCAAATAACTCTCTCATTTGGGACAGAACGTATCCCAGCGTCTGGGCGAGGATATGTCGGCGAAGCCTAAGGCTGGAAAACCAGGTAAAGGAAAAAGCGAGCCGCCGAAACAGTCCAAATTAACGGACTTTCAGGTCTGTGACGCAGCAAATAAAACTCCATATATGGCGGAGGAGGCTGGCAACGGTGCGATGTCTGCGGGGAGAGGCGCAGATGCGCTGATGGCTGCCATGAGTTCAATGAGAGCGGATTTTTCCTCTAGATTTGATGGGATTATGACAGCGTTGGAAGGAATAAGAAAGGAATTGGGTGACTGTGTAGAACGAACGGCGCAGATGGAGCTCCGTCTCGCTAGTGCTGAAGATGACGTCACCCGTCTTCAATTAAAGGTGCGCACTTTGGAAAAAAAAAAAATAAATCTCTGGAAAATAATATTTTGGATTTGGAATCTCGGTCGAGACAGAATAACTTGAGGCTGGTGGGTCTTCCAGAGGAATCAGAAGGTCGGGACGCATGTTCCTTTCTGGAAAAGTGGATTCCGGAGGTGCTGGGCAGCGAGGAGTTGCAATCAGCAGTGGTTCTGGAAAAAGCACATCGTATTGGCCCACGGAGAGATAAGGGACTGCCGAGGACCTTAATTATGAAGTTTCTTAGCAACAGAGACAGGATGAAGATCTTCAACGCTGCACGAGCTAAAGGAGAGATTAAACACCAGGACCAGCAGGTGCGGTTCTACCCAGATTTGGCCACAGGAATCCAACAATTGAGGAAGCAGTTTGATCCCATACGTAAGGAGCTGCGCAACCTTGGGATTCGTCATGGTGTAATCTATCCTGCGAGACTGCTGACCACGTATGAGGGCAGAACCCACATCTTCAAGACCCCAGAGGAGGCGCAGGAGTTCATCAAGAAGATCAAAGAAGAAGAAGAGACTGGTGGGAGCTAAGCATGAACAAAATATAAGGTAGAATAATTAAACATTTGCACAGGCATCTGACTGACTTGAAGTAAATAGTAAGTTTACAAAATATAGATTGTATTATATATTAAAAAAAAAAACAAACAAAACAAACAAAAAAAAAAAACTATGATGTACAAAGTTGTTAAAAATTTTGGAGTTAAGTTGGAAAACTACAGAGGAGAGTTAATGTTACGTCATTAAAAGCAGTAGAGTTAGGGTGATTGGGAGGATGAAGAAGGAGTGGCTTAGGCTGTTCCCCGTGGGTGTGGAGCGGTCGATGGCTATATCGGGAGACAGAATTTTTCTTTTGATTTTGAGGGGTTTCCCACAAGTGTGGGAAGGGGAAATTTGTTTGTGTGTAGTTTGTAGGATGAATGTTCAACCACTCATGTTTTTGCTTCTCTGTATGAGCATGTTTACACTGCAAGGTAATCCCAAACTCTCTATTGATCATAAACCAAAGTGTTAATCTTAATTTAACTTCATGGAATTGCAGAGGTCTACAAAATTTAAAAAAACTTAAACAAGTTATGAATAAAATAAAAGACATGGGTTCAAAAATTGTGTTTTTACAAGAAACTCATTTAATAGAGGAGGATATAAAAAGAATTAGGAGTAGATGGCAAGGAAGTGTCTTCACCTCATCATTCTCATCCCGGGCCAGGGGAGTTATGACTCTCATACATAAATCAGTTCCTTTTCAAGTGAAAAATGTAATTGGAGACAAATTTGGAAGATATGTAATCATTCAAGGTTCTTTGCTATTAGAAAATATAAATCTTGTGAACTTATATGGTCCCAATATAGATGATCAGAAGTTCTTTGCTAATTTATTTCTTATCTTATCATCACTTACAGGGCAACATATAATAGCAGGGGATTTTAATTGTACATTGAATCCAGGTATAGATAGATCAACAGGACTGGATTGCACGCACATTGGATGTAGGATGACTATTAATCATTTTATGAAAGAATTGAGATTGTTAGATATATGGAGAGAAATGAAACCACAAGTTAAAGCCTATTCTTGTTATTCCAGTACCTACAAGACATTCTCACGTATTGATTATTTTTTTGATTTCCACAGAATTAAGGTCCAAGATTCAAAACTGCTTTTATGATAACATCGTGATCTCTGATCATGCACCCTGTTGTCTAATATATGTAGATAAAAAATTGACAAAGGAATCAGGTAGATGGCAATTTCAGCATAAATGGCTTCAGGATGAGGAATTTGTCAAGTATATAGAAAAACAGATAGACGAGTTCTTTGACATCAATACTACACAAACATCAGCATGTGTAAAGTGGGAGGCTTTCAAAGCTTTTATTAGGGGACATATTATTAGTTATACAGGATCAAAATCTAAGAGCTAAATTGGAACATAAAATAAAAAGTCTTCAGGAAAAAGTGTATGCAGGAAGTGACCCAAGGTTGGAGAATGAATTACTGATTTTGAGAGCTGAATACGACAAAAAATCAGCGAATAGAGCTGCCTCGAGTCTTCTAAGATTGAAACAATCTTTTTATGAACAAGGTGAAAAATCAGGAAAATTATTAGCATGGCAGATTAAACAATTAGAAATTAAAACACCAATTACCAGTATTATAAGTAATGGACAGGTAGTTATAGATCCTTTAGAAATTAACAGAGCCTTTAGAGATTACTATGAAAAATTATATGATACCAAAAATGAACCTGATTTAACAAAACTAAATGGGTTTTTGAACGAACTATCTATACCGTGTATTCCAAATGAAAACAGGGAGATATTGGAGTCTAAAATTAGTCAAGAAGAAGTTGGGCTAGCCATTGATAATATGAAATCAGGAAAAAGTGCAGGACCAGATGGTCTTCCAGTTGACCTTTATAAAAAATTTAAGAATAAATTAATAAAACCTTTTTTGGAAATGGTTTTAGAAGCATTTCAAAATAATAATTTACCATCATACATAAATAATGCCTTAATTATACTGCTGCCAAAACCAGGTAAGCCCTCTAATAAATGTGAAAATATGAGACCAATAAGCCTATTAAACGCCGACCTTAAGATAATCTGTAAAATTTTAGCAAGACGAATACAAGAAATTTTACCAAATATTATTAATCGAGATCAGAATGGCTTTATAAAGGGTAGACAAGGCTTCCATAATGTAAGAAGACTATTTAATATTATTTATTTTAATAAAGAAGCACCGGATACAGCTCTCCTATCACTGGACGCCGAAAAGGCCTTTGATAGAGTTGAATGGCCCTTTCTTTTTGAAGTCCTACAAAGGTTTGGACTTGGAAATAATTTCATAAAATGGGTTCAAATAATATACAATAATGCTACAGCAGAAATCCTAACAAATAACAATATTTCAAAACCAATAAAAATCAATAGAGGATGTCGACAAGGCTGTCCACTTTCACCTTTACTGTTTACTATGGCAATTGAACCTTTAGCGATAGCGATACGTTTACATTCACAAATATATGGAATTAAAGTTGGACCAACAGAACATAAAATCTCCCTGTACATAAAATCTCCCTGATGACATAATTTTGTTTATGTCGAATCTAAAAAAATCAATTCCAACCTTGTTGAATTTAATAAAGAATTTTGGGGAAATATCAGGATATAAAATAAATAAAACTAAATCTTCAATATTAATGCTAAATGAGACCCAGAGAAATTACCCAGCCCCTGAGGTAAATCAATTCAATGTTGTAAATCAGTTTAAATATTTAGGAATCCAAATTGTGCCTAAGCTAGAATCAGTCGCCAGTGTCAACTATGAAGCCTTAATGTCAGATATCAATGAGTTAACTCAGAGATGGATGTCACTACCAATGTCGATGATCGGGAGAATCAATATACTTAAAAGTAATATTTTACCTAAAATACTTTATTTATTTCAGTACATTCCCTTATCACCACCTTTAGATCTATTCTCAAGAATAAAAAAAAAGTTAGTGGAATTTATATGGAACAACAGGAGGGCTAGATTACGTCTGTCTTTATTATATTTACCATTTGATCGTGGAGGTCTGAAATGTCCAAATTTTATGTTGTATTATTGGTCGGCACAACTGAGGTCTATGACATATTATTTTTCATCAAATG
Organism: Pholidichthys leucotaenia; assembly: GCA_020510985.1. Taxonomy (NCBI): domain Eukaryota; kingdom Metazoa; phylum Chordata; class Actinopteri; order Cichliformes; family Pholidichthyidae; genus Pholidichthys; species Pholidichthys leucotaenia. The sequence goes on along the minus strand of CM035842.1, from coordinate 317,882,702 downwards.
ATCTCCCTCACTGGACTGAAATGGAATCATACAATTTACCTTTACCTCTTCCCATATTCATATACTCAGATTCGGCAAAAAAATTACAAAAACAAGTTAAAAATCCATTTGTAAAGCATATGATCAAAATATGGTGTGAAGCTAAAAATTATTTAAAAGAACCACAGTTATTGTCACAATTTAGTCCAATATGGGGTAATCAATATTTTAAACCAGGGAGAGCGGACGCTGTATTTAAAGTATGGAATTTAAAAGGGATACAAAAGATTCAGGATTTATATTTGCCATGTGCAGATAACATAATGTCTTTTGAAGAGCTGAGGATCAAATTTAATCTCAATAGAACACATTTTTTTAAATATCTTCAACTTAGAAACTTTATTCGATCAAATCAAAATAAAGCTCTCACTCGACCTATTTACTCATCCTTGGAAAAAATGATGATGAAAGATAGTAAAAGAAAGGGTATTATTTCAGAGTTTTATAACTCATTGACACTATCTTCAAGTGAAAATTCACTGAAAAGATTAAACTACTGGAAAGAAGATCTGCAAACTGAAATTTCAGAGGAACAATGGGAATTGGCTTGTACAGAAGCTCAAACCAAATCAATAAATGTACGCCTTAAATTGATACATTTCAAATGGTTAATGCGGATGTATGTTACACCGGAGGAGTTAAATAGATATAACAAAAATATACCAGATACATGCACAAAATGCATGGAAAGTAAAGGAACCCTATTTCATTGTTTATGGGAATGTAGATTAATAAGAATGTTTTGGGAAGAGGTGAGGGTAACAATTGAAAAAATAATCTCAAAACAAATCATATTGAATCCTAAACTGTTTTTGTTGGGTCTGTACCCAGAAAAGCATAATTTTAATAAAAGTGAAAGAACATTCATAGACCTCAGTTTGCTTAATGCCAAAAAATGTATTGCACTATTATGGAAAAAGACTCATAGACCAGATGTGACTCAGTGGTTAAGACAGATGTTAACAAACCTTCCATTAGAAAGAATAACATATATACTGAAATCAAAGGAAATTGTGTTTGAGAATATATGGAGACCTTTTATTGATCATGTAAAAAATTTAAACATAACTCTTGAAGAAGAAGGTGAATGATGTGTGTGGACCTTGTAAATTCCAAACTGGTGAACATAATATGTATACTTATGTAGTGGATTGTCTAGACTAAACAGAGGAGCATTGTTGAAGACTTGATTTTGTTGGTGGTTGTTGGTGTTTTTAGTGCATTTTTTTTTTGTAGTACTTTAGTGTTAGTGTTTGATTGTTTGTATCATGTTTGTTAAAAAAAAAAGGTTCAATAAAGATATTGTGGAAAAAAAAAAGTCTAGCCATATTGAGGAATGTTTTTTAGTGGTTTCCCTGTATATCAAAATAGGAGGCAAATTATTAAAGATCCTACTGACTAAATATGTTTTTGTGGTTTTTAACCTCCTAAACTGCTTTCTAGGGTCATATGACTACAGTAAATATATTAAAATCTATTTTCCTTTTGGAATAATTATTTTTTTATTTTATCATTTTGGCAGACTGGTCAGAGCTGGTTTTGCTCTTCAGGTTTCTTTTCCCTATGTCACTGACAAACGACCCAGTCTTCAGTTACAACCCATCACCATGGTATTGGCTGTCATGAGTCAGTCCCCGGGTTGTGAGCCTAGGCATTAACTTCAAAGCTAACAGTACTCTGAAGGTAGCTTACCAAGTGTATTTTTTTTTTTTAAATTATGATTTTCTTTAAATTCAAGTCACAGACATCCCTGTACCTACCTGGTTCACAAATCCACAGTCAATATATCTCCTATTATTGTTTCTTATTTTAATATAATTTTTTCTTTGATGTTGGATGAATCGTTAGCATTAGCTTGGCTAAGCAGTTGGAGTTGATCTGCCTGTTGTTAGCTTAGCTATCTAACTGTGACTGGTTTTGATCACCCTTTTTTTTTTTATTTTTTTTTTTACAAATTCTCTCCACCCCCACTGGAATCCTTGTTCATCTACCAACCCCAAATGCATCATTCTTTGACATTATTTTAGCTTATTTATTATACTCTGAGACCAAATATGGCTAGCAGCTGTTGGCAGTTTCCGATTTGCTCATTTTCGAATGTTTCTATGCTTATTATACTCCAGGGACCAGTCATATCCTGTCAACCACTGAAACCACACACCCCTGTCCACCAGTGACACTTTATTTCACTCATTCTTTAAGAGGAATTTACAATAGTTGGCTCGGGCTTTGTTGGCTACCCAAGCTAGACATACCAGCTATTATTAGCAATAGTGATAAAAGAGGGAGGGTGGGGTGAAATGGGGCTCATGGGCATTTAAAGAGACATGCACTGAAATTAACCATTCTGAGGAAGGTTGCAAAAGATGATTCACAGTGATGTTGCAATAATTAAATAATTAAGAGCAATTTGACCAAAGTATATTGCAGACATCTCATGAAGACCTGTTGGACCTGTCAACATTTGGGAAAAGTGCAGTCAATTGGACCATTAATGTATCAAAAATGAGTTTTAAAGCAGTGGATGCAAAATGTTGTTAGATATATTTGTGAATTTATTATATTCCTTCTAAATCTGATTTTCCTTTTTTAAAAAATCTGTTTCAGGACTCCATGAATGCACTGGCTCAAGATTTGAACTATCCTGCACTGCGGAAAAATAAGAACATCGAGGCATTTCTAAGTAGATGTAAGTTTAAACTGGTGAAAAAATATTTTCTGAAATAAGTTTCCTTTTTCTCAGTGTCGGATTAATTTCATGTATAAGACAGTGTACTAGTGGTGCTTTTTCTATAGAAGTTCACAAAATAAATAATCACGGAAACTTTTAGGATGGATCTTACTGTAAAAACATTGAGTTATACAGTAAGTCACTTTCAGGCAACTTTACCTTGTTTTTCCTCATAACTTCTTTGCATTGTGTCCTTGTTTTGACAAATACTGTACTGTGCCTACTTTGCATAACTGCCCAAAATGTGGCTGTTACAAACAAAATTTTGCATCGTTTTTAGGATTTCTACAACAAGTCTGTCACTGACCTCTCCTGGAAAAATTCACACAGGAATGTTTGTAGGTTGACCTTTTTGTTGCTGTCCCACAGATGAGAAGGCAGTGAAGGAGCTGCGAGATCTTCAGGTGAAGCCTGAAGACTTTGAGCTGGTGAAATTAATAGGGAGAGGAGCCTATGGACAAGTGCAACTGGTGAGATTATTTCTGTCTTTACTGGCCAGTCACAGCTGCAGTTCGAGTTAAAACATTTGTAGTATTGACTTGTGTGAGTGCAGTTCCAAAGAAAATGTAGGTCCTCTGCTGCTTGGTGAGCAATATTTGCTGTGGAAACTATCAATAAAAGTGCCAGAATCTATTATGTACACACAGCGCCTTCGACTATTTACAGATAAATATCAACAGAAATATTACTGCACTGTAGGTTTCCGGCTGCCTTATTAATAATTACTGTAGTTGTTTTTAGAAACCATTTTTTTTATGATTTTACAATAACATCTCAAAATAACATGCAGTTTTTTCTTAATATGCAATTGTGAATGCTTTTCTTTTAAATTTTGTTATGCTAGAATCATATTGTCATTATTGTTTATTCATAGCAGAGAATGTATATAAAATTATCAATATAAAAAGTTGTGCTTTTGTGGAAGTGATAAGCTGTATACTAGGGCTTGGCAATTTGACCTTAAATCACCAGCACGGTTGAATGAACCTTTCATGTCAGTTTTTTTTTGTGTGTGTTTTTTCCCCCCTTTATTCTCCCTCATAGTTCACTGACAGAGCTCATAATTAAGCAATATTACAGAGTGTGTGATATCAGTGAATATATAGCAGCGGTGATTCGGTAGTAAATGAACATGATATAATAATTTCACACACATGTAACCAAATTAAATCGTCAATTACAATGTTCAGTGCAGAAGTCAGTGTTTCCATCCATGCCTCATGAGAGTTTGTGGGTCACGTGGCACACGACAGTGGCTTGTTAGCTGAGTTGGGAGAGTCCTTTACAAAGCCATGATTATGTTATCACCACATAGTGATTAGATTACAAGTCTCTTATCGGAATCTTAAATCCAACCTCAGCTTGTCCATTTTGTCATCCATTCCCCCTGTAAAATGGTTAATCTGATGTGGATAGCTGTTAGCAGCTAATAGTGATTTAGCTTTGTGACAGTTCCTGCTAATGCACTTTGCTTGCTTTCTCTTGCCATCTTAAAATGAAATAGTCAGTCATCACATACAGTATTATGTGGATGGACACCACATTTCTTTTCAATTCACATCATTTTAATTTTTCTGCCATGTTCTGCTGCTTCCAAACAGCGCTAACTGCAGAGTTTCTGGGGTATGGAGTCACATGATTGTGTACGGTATAGGGGCAGGACGTGAAAGCTCTTATATTCACAGGCACATAACAGTGAGAGGGGAAAAACCTAAAAAAAAGACACAAGCAAGATAATATTGGTTTTGCATCCCCTATGCTGGTTTTTTTTTTTTTTTTTTTTTTTCGGTTAATTGCCAAGCCCTTCTGTATACTGTCAGCTTACTGGTTCATCATAAGTGAGACCTTTGCTGACTGGCTATTGTCAGGTAAGTTCAATGAAAAGTTGAGTTTCCACTTTGTTCAGGGTGTATGGATCTTAAAATAGTTTAAAAAGCCTTAAAGGGGTAATTGACAGAAAATTAGTGTTTTTGTAGGTTTTAACTTTCTGAAATGCTTCTGTTGGTCATGATTATCAAAAAAAATATTAAAACACTCATTTCTGTTAAAAACACACAGCTTTTATATCATTTCTGTAGTATTATTATTTATTATTAATTAACTAAATAATTATCATTAGAAATTTTTAGAAGAAGAAGAAGAAAGGCGGTTAGCTGAAGCTAACAATGTAGCCAGTCATTCACAAATGTTTCTGTGTTCATTGCGATCCAGGGACCGCTCATATCTTATCAACTGCTGAAACTGCACACCCCTGTCCACCAGTGACTCTTTATTTCATTTATTCTTTGAGACGAATTTACGTTAGTTGGCTGAGGCTAGATCCGATCTAGTGAGCTCATGTTAGCAATAATGATGTGAGAGGGAGGGTGAAGTTGAATGCGAGAGGTTTAGAGACATGCACTGAAACCAGGTGTTCTGAGAAAGGCTGGAAAATAGGATTCACATGGATGTGAAAATTATTGAGTAATGAAAATTTGACCGAAATATGGCACAGACATTTTATTAAGACGTATGAGTTGTTAAAATGTGGAAAAAGTGCAGTCAATGACCCCTTTAAATTCACTAAAACCAAAATAAAGGCCTTAAAGTGCTGATGACACGTTTTTGACTTCCATCTAATTTTTCAACACATAATACAATATGACGAAATAGGTTTGTCTGTGCAGTTCTAAGTCAAACAGGCTTTTTTTCACGCGAATATCCAACGTTTTCATGAGTGCCATGTCATCCATTGCGTCAGTGGCTGGAAAACCCCCCAGCCATGTTGTAATGTCATCGATGGAACACAGCGCATGGCTGCCCTTTGTACACACGGGATGGAAGCGGTTGAAAATATCGACGATGGTTCCAGCACATGTAGTCTGGAATTGGTTTGTGTTGTCCAATCTTCAGATGATAATAGTTCCAAAGAATGGGATGACAATGAAGAATCTGGGGGCATCAGACCGTATAGCTTTGAGCCGTGGCAACCGGGCATCTTGCCTAGCGAGTCAGACTGAGAGTGACAGTCAGCTGTTCATGTTTTGTGTGCATCATCTACCGTGTTGTCAGCCAACCAATATTGCCAACATTATCACGACGTGTTAGCCACTCCACACAGCCGTGGTTCTGCTGCGCCCTTGTAGCGATGTCGGCTCTGGGGCGCAACCGTGGTTAACACGTCTCTTCTCCATGTTTGCTGAGCGATGTCGGCCCCGAACGCCTACTGTTTGTGTTTCTGTGTATTTTTGTAAGTCTTCACCTTGTGGGATCAGTCTTTATGTTCAATACATGTGCTGTGGTGAATCCTGCGTGTAAATCCTCGTTATTTACGCGTAAATCCTCCCTCTCCGTGCGCTCTTATGCAGGGCACGGAGAGGGAGGATGAAATAATGAGGATTTACATGCAGGGTTCACCACAGCACATTTAATATAGAAAGACAGACAATTCCCAAAAAGGTGAAGACGTACATAAAACACAAACACACATACTGATGGCGTCCTGGTGGCCGGCATCGCCCAGAGAACGAATGAGAGGAGAGGTGTTAGCCACAGGTGTGCCCCAGAGCTGACATTGCTTCAAGGACGCACAAGAACCATGGCAAACATGGAGTTACTAACGTCGTGAGAGTGCTGAAAATACTGGCAGACTAACAGCACAGATGACAATGCTATTGACCAGCAGTGTGTGACTGGCAAATGGCTGCTAATATGTACACGCACTGCTGGTGATGGTTTGATGAGAAGCACCTGGGCGAGGACCGGGAAACATGATCAGTGGGAATTTGAATCAGCTGGTGATAATGTGATGACAGAAAGTAAGTCAAAGCTGCGCGTAAATCCATTAATCCTTCCCCTCCTCATGCGCTCCTCCTGCCTAAAAGTGCACAAGGAGGCTTATGACAGTTGTAGCTGAAGCGTGTGATGTGGTCTTTCACAGCCTGCTGTTTATCTAAGCCTGCGACACAATGCGAAGGCATAGCCGTAAAATTAAAACAAGAAACCAGAGAAACTGTGAGCTACAAAGCTGCTGTCATTCTAGTTAACAACACTGGAGTCCGTTCTGTCGATTATGTCATTGGGGTGCCGCCCTTAATTCGGTGGGTGGCCCCACAGTCCAGTCAGCGGCTGCGGTTTTTTGATGATAACTAGTTTATGCAGGTGCTGTTGTAAATATTAAATTGATCATAGACAATGACTTTTGGGTTTATACAACATGCTAAAAAATGTCAAAAACGTGTCATCAGCACTTTAAACATCCTTAAAAATTACAGTCAATCATTAAATCTGCATTTCAAAGGTCTTACAAAACATGGTAGCTGTTTTTCGCATTTAAGGGTTAAATCTTTCAATTTTGTGAATTTTAGTTACTTTTTAAAATTATTACTCTAATAAAGTAAAATGAGCATGAGAATGAACAGTATGTAGAAGAGCTGGAAATAACGAGGCGGTTTTGTATCACAAAAGCAGAGTCTTTAATGAACAACTCTTCTATCTTGTCTCATCATGGTGCAGAGCTTGGCAGAAGGCAAAGAGGAAGAATTCTGCCCAGCTCGCTGGTTAAATACAGGCACACATCCAAGACATGCAAAACACAAGCTGAAATCCCCCGTTATCTAAATCCCCATTAGTCCTGTTAACTCCTCCCTCCGTCTTGGGAGGTGATGGGAAAACCTCTCCTCGCCTAAGGGGGTGAAGGTGTCAAGTCTGTTGCCATGGTGTCCTGTGACGTCATTGGTCTTCACACGGTGAGATTCCTTTGTCCTTTCAGAGGTGTGAAATTCCTTTGCATATGTTGCCCCACACATTTCCACATGCTCTAACGTATGCAGGTATGGAATATATGAGTAATATGGTGATATATGAGTTATATGAGTAAAATGGTGTGTTTATATTTATATATCTATATATTTATCTATATATTTATCTATATATCTATATATTTATTCCATCTAGCTACAATGCTCCGCACTGTGTTTTTATATATCTACATATTATTCCATCTAGCTACATTGCTCCGCACTGTGTGTGTTTATATACTTGCATATTTATTCCACCTAGCTGCAATGCTCCGTACTGTGGGTGTTTATATATTTACATATTTATTCCATCTAGCTACAATGCTCTGCACTGTGTGTTCATATATTTATTCCAAGCCCTCTGTACTCAGCTTCATCTCCGCTGGAGATGAGACCAACGATCGCAGAGTCATCAGAGAACTTCTGTAGATGGCAATGTGTTGTGTTGTGTGAGAAGTCCGCAGTATAAAGAGTGAACAGGAAGGGAGCCAGCACCGTTCCCTGGGGGGCCCCCGTGCTACTGATGATCGTGTCGGAAACACAGTCCCGGGTTCTCACAAACTGAGGCCGGTTTGTGAGGTAGTCCAGGATCCATGACAGGTGCTGGTCCACCCCTGCGCGCAGCAGCTTGTCCTTCAGGATCATCGGTTGGATGGTGTTGAAAGCACTGGAGAAGTCAAAGAACATGATCCTCACCATATTCCCGGGCTTCTCCAGGTGGGACAGAGAACGGTGAAGGAGGAAGATCACCGCATCCTCCACCCCAATGCCATGCTGGTAGGCGAACTGGAGTGGATCCATCGCTGGTTCCACCAGGGGGCGGAGATGAGCAAGGAGCAGTCTCTCCAGGGTCTTCATCAAGTGGGACGTCAAGGCCACCGGTCTGAAGCTGTTCAGGTCTTTGGGGTGGGAAGTTTTTGGTACAGGTACCATGTGGCCTGGGGGGAGGTATTCTGGAGCCCCGAGATGGTTTTGAGGTTTCTCCAGACCCCGCTGATGTCGCTCTGTTGCAGCTTGTCCTCCATCTTCTTCCTGAAGCTGTCCTTGCCTTCTCTGATCTTTCTCCTCAGCTCCCTCTGTACGGACTTCAGCATCTCCCTGTTCCCCGACCTGAAGATCCTCTTCTTCTCTCTCAGAAGTGTTTTTATCTCAGGGTTGATCCAGGGTTTGTTGTTTGAGTGACGCCGTATGGTCTTGGTGGGAACGGATTTGTCCACACAGAAGCTGAGGTAGCCCGTGAAGGTGTGAATGAGGCCATCGATGTCCTCACCATGTGGATCGCAGAGCTGCTTCCAGGCAGTGGCTTCAAAACAGTCCTTTAGAGCGTCCATTGTCTCCTCAGACCATAACTCCACAGTGTGCATGGCCGGAGGTTGTCTGTGCACTAGGGGTTTGTACACCGGTCGGAGATGAACCAAGTTGTGATCCGATCTCCCAAGTGGGGGGAGTTGTGATGAGGTGTACGCCCCCTTAGTGTTTGCGTAGAACAAATCCAGTGTTTTATTGTCTCTAGTGTGGCATGTGACATACTGGGTGAAAGTGGGCAGAATGGGAGACAGTGAAACGTGGTTGAAATCGCCTGAGATGAGGAGAAGAGCATCTGGGTGTTCTGTCTGCAGCCTGCTGGTTACTGAATGGATGACGTCACGCGCTGTCCCAGCGTTCGCCGTCGGATTTGCATAAACAACAATGCAGATCACGTGTGAGTGTTCTCTCGGGAGATATGTAGGCCTCATGCTAACAGCTAGCAACTCAATGTCTTTGCTGCAGTGTCGTTGTTTAACAGTGATATGTCCCGGTCTACACCAGTTGTTGTTAACATACATTATCACTCCACCGCCCCTAGTTTTGCCACTCTCTGGTGTTCGGTCAGCTCGTATCATGTGAAAACCCTCCAGTTCAATGTTAGCATCTGCTGCTAGTTCAGTTAGCCACGTCTCAGTAAACAAAAGGAGAGAGCACTCCCGGTAAGTGCTATCATAACGGGAGATAGCCGCTACCTCAGTTCTCTCGGTATGTCGAGTTTTTCCAGTGGGACCGGGTGGCGGTTAAATGCTAGCAGCTCTTCCCTGTTGTATCGTATCCTGCTATAAACAGTGGCTCCGTCCACCGGCTCAGGAGACATTTGGGACGATCTGTGTGTCCGTGATATAAGTTGGGTGAAAAAAAAAAAAGTGATCAAAAGAGAGAGGAAGGGAAAAAAAACTCGGAATCGAGCCGCTGTTGCAAAAGGCAGCCGACTGGTGTGGCGCCGAGAGGAGTAATTACCTCCTCCTTGCAATGTGGGCCAATGAGCACATGTGGGCTTGCAATACAAACCATTAACGTGGTTTCTGTAGCTATGAGGATGTGAAATTATGACGTCTTAAATTTCTGAGGAAAACATCGCACATTGATGGAGTAATTATTATCAAGGAGTAATTATGTAATATGTACATATGTATATTAGCTGCTCTTGCTTGCTTGTTTTTTTTCTTGCCTTCTGATTGTTGCTCTGAGTGTTGCTATCCCTGTGCTGTTGCAATCCTGGAATTTCCCCGTTGTGGGACTAATAAAGGCTTATCTTATCTTATCTTATCTTATATATACCACAAGTAGTCATTTGACATCAATGTGCGATGTTTTCCTCAGAAATTTAAGACGTCATAATTTCACATCCTCATAGCTACAGAAACCACGTTAATGGTTTGTATTGCAAGCCCACATGTGCTCATTGGCCCACATTGCAAGTCACTGCAGGAAGAATACTGGTTTCATTGGAAATGAACAGAGGTGTGACGATTCTGAGCTGTCTGCTTCCTTTTACTAAATATAATGACACTAGATGGAACTTGTCTTATGGTGTTGGAGAAATTGAGAATAAGCGATACAGCAGCTGCTATGAAAATAAAAGAATAATCCATGCAGCATGCTGCAAGCAGTTTCATGTAGAAACTATTTTCCTTCTCCTGATTTACGTAGATGGAAGCATCAACAATGGCTGTAGGTTCAAACTTGTGGCACAGTGAGCATTCATGACATGACTCAGCGAGGTGAAAACAGGTTAGCTGGCTGCATGCTTCTAGTGATTGACAGACCGAAGGAAAATCCTGCCTTACGTGCATTAAATTTTTATGCTGCTCATCAGTTAAGTGAAAGATTATTAGAATGAAGGCATAAATATCAGATATCAGAAATCATTCCTTCTGCAGAGACGGCTTTCTAAATACTACAGTTAAACTCAAAAGAGATGAAGCTGTATATTGTAACGTCGGGGCCATTTTAAGGGAGCCAGGGATTTCCCAGCATGCTTTGCCAGTTTGAAACGTTACTGTGTGTGTTAAATGTGTTACTTCTGAGTTATACTGCTGTGTCATTATAACTGCATTATAATGGCCCAGCAGTGTTTAGCAGGATTAGGGCAAGATGTATCATGTGTGTGTAACCGTGATGTAAACAGAGGTCTGTGAGAATGACCTCCCCGGCTCTGTGTACTAAGTTGCAGGTTGGGGGTTGGGGTGTGTGAAAAATAAATCAGGTTGATCACAGCCATCTGCTCCATTGTCTTTGTGTGAACCCCTGCAAACGTCACACTGGTGACAGAAGTGGGATCTCCTGTCCAAAGCAGTAATGGGGCGCTGACATCGGGACGATGTCAAGAACCAGAGGGGAGTAGTGTAGCGAACTCAATATGAGCACCCTACTTGGCTTGCCAAGTGGGTTGACCCTATTGGCGACACAGGTAGGGTGCGGGACTCCGGAGCGGGAGGCGTGAGTTCAAATCTCCCGGTGGGACGTCGCCATGTCGAGCAGCACGTTACACTGGTGTCAGGAGTGGGATATGGAGCAAGATGAGGATCCAGGCGGAGGTACAGCGGCCGGAGCGATTCATCGCTCAGCCGGGAACGGAGTATAGAGCAGAGACGCCAGCCCCTGGAGAGCTTTGCTGCGATAGACGGAGCAGAGCAAACCAGCCCCGTTTCCCGCCCTTTTCAGGGCAGGACGGGCTGGCGATTCCAGAGCGATTAGGAGCTGCAATCGACCGGGAGATGACCGTCCCATCCATCCAGCAGCGGGCCAAGATTCCCCGCTACAACGGCGAGAACCTGTTGGATGACCGCCTGGCCCAGGTCGAGTTGGCTGCCGCGCTGATCATCAGAGGAAACCACCGTGCTGAGAGCGAGTGGAGGAGGAGCTACGGCAGATCACAGCAGCGCGTGCACGAAGGAAACAGCCGTGGCGACGCGAGGAAGGACGGCTTCCGCTGCACAGTGCCAGGGTACATGGCATGGTACCGCCCCGCACACAGCGCACGACAAACTGGCCCCTCGCCGACGCTAAATTAGAGCGAGGTGGCATGGACGGGGAAAAAGCCGCCTCCTGCAGATGCTTCCCCCGGCAGATGACGTCACAGAGGCGCAGGAGCGACGCAGCGGAGCGAGCAGGACGAAGATGCGGCCACTTTCCAGGCGCGGCAAGGGCTGGACGCATGGACGCGGGCCAGCGGCCGCCTGGGAAAACTGGCAGCGGTGGGAGTCGGCCGGAGCGGGCCTGGGACTCCCGCTGCCAGGGAAGGGACTGTGCGTGGTCCTACAGAGGCTGTCAGATGTGTCCATCCGCCCGCTGATGGCCAAACCGGAACCCTACCCCAACCAGATGCTCTGACCGAGACTCAGATGGCCCGTGCATGCCGCCCTGGCACCGGGCTGACTCGCGTTGGATTTCTGAAAGTGGACTTTGAATTTTCTGGGGACAGAAACCAGTCCAGGGGGGGGGCAGTGTAACGTCGGGGCCATTTTAAGGGAGCCAGGGATTTCCCAGCATGCTTTGCCAGTTTGAAACGTTACTGTGTGTGTTAAATGTGTTACTTCTGAGTTATACTGCTGTGTCATTATAACTGCATTATAATGGCCCAGCAGTGTTTAGCAGGATTAGGGCAAGATGTATCATGTGTGTGTAACCGTGATGTAAACAGAGGTCTGTGAGAATGACCTCCCCGGCTCTGTGTACTAAGTTGCAGGTTGGGGGTTGGGGTGTGTGAAAAATAAATCAGGTTGATCACAGCCATCTGCTCCATTCTTTGTGTGAACCCCTGCAAACGTCACAATATAAAGCTACAACTTTTTTTTTGTTGTTTTGAGAAGCCAGTTTGAATTCAGGAAAGAAACAATTTTGAGCACCATGATGCAGTTCCTTTGATATTCAAGAGAAGGCATATGTATCTATAGCTGATCCCTCTGAAATATGTTGACTCACAGCAAAATTATAATGGTTAAACAGCAAAACGGGCCAGAGGAGAAGACATGCATTTGATTTAAGGGCGAACTGTAGCTTTAGTTATTAAAATTTCAAACTTGAACGCAGCAGTGTGGTGCAGTGATATAAAAAGGGTGTATTTCCTCCAGCTGTTCATTAATTTATCAGTTTGCAGCAGCAGACCATACAGTAGGCTTATGAAACACTAGAGGGCGCAAGTATCTACAAAAAGATACAGAATATGTAACATATTGTTATTACAGATGGACCCCTGTAACTTAACTGACTCCTCATTTAACACATTAAGTTAATTCCTTAGTCTCCTGTCCCTGGTTTTGCTCAGATGTGTGCTGCCTCTTGCGCTGGTAGAATCTGTTATCTGCCGAGTGTCTTGTAGAAGCGAGTCTGGACAGGCTCAGTGTGTGGGAGATGAATATGAAGTGTGGTGGGGAAGGGGTTGGCGTGTGTGCGCTCCAGATCGTGTGCAAACATGCCTTTCTATGGGTGTGTGCTGCAGCGATGGCTTCTCATCTCTGTTTCTGCAAGTTCCCCATATTATCTTGGTCACTGTGACATTCTTATCATGTGGTGCTTATTGTGCTTGTGGAGCTGTCACCGTTTACAGTCCGACTTCTCCTCTACAGGTCCGTCACAAGGCCTCCAAGAAGGTCTACGCCATGAAGCAGCTCAGCAAGTTTGAGATGATCAAAAGGTCAGACTCGGCCTTCTTCTGGGAGGAGAGACACATCATGGCCTTTTCCAACAGCCCCTGGGTTGTCCAGGTGTGCACATATGTCATGCTTTCTTAATGAATCGATTTTAGTGCTGTCAGGTGATTAGAATATTTAATCGTTATTAATCACATTTCCTCAGTGTTAACTTGTGATTAATCACAAATCAATTGCATATTTTTTAATCAGTTCTTATTACTGTATGCTTAAAAGGGTTTTTTCCTCTAAATTTATACTCTTACATACAGTAAGACCACATTTTAACCCTGACAAATTATTTAAGGTTTAATTAAAAAAAAAACAAACATCACAAATTAATAACCGTAAACCAGAATAAACTTTTATGTTCATCCAATTAAATTCAAAGCAACAAACAAGAATGAGCAAAAAAGAAAAAAAAAAATGAATCCACTTTAATGTTTTCTGCTTTGATGATGTTCACAGAAGCACTTCTCTTTATTTTTAGTGCTTCACAAATTCTCACTGCAAATACAAATCTTTTTTTTTTTTTTTTTTTTTTTAAACACGTGCACAAACCTGAATTTGTCACATACTGATGATGCAGGGTTTGAAAAAAAAAAAAAAAAGCTTGATTTGCAACTGCAAATGCTGGAATCAGTTCAATACTAATTTCCAAGTTCAAAATGTCCATCCATCCATCTTCTTCCGCTTAATCCTTTCGGGTCGCGGGGGGGCTGGAGCCTATCCCAGCATCTTTGGGCGAGAGGCAGGGTCCACCCTGGACAGATCGCCAGTCCATCGCAGGGCCACCACAGAGAGACAAACAACCATTCACTCTCACATCCATACCTAAGGACAATTTAGAATCCCCAGTTTTGATGCCAATTAACCTAACTTGCATGTTTTTGGCATGTGGGAGGAAACCGGAGTGCCCGGAGTAAACCCACGCAGACACGGGGAGAACATGCAAACTCCACACAGAAGGGTCACTGATGGTCTGGGGGTGGGATCGAACCCACGATGGTCAAGGGTGGAATCGATCCCATGACCTTCTTGCTGTGCTGCCACTGTGCTAACCACTGCGCAACCGTGCTCTGACACAAAAATGACTGGTTACACTACGGACTTGATTAGTGTGGGCAGCAGCTCTTCACCATAGACTGTAACACATTCTTCACCTTGCATGTACATTTCCTGAGAGCAGGGAGGTGCAGAATATGAATGCATTAATCATGTGTCAAAAAAAAAAAACATTGTTCATTGCACTTATGTTAATTTGTTAATGTATTAACACTGGCTGCACTAATTAATGATTAATATTTATTTATGATTTATTTATGTTGCCAATACAGCATGAATGTGTAGGAATGAATGCAAGAACAAAACAAGATGCATAGCCCTTCAGCTCCTTTAAAGATTAATTGGTGTGTTCAGGCTTTATTATTTGGACTTTCAGACTTTTCATTGTGACCCAGGGTAAAATTACAGATATGAAACCTCCCCAGAACCAAACAGACAAAATTTGTTCGTGGAAAAAGATGGTGGTGGTGGTCTGGTTAATTTCTGGTTAATTTCTCCTGTGAATGCAATTTTCAGACGGACTTGGACTTTTGGAGTTGTGGTTTCTATAGACTATCGGAACCAAAAAGAGAAAGGAACAATTAGCCTTGGTTGTACTCTGGGAAAATAAGAGACACACTTTTTTTTTTTTTTTTTTAACCTGAAATAAGGTGTGATTAAAAGCTAGAATAAAAAGGCATAACTAGCATTGCACTCATCAAACATGCAAAGCCACATGTCTCTGCATTGTCTAGTGACAGCTCTGAGTAGCTCCTCCAACTCTTCATGTCTTTCAGAAGATATGAGTAGACATGCATAATGCAAGCACATGCATCAGTGACATACTGCATCCCCATGTTGACTAACCTTGTGACCTTCATATTTTGACCCTAAAACATAAGCATTGGTGGGAGTTCCAGGGTCAATCTGTGTACTGAGTTTTGTGACCCCAACTTCATTTGTTTTTTAGTTAGAGACCATATGACCTTGCAACTTTGACCTGGACTTTTTGACCAATAGAGTAGGTCAGGTGAAGGTGACCTTGAGTTCAGCTCCTGTACCATGTGAGGCGATTCTGGTTCTAAAAGCAAAAACATAATGATCATAAATGTGAAATGCTGCAAAGAGGCCATGTAACCATGATCTTTGACTTTTTGGCCGAAAATCTACAACAGCTCCAGAACACTTCCAGATCAACCACTGCTTCAAGTCTGGTCACCTGAGACCCTGTGATGTTGACCTTTGACATTTTGACCTGCAAAATTAGATGAGGTTGAGTTGCTCTAAAGCCCAACCTCTGTAGCAAATTTGTTGATCCTAGCACCTGTGGATCTGAAGGTACAGCTGCAGATACAAAAAAAGACAAACTGGGCTGATCGCTATACCTTGGCCAGTTTCATGGATAATGGGTAATAAAAACTGAGAAATTTACCAAATATTTTTGGAGAGGGTAGAAGAGAGAGGATATGAAAGATTGGGAGAACATTGCCCCCTAAAGATCACCATGGCTGATGAGAAGGACAGACATCCTTTTTTTATGATAACCTGGATGTCATTCTGGCACACACACAGCTAGTTCACCTGTTGAGGTTGTGGGGTCTCTGGTCAGTTCACTTGGATAAACAGCAGCGTGAAATATCGTCATGTACATGATGCAATGAAAACATGAACCATGGTCTAGACCAGGGGTCTGCAACCTTTTCCAACCAAAGAGCCATTTTGTCCGTCTCCGACTAAAATAGAAGTGACTGAGTGCCACAACAGCAGTTTCCTTTAGAATAAAGATTATGACCTACTGTGGGGGTGCCTGGGGGAGCTTGCGCTGGGAGGTGCAGGCCAGTCTCCGGCTTGGGGGGTAGGGACACTGGCCTCCTGGGGACTGGCGTTGGCCCTGCTGGGGGGGGCGGGGGGTTGGTGGGCCTAGGGGTGTGGGCCTGCCACCCCTGGGCCCACCGCATTGCCAGCCTGGCCTCCCTCAATTGACCCTCCGGGGGCGGATGCCTGGCTTTCCTGGGGCTTGCTGACCTCGGGCATTTGTGCCCTGTGGGGGTTGGCGGCACTGCCTTGCCTGCTTGGGGTTCCTTGGGGGGAGAGCTGCTGCGACCGGTCCCCCTCTTCATACATTTCCTGACAAACCACTCACATGCACACACTTATTTTGTGCGCGCTCTGATATATACGCACATGGACGCATACGCACAAATGTCTCTCCTTTAACAGGTGCGGATACCAGACTCGTGTTGAGACATCTTCGGTGGAAGAAGTAGTTTTGTCTTCTGTTTGTTTTAGTTGTTGGCTTGTTGGTTTATTTGTCTTTTTGTCTGTTCCCCTCCCTTTTCTTTCCCCCTCCCCACACTTCCTTTCCCTATTCCCCATCCTGTCGGGTCCTCCATGGGTAAAATAATTTAAAAAAAAGTTTTAAAAGTTATTACAGGAAGAGTTTACAACAATATACAGTACATAGTTAGGTACTGTATAAAGCTCCTTTTGGCAAAGTAAATCTGTTTTGGCACAATAAGGGTAACAGATCTCTGTTCTGCTTACCTAGCTGCCTGATAGGACAAGGGGAGAAAATAAATTAAGATTATGCTGCTTATTAAGTTTTATATATATACACATAACTCTGAATATTATGTAGTATTAATGAATTCATACTACAACAGTGGAAAAAACTGTCAAGCTTTATATATAGCTTTATTTGTGGAATAAAAGTATTAGAAATATATTACATATTGTTTTGTGCTAAAAAATAAATTTCTGAATATCTGACCATAATTTTTTGTATAGTTATCAGCACATTCATAAATTGTTTAAATCTGAAAAATATAGCCCATCTCCTACTTTCAACAATGATCACACAGCTTTAGTTCCTAATATTTTAATACATTAGAGATGAAAGTTTTATTTAGAAGAAGCTACTTTTTATCCTTTTTATATTTCCTCATAAAGCTCCTTATTCAAATGTATTAATATAATATAAATCTGTATCCTTCACCTGTTCTCCAGACTCTGTTTGCCAACTAGTGGATTGGTTGTCTGATATTATTCTTTATTTTGGAATAAAACAAAAAGAATTCTAAACAACTTTCTAAGTAATATAACTTTAAAAATCATTTGGTGCAAATTAAACCAATTAGAAATAATTACAACAGAGTGGAAAAACATTAAAAAAAATCTGCTGCTGCTGAGCTAAATATTGGTTATAATTTTTAAAAAATGCGTGGCACTAATAGACAATCTGCACATATAATTCACTGTCCAAAACCCCACAGATGACAAACTAGCATTTATCCTACAGACAAAAAGCAGAAAACATCTTTAAAAGAAAAGGCTCACCTCTACATCACTGTCACAGAATCTTCTCTCCTCTTCTTTCTTTATTTACAAATTGAGGACAAATTGATGGCTGTATGTTGCTGATTTCAGACAAGTATATCTGGTTGATGGCATTTCATAATAAAAGCACATAATAGAAACAACTATTCTGAAAACTGAATTGCTGTAGAGGGCTTTTATTTTGACATCACTCAGGAAGTATTGAGCTTTGATGGTGAAAATAACTTCACACTAATTCAGACCGGTCATGTCTGGTGAATCCAGCATTTATAGTGCAGGCGACTGTTTAATGAGCCTTTCTCAATTTTAAGGGTAATTAAGGCGTTGATTTTAGATAATCACATTTAAGACTTTTTATGGACCTGTAGACACTAATGAGGGGGCCATTTTTCTCCTGGTTTGTGTTCTTAAGGAGAAATTCTCTCCACAACAACCATACATGAACGCAAATTGATCTGCCCACACAGAAGTGAACTCTCTATTTTCCTCTCTGATTTTCCTTTCTCTGGATCTGTTCATGTCTTACCGAGAGTGGCAGGAAGCAGCTGCTGTCCGTGCTTCACCACATGCAGGACGGAGAGGCTGAGCGGCTGTCTGTGCAGCCGCCGTCAAATATGACCATCACGCATGGTTGACAACATAATAAATAGTTTAAAAAAATGTATATTTTACATTCATAAAAGTATGCATTTCCATTGAAAAATGTATCAATTGCAATAAACAATTAAAAAAAAATAAAATAATTAAAAAGAGCTTCATTAATTTCTGTGTGTTTTGAGACATAACTGCAGGGAGCCACAGCATGGGGGCTGAAGGGCTGCATGCGGTCTTGGGGTTATGGGTTGCCCACTTCCGGTCTAGACTTTCAGGTGTGAAAATGCCCTTAAGTTTAAAACAAACGCCACAATGCCACACTGGGAATGAAAAGTTGTCAAAGTGTGAAAATCAGCTGTTCCTTCAATGGTCACTTAATGTTATCCATCCATCTTCTTCTGTTTAATCCTTTTTGGGACGCGAGGTGGGGGTGGAGCCTATCCCAGCATCTTTGGGCGAGAGGCAGGATACACCCTGGACAGATCGCCCGTCCATCACAGGGTCACAGAGAGACAGACAACCATTCACTCTCACATTCATACTGTAACGTGCTGCTCGACATGGCGACGTCCCACCGGGAGATTCGAACTCACGCCTCCCGCTCCGGAGTCCCGCACCCTACCTGTGTCGCCAATAGGGTCAACCCACTTGGCAAGCCAAGTAGGGTGCTCATATTGAGTTCGCTACACTACTCCCCTCTGGTTCTCGACATCGTCCCGATGTCAGCGCCCCATTACTGCTTTGGACAGGAGATCCCACTTCTGACACCAGTGTAACGTGCTGCTCGACATGGCGACGTCCCACCGGGAGATTCGAACTCACGCCTCCCGCTCCGGAGTCCCGCACCCTACCTGTGTCGCCAATAGGGTCAACCCACTTGGCAAGCCAAGTAGGGTGCTCATATTGAGTTCGCTACACTACCTAAGGACAATTTAGAATCCCCAGTTGATGCCAGTTAACCTAACCTTAATGTTGTCTGTGGAGGTAAATCGATCCCTATCAGCACTCATGAAAATGGAGCAACATGTTCTACACATATACTAGTATCCTTCAATAAACAGTCAAGTTAAGTTGTGTGAAAAAGTTATTTGCATACATTTATACTTGAGTAAATATAACTAGTTACTACCTACCTATGCATAAATTGCAGTGCAGTTGAATGTGTTTTTGTGTCATTTCAGTCTGTCTTAGAGAGCTGCAAGTTTGACGTTTGTTTTTGACAACATTGTAGGACAATCATATTTATATAATGTAAAATGTGTTATAAAAATCGGTGATGAGAATTTATGGCTGAGTGGGTTTTTTGCTGAGCATAGATCATTCAGAGATGAAACCCTCATATATAGACTCGCATATACAGAGCAGCTGTCAGATCTTTATCATTGAAACCTTCTGCATGCTTTACAAACGACCTTCACCGACTCCTTACTCTCTCCCAGCTCTGCTGTGCCTTCCAAGATGACAGCCACCTGTACATGGTGATGGAGTTCATGCCTGGTGGAGACCTCGTCACTCTCACCATGAACTACGACATGCCGGAGAAGTGGGCTTGCTTCTACACGGCGGAAGTCGTGCTGGCGTTGGATGCCATCCACTCCATGGGCTTCATCCACCGGGACGTGAAACCTGACAACATGCTGCTGGACCAGCACGGGCACCTCAAGCTGGCCGACTTTGGCACATGCATGAAAATGGATTCAGTGGGTTGAGTTTATAGCTGTGGCAGTGCTGCTGTGAAGTGTCTGAGCTTTGAATGACTTGTTTGATCAGTTGAACTGCGTGAACCAGCGTCTTTCCATCAGGGGTGTATGTGCACCACCAGGTGTTCAGACAGTGAATTAAAGCTACAAATTGCCCTCTGATTACATCATGTTGTTTTGAGAGGAATTACTGTTCTAAACAGCCCGTCTCAGGGTGGGAAGCCAGATGTTCCACCTCCGCTGTGGTCCAGGAAGTGTTTGTGAACCTTTTTTGTTTTCACCACAGTCATTTCAGGGTAGCTCGTTCCATACACTTGGGTAGTCTGAAAATCCACCAGAAGGCTGTGTGTGTTTATATAATCACTTCTGGTGTATTAGTATACAGTCTGGAAAAGCAGGTCAAGATTAGAACACTACAAAAATTAAGATCTGAGATACACTCACTGGCCACTTTATTAGGTGGGCATTGGGTATACCTTTCTAGTACCAGGTTGGGTGTGTGTTAGTCTAGAAATGCATACCTAATAAAGTGGCCAGTAAATGTTTATCTCCATGTACTATAGTATACTAATATGTATTAAGTTTCATATCATAATTTCTTTGCTTTTTTTAAAGCGTTTGATCTTAAAAGATGGAAATACAGCCTCTATTAATTTCCATAGTTTTCACATTTTGTCCTCACTGCTCGTCCGTTCTCTTATTCTTTTCTCATGTGCCATTTCTTGTCTTGTTATGTACCCGCAGAAGGGTATGGTGCACTGTGAGACGGCTGTAGGGACGCCAGACTACATCTCCCCTGAGGTGCTGCAATCTCAGGGAGGTGACGGCTATTACGGCCGCGAGTGTGACTGGTGGTCTGTAGGAGTGTTCATCTACGAACTGTTTTTTGGTGAGTTTGTTTCCAGTTATTGTTTTAATAATAAAGTAATGACAAGGGGTGGATAGGGCCAGAGTTTGTACTTGAGTAAAAGTAGGGCTACCTTATGATTTTAATTACTTGGGTATAAGTAAGAATAGTCACAATAAAAGTTACCTGAGCAAGAGTCAGAAAATGTCAACTAAACTTTACTCTTTCCATTTTGTGAGGTTTAAATTTGGTCCTTTATTCATAAAATTGTTTCTTCTTTCCCTAAATTGAGTGAATGACTTTTTTCTCGTAATTGTACTGCTTTTCCTTGTAAATGTGTATGAACGTTTTTGCGTAATTTTTCAATGTTAAATAAATTGCATTTTTTTTAATTAATTTGTACCTTTTTTCCTTGTGCATTTGCCACTTTACCCTTTAAAACTTATTTTTCTCAAAAATTAAAGACGTCTTTCCTCAAATTTATTACATTTCTTAAAAAATTATGATTTTTTTGATGACAAAATTTGCAAATTGTCAGCATTTTATTCATAAATTTGCTCCTTTTTTTCTTATAAATTTGCAGTTTCACCATTGTTTTTTTTAAGTTTAATTCATTTGATTTAATTTTTTTAAAAGGTTATTTTTTTTTCTCTTAAATATGTAAAATGTGTGAAAATAAAATATAAGCTATTTACCTTCTAAAATTGTCCAAAACTGTGGATAGCAACTGAGGCAGAGTATAAGAACAACTAATTTGTCTCTCTTTGATTTTAATTGAATGAAATAACAGATTAAAATGTTATTTCTGTTGAGAACAATTTATCACAGTATAAACAAGCACATTTTTAACCATTTTTTAAATCACTGAAAACATGTCTAACTCAGAAATTATGACCAAATATACCTGAGTAAAATATTTATTTTTTGTTTTTTAATAAATGTACTCAAGTCAGGACAGACCACTCTTGCAATAGAGATTTTTAAACTCAGTGAAGTTTTCCTGGTTAAATAAAGGGCAAATAAATAATAAAAAATAAGTAAGAATAACTATATCAATTCAGTTTTCTATTCAACTTTATTATAGTGCCTAGTCACAACAAAAGTCATTTCAAAGCGCTAGATACATAAGCACAAATCAAATAATTCAGAAATAACCTTGAATAAAGGTACTTGGTACAGTACAACTTTGTCAGCAAAAGGTTACTTGAGTACATATCGCTGTTTACAGCTCACCGCTGTTAATGACAGTGAAAAAACAAGTGTGTTGCTGTTCTTTGATGAGTGTTTTTGGACATTTGATCTCTCTCTCATTAAAGCGGAAACACCATTCTATGCCGAGTCCTTGGTGGGAACCTACGGGAATATCATGAACCACAAGAATGCCCTCAGTTTCCCAGACGATGTGGAGATATCTCAAGATGCCAAAGATCTCATCTGTGCCTTTCTTGCTGACAGGTTTGCACATTGCATTAATTATACTATAAATATTTGGATTTTGTGGTTTGGTAATCTGGTTTCCTGATGTAACCCTCCCCATTTACCTGGGCTTGGGACCGGCATAAGGAGTAAACTGACTTGTGCGCCCACCATGGCTGGGTAACCAACTTTCCTTCCCCACCAAGCTAGAAGGCAGGAAGTACCATTTTTATATCCTATTTGGTATGAACCCATGACCTCCTGACTGTGGGGCGGATGCTCTACCACTAGTCCACCACACCAGTCTCTCTACTTGAATTAGATGTTACATATTCATGATGACCAAGTTTGATGAAATATGAACCTTTCATTCAGGCCCACTATTGAACACGGGATCAATAACTGAACATATTACATTAAGTCAGTCGCACTTTGGGTGGTGTTGGGTTGCAAAGTAGCTTGCAGAGGAGCGCTCAAAATCTGCAACTTTACCAGAGTGCTCCATTTGAGATTTTCCGTTAAATTGCAGAAGGATCTAATTTGAACGAGTAGTGGACAAGGGCTAATTTGTGGCCTCCCTGAGATAAAACTGTCCTCAGATCAGAAAATAATTTGCAGCACTGACGGGGAATATTACAGCAGTGGTTCTAAAGTGGCGAGGCAGGGAATGTCAAAGATAATGAGATTTATTATTAGCTAAACCAACACTTTTTGGCTTTTGAAGAGGCGGTGTTGAGAGCCAGTGGTTATAAGAAGTTTTATTAATGCAGTGCTGCTTTACAGAGAAAGACAGAGCTGAAATGAGGTGCTTTTTAAAAGGACGTTTTCCAAATGCACAAAGGTAGTCTCTTGGCAACACTTACAAAGGCTGCAATTATTGTGAAATTTTCACAATGACCGGCAAGCTGTGCTGTGTGAGAGGCTGATGTTATAATACCGACCTGTTTGAAAAGATGAGGTACATTTTGTCCCTGCAGAGTTTGCTCGTCACTTTTTTTGGGGTCATATGCAATTACTCAATTGCTGTGAATAATCCCCTGATCAGACATCAGTTGACTAAAATTCTTTTCATCTGCTCAAGTTTCTGAAGCTAATAAGGATGTCATAATTTTATTGTTTTTGGTAGCATCGAGATTAAAGGGTAAAACTTGCACAAATGTGTTTACAGGTCCTTATTTGTGCCCCCACCACCATGAAACCACTTCCTGTTTACATGAGTAACTCCGCCCCCCCCCCAACACAGGCCGTCTGTGCTTCAAAACAGAGACGCCTTTCTTTTTTTCCCCCCTCTGTTTATTTACCTTCTTTCTCACTACTCTCCCACCACAGACAGAATCTCACACTGACAAGCCGACCAATGACTGCATTCACCACCTAACCCACATGCTCTGTCACTGTCTCCTCATCTTGATAAATCATCCCTGTAAGCACTACCACCAGCTCCTTTTGGATATTTTGTTTCACAATATTTTGTTTCATCTCTTCCTTTCCTTGCCATTTTCCATTTCTCTTTTTTTTTTTTTTTTTCCTCCTTATTTTCAGCTGTGAGTCTGTGTTGCATTAGAGGCACTGAGACCCCAGCTTGGTTACATTTTCTTTTTTTAATGCAGGGGTTTTATAAACTGTTTCTTTCTTCCCTCCAACACCCCTGCACTCTCTTCCCCTTGGCTGGAGCTGGAATGTCCCACACGTGGCAAGCCCAAAAACCGCCACACCCCTCCACTTGTGTTCACAGAGGTGGAGGAAGGAGGTGAGGGGGGGATGAGGGGAAAGGAAAAAGAAGGCTTAACTGTTCTTTTGAGTCAGTCGGGGTTGCCGATGTTGCCCGTCTTTGCTCCGTGAGTTACCTCAACTGAGGAGGCGTGCCCGTCATCCACCGGCGGTCATGCGGCTCTCCACGCTGGTCAGTGTGGTCAGTGGCAAGAGTGGTCACTCTGCTAAGCTTTAGTGTGTTTGGGATGACTTGTTGATGGGAGTGGGTGGAGGGGAAATTGAGGAGTAGGAGGTGTGTGTTTCTGAGCTTCACATTCTGACTGCCCGCTCCTGTCACTGTGTGCAGGGAGGTTCGCTTGGGCCGCACTGGAGTGGATGAGATAAAACGTCACCCCTTCTTCAAGAATGACCAGTGGACCTTTGACAACATCCGTGAGAGTGAGTGTTCACACTCTTTTACGCTTCTGTTAGTTTTGAAATCCTCACAAAGCAGGTGCAGCTTTCCCCCCCTTTTCCATCTGTGGTAATGTGTGACTCACTCTTTTTTCACTCCTTTTTTTGTTGCTCTTCCGTTTAGTTTGCTTCTCTTATCACCCTCAGCTCCATTCCTCTGCAGATCTGTTTTGCTTCAGCCGGAGTTGGTAGTTGATTTCCACCTCCTGCTTACACAGGCTCTCCATATGTTCCCTGCTCATATCTTCCATTATATGACAGGATGCTGTGCAGAGCAGGAGAGAACATGATGCAGAAAACCCCGAAGGACAACCAGCTACATATGGGGACCACTCCCAAAGCATTACTAATTCTTATTACTATTTTATAATGTAGATAATGATATATTCGTATTTTAGATGTTGTACATACGGACGTGGACAAAATTGTTGGTACCCCTCTGTCAATGAAAGAAAAACCCACAATGGTCACAGAAATAACTTGAATCTGACAAAAGTGGTAATAAATAAAAATTCTATGAAAATTAACCAATGAAAATCAGACAGTGCTTTTGAATTGTGGTTCAACAGAATTATTTAAAAAAAAAAAAAAACAAACTCATGAAACAGGCCTGGATAAAAATGATGGTACCCTTAACTTAATATTTTGTTGCACAACCTTTTGAGGCAATCACTGCAATCAAACAATTTCTGTAACTGTCAATGAGACTTCTGCACCTCTCAGCAGGTATTTTGGCCCACTCCTCATGAGCAAACTGCTCCAGTTGTCTCAGGTTTGAAGGGTGCCTTCTCCAGACAGCATGTTTTAGCTCCTTCCACAGATGTTTAATAGGATTTAGATCAGGGCTCATAGAAGGCCACTTTAGAATAGTCCAATATTTCGCTCTTAGCCATTCTTGGGTGTTTTTAGCTGTGTGCTATGGGTCATTATCCTGTTGCAAGACCCATGACCTGCGACTGAGACCAAGCTGTCTGACACTGGGCAGCACATTTCTCTCTAGAATACCTTGATAGTCTTGAGATTTCATTGTACCCTGCACAGATTCACGACACCCTGTGCCAGATGCAGCAAAGCAGCCCCAGAACTTAACAAAACCTCCTCCATGTTTCACAGTAGGGACAGTGTACTTTTCGTGGTATGCTTCATTTTTGCGTCTGTGAACATAGAGCTGATGTGCCTTGCCAAAAAGTTCCAGTTTTGTCTCGTCTGTCCATAGGACATTCTCCCAGAAGCTTTGTGACTTGTCAACATGCAGTTTGGCAAATTCCAGTCTGGCTTTTTTATGATTTGTTTTCAAAGTGGTGTCCTCCTTGGTCGTCTCCCATGGAAGTCCACTTTGGCTCAAACAACGACAGATGGTGCGATCTGACACTGATGTACAGTGGGGCAAAAAAGTATTTAGTCAGCCACCAATTGTGCAGGTTCTCCCACTTAAAAGATGAGAGGTCTCCAATTTTCGTTATAGGTATGCCTCAAGTATGAGAGACAAAATGAGGGAAAAAAAATCCAGAAAATCACATTGAAGGATTTTTAATGAATTAATTGGTAAATTCCTCAGTAAGATAAGTATTTGGTCACCTACAAACAAGCAAGATTTCTGGCTCTCACAGACCTGTAACTTCTTCTTTGAGAGGCTCCTCTGTCCTCCACTCGTTACCTGTATTAATGGCACCTGTTTGAACTCGTTATCAGTATAAAAGACACCTGTCCACAACCTCAAACAGTCAGACTCCAAACTTCACTATGGCCAAGACCAAACAGCTGTCAAAGGACACCAGAAACAAAATTGTAGACCTGCACCAGGCTGGGAAGACTGAATCTGCAATAAATGAGATGAGATGAGATTCAACTTTATTGTCATTACACATGTATGAATACAAGGTAACGAAACGTGACTTGGCATTTGGGCACGCTCTGCAGAGTGCATCCAAGGCCGGGGCAGCCGCTAGGCGCCAGTCATAAAGAAGAAAGGGGAAAAAAAAGGGAATGGATATGACACAGTAGGCGAGAGAAAAAAAACATGTTTTATCAAAATGGCGCTCGGCAAGTGAGCGAAATTTTGATTGCAGGCAAAAAAACCCTCAATGCACATTTAGCAGACATTTAGCAGGAGATCACACACAAAAGTTGAGAGGGCAGTGTATTTGTATGAGTCAATATTTGTATCAGTCATGTAATGTTGTATGCATTGTGTAGTGTAAATGTGACAGTTGTTAGTGAGCAGCAGAGGGCGCCTCCTGGCAGTGGATAGATGTTATAATCATGTGACTTATAAACAAGTCCAGAGTCGATCTCTCTTGCTTGCAGAAGGCACATGGGCACTGTCCTTGAGGGTCCAATCCGCTGATACGACAACAACTGATTGTCGATTGTTTGGGTTAGCAGAGCCGGTCCTTCCGCTTATCTTCATCAGGAGGAATGTAAACACGGGGCACCAAAGACAAGGTCAAATCAAATCAGCACAGTGCACTCAGAGAATAGAATTTGTCCTCACCCGTGCAATTCTGTGCTTTCATATGTGCAGGCTTAAACTGTTTTCCATGGAGAGCACAGGGCTCCAGATGTATTCCTCCACTGAATCACTGTCATTCAGTTCACCGTTTGCCGCTACTCGTGCCCTCCCCAAGTGGTCGAATTTGATGGAGCTTGCCGGGTCTGCTTTGATCAGCTCTCTCACCTTCCTTCAATTTCTGATGCATCAGGGAACTTCACAGCCAAAAATAGAAGTCCTGAGATCATAACCAATAATGTTTCCACAGACGCATGAATTCCAATGTCCATGAGTCTCTTCGCAGGTTCCAATTCTTGGGCTCCCCCTTGGCCCGATTCTTGTTGAAAAATAGTGACAATAGCACATTTAAGCCGCTTCCAAATCCATAATTTCCGTTTAGATTAAGATTCAGCAGAAGAAGAGCGACTAAACACAGACAAAAACGCAACATTGCAAAGCTGGGAATAGGTCAGGAAGGCAGACGAGAGGAGGGAAGAAAAATGCGACTGCTCTCTCTCAAGGCAAGAAGAGAAAAAAAAAAAAAGCTGCTTGGTGTGAAGAAATCAACTGTGGGAGCAATTATTAGTTAATGGAAGACATACAAGACCACTGATAATCTCCCTCGATCTGGGGCTCCATGCAAGATCTCACCCCGTGGGGTTAAAATGATCACGAGAAAGGTGAGCAAAAATCCCAGAACCACACGGGGGGACCTAGTGAATGACCTGCAGAGAGCTGGGACCAAAGTAACAAAGCCTACCATCAGTAACACACTACGCCGCCAGGGACTCAAATCCTGCAGTGCTAGACGTGTCCCCCTGCTTAAGCCAGTACATGTCCAGGCCCGTCTGAAGTTTGCTAGAGAGCATTTGGATGATCCAGAAGAGGATTGGGAGAATGTCATATGGTCAGATAAAACCAAAATAGAACTTTTTGGTAAAAACTCAACTTGTCGTGTTTGGAGGAGAAAGAATGCTGAGTTGCATCCAAAGAACACCATACCTACTGTGAAGCATGGGAGTGGAAACATCATACTTTGGGGCTGTTTTTCTGCAAAGGGACCAGGACGACTGATCCGTGTAAAGGAAAGAATGAATGGGGCCATGTATCGTGAGATTTTGAGTGAAAACCTCCTTCCATCAGCAAGGGCATTGAAGATGAAATGTGGCTGGGTCTTTCAGCATGACAATGATCCCAAACACACCACCCGGGCAACGAAGGAGTGGCTTCGTAAGAAGCATTTCAAGGTCCTGGAGTGGCCTAGCCAGTCTCCAGATCTCAACCCCATAGAAAATCTTTGGAGGGAGTTGAAAGTCCGTGTTGCCCAGCGACAGCCCCAAAACATCACTGCTCTAGAGGAGATCTGCATGGAGGAATGGGCCAAAATACCAGCAACAGTGTGTGAAAACCTTGTGAAGACTTACAGAAAACGTTTGACCTCTGTCATTGCCAACAAAGGGTATATAACAAAGTATTGAGATGAACTTTTGTTACTGACCAAATACTTATTTTCCACCATAATTTGCAAATAAATTCATAAAAAATCCGACAGTGTGATTTTCTGGATTTTTTTTTTCTCATTTTGTCTCTCATAGTTGAGGTATACCTATGATGAAAATTGGAGACCTCTCATCTTTTAAGTGGGAGAACTTGAACTGTGGGAACTTTTAAGTGGGAGAACTTTTTTGCCCCACTGTACCTTGACCTTGGAGTTCACCATGAATGTGTTTAGAGGTTGTTCTGGGCTCTTTTGTTATCATTCGTATTATCCGTCTCCTCCTGCACGGCCGAGGTTGGCTACAGTCCCTTGGATCTTAAATTTCTGAATAATATGTGCAACTGTAGTCACAGGAACATCAAGCTGCTTGGAGATGGTCTTATAGCCTTTACCTTTAACATGCTTGTCTATAATTTTCTTTCTAATCTCCTGAGACAACTCTCTCCTTTGCTTCCTCTGGTCCATGTTTAGTGTGGTACACACCATGTCACCAAACAGCACAGTGACTACTTGTCACTCTTTCAATAGGTCGACTGACTGATTACAAGTTTGTAGACACCTGTGATGTTGATTAGAGGACACATCTTGGCTGAACATGTCCCTATGGTCACATTATTTTCAATCTTTTCTAGGGGTACCATCATTTTTGTCCAGGCCTGTTTCATGAGTTTGTTTTTTTTAAAATAATTCTGTTGAACCACAATTCAAAAGCATTGTCTGATTTTCATTGGTTAATTTTTATAGAATTTTTATTTATTACCACTTTTGTCAGATTCAAGTTATTTCTGTGACCATTGTGGGTTTTTCTTTCATTAACAGAGGGGTACCAACAATTTTGTCCACGTCTGTATACTACATAGAAAAGTAATGGGTACACTCATTAAGTGGACACATTAACTTTTAATTAGGTACTTGCTGGTATTTTTATTATTAGCCTGTTAGCTCTTTATTAGTCATTATAAAGCACACATTAACAACTTATTCTGCTTGATCATATTCATATTGACCAGCTTGCTTTAGCTATCAATAAGCATTATCTAGGAGGTTATTAAGGAAAAGAGTTGAAGTTAATAAACTAACCTGGTTAGCTGATCATACAGAATAAGTTGTTGCTCCCCCCAGGGCTGTGTGCTAAGCCCACTACTGTACTCCCTGTACACCTTTGACTGTATTCCAACCCACCCAACTACTGTCATTGGGAAGTACGTGGATGATACCACTTTAGTTGGACTCCTCACCGATGACGATGAGAAGGTATACAGGGCAGAGGTAGAGATCTGTTGCTGTGGTGTCAGGCAAACAACTTGAAACTGAATGTCCAAAAAAACCAAAGAACTCATACTTGACTTCAGGAAAAACAGACAGGACCCCCCCCCCCCCCCCTTCATTA
Organism: Pholidichthys leucotaenia; assembly: GCA_020510985.1. NCBI lineage: Eukaryota > Metazoa > Chordata > Actinopteri > Cichliformes > Pholidichthyidae > Pholidichthys > Pholidichthys leucotaenia. The sequence goes on along the minus strand of CM035842.1, from coordinate 317,852,730 downwards.
ATGGCAACCACATGGAAACCTTCCCCACCTTCAGGTTCCTGGGCACCCACATCTCCTCTGACCTTTCCTGGACTGTCGACACCAAGGCTCTGGTGAAGAAAGCAGAGCAGCGGCTGCACTTCCTCTGTGTCCTGAGGAAGAACAACCTGGACCAGAAGCTGCTGCTGACCTTCTATCACTGATTAGTGGAGAGCGTGCTCATCTGCTGTCTGGGTGTGTGGTACGCCGGCTCCACGGCCGAGAACAGGAAGGCTGTGCAGAGGGTCATCAACACCGCCCAAAAAATCATTGGTGACCCTCTACCCTCCCTAGAGGACATCTCCAGATCCTCCTGTCTCAGAAGGATCAAAGGCATCACAGGAGACCCCTCACATCCTGCCCACCACCTGTTTGACCTGCTTCCCTCTGGACGACGGTTTAGATCAATCAGGTCCCACACCTCCAGACTGACAAACGGTTTCTTCCCCTGAGCCATCTGGACTGCAAACAGATGCCCCACCCCCTCCCTCCGAACGCTCACATGCACAGAACTGAGGATTTTTTTAATTATCATAATAATCACACGTCTTTGCACTCCGTACTTTCATGTACATTGACCCATCTGTGAAACCACAACCATTCCTGTGTATATTTTCCATAACTCCTGGGCCATTTTATTCAATCATGTGTTCTGCACTCCATTCTCTTTTGTACATAATTCCATCCGTGAAGCCACTACCATACCGGTGGGCTATTTTTATTTTTATTTCAGGCACGTTTAATCATGTGTTGTGTAACTGTGTTTTATCAAATCTTTTTCTCTTAGTTTATTGCGCAGTAGTCTGGTGGAGCACCCACAGTTTAGTTGTACTGTGCAGACTCTTGGTGTACTGTGGTCGAAAATGTCAAATTATTACATTACAAACCTCTGGAGACTGTTGGTTCCTACCCCACAATGGAGACACAACTGGGGAGATGGCGAGGAGCAGAAACAGCACTTACCAAAGGTCCTGTCCCCTAAAATTGGTTCCTGGTTCATGTAGTGGAAACTGGGCTAAGTCCTTTATAATGCCTTTAAAAAAGGACTAATAGGCTACTCGTAAACGTACTAATAAACACCTAATTAACAGTATGTATTCCCTAACCTAGTGTTGCCAGAATAATCCGTCCATCCATCCATCTTCTACCGCTTTTTCAGAGGTCTGGGCTGCAGAGGCAGCAGTTCAAGCAGAGAAGCCAGGACTTCCCTCTCCCCAGCCACCTGCTCCAGCTCTTCAGAGGGGACACCGAGGCGTTCCCAGACCAACTGGGAGATGTAATCTCTCCAGCGAGTCCTGGGTCTGCCCTGAGTTCTCCTCCCAGTGGGACGTGCCCGAAACACCTCAAGTGGAAGGCGTCCAGGAGGCATCCTGATCAGATGCCCAAACCACCTCAACTGGCTCCTTTCAATGTGGAGGAGCAGCAGTTCTACTCTGAGCCTCTACCGGATGACTGAGCTCCTCACCCTATCTCTGAGGGCAAGTCCAGCAATCCTACAAAGAAAGCTCATTTCAGCCGCTTGTATCCGCAATCTCATTCTTTTAAGATAAGATAAGCCTTTATTAGTCCCACAATGGGGAAATTCCAGGATTGCAACAGCACAGAGATAGCAACACTCAGAGCAACAATCAGAAGGCAAGAGAAAAAACAAGAGCAGCGAGTATACATATGTACATATAAATATAAATATATATATACAGTTGTGTTCAAAATAATAGCAGTGTGTTGAAAAATGTGAATAAACGTCAAAATTCTTCAAATAAATTGTATTTTAATGAACACAAATGCACTGGGGACACTGCACATTCTATTTCAAAGCAAGAAAATTGGAAAAAGTAATTGAATTTGATAATATTTTACAGAAAGTCAAGAAATATAATGTTCAAAAAATAGCAGTGTTGACATCTGTCTTTAGTGTGTTTGGGGTCATTGTCTTGTTGAAACACCCATTTCAAAGGCATTTCCTCTTCAGCATACGGCAACATGACTTCTTCCAGTATTCTGATGTACTCAAACTGATCCATGATCCCTGGTATGCGATAAATAGGACCAACACCATAGTACGAGAAACATCCCGATATCATGATGCTTGCACCACCATGCTTCACTGTCTTCACTGTGTACTGTGGCTTGAATTCAGTGTTTGCAGGACGTCTGACAAACTGTCTGTGGCTCTTAGACCCAAAAAGAACAATCTTACTCTCATCAGTCCACAAAATATTACGCCATTTCTTTTTAGGCCAGTCAATGCAAATTGTAACCGCTTCAGCACGTCTTTTTTTTTAACGATGGGACTTTGCGGGGGCTTCTTGCTGGTAGCTTGGCTTCACATAGACGTTGTCTGATTGTTACAGTACTCACAGGCAACCTTAAATCTTCTTTGATCCTCCTGGAGCTGATCATTGGCTGAGCCTTTGCCAGTTTGGTTATTCTCCGATCCATTCGAATAGTCGTTTTTCTTTTTCTTCCTCGCCTTTCTGGTTTTGGCTGCCATTTTAAAGCGTTTGATATCATTTTAGCTGAACAGCCTATCATTTTCCGCACTTCTTTATAGGTTTTCCCCTCTTTTATTAATTTCTTAAAGAACGCTCTTCTTCTGAACAGTGTCTTGAACGACCCATTTTACTCTGTTTTTCAAGGGCAAATGCACAGCCAGCATATGCAGCGTCAGTTGCCTTGATCCTTAAATAAGGGCCACCTGTTGAACACCTATTTTTTTTTTTTTCACAGAATCAATGACCTCGCTAAGTGAACTCAGCACTGCTATTTTTTTGAACACGCCCCTTTCAGTTGATGATTCAGTTTCACAGAATCAGCAGCATGCACGTCATGCCTGTTGGGTCTGTTGGTTTTCTATACCTTTACTAAACCTTCTAGAAACTTACTTGCAGTGTAGAAGTTGAAGTTCTAACAAAAACAGTGATTTATCTTGCTAGTGATGTGGGACTGCTATTATTTTGAACACAACTGTATATATAGACACAGTGTGAAGCATTGTAGCTAGATGGAACATTGGTTCCATCTATAATTTGGTTATTAGAGTGGGCGGCAGTGGCTCAGGAGGTAGAGCAGGTCGTCCAATAACCGGATGGTTGGCAGTTTGAATCCCGCTCTCCCCAGATATTACTCCGGGAGTTCTCTGGTTTCCTCCCACAGGCCAAAAACATGCAGGTTAGGTTAATTGGAGACTCTAAAATTGGCCCTAGGTGTGAATGTGTGTGTGAATGGTAAAGGGATAGTGCCGTACCGTGGCTGTTTCATCCATCCAGGTGGATGCCCTCAATTTCCCCTCTGGGGATCAATAAAGTATACAAAATCCCCCCCAAAAAATGTCCTGCTGTTGTGTCCCTGGGCAAGACACTTTACCTACCTTGCCTCCAGTGTCCATAACACTGGGTATGAATGTGTATAAATGTTCGGTAGTGGCCAGAGAGGCTGTTGGCGCAGATTGGCAGCCATGTTTCCGTCAGCCTGCCCCAGGGCAGCTGTGGCTACAGTAGTAGCTTGCCACTACCATTGTCTGTCTGGAGTGAATGAATAAGACACTCAAAGCGTCTTTGAATGTCTATGATAAAGCGCTCTATAAATCTGATGCATTATTTTTTTTTCCACAATATCTTTATTGAACCTTTTTTTTTTTTTTAACAAACATGATACAAACAATCAAACACTAACACTAAAGTACAACAAAAAAAAAATGCACTAAAAACACCAACAACCACCAACAAAATCAAGTCTTCAACAATGCTCCTCTGTTTAGTCTAGACAATCCAATACATAAGTATACATATTATGTTCACCAGTTTGGAATTTACAAGGTCCACACACATCATTCACCTTCTTCTTCAAGAGTTATGTTTAAATTTTTTACATAATCAATAAAAGGTCTCCATATATTCTCAAACACAATTTCCTTTGATTTCAGTATATATGTTATTCTTTCTAATGGAAGGTTTGTTAACATCTGTCTTAACCACTGAGTCACATCTGGTCTATGAGTCTTTTTCCATAATAGTGCAATACATTTTTTGGCATTAAGCAAACTGAGGTCTATGAATGTTCTTTCACTTTTATTAAAATTATGCTTTTCTGGGTACAGACCCAACAAAAACAGTTTAGGATTCAATATGATTTGTTTTGAGATTATTTTTTCAATTGTTACCCTCACCTCTTCCCAAAACATTCTTATTAATCTACATTCCCATAAACAATGAAATAGGGTTCCTTTACTTTCCATGCATTTTGTGCATGTATCTGGTATATTTTTGTTATATCTATTTAACTCCTCCGGTGTAACATACATCCGCATTAACCATTTGAAATGTATCAATTTAAGGCGTACATTTATTGATTTGGTTTGAGCTTCTGTACAAGCCAATTCCCATTGTTCCTCTGAAATTTCAATTTGCAGATCTTCTTTCCAGTAGTTTAATCTTTTCAGTGAATTTTCACTTGAGGATTGTGTCAATGAGTTATAAAACTCTGAAATAATACCCTTTCTTTTACTATCTTTCATCATCATTTTTTCCAAGGATGAATAAATAGGTCGAGTGAGAGCTTTATTTTGATTTGATCGAATAAAGTTTCTAAGTTGAAGATATTTAAAAAAATGTGTTCTATTGAGATTAAATTTGATCCTCAGCTCTTCAAAAGACATTATGTTGTCTGCACATGGCAAATATAAATCCTGAATCTTTTGTATCCCTTTTAAATTCCATACTTTAAATACAGCGTCCGCTCTCCCTGGTTTAAAATATTGATTACCCCATATTGGACTAAATTGTGACAATAACTGTGGTTCTTTTAAATAGTTTTTAGCTTCACACCATATTTTGATCATATGCTTTACAAATGGATTTTTAACTTGTTTTTGTAATTTTTTTGCCGAATCTGAGTATATGAATATGGGAAGAGGTAAAGGTAAATTGTATGATTCCATTTCAGTCCAGTGAGGGAGATCATTTGATGAAAAATAATATGTCATAGACCTCAGTTGTGCCGACCAATAATACAACATAAAATTTGGACATTTCAGACCTCCACGATCAAATGGTAAATATAATAAAGACAAACATAATCTAGCCCTCCTGTTGTTCCATATAAATTCCACTAACTTTTTTTTTATTCTTGAGAATAGATCTAAAGGTGGTGATAAGGGAATGTATTGAAATAAATAAAGTATTTTAGGTAAAATATTACTTTTAAGTATATTGATTCTCCCGATCATCGACATTGGTAGTGACATCCATCTCTGAGTTAACTCATTGATATCTGACATTAAGGCTTCATAGTTGACACTGGCGACTGATTCTAGCTTAGGCATAATTTGGATTCCTAAATATTTAAACTGATTTACAACATTGAATTGATTTACCTCAGGGGCTGGGTAATTTCTCTGGGTCTCATTTAGCATTAATATTGAAGATTTAGTTTTATTTATTTTATATCCTGATATTTCCCCAAAATTCTTTATTAAATTCAACAAGGTTGGAATTGATTTTTTTAGATTCGACATAAACAAAATTATGTCATCGGCGTACAGGGAGATTTTATGTTCTGTTGGTCCAACTTTAATTCCATATATTTGTGAATGTAAACGTATCGCTATCGCTAAAGGTTCAATTGCCATAGTAAACAGTAAAGGTGAAAGTGGACAGCCTTGTCGACATCCTCTATTGATTTTTATTGGTTTTGAAATATTGTTATTTGTTAGGATTTCTGCTGTAGCATTATTGTATATTATTTGAACCCATTTTATGAAATTATTTCCAAGTCCAAACCTTTGTAGGACTTCAAAAAGAAAGGGCCATTCAACTCTATCAAAGGCCTTTTCGGCGTCCAATGATAGGAGAGCTGTATCCGGTGCTTCTTTATTAAAATAAATAATATTAAATAGTCTTCTTACATTATGGAAGCCTTGTCTACCCTTTATAAAGCCATTCTGATCTCGATTAATAATATTTGGTAAAATTTCTTGTATTCGTCTTGCTAAAATTTTACAGATTATCTTAAGGTCGGCGTTTAATAGGCTTATTGGTCTCATATTTTCACATTTATTAGAGGGCTTACCTGGTTTTGGCAGCAGTATAATTAAGGCATTATTTATGTATGATGGTAAATTATTATTTTGAAATGCTTCTAAAACCATTTCCAAAAAAGGTTTTATTAATTTATTCTTAAATTTTTTATAAAGGTCAACTGGAAGACCATCTGGTCCTGCACTTTTTCCTGATTTCATATTATCAATGGCTAGCCCAACTTCTTCTTGACTAATTTTAGACTCCAATATCTCCCTATTTTCATTTGGAATACACGGTATAGATAGTTCGTTCAAAAACCCATTTAGTTTTGTTAAATCAGGTTCATTTTTGGTATCATATAATTTTTCATAGTAATCTCTAAAGGCTCTATTAATTTCTAAAGGATCTATAACTACCTGTCCATTACTTATAATACTGGTAATTGGTGTTTTAATTTCCAATTGTTTAATCTGCCATGCTAATAATTTTCCTGATTTTTCACCTTGTTCATAAAAAGATTGTTTCAATCTTAGAAGACTCGAGGCAGCTCTATTCGCTGATTTTTTGTCGTATTCAGCTCTCAAAATCAGTAATTCATTCTCCAACCTTGGGTCACTTCCTGCATACACTTTTTCCTGAAGACTTTTTATTTTATGTTCCAATTTAGCTCTCTCCTCTCGAGTCTTCTTAAATTTTGATCCTGTATAACTAATAATATGTCCCCTAATAAAAGCTTTGAAAGCCTCCCACTTTACACATGCTGATGTTTGTGTAGTATTGATGTCAAAGAACTCGTCTATCTGTTTTTCTATATACTTGACAAATTCCTCATCCTGAAGCCATTTATGCTGAAATTGCCATCTACCTGATTCCTTTGTCAATTTTTTATCTACATATATTAGACAACAGGGTGCATGATCAGAGATCACGATGTTATCATAAAAGCAGTTTTGAATCTTGGACCTTAATTCTGTGGAAATCAAAAAATAATCAATACGTGAGAATGTCTTGTAGGTACTGGAATAACAAGAATAGGCTTTAACTTGTGGTTTCATTTCTCTCCATATATCTAACAATCTCAGTTCTTTCATAAAATGATTAATAGTCATCCTGCATCCAATGTGCGTACAATCCAGTCCTGTTGATCTATCCACACCTGGATTCAATGTACAATTAAAATCCCCTGCTATTATATGTTGCCCTGTAAGTGATGATAAGATGAGAAATAAATTAGCAAAGAACTTCTGATCATCTATATTGGGACCATATAAGTTCACAAGATTTATATTTTCTAATAGCAAAGAACCTTGAATGATTACATATCTTCCAAATTTGTCTCCAATTACATTTTTCACTTGAAAAGGAACTGATTTATGTATGAGAGTCATAACTCCCCTGGCTCGGGATGAAAATGAAGAGGTGAATACACTTCCCTGCCATCTACTCCTAATTCTTTTAACGTCCTCCTCTATCAGATGAGTTTCTTGTAAAAACACAATTCTTGAACCCATGTCCTTTATTTTATTCATAACTTGTTTAAGTTTTTTTAAATTTTGTAGACCTCTGCAATTCCATGAAGTTAAATTAAGATTAACACTTTGGTCCATGATCAATAGAGAGTTTGGGATTACCTTGCAGTGTAAACATGCTCATACAGAGAAGCAAAAACATGAGTGGTTGAACATTCATCCTACAAACTACACACAAACAAATTTCCCCTTCCCACACTTGTGGCAAACCCCCCAAAATCAAAAGAAAAATTCTGTCTCCCGATATAGCCATCGACCGTTCCACACCCACGGGGAACAGCCTAAACCACTCCTTCTTCATCCTCCCAATCACCCTAACTCTACTGCTTTTAATGACGTAACATTAACTCTCCTCTGTAGTTTTCCAACTTAACTCCAAAATTTTTAACAACTTTGTACATCATAGTTTTTTTTTTTGTTTTGTTTTTTTGTTTTTTTAATATATAATACAATCTATATTTTGTAAACTTACTATTTACTTCAAGTCAGTCAGATGCCTGTGCAAATGCTTAATTATTCTACCTTATATTTTGTTCATGCTTAGCTCCCACCAGTCTCTTCTTCTTTGATCTTCTTGATGAACTCCTGCGCCTCCTCTGGGGTCTTGAAGATGTGGGTTCTGCCCTCATACGTGGTCAGCAGTCTCGCAGGATAGATTACACCATGACGAATCCCAAGGTTGCGCAGCTCCTTGCGTATGGGATCAAACTGCTTCCTCAATTGCTGGATTCCTGTGGCCAAATCTGGGTAGAACCGCACCTGCTGGTCCTGGTGTTTAATCTCTCCTTTAGCACGTGCAGCGTTGAAGATCTTCATCCTGTCTCTGTTGCTAAGAAACTTCATAATTAAGGTCCTCGGCGGTCCCTTATCTCTCCGTGGGCCAATACGATGTGCTTTTTCCAGAACCACTGCTGATTGCAACTCCTCGCTGCCCAGCACCTCCGGAATCCACTTTTCCAGAAAGGAACATACGTCCCGACCTTCTGATTCCTCTGGAAGACCCACCAGCCTCAAATTATTCTGTCTCGACCGAGATTCCAAATCCAAAATATTATCTTCCAGAGATTTTTTTTTTTTTCCAAAGTGCGCACCTTTAATTGAAGACGGGTGACGTCATCTTCAGCACTAGCGAGACGGAGCTCCATCTGCGCCGTTCGTTCTACACAGTCACCCAATTCCTTTCTTATTCCTTCCAATGCTGTCATAATCCCATCAAATCTAGAGGAAAAGTCCGCTCTCATTGAACTCATGGCAGCCATCAGCGCATCTGCGCCATTCCCCGCAGATATCGCACCGTTGCCAGCCTCCTCCGCCATATATGGAGTTTTGTTTGCTGCGTCACAGACCTGAAAGTCCGTTAATTTGAACTGTTTCGGCGGCTCGCTTTTTCCTTTTCCTGGTTTTCCAGCCTTAGGCTTCGCCGACATATCCTCGCCCAAATGCTGGGATACGTTCTGTCCCAAATGAGAGAGTTATTTGCCGATTTTTTTTCTCCAGGAGCAGAGCAGAGCGAGACACGTCCGTCCTACGTGGCAGCCATAACCGGAAGTCATCTGATGCATTATTATTATTATTATTATTATTATTATTATTATTATTATTATTACCCAAGCTTGTGATCATTGGTGAGGGTAGGAACGTAGATTGACCGGTAAATCAACAGCTTTGCCTTAGAGCTCAGCTCCCTCTTCACCACAACGGACCGATACAATGTCCGCATCAATGCAGATGCTGCTCCGATCAGTCTGTCAATCTCTTGATTCATTCTCCCCTCACTCGTGAATAAGACCTCGAGATACTTAAACTCCTCCACTTGTGGCAGGAGCTTGTCTCCAACCCGGAGAGGACAAGCCACCTTTTTCCGGCTGAGGACCATGGACTCGGACTTGGCGGTGCTGATTCTCATCCCAGCTGCTTCACACTCAGCGGGAAACTGTCCCAGTAAGGACTGTAGGTCTCTGCTGGATGAAGCCAGCAGGACAACATCATCTGCAAACAGCAGAGATGAGATCCCGTGGTCACCAAGCACGACACCCTCCGCTCCCTGGCTGCACCTAGAAATCTTGTTCATAAAAAAATTATGAACATGATCGGTGTCAAATCGGTGACAAAGGGCAGCCCTGGTGGAGTCCAACTCTCACTGGGAATGAGTATGACTGAGTGTTGGCAATACGAACCAAACTCTCACAACAGTCGTATAGAGACCAGATAGCTCGTAACAACAAGCCTGATACCCCATACTCCCGAAGCACCCCCCACAAAAAAACCACGAGGGACGCGGCCGAATGCCTTCTCCAAGTCCACAAAACACACATAAACTGGTTGGGCAAACTTCCATGAACCCTTCGAGGATTCTTGAGAGTAGCCAGTTTAGGAAGCCTGGAATCAGACCGCCAAGGTCTCTGCTTTCGACCACCACCTGATCCACATAGCACCGGACCCCCATGGTCCCTCCTACAGGTGGTGAGCCCACTGGAGGGCGGATTCATATAACTCCTTCGGGCTGAGCCCGGCCAGGTCCCATGGGCAGAAACCTGGCCACCAGGCACTAGCCATCGAGCCCCTCCCCCAGGCCTGGCTCCAGGGTGGGGCCCTGGTAATTCCATACCGGCCGGAGTACACTGAATCCTTGTTCTAGCATTCATCATGAGTGTCTGTTGGATCGTTCTTAGTCTGGCCCTTCACCCAGGACCAGTTTATATTGGGTGACCCTACTAGAGGCAAATTGCCCTGGACAACATAGCTCCTGGGATCACTAACACCCCCCCCCACACACATAAGTGACAATCCATGAGGGGAGCTAAAATCTATGCTGTCAATTTTGCAATCAACTTAATATTTAAAAAATATTTTACCTCATGGGCGGCGCGGTGGCGGAGTGGTTAGCATTGCGGCAGCACAGCAACTCACCCTTGGCCGGGGGATCCTGGGTTCGATCCCAGCCCCTGACCAACAGTGATCTGTGTGGAGTTTGCATGTTCTCCCCGTGTCTGCGTGTGTTTACTCCGGGATTTCTCCGGTTTCCTCCCACATGCCAAAAACGTGCAAGTTAGGTTAATTGGCATCAAACTGGGGATTCTAAATTGTCCTTAGGTATGACTGTGAGAGTGAATGGTTGTCTGTCTGTCTGTGTTGGCCCTGTGATGGACTGGCGATCTGTCCAGGGTGTACCCTGCCTCTCGCCCAAAGATGCTGGGATAGGCTCCAGCCCCCCCGCAACCTGAAAAGGATTAAGCGGAAGAAGATGAATGAATGAATGAATTTTACCTCATCCAGTGGATTTAATAAAGTAGGCTGTAGCACAAATACAAGCAAGATGCTCACTTCCAAATCAAGTTTACTCCATTTAACTTTACGTTTTCCTTTACTTTGAAATTTGCTATGTTGAAATAATGTTGAAAAAGTCAGATTGTCCCTGGAAAATTAAATGGGTACAAATACTGGAATGTACAGTATATGATCGTGGAATTAATCACTCACATGTACACAGAATTTAAAGTGTTTTGTAGGTGAATTAAATCATTCTCAGAAATTGTTTCAGTGCAAAAGTTGATACTTCAGTGCATTTTTTTTAGCTTAACAAGTTGTGAATGAAACTCATTGTACCAAATCATTTATGAAGGAAGGGGTTTTTGGAAAAAGAGGGAAACGTGCTATATTAAGAATATGTGCAGGACCTCTGTGTCTGTATATAGTCACATTCCGACTTCACCTGGCTCTGATTAAGACAATAGACAGAACTTCTCATCAGAGTCCGCCGGTCTGGAACATGAAACCTCCGCTGTGCTGCTCAGCTTCACCCACACAGTCCAGATACTGTATGACTCTGCTCTCATTCTGGAATCACCCATGACTTCACAGTCACTTATCGTCTTTGTTGTTTTCCCATTTATCAAGCACTGGGATTGTACAGGCGTATTGAAACAAGCCCCAAAGATAGTTGGATAGATGGAATGGTAGGCATCATTGCCGTAGCGACGGGCGGGGCAAGTTGTGCGGCCTGCGTGGATCAGCCTAATGAAAGGGACGCCCCAGTTTGGAGAGTCGCTCCCGCTCGCTTGCTCTCACTGTGGCCACGGATGTCTGTCATTAGTCACCCGCTATCAGAGAGCATTCTGGGAAGCCGTGCCACAAAGGCCTCCATGGAGTGGCCTGTGTCTCTTTCCGTCTCACCACATTGTAGTTCTTTTTTTTTTTTTTTTGGTGTCTTCTTTTTATTTTGCCCCCTGTGCTGTGATCTTTATGGTTTTGTTTGGTTTTTTCCCCCCTCCAGGATCTTTGAGTCACATTTGTCATTTGTCTCTGGAGGTTGTGTCTTGACCAAGCTGTAATGAGCTCTTTGCTCAGAGCAAGAATTGCTCTGATCTGAGGAACTTGATCCAAAATCGCTGCTCCCCCACCTCCCCCCCCTTAATTAGAAACTTATTTATAGGCTAAAGGCCTGGTGTAGCTTTATCTGATTGGCTGTTTGACACATTTTTGTCAGCAGACTTTTAAAGTTGCTGAAGGAACACTCTCTCCTGGTGTGGTGGGGCTTCATTTGTGAAAGGAGCTGTGTAAGAGGCACAAAGCAAGTACTGTATGAGGAAAAGGAGTGGTGTCAGGCTCACGCCAACCTGCAGAAAAATTACTCCTACTACAGGCACCGCCAAAGTTGGCAAAGCCGCTGCTCGAGCTAAAAAAAAATTCGATTGCAGCAGTTTAAAAAAAAAGATGTAGTTTAAATTCTTAAATTGACAACACAAGGTACTAATCGAGTTTTTTATGTTAAAAGCCTCTTTTTTTTTTTCTCAAACTCTCCTGGTCTATACTTCTTGCTCCTCCTCTCCATAACTCCCTGTTTCTGTTCCTCTGTTGCAGCTGTAGCCCCAGTTGTGCCCGAGCTGAGCAGCGACATAGACACAAGCAACTTCGATGACATAGAGAATGAAAAGGGAGATGCTGATACTTTTCCTCAACCCAGAGCCTTCGTGGGCAACCAGCTACCATTTATTGGCTTTACTTACTTCAAGGAGGATCAGTAAGTGATTTATTCATATATTGTCTTGATGGTTTCACTACTCCTGTCTTTAGGAACACTACTTTTTTTTACTTCAAAAAGTCCCCCTATTCTGACGAAATGGATTTAAAGGGGACATATTATGCAAAATGGTGTTTTTTAAAAAAAAATTTGTTCCTTTATACAGTCACGTACCATATACTGTTAAAATATTGAAATGCTGACTTTGTAAGCCTGTACTTAAATCAGCTCAGACAGATGAGGCTTAAAACAAGGAGGCTGTGATTCTGAAATTTGTGACATCACAAAGAAATAAGCCCGCCTTCATTTACTTTACCCTTCTACTGTCAAGCCTCATTTCCACTGACTGCAGCTGCGTTCCGTTGTGGCTGCAGTGTGGTCTCAGCCTTGTGACAGTCCCCATCGGCTGTTTTTGTTTCAAAGTGGCACAGAACAAGATTTGCATGACAAGATCACATAACAGGGAAGCAAGACACGCCACTGTCCACTCATCTAGATTCATGTGTGCTTTAATAATGAGTAAGTGACCTATCAATTTTGTTAAGTGTTTATATGTTCAGCCACAGTTTTTATGTGCATGGGTCCAATGGTGGAGGAGTAGATCTCAGAAAATAAAGGGTGATATTTAAACGCAAATCCTTAAATAGATTTTTTTAATGAACAAACATTTATTTAATACAGTAGATACCACTGCATTTCCTTGCATGCTGGATGGTAGCATCAGTCAAAAATAGACTGATAATGATCTGTTGCAGTGAGCCGGCTCTGTGATGCAACGCACCCTATGTGGTGGAAAATATTGACTAGAATAGGAACTATTTGTTGGGGTGACTGTATTGCAGTTGTAATGGATATAGATCAGCAGTTCATAGATATTATTGAATATGTATGCTGAAAATCAGCTGTTTCAGATAAAGCTACACATGGAGGCTTTCAAACAAGAGCTGTCAAACAACACAGAAATTGTTTGATTTTTAAAGCTGCAGTATATACAGTGGTGTGAAAAAGTGTTTGCCCCCTCCTAATTTCTCATTTTTTTGTAAGTTTGTCATATTTAAATGTTTCAGATCATCAAACAAATTTAAATATTAGACAAAGATAACACAAGTAAACACAAAATGCAGTTTTTAAATGAAGGCGTTTATTATTAAGGGTAAAAAAAAATCCAAACCTACATGGCCCTATGTGAAAAAGTGACCCCCCTGCCCCCGTTAAAGCATAAATTAACTGTGGTTTATCACAAAGCCGAGTTCAATTTCTCTAGCTACACCTAGGCCTGATTACTGCCACACCTGTTCTCAATCAAGAAATCACTTAAATAGGACCTGCCTGACAAAGTGAAGTAGACCAAAAGATCCTCAAAAGCTAGATATCATGCTGCGATCGAAAGAAATTTAGGAACAAATGAGAAACAAAGTAATTGAGATCTCTGTCTGGAAAATGTTATAAAGCCATTTCTAAAGCTTTGGGACTCCAGTGAACCACAGTGAGAGCCATTATCCACAAATGGGGAAAACATGGAACAGTGGTGAACCTTCCCAGGAGTGGCCAGCCGACCAAAATTACCCCAAGAGCGCAGTGACGACTCATCCAAGAGGTCACAAAAGACCCCACAACAACATCCAAAGAACTACAGGGCTCACTTGCCTCCGTTAAGGTCAGTGTTCATGACTCCACCATAAGAAAGAGACTGGGCAAAAATGTCCTGCACGGCAGAACTCCAAGACAAAAACCACTGCTGAGCAAAAAGAACATAAAGACTCATCTCAGTTTTGCCAGAAAACATCTTGATGATCTCCAAGACTTTTGGGAAAATACTCTGTGGACTGACGAGACAAAAGTTGAACTTTTTGGAAGGTGTGTGTCCCATTACATCTGGCGTAAAAGTAACAGCATTTCAGAAAAGGAACATCATACCAAGAGTAAAATATGGTGGTGGTAGTGTGATGGTCTGGGGCTGTTTTGCTGCTTCAGGACCTGGAGGACTTGCTGTGGTAAATAGAACCATGAATTCTGCTGTCTACAAAAAAATCCTGAAGGAGAATATCTAGCCATCTGTTCATGACCTCAAGCTGAAGTGCACTTGGGTTCTGCAGCAGGACAATGATCCAAAACACACCAGCAATTCCACCTCTGAATGGCTTAAGAAAATCAAAATGAAGACTTTGGAGCGGCCTAATCAATATCCTGACCTGAATGCGATTGAGATGCTGTGGAATGACCTTAAAAAGGCGGTTCATGCTTGAAAACCCTCCAGTGTGGCTAAATTACAGCAATTCTGCAAAGATGAGTGGGCCAAAATTCCTCCATAGCACTGTAAAAGACTCATTGCCAGTTATCGCAAATGCTTGATTGCAGTTGTTGCTGCTTAGGGTGGCCCAACCAGTTGTTAGGTTTAGGGGCAATCACTTTTTCACACAGGGCCATGTAGGTTTGGATTTTTTCTTTTCCCTTAATGATAAACACCTTCATTTAAAAACTGCGTTTTGTGTTTACTTGTGTTATCTTTGTCTAATATTTAAATTTGTTTGAGGATCTGAAAGATTTAAGTGTGACAAATATACAAAAAATGAGAAATCAGGAAGGGGGCAAACACTTTTTCACACCACTGTACAGTTGAAACCAGATGTTTACGTACACTGTATAAAAAGCCACATAACCTTTTTTTCCTCACTGTCTGTCATTAAATCAGACTAAACTTTTCCTGTTGTAGGTCCATTAAGATTACCAAACTTATTTCTAATTGCTAAATATTTTTATATTTGCTAAATACTTTTTAGAGAATCTGTTACTTTCTTCAAAGTCAGAAGCTTACATACACTAAGATTACTATGCCTTTTAACAATTTGGGAAAGGTCGGATGATGATGTCATGGCTTTGGAAGCTTCTGATAGGTTAATTGACAGCATGTGAGTTAACTGGAGGCAAACCTGTGGATGTATTTAAGGCACACTTCAAACACACCCTTTCCTTGTGTGACACTGTGGGTAAATCAAAAGAAATCAGCCAAGATATCAGAGAATTGTGTACCTCCACAAATCTGATTCATTCTTGGGTGCAGCGGCATGAAATAAAGCGGCGTTGTTGGAGGTTTTAAGGAAGTTTATTATCATACCGCCGTCACGGGATTCCCTCTCCAGCCCAAGTGTGTGCAGGCTGGATGGGGATCCTCTGGCTCTCAGAGAAGGAGAGGGGACGCAAAGTTTGTGTCCTGCAGCAGAGGTTGAAGTGTGAGTGAGAGGAAGTGTTACAGAACCTGTGCAGTATTTATACCCAACTCAAACAATACATCAAAGCAGATTCACAGCGGTTGGTCTGATCAAAGGGACTGCAGAACAGGCATGAGATATTTGCATTTGTGAGACACAGACAGGATGCATGAACACAATGCATGGGTGGCACATTAACCTCACAGCAGTGAAATGCATAAATGGCTGATTAGATCACAGCATGCAGCGGAAAAAACCCAGGAGTAGCGAGCTGTCTGTCTCTGTGTGTTGTGGGGGTTGAAACCAAACCGCCACAGCTCCCCCCCAGAGGGCTCGGCAGGTGGCCGAGACCTCGATAGTGCAGTTTGGGCAGCGAGCAGGGAAAAGCTCTGTGCAGGAGGGGGGTGGGGGGTAGTAAAAGCCGGCCGGAGACGAGGAAAAGTCTGGGCCGCGCACAATTGCTTGTGGGTCCGCGATGTCTTAGGGCTGTCCCGTTGGACGTGCAGAGGTCCACAAGAAGAAAAATTAGTCACTGGCTCCTCTCGCGATTAAGTCCTGCAAGGATTAATAGCGGCCATGAAGAAAAGACGAGGCTGCGTGGCGGCTGTGATGAGAACAGAGGGACTGGCGTGTTGGCTTTAGGTGCGGGCACAACCTTAAAGCTCTCGGGAACCGCAAACCGCTGAATTCCCCTTGTGTGCCGTGGCTAAGACCATAAAATCCAGTGAGCAAGCTGTGTGCCTCAGGTGAACGAGCAAGCCTGAAGGGCCAGTGTGCAGCAGAAGGAAGGCGGTCAGAAAAGCCGTATTTGTCCCGTGCGTGATGTGCGCCGTCCTCGTAACTCCCCGGTGCGTGCGCCGGGGTTCCGTGATGGGTGGGCCAGCTGGAGAGGAGAACCAGGGTCAGGGAGCTTAATCATCCCTGTTCAATGTGTTGGAGCAGTGAAGGGAAGTAGATGCTCTTGTCACTCGCTCGGTCATGGTGCGTTCAGGTCCACGTGTGCTCCGTCGGCCATGGGAGTCGCCGTCGCGGAGAAAGGACGAGGTGAATGCGCTCTCATGTGGAGGAGCTGCGAGCGCGGCTGGTCCAGCGTGGATGTGCCGATCTAGGCGTGCAGATCTCACCATGAAGTTTGCTGCGGCTTTCCCGGTCGTGGGTGGTCTCCGGAGAGTTTCACCTGGAAACTCTGCGTCGAAATCTCCCTGAAGCAGAAGGGAGCTGTTGCGTTCGCTTGTCGTCGGAGAATCCCGGCCGGGTGCTGCGTTCGCCAGCAGCGTGTTCGTTTCAGCGTTGGGTCACCAGTGCGGCGGCATGAAATAAAGCGGCGTTGTTGAAGGTTTTAAGTAGAGTTTATTATCATACCGCTGTCACGGGATCCCCGCTCCGGCCCAAGTGTGTGCAGGCTGGAGCGGGATCCTCGGGCTCTCATGTGGAGAGACACAAAGTGCGTGTCTGCAGCAGCAGTTGAAGTGAGTCAGAGAGAGGATGAGTTACAGAACCTGTGCAGTATTTATACCCAACTCAAACAATACATCAAAGCAAATTCACAGCGGTTGGTCTGATCAAAGGGACTGCAGAACAGGCATGAGATATTTGCATTTGTGAGACACAGACGGGATGCATGAACACAATGCATGGGTGGCACATTAACCTCACAGCAGTGAAATGCATAAATGGCTGATTAGATCACAGCATGCAGCGGAAAAAACCCAGGAGTAGCGAGCTGTCTGTCTCTGTGTGTTGTGGGGGTTGTATTTGCTAAATACTTTTTAGAGAATCTGTTACTTTCTTCAAAGTCAGAAGCTTACATACACTAAGATTACTATGCCTTTTAACAATTTGGGAAAGGTCGGATGATGATGTCATGGCTTTGGAAGCTTCTGATAGGTTAATTGACAGCATGTGAGTTAACTGGAGGCAAACCTGTGGATGTATTTAAGGCACACTTCAAACACACCCCTTCCTTGTGTGACACTGTGGGTAAATCAAAAGAAATCAGCCAAGATATCAGAGAATTGTGTACCTCCACAAATCTGATTCATTCTTGGGTACAATTTCCAGATGCCTCAAGGTGCCACATTCATCTGTTCAAACAATTATATACAAGTATAAACATCAAGGGAATGTCGAGCCATCATAATGCTCAGGAAGGAGACGGGTTCTGTGTCCCAGAGATGGTGTTTTGGTGCAAAATGTGCACATCAACCCCAGAAAGGCAAAAGACCTTGTGAAGATGCTGACTGAAGCTGGTAAAAGAGTGACTTTATCCACAGTGAAATGAGTCCTGTACTGACATGGACTGAAAGGCCACTCGGAGAGGAAGAAGCCATTACTCCAAAAGCAACATAAAAAAGCCAGACTACAATTTGCAAATGCACACGGGGACAAAGACATTAATTTTAGAAGACATGTCTTGTGGTCTGATGCAACTAAAATTGAACTGTTTGGCCATAATGACAGTCGTTACATTAAGAGGAAAAAGGGGGTGCGGAGGTGGCAGCATCATGTTACAGGGGTGTTTTGCTGCAGGAGGGACTGGTGCTCTTCACAAAATAGATGGCATCACAAGGAAAGAACATTATGTGGAAATATTGGAATAACATCTCAGGACATCAGCCAGGAAGTTAAAGTTTGGGTGCAAATGGGTCTTCCAAATGAACAGTGACACCAAGCATACCACCAGATTACTTCTAAAGTGGCCTAAGGACAACAAAGTCAGTGTTCTGGAGAGGCCGTCGCAAAGACCTGATCTCAATCCCATAGAAAATTTGTGGGCAGAGCTGAAGAGACGTGTGCAAGCAAGGCAGCCTACAAACCAGACTTGGTTACACCAGTTCTGTCAGGAGGAATGGGCCAAAATTCCAGCAATCTACTGTGAGAAGCTTGTGGAAGGATACCCAAAGTGTTTGACCAAAGTCATACAGTTTAAAGGCAATGCTACCAAATACTAAGGAAATGTATGTACCCTCCCAGCACAAAATGGTTGAAAAAAACGGCTTTGCCAGCCATCTAAAAAGGTACAGATTTGGTTGAAAATGAAATATGAAAAGTCATCCGTTATATCGGAAGTAGGAGCCAAGGATGAGACTGGGTGTTGAACTGAACACAGGTTTATTGTGGTTACCTTCTCACCAAACAAGCACACCCGCCAGGCAGAGAGGAGACCAAAGGAACCGCCCCTCTCCCTCACAGCCTTTTTAAACCCCGGGTTGCGGCGGAGCCGGAAAGGTGGAGCCACCACCCATCCATCCATCCATCCATCTTCTTCCGCTTAATCCTTTTTGGGTCGTGGGGGGGCTGGAGCCTATCCCAGCATCCGTGTCACACAATAACAGGTCCCCCAAAACCCAACACAGCTCTTTCCCCCATTCAAAAAGGTCCAAAAGACACGCATGCAATCGAGACCCTCCCCAATTTGGAAGCCGAATCACGTACTAAGAAAACTAAACAGAAATACCTAAAAGGGGTCTATCACAGTCACTCAAAACGACTAAAACTAGGGGAGGACAGGTGGATACCGTCCCAACCCCCACACAGCAAGACTGATGATTCTGCCATCTATTCTAAGTAAACAGTCCAACTAAAAGAAAATAACTGCCGTGTTCCTAAAATAACAGAAAAACACAAAATAATCCCCCATGAACAGAACTAAAACATAACGGTTGTCCCCTTTCCATACACATGCATTACACATACTGTCCAACTGTCAGCTTACCCCAGGAGAGGAACCACCCCCCCAGATAACAGTCAGATGATTTCACTCCGGTGCATCTCCCTTTCCTCACTCTCGGGGACGACCCACGTTCAAGTCCAAACACCACCTTCTTCTCCCGGGCATGCCACAGCTCATAAGGATGCCTCCACGAGCCATCTGATAGCTGGAGGTAGGCATTCGCCTTAACGGCCACCACCTGCAGCCATCCCTGGTCATCTTCTGTCCAACGTTTGACCCGAACACCTCTTGACCGGGCCTCCTCCCTGGGTTGGACCACGTCCACGACCCCCAGAGAGACCCTACTCGGCTTCCAGTGTCTCTGTTTGGCACGTCATCTCACCGTGCCAGCCGGTCCTGCCCCACTCACTTTCATTTTCGTCGCCGTTGTGACCCCCAGCCCTCTGGTCCCTTCCAGCCAAAATCCGGGAGCAGATGGAGCCAGCCACTCGGCGCCACCCGCCATCATGGGTGTCTCACCGTGCCGCCCAGTTCCCTCAGCTAGGGCTACTTGGGCACTGGCACCGGAACCCTCCCGTGATGGCCCTGGATGGTATTGGTCTTTCTCACTCTCCGGGGTGCCAAGCAGTTCCTCATCCCACAGTGCGCTGTCTGCCATGCTCAGGATCGCATGGTCCCACGTCTTGGCCGATTCACGTCGAGCAGTCAGTTCCAACGTTTCAACCGTGGCCAGTAATCCTCCTTCACAACCACAAAGCGGCGCCGGGTCCTTCTCAATTTTGATGTGCTGGGAAAAACATCACACGGTCGTCCAATCTAGCATGGAGCCCACTGCTCCCGTGTCAGTCCAAAACAATACTTGCATCCCGTCCAACTCCATCATACAGTCTGTGTGACCGTTGGTGCTTGGAGAAACAGCATGAACAACCGCGAGGGCGCGAGAGTCCACTTTGTGCCATGGACTTCTTCACTCGGATCTGTGGTATGCCCTGGTAACATGAAGTAAGTAGCCACACGTGCCGCAGCACTCCGCTCTTGCCGAACAACTCTTAGCCTTGAAATGGGCTTTGTGGACCCACAACCCAAACACCTGGGCGTTCCTGGGGCAGACCTCATTTTGACAGCATTAGCGTCATATTAGCCTTATCTTCCACGCCATTGTCACTCTCCAGGTCCACTGCCTGCGCTGTTGACTGTGGTTCAAAATGGCAATCTGGTGCTCTCTCACCGAGCTCCCGCGATAGCTTGTCTGCCGCCTCCAACTACTGAGCTAACTCAATGGCTTTGGATAACATCAGTTCACCTGAGAATGTAAGGGGCTTTGACCTCGTAGCTGGGCAAATAGTTTGTTCCGCCAACTGATCGCGAACCATCTCTTCTTCCATTACTCCAAACTGACAGTCCTTGGCCAGCTGGCGCAGGTCTGCCACAAATCGTTGCACCGAATCGCCAGTCCACTGGCAGCGCTGTCGAAACTGGATCCTGTGGACGATGACGTTCTCTGGGGCGCAAAAATGTCACACCATTAGCTCTACCACTTCCTCAAAGCTATCACACTCTCCTAAAGTGTTTGGAATATGCTGTCCCTCCATTCCTAAATTATGAACCAGCAGTGCTCATACTTTCAACCTCTCCAGTCTTCCAAGGTCCAATGCCACCAAGTATGTTTGAAAAGTGGCGAACCACCTCGCCCAAGGGACGAGTAGCTCACCAGGAAGCTCCAGAAATGGCCAAATTGATGTCTGTACCTTCTATCCTCGTCGCCAAATGTTATGTCGGGAGTAGGAGCCAAGGAAGAGACTGGGTGTTGAACTGAACACAGGTTTATTATGGTTGCCTTCTAACCAAACAAGCGCACCTGCCAGGCAGAGAGGAGGCCAAAGAGACCGTTCCTCTCCCTCACAGCCTTCTTATACCCCGGGTGGCGGTGGAACTGGAAGGTGGAGCCACCACCTGTGTTACACAATAACAGGTCCCCCAAAACCCAACACAACACCATCTTTTTGTGGTCATTGAAACGACATCTTCATACAGACATTTCTGTATGGTCTAAATTTGTTTGAAAAATGAAGATGAAAAGCTGCCTGTTTGAAGTTGTTTAAAAAAAAAAAAAATAAAAACAACCAGTCACCAACATCCTGATCCTTTTTGAGTTGTTTGTCACCTACATGAGCATTTCTGGGCAAGAGGCAGAATACATCCTGGACAGATCACAGCACCTGGTATTCCCTGGCAAATCCCCGTCCAAGTCTGCAGCCTCTGCTCAACAGACCAATCACTGACCCTCGTTGAGGAGGTAGTCCTGCTCAATAGACCAATCATTCATCAACATTGAGGAAACTGGCTCCTCAACAGACCAGTCACTGAGCGTCGTTCGGGGAAGCTAGTCTCCTTTAAGCCGCTATATTTAACATGCACTAGTCAATGGGCACAGCGCATTGTCGTCAGATTTGATAGTTCATGCTTGTCTTTTTCGTGAAAATACAGACTGAAAAGTGTCATATTGACCGGACAATCAGCCTAAGTGCAAAGTGCAATCACCAAAAGAACACACACAAAGAACGTTTGACCCTTTATTGAATTTTCAAAACTGCAAACTTGGGAGAAAAATCAGTCACTCGCCAGAGGAGCAGCAAACCTGCAGAGGATGAGTCAAGGCTGATTAGTGAGGAATAGAGGGAAAAATGGAAATCTAATTTACACCATTTACGTGGGAGGAGAAGAGAGACCGGCTCAGAACCCAGCGAAGGAGAGGAACCAGCAGGTCGGAACCGCTGATAGGGGAATGAGGCGTGGAGTCTGACCGGGTGGACTAGATGAGCTGCGTCGTGGAAGAGCAACAGGCTGGTGAGCACACCAAACCCCTGACGTTGTCAGCAACCTGAAAGAAGAAAAGGGAAACGTGTGTAAGGTAAGGTCACACACAACACAACCGCTTACTTGATGAGCTAGTCTGCTTGATGCAGTATAGCCAAACGAGCCAGCGTTGAATCACCGAAGAGTGCTTCCTTATAAACGCTGGCTCAGCAGGAAACAGCAGGTGCGTCTGATGAGGAGACAGGTGAAACGGGAAGGAGGGGGCGAGCGCTCGCCAGAACATGACAGAAAAGATCATTTAAAAGATCTGATACTACCCTATCATCCTAACAGAGCATTACGCTCCCAAAATGCTGGATTACTTGTAATACCTAGAATCTCCAAAAGTACAATGGGAGGCAGAGCCTTCAGCTATCAAGCTCCTTTCCTGTGGAACCAGTTACCTATCTGGATTCGGGAGTCAGACTCGATCTCTGTTTTTAAGCATAGGGTAAAAACCTTCCTTTTCAATATACAGTGGGGTAAAAAAGTATTTAGTCAGCCACCAATTGTGCAAGTTCTCCCACTGAAAAGATGAGAGAGGTCTCCAATTTTCATCATAGGTATACCTCAACTATGAGAGACAAAATAAGAAAAAAAAAATCCAAATAATCACATTGAAGGATTTTTAATGAATGAATTGGTAAATTCCTCAGTAAAATAAGTATTTGGTCAATAACAAAAGTTCATCTCAATACTTTTATATACCCTTTGTTGGCAATGACAGAGGTCAAACGTTTTCTGTAAGTTTTCACAAGGTTTTCACACACTGTTGCAAGTATTTTGGCCCATTCCTCCATGCAGATCTCCTCTAGAGCAGTAATGTTTTGGGGCTGTCGCTGGGCAACACAGACTTTCAACTCCCTCCAAAGATTTTCTATGGGGTTGAGATCTGGAGATTGGCTAGGCCACTCCAGGACCTTGAAATGCTTCTTACGAAGCCACTCCTTCTTTGCCCGGGCGGTGTGTTTGGGATCATTGTCATGCTGAAAGACCCAGCCACATTTCATCTTCAATGCCCTTGCTGGTGGAAGGAGGTTTTCACTCAAAATTTCACGATACATGGCCCCATTCATTCTTTCTTTTACATGGATCAGTGGTCCTTGTCCCTTTGCAGAAAAACAGCCCCAAAGCACGATGTTTCCACCCCCATGCTTCACAGTAGGTATGGTGTTCTTTCTCCTCCAAACACGACAAGTTGAGTTTTTACAATAAAGTTCTATTTTGGTTTCATCTGACCATATGACATTCTCCCAATCCTCTTCTGGATCATCCAAATGCTCTCTAGCAAACTTCAGACGGGCCTGGACATGTACTGGCTTAAGCAGGGGGACATGTCTGGCACTGCAGGATTTGAGTCCCTGGCGGCGTAGTGTGTTTCTGATGTAGCCTTTGTTACTTTGGTCCCAGCTCTCTGCAGGTCATTCACTAGGTCCCCCCATGTGGTTCTAGGATTTTTGCTCACTGCTCTCATGATCATTTTGACCCCACGGGGTGAGAACTTGCGTGGAGCCCCAGATCGAGGGAGATTATCAGGGGTCTTGTATGTCTTCCATTTTCTAATAATTGCTCCCACAGTTGATTTCTTCACACCAAACTGCTTATTTATTGCAGATTCAGTCTTCCCAGCCTGGTGCAGGTCTACAATTTTGTTTCTGGTGTCCTTTGACAGCTCTTTGGTCTTGGCCATAGTGGAGTTTGGAGTCTGACTGTTTGAGGTTGTGGACAGGTGTCTTTTATACTGATGACGAGTTCATACAGGTGCCATTAATACAGGTAACGAGTGGAGGACAGAGGAGCATCTTAAAGAAGTTGTTACAGGTCTGTGAGAGCCAGAAATCGTGCTTGTTTGTAGGTGACCAAATACTTATTTTACTGAGGAATTTACCAATTAATTCATTAAAAATCCTTCAATGTGATTTTCTGGATTTTTTTTTCTCATTTTGTCTCTCATACTTGAGGCATACCTATGATGAAAATTGGAGACCTCTTTCATCTTTTAAGTGGGAGAACTTGCACAATTGGTGGCTGACTAAATACTTTTTTGCCCCACTGTAGCCTACGATTAGGGAGGGATCATGTGTCTCTAAACCCTCCCTTAGTTCTGCTGCTAATAGATTTAGACTGCCAGTGGACCTCCAATAATGTACTTGGCTTCACTCCTTTAATGTTTGCTCTCTATATGTCTGTTCTTTTCATCTTCTCTATCCCCTCACCCCCCCAGCCAGTCACAGCAGATGACTGCCCCTCCCTGAGCCTGGTTCTGCTAGAGGTTTCTTCCTGTTAAAAGGGAGTTTTCCTCTCCACCGTCACCAAGCGCTTGCTCACAGGGGATCGCCTGATTGCTGGGGTCTTTCTGCAATTGTGGGGGTTTCCCCTACATTTGAAAGTGCTATGAGATGACTATTGTTGTGAAATGGTGCTATATAAATAAAGTTGAATTGAAAAGTGCATGGTTGTTCCCCCGATGAGTCATGTTTGATATCTACAGTGAAAAAGAATCCTGTTTATATACTTGATTGCAACTTTTCATTACAAAATATGAAAATTTGCCTTGCCAAGTGAAGACGGTCCGTCACCATTGTGTACCGATGGCTCATTACTTTGTCATGAATATTCATTCATTAGTTTCAAACAGTTCAAGGAAGTGGTAGATGCGAAAGTAAAAGAAAGTAAGAACGCAGCTGGACATTAAATTCTAATGTACATTTAATGCACTGTACTAATTGTGATTGGATTTTTTTTTTTCATATTTTCTGTCCTCACATTGCAGGAAAAGGTGCCTTAATAGATTGCTTGTGTATTTTACACATTTACTTTTGATATGTAGTCATTACTCCCACTGTCTGGATCAGACACCAGGATATGTACCTGCAGGGGTCATAAGCCATTCCCAAGCAGTCTCCCATCCAAGTACAGTACTAAGCAAGGTAGGCCCTGCTTAGCTTTCAAGATCAGACAAGACTAGGGGTGTCTGGAGACACCCAGAGCCCGAGGTGTGGCCATCAATAAAAAGACACAACATAGAGAGAAATTTGTAGAACATCCTTTGACAGTGCTTTTTAAGTGTACAGCACAATAGCACTACCACTGGTTTCAGATTGTTCCAGATATTATGTAACAAGCATTTTGCCAAAAGTCAAACTTGAAAAAAAACGCTGTTAAAAAATTTGCATTTTTATAAAATGCTTTTAACAAAGACTCCCAGTGGTTGTAAAAGTATATTTGACTTTTGAGAGACAGACGATCATCACCAAATGCCAAAAACTATTTTGAAGATAAATTTGGGCTAAATCCTGTGGACTAAGCACAATTATTGGACTATTTTTTGCCCAATTTTCAACAACTTTTTTTCTGATTAAATATTGTCTGTGGTAGATGGACTTAACACAGCCCAGTTTTCAACGTCTGTTTCTGGGTTAAATGTGTTCCGTATTATACGGACTAAGCACAACCCAATTTTCAGCATCTGTGGGCTAAATTAAGGCTTGGACTGACGGACGTGAATTAGCCCAAAATACAACGTCTAAATTATGGTTTGTGCTGGGGGCGTGTGTGGGGGGGTAAACTTATGACTTTGAAGAAAGTAATAAATAATTCTCTAAAAAAAAAAAACTGTTTAGCAAATATAAAAAATTATTTAGCAAATAGAAATAATTTTGGTAATCCTCACTGACCTAAAAGGAAAAAGTTTAGTTTGATTTAATGTTAGACAGTGAGGGGGGGGGGGGTTGTCTTTTTATACAGTGTGTTTTAGCATCTGGTTTCAACTTTACATACATCCTTGAGGACATCAAAATGTAGAATTAATCCCTGTAGAGTGCACAATATATCTTCTTTAAGGACAGTATTTTGCCTAAAATATAAGAGAAAATCCTCCTCTACACCATACCTTGAGTGCAGTCTTAGTCTGGACACTGTGAGCCTGTTTGAGTTCCACACTGCTGCCTTGTTCCAACAGCCCCTCTGACGTCCCTCTTTGCTTGAGATGAGTCCTGTTTCCTTAACATTGCTTTTGCTCAGCAAAAAACTAGAAAGAAAACCACTAAGGTAATCCTAACTTTACTTATTAAGCATGGTTTTATTTTAAAGCCCAATTAAGTAATCCATTCTCGGTGCATTTTTTTTTTTGTCTGATATATTGGAATTCTCTTTATATTTAGACAACTATCAATAAATAAAGTGGCTTGGTGAAAAAATATCCAGAGGGGCAGTCACAAGCCAAGTGGATAGTTTACCTGCTCACTTGTGTGCACTCTGGCTCTGCATTCATGGCACGTTTATCCACTGGCTCCGTGGGTACTCTGCTTCTTATGTAAAATGCTTCACAGTGCATTCTGTTAGTAGCATGGCGTGACTCTTGAAATGCATTTACATTAGCAGCTGTTGATGTCCTGAAGAGATTTAGCAATTAAACAGCTTACTTGTCGCTTCAGATGTTTTTAGAAACATTCTTTGCTGTTTTGTTTTCAACATATCAGTGAAAGTTTAGTGCTGAGCTGCCATGTTGGACAATCTAGAGATCCCCTAGCAGCCTGCCTATGACTACACACTTGGTCTAATTAGATATGTGGTCAGGAACTATTAGATTGTAATATAATCCCTAAAAATGCATTACCAACAGGTGAAATACATGGGTTCCTGTAATGTCCCCATTGTGGGATTAATAAAGGCTTACCTTATCTTATCTTATCAAGGGGCACTGTCTGACTGCTGACAGGCTGTTATTAGAAATCTAAATATGATGGGGGGGGGGGGAAATAGTTGCCTTGGTGGAGGTTTGCATTCTCTGAGTGCTTCTAGTTTCTTGCTAAATCCATCCTTAGCATTTTTAGCTTTATGCATATGTCTTTTTTTATTTTCATGAATCATGAACAGGATGTAAAACAAGTATCATGGAAGAAAGTTGGATCTTTGATCATGATGCAGCTCTTTGGCACAGCCAGTAATGATTTGGACCGATAGCCCACCAACACAGTTAACAGTTGGCAGCAGTGAGTCTGTGGATTGGAACACTTAAACCTTTAATAAAACCTTTCAAGAAGTCTGAAAGCTCTTTAGACCTCATTGCTTTTCCCACAGTGATTAGTGTTGTGCTCCACACGCCAAGGTCTTCCCCTTAAATGCTCTCAAAGTGTAATAATATGTGTGTGGATGAACTTGACAAACCAACTGGCATTAAGAAGCTCGTTCTAGCAAACTGCGTCACTTAGTTTTCAAAATTTGGACCTGTTAAGAGTGTAGGATGCTGTGAGAGCTGAAAGGTCGACCTACAAACATTCAGACTCTTCTCTCTTTCAGGCTGCTGAAGGGAAAAAATAAGAGCAGCTCAGTGGAGGATTCAGAAGACTTGGGGGAAGTCCCGGAGGATAAGGAGAATTGTTCGGACAATAACAAAGACGTAAGTGGTGTTCTTTGTGCTTGAGGTAACAAAGAAAGCATCGCAATAAAGTTGACGACAGTATTTCTATTTATTGGAAACATTTCTATTAATTTGAGCAGCTGCAGAAGAAGCTTCATCAGCTGGAGGAGCAGCTCGACCATGAGATGCAGGCCAAAGATGAGCTGGAGCAGAAGTGCAAGTACGACACAGACGTCCAGAACTGAACACTTGAAAATATGCTACTATGTTGTGTGCAAACTACTTAAAAATGGATTTTGACCTTAAGGATAAAATTGATGAAAAAAATTATCATATTTATATAAAGGATGATATCAATTGTGTTCAGTGTTGGGCAAGTTGCTAAAAAATAGTAACTAATTACAGTTACTAGTTAGTTCTTTTCAAAAGTAGCTGTTTTTTGTTTGTTTTTTTACCAATTACTGCATGATTAAAGTAACTAGTTACTTGGAAAAGTAACTCACATTACTTTTAAATGCATACTTAAATCATCTTGCACACATAGCAAGCTAAGTTAATTAATGGATTACATTGGGGGCTTATTAATGTCAGGTTGAAAACAGACAGTTTCAGACAGAGCCTTTAGAACATGTTCAGTCTGCGTTTTCCTGCATTGAGAGCTCTTATTGTGGGAAAAATCTGAAGAAAATCAACATGATATTGCCAGTAATTTCCTCATTTTGGCATGAGAAATAGGATTTGTGGAGTGAGCATGAGGGAAAAAGAGTGAGAATCACTCCAAAAGAGTGAGTTGGCAACACTGCATAAAGCTGTCAATGTTTATCTTACCTTTATATTATGGATTTAATCCAATGTGCAGTGATCCAAAGAAGATGTCCATTATCCACAGTCCAAAGGTCTGCTGTGACAGAGACATGATCCAGTCCCTTAAATTCCTTTTGGAGATCAAATCCATTTTTGAATAATTTTTATCCAGGTAGGACGTAAATGTGTTTTAACTTCAGTGGATCACAGTCTCAGCTGTCTGATGGGAAATGACTGTTATCAGATCATCATTCTGTAACAATGTATCTGGCAATGAATTGGTTTATTTCTTGCTGGGTCACAAACTGTCCAGATGCATACCTGTGCTTGAAATCCAGCTGTGGCTGTTCAGATAAGAGTATTTCCACTTTACATCCAGCGTGGCGGTTCAGAATACAGTAGATCCGCTAACACGGTGTTGTTAGTATAGCACTAGCTTTGTCGGCCCTTGTTGCTGTTCTTAGGCGTTTCTGAAGATTGCAATCTGTCGCAACCGCACTTTAGCTTGCAACCCGCCATTATGCTTTTGTCCTCTCTGCCATTAGACTGCTGAACACTAAATGACTTATTGACTCTCGTGCACCATGTACAGCAGCTCAACCAGACTCATGTCAATCATCACTGTTTTCTTCCTGCATTACCGACTGCACTATATAGTTCTCCACAGTATCTGCTGCTGGCTAATATATATTTTAACTGTTGACCAGTATCACTTAATCTTATCCTACACTTTATTACATGTATAGTTTATTTCTCTTATCTTATCATGTTTAATGTTGCAGCATTGTACCGAGACAAATTCCTAGTTTGTGTACTACATGAACAATGGCAATAAACCTGATTCTGATTCTGATTCTGTCCTTAACCGTGACAAAGGAAAAATAATCTATTTCCACAAAAACAAAGTAGCTTCATCTTTTCCTCTGCTCAGTAGTGAATAGGCTCTTTGCAACAGGTCACATTGAGACTGACGACTGTATCCGCTACATAGGGTCAGTTTGTATTTATTTGCGCTAAAAACATGTATCCATATTAATAAAACGAGTCACACGAGCAATGCATCTGATCAAATTTCAGTAAGTGTAATGCATTACTGAATTTTTAAGCAGTAATTTCGTTACACAGCACATTACTGCAAAAGTAGTGGCGTTACAGTAACGTGTTACTTTGTAACACATTACTCCCAACACTGGCTGTGTGTACCATTGCTTGTACTGATTAGTGTTAAACTTCAGTGGTTTGATTACCACAAACAAATCAGAAATTATCTGTCTATTAATGCAAGGAACGTCTGTGTGTGTGTGTGTGTGGGGGGGGGGGGGGGTGCTCGTGTTCCTCGCATGTCTCTTGAGCTATTTGTCAGACTGACCTAAGATTTTCTACATGTTTTGCCGAGGTTACAAGGGTGTGCATCCCGGACTGTGGAGTTGTTAAGACAAAATATGCATTATTATTGTTAAAAGTTTTTCCCTTTACTGCTCTTAGCCATTGCTCTGTCTTTGGCACAGTACACAGCGGAGACACACGTGTGTCCTGGCACAGACTCCTCTTTTTTTTTTTTTTTTTTTTTTTTTTTAATTTGTCTCCGGGTGTTCGACTCAGGTTGCTGAGGTGTCGCTATCATGCTGTCTGAACATATGGGCCGTACATTATTAGCGTAAATAATTTTGATGGAATGAAATAAGTGGACTTTTAAACGCGGAAGTTGGCACCTACCCAGACAGTATTTGGAGTTTCAAACAGCAACGGAGCCCGGCGTGTCGCTCGATTTTCTACAGGAATACTTGCAATGCACTAGTTGAAATGATTTCCATTTGTTTCACCCAAAAAGGGAGGGTTTTTTTAAATTCAGACATTTTATTTGTGTTGGGGAAATATGACATCTGCCAAAGCAAAACTGCTTTGATTAGAAATTAGAAGTACTAAGATGATTTAAAGTGGTGATGACACGTTTTTGACTTCATCTAATTTTTCAACACATAATACAATATGACAAAATAGGTTGGTCTGTGCAGTTCTAAGTCAAACAGGCTTTTTTCACACGAATATCCGACGTTTTCATGAGTGCCACATCACCAATCACCATGCTCCGTACTGTGGGTGTTTATATATTTACATATTTATTCCATCTAGCTACAATGCTCTGCACTGTGTGTTCATATATTCATATATTTATTCCATCCAGCTACAATGCTCTGCACTGTGTGTCTGTGTGTGTGTGTATATATATATATTTTATAGTAATACGTACATATGTTTATTAGCTGCTCTTGCTTGCTTGTTTTTTTTCTTGCCTTCTGATTGTTGCTCTGAGTGTTGCTATCCCTGTGCTGTTGCAATCCTGGAATTTCCCCGTTGTGGGACTAATAAAGGCTTATCTTATCTTAATATGTACATAAATGATATATGTAAAGTTTCAGAAAAAGTGGATTTAATATTGTTTGCCGATGACACTATTTATTATGCAGTGGAAGCAATTTGGAACAACTTTTGGATACACTTGGAAAGGAATTAGGAAAGCTTAAACTGTGGTTTGAGTCAAACAAATTAACGCTCAGTTTAAGTAAGACGAAATTTATAGTTTTTAACAACCATCACAACAGCTTAGTATCCAAACTCAGTGTAAATGGTGTAGAGATTGAAATGGTATCCGAAACTAAATTTCTTGGAGTAATAATTGATAATAAACTGTGTTGGAAGTCACATATTAATTATATTAAAGGTAAACTATCCAAATCAATTGCAATACTACACAGAGTGGAATATTTGCTGAATCAACCCACACTATATACCTTGTATCATTCATTAATACTCCCATACATGACATATTGTACTGAAGTATGGGGAAATACATATATCCAGTCTATATGCTTCAGAAGAGAGCTATTAGAATAATAAACAAAGCTGCTTACAGGGAACCAACAAACCCACTTTTTCTTAAAAGCTCTCAAGTTGAAAGATCTGATTGACTTTAAAACTGCAGTAATAATGTTTAAAGTGAAGAATCTATCACTGCCCGCAAATATCCAAAAGCTGTTCCAAATAAGGGAGAAACGATATCATTTCAGAGGAACATGTACAGTATATTTCAAAAACCTTCAGTGAGAACTACCACCAAGCAACACTGTGTTTCAGTGCAAGGAGTCAGATTATGGAACGATTTTGGACCTGAATTAAAATCATGTACAACGCTTGGACAATTTAAACAAAAACTAAAGGAAGAAATACTCCAAACATATATACAAGATGATATGTAAAATCACATAAGGATTGTCATATCCAGTCTGTGTTGTGTTGTTGCTTAGTTTTTTGTCACATTTTGTCTTAGCTTGGTTCTGAATTGTAATCACTCTTGTTTTGTTTTTCTTTTGAATTCTTGGATGGAATATGGGTGGGCAGTATAAGCTGCGGCTTCAGCCATCGCCCATTTTGGATAACTTATGTTGAACTGTATAATCAGAGGAGTTATTGTCTAATTTGACCTTGTTGGATTTTCTTTCCCCCTTTGTTATATTATTCTGTTTCCTTTTAATCTGCACTTTAAATCTATCCGAAATAAAGATAAAGATGTAAAGATTCAAAGATTCAATTACGTCAGTGGCTGGAAAACCCCACTGCCATGTAGTCACGTCATCGACAGAACACAGCGCTTGGCTGCTCATTGTATACACAGGATGGAAGCGGTTAAAAACGTCGACGATGGTTCCAGCACATGTAGTCTGGAATTGGTTTGTGTTGTCCAATCTTCCAACGATTATAGTTCCGAAGAATTGGATGACAATGAAGAATCTGGGGGCATCAGACCGTATAGGTTTGAGCCGTGCCAAGTGAATCACACTCAGAGAGTGACAGTGGAGAGGCACACATGCCCGCCGCAGCAGCAGCAACAAACACATGGCAGGGGAACACCGAGTGTTATTGTTTTGTTGCAGATATTGCAACAAATTATTTGTTCATAAATATAATTTATTTAAACCCGATTTTTCAATAAAATCATAGCAGTGTATTCTCTGTGGCTCAGGCATCGGGTTTATTATGGATTATATTTTGAGTTTTTGTTGTTTTTGTTTTGTACATGTTTTATGTGCATTTTGAGCCACTTTCAGGTGGGCACTGTCCAAGATTCGCCAGTCCGAACACACGCGCCCTCTCTCTTTGACAGTCAGCTGTTCATGTTTTGTGTGCATCATCTGCCGTGTTGTCAGCCAGCCAATACTGCCAACACTATCACGATGTGTTAGCCACTCCACACAGCCGTGGTGCTGTTGCGCCCCTTGAAGCGATGTCATCCCTGGGGCGCAACCGTGGTTAACACGTCTCCTCTCCATGTTCGCTGGGCGATGTAAGTGTTTGAATGCCAACTGTAAGTGTTTCTGTTTATTTTTGTAAGTCTTCACCTTTTTGTGAACTGTTGTCGTCATTCTTATGTTCAGTACATGTGCTGTGGTGAATCCTGCGCGTAAATCCATTCATCATGACCCTCCGTGCGCTCTTACGCAGGGCCAACATCGCTTCAAGGACGCATGAGAACCACAGCGAACATGGAGTGACTAACACATCGTGAGAGTGCTGAAAATACTGGCAGACAAACAGCACAGATGACTGGCAAACGGCCGCGAAGTACACGCACTGCTGGTGATGGTGTGATTAGAAGCACCTGGGCGAGGACCGGGAAACATGATCAGCGGGAGGGGAATCAGCTGGTGATAATGAGAGAGGGGACATGCCCGGACTGGCGTGCAATCAGAGAAAGTAGGTCAAAATTGCGCGTAAATCCGTTAATCCTTCCCCTCCTCGTGCACTACTCCTGCATAAAAGCGCGCGAGGAGCACACAGGAGGCTTATGACAGTTGGAGCTGAAGCATGTGATGTGGTCTTTCACGCCTGCTGTTTATCTAAGCCTGCGACACAATGCGAAGGCATTGCTGTAAAATTAAAACAAGAAACCAGAGAAACTGTGAGCTACAAAGTTGCTGTCATTCCAGTCAGCAACACCGGAGTCTGTTCTCCCGCTTATGTCATGGGGGTGCCGCCCTTAATTCGGTGGGCGGCACCACAGTCCAGTCAGCGGCTGCATTTTTTTTATGATAACTAGTTTATGCAGGCGCTGTTGTAAATATTATATTGATCATAGACAATGACTTTTGGGTTTACACAACATGCTAAAAAATGTCAAAAACGTGTCATCAGCACTTTACTGCACCATATATAAATTTGTATATAATCAAAGAAAACATTTGAAAATTTTCTTGGGTTGTAAATAATTTGTGTTAACTTTTTTTCTATACAGAAATGCTACCAACCGTTTAGACAAGCTAGTCAAAGAATTGGATAAAGAGGTAAGTGTGGGTGGAAGACTATGTCTGTAGCTGATGTGGCAACATAGAGATATTACTGATTTATTTCTCTCTCTTTCCTCCCTTAGATGAATAGCAGACAGAAAGTTGAGGCCTCACTGAGGCAGCTGGAGAGAGAGCGAGTGCTGCTGCAGCACCAGAGCGACGAGAACCTGCGAAAGGTGGAAATCGAAACAGACAGAAAACAAAGCCTGGAGAATGAATGTAAGGCTCCAGTGAATACATATCTTTAAATTAATATGTACTCAGAGAAGTAAACCAAGTCGGACACGAGTGTGTTTATAAGGTCTTTGGTTGCTAAAGGGCCCATATTGTGAAAAATTGTGTTTTCATAATTTTTAACCTTGTAAAATACAGCCATGCATCACATCTATACAGACTGAACCTGACAGGGAAATGCACACTACCTTTATTTAGTTAAACTTTTAGACTTCCTGCATTGTATCCTGTCAGTTCTACAAGTTAGGGCTGTGTGATATGAGCAAAATTTCATATCAAGATAAAAATAATCTTATTTGACAATATATACACATACATACAGTGGGGAAAATAAGTATTGAACATGTCAACATTTTTCTCAATCATATTTCTGATGGAGCCATTGTCCTGAGATTTTCACCAGATATGAGTAACAACCCAAATAATCCATACATACAAAGACATCAAGGCAACTGTGTTCACAAAACAAGTTATATTTAATAAAATGGAATAACACAGGGAATAAGTATTGAACACACTTGATGAAATTAATTTAATATTAGTAGAAAAGCCTTTGTTGGTAATAACAGCTTCCATAGGCCTCCTGAATGGAGAAACTAAGTGCAGGCTAGTTCTTCAAATCTTAAAGGCTCCTTGGGTGTCTTCTATGAACTCTGATCTAGTTTGTTCCATAGATTTTCAATTGGATTCAGGTCAGGTGACTGACTGGGCCATTCTAGCAGTTTTATTTTCCTTCTCTGGAGCCAGTTGAGAGTTTCCTTGGCTGTGTGTTTGGGATCATTGTCTTGCTGAAATGTCCACCCTCGTTTCATCTTCAACATCTTGGCAGATGGCAGCAGGTTCTTGTCAAGGATGTCTCTATACATTTGTCCATTCATCTTTCCTTCAGTTACATGAAGTCTGCCTGTACCATGTGCTGAAAAACACCCCCACACCATGATGGGATGTGCAGTGCCATTTCTCCTCCAAACATGCTGTGTGTTGTCATCAAAAAGCCAGTAAAATTCTCATTTTACTGGCTTACCCAAATGCTGTGCAGCAAACTTTAAATGAGCTTCAACATTCTTTTTCTTCAGCAATGGAGTCTTGCAAAGTGAGCGGGCATAGAACCCATGGCGGTTGAGTGCATTACTTATTGTTTTCTTAGAAACAGCAGTACCTGCTAATTTCAGATCTTTGTGGAGCCTCCACGAGTGGTCTTTGGCTCTTGGATAACTCTTCTGATAATTTTTTTGACTCCTCTGTCAGAAACATGGCGAGGAGCTCCTGGTCATGGTCGATTTATGGTAAAATGATGTTCTTTCCACTTCTGAATGATGGCTCCAGCAGTGCTCACTGGAACATTCACCAGTTTAGAAATGCACCTGTAACCAATGCCATCATTATGTTTTGCAACAATAAGGTTGCGAAAGTCTAATGAGAGCTCTTTGCTTGTACCATCATGAGTTCTTTGGGGTATGACAACCTGATATTCACATACCTTTTTAAAGCTTATCAGTCAGGATTTATCCATCCATCCATCCATCTTCTACCACTTTTCCGGAGGTCCGGGTCGTGGAGGCAGCAGTTCAAGCAGAGAAGCCCAGACTTCCCTCTCCCCAGCCACCTGCTCCAGCTCTTCAGAGAGGATACCAAGGCATTTCCAGACCAGCTGGGAGACATAGTCTCTCCACCGAGTCCTGGGTCTGCCCCGGGGTCTCCTCCCAGTGGGACGTGCCTGAAACACCTCAAGTTGGAGGCGTCCAGGAGGCATCCTAATCAGATGCCCATACCACCTCAACTGACTCCTTTCAATGTGGAGGAGCAGCGGTTCTACTCTGAGCCTCTCCCAAATGACTGAGCTCCTCACCTTATCTCTGAGGGTGAGTCCAGCAATCCTACGGAGAAAGCTCATTTCAGCCGCTTGTATCCGTGATCTTGTTCTTTCGGTCATTACCCAAAGCTTGTGACCATAGGTGAGAGTAGGAACGTAGATTGACTGGTAAATCGACAGCTTTGCCTTAGAACTAAGTTCCCTCTTCACCACAACAGACCGGTACAACGTCCGCATCACTGCAGATGCTGCTCCAATCCGTCTGTCAATCTCTCGCTCCATTTTCCCCTCACCCGTGAACAAGACCCCAAGATACTTAAAACCGTCCCAACAGGAGCTGTAGGTCATTGCTGGATGGAGCCAACAGGACAACATCATCTGCAAACAACAGAGGTGAGATCCTGTGGTCACCAAGCATGACACTCTCTATTCCCTGGCTGCACCTAGAAATCCTGTCCATAAAAATTATGAACAGGATCGATGACAAAGGGCAGCCCTGGTGGAGTCCAGCTCTCACTGGGAATGACTCCGACCGAGTATTGGCAATACGAACCAAACTCTCACAACGGTCGTACAGAGACCGAATAGCTCGTAACAACAAGCCCGATACCCCATACTCCTGAAGCACCCCCACAAAAAAACACGAGGGATGCGGTCAAATGCCTTCTCCAAGTCCACAAAACACATGTAAACTGGTTGGGCAAACTCCCACGAACCCTCGAATTCTCGAGAGGGTAAAGAGCTGGTCCGATGTGCCACGGCCAGGACGAAAACCACATTGCTCCTCCTGAATCCAAGGTTCGACCAACGGCCGGACTCTCCTCTCCAGTACCTTGGCATAGACCTCCCAGGGAGGCTGAGGAGTGTGATCCC
This sequence comes from Pholidichthys leucotaenia, assembly GCA_020510985.1. Taxonomy (NCBI): domain Eukaryota; kingdom Metazoa; phylum Chordata; class Actinopteri; order Cichliformes; family Pholidichthyidae; genus Pholidichthys; species Pholidichthys leucotaenia. The sequence continues at coordinate 317,815,977 of CM035842.1, read as the reverse complement.
TCTAAAGTTGGAGCACACCCTCCGGTCCCCTTTTTTTTTTTTTTTCCACAATATCTTTATTGAACCTTTTTTTTTTTTTTTTAACAAACATGATACAAACAATCAAACACTAACACTAAAGTACTACAAAAAAAAAAAAAATGCCCTAAAAACACCAACAACCACCAACAAAATCAAGTCTTCAACAATGCTCCTCTGTTTAGTCTAGACAATCCAATACATTAGTATACATATTATGTTCACCAGTTTGGAATTTACAAGGTCCACACACATCATTCACCTTCTTCTTCAAGAGTTATGTTTAAATTTTTTACATAATCAATAAAAGGTCTCCATATATTCTCAAACACAATTTCCTTTGATTTCAGTATATATGTTATTCTTTCTAATGGAAGGTTTGTTAACATCTGTCTTAACCACTGAGTCACATCTGGTCTATGAGTCTTTTTCCATAATAGTGCAATACATTTTTTGGCATTAAGCAAACTGAGGTCTATGAATGTTCTTTCACTTTTATTGAAATTATGCTTTTCTGGGTACAGACCCAACAAAAACAGTTTAGGATTCAATATGATTTGTTTTGAGATTATTTTTTCAATTGTTACCCTCACCTCCTCCCAAAACATTCTTATTAATCTACATTCCCATAAACAATGAAATAGGGTTCCTTTACTTTCCATGCATTTTGTGCATGTATCTGGTATATTTTTGTTATATCTATTTAACTTCTCCGGTGTAACATACATCCGCATTAACCATTTGAAATGTATCAATTTAAGGCGTGCATTTATTGATTTGGTTTGAGCTTCTGTACAAGCCAATTCCCATTGTTCCTCTGAAATTTCAATTTGCAGATCTTCTTTCCAGTAGTTTAATCTTTTCAGTGAATTTTCACTTGAAGATAGTGTCAATGAGTTATAAAACTCTGAAATAATACCCTTTCTTTTTACTATCTTTCATCATCATTTTTTCCAAGGATGAATAAATAGGTCGAGTGAGAGCTTTATTTTGATTTGATCGAATAAAGTTTCTAAGTTGAAGATATTTAAAAAAAATGTGTTCTATTGAGATTAAATTTGATCCTCAGCTCTTCAAAAGACATTATGTTGTCTGCACATGGCAAATATAAATCCTGAATCTTTTGTATCCCTTTTAAATTCCATACTTTAAATACAGCGTCCGCTCTCCCTGGTTTAAAATATTGATTACCCCATATTGGACTAAATTGTGACAATAACTGTGGTTCTTTTAAATAGTTTTTAGCTTCACACCATATTTTGATCATATGCTTTACAAATGGATTTTTAACTTGTTTTTGTAATTTTTTTGCCGAATCTGAGTATATGAATATGGGAAGAGGTAAAGGTAAATTGTATGATTCCATTTCAGTCCAGTGAGGGAGATCATTTGATGAAAAATAATATGTCATAGACCTCAGTTGTGCCGACCAATAATACAACATAAAATTTGGACATTTCAGACCTCCACGATCAAATGGTAAATATAATAAAGACAAACATAATCTAGCCCTCCTGTTGTTCCATATAAATTCCACTAACTTTTTTTTTATTCTTGAGAATAGATCTAAAGGTGGTGATAAGGGAATGTATTGAAATAAATAAAGTATTTTAGGTAAAATATTACTTTTAAGTATATTGATTCTCCCGATCATCGACATTGGTAGTGACATCCATCTCTGAGTTAACTCATTGATATCTGACATTAAGGCTTCATAGTTGACACTGGCGACTGATTCTAGCTTAGGCATAATTTGGATTCCTAAATATTTAAACTGATTTACAACATTGAATTGATTTACCTCAGGGGCTGGGTAATTTCTCTGGGTCTCATTTAGCATTAATATTGAAGATTTAGTTTTATTTATTTTATATCCTGATATTTCCCCAAAATTCTTTATTAAATTCAACAAGGTTGGAATTGATTTTTTTAGATTCGACATAAACAAAATTATATCATCGGCGTACAGGGAGATTTTATGTTCTGTTGGTCCAACTTTAATTCCATATATTTGTGAATGTAAACGTATCGCTATCGCTAAAGGTTCAATTGCCATAGTAAACAGTAAAGGTGAAAGTGGACAGCCTTGTCGACATCCTCTATTGATTTTTATTGGTTTTGAAATGTTATTTGTTAGGATTTCTGCTGTAGCATTATTGTATATTATTTGAACCCATTTTATGAAATTATTTCCAAGTCCAAACCTTTGTAGGACTTCAAAAAGAAAGGGCCATTCAACTCTATCAAAGGCCTTTTCGGCGTCCAATGATAGGAGAGCTGTATCCGGTGCTTCTTTATTAAAATAAATAATATTAAATAGTCTTCTTACATTATGGAAGCCTTGTCTACCCTTTATAAAGCCATTCTGATCTCGATTAATAATATTTGGTAAAATTTCTTGTATTCGTCTTGCTAAAATTTTACAGATTATCTTAAGGTCAGCGTTTAATAGGCTTATTGGTCTCATATTTTCACATTTATTAGAGGGCTTACCTGGTTTTGGCAGCAGTATAATTAAGGCATTATTTATGTATGATGGTAAATTATTATTTTGAAATGCTTCTAAAACCATTTCCAAAAAAGGTTTTATTAATTTATTCTTAAATTTTTTATAAAGGTCAACTGGAAGACCATCTGGTCCTGCACTTTTTCCTGATTTCATATTATCAATGGCTAGCCCAACTTCTTCTTGACTAATTTTAGACTCCAATATCTCCCTGTTTTCATTTGGAATACACGGTATAGATAGTTCGTTCAAAAACCCATTTAGTTTTGTTAAATCAGGTTCATTTTTGGTATCATATAATTTTTCATAGTAATCTCTAAAGGCTCTATTAATTTCTAAAGGATCTATAACTACCTGTCCGTTACTTATAATACTGGTAATTGGTGTTTTAATTTCCAATTGTTTAATCTGCCATGCTAATAATTTTCCTGATTTTTCACCTTGTTCATAAAAAGATTGTTTCAATCTTAGAAGACTCGAGGCAGCTCTATTCGCTGATTTTTTGTCGTATTCAGCTCTCAAAATCAGTAATTCATTCTCCAACCTTGGGTCACTTCCTGCATACACTTTTTCCTGAAGACTTTTTATTTTATGTTCCAATTTAGCTCTCTCCTCTCGAGTCTTCTTAGATTTTGATCCTGTATAACTAATAATATGTCCCCTAATAAAAGCTTTGACAGCCTCCCACTTTACACATGCTGATGTTTGTGTAGTATTGACGTCAAAGAACTCGTCTATCTGTTTTTCTATATACTTGACAAATTCCTCATCCTGAAGCCATTTATGCTGAAATTGCCATCTACCTGATTCCTTTGTCAATTTTTTATCTACATATATTAGACAACAGGGTGCATGATCAGAAATCACGATGTTATCATAAAAGCAGTTTTGAATCTTGGACCTTAATTCTGTGGAAATCAAAAAATAATCAATACGTGAGAATGTCTTGTAGGTACTGGAATAACAAGAATAGGCTTTAACTTGTGGTTTCATTTCTCTCCATATATCTAACAATCTCAATTCTTTCATAAAATGATTAATAGTCGTCCTACATCCAATGTGCGTACAATCCAGTCCTGTTGATCTATCCACACCTGGATTCAATGTACAATTAAAATCCCCTGCTATTATATGTTGCCCTGTAAGTGATGATAAGATGAGAAATAAATTAGCAAAGAACTTCTGATCATCTATATTGGGACCATATAAGTTCACAAGATTTATATTTTCTAATAGCAAAGAACCTTGAATGATTACATATCTTCCAAATTTGTCTCCAATTACATTTTTCACTTGAAAAGGAACTGATTTATGTATGAGAGTCATAACTCCCCTGGCTCGGGATGAAAATGAAGAGGTGAATACACTTCCCTGCCATCTACTCCTAATTCTTTTAACATCCTCCTCTATCAGATGAGTTTCTTGTAAAAACACAATTCTTGAACCCATGTCCTTTATTTTATTCATAACTTGTTTAAGTTTTTTTAAATTTTGTAGACCTCTGCAATTCCATGAAGTTAAATTAAGATTAACACTTTGGTCCATGATCAATAGAGAGTTTAGGATTACCTTGCAGTGTAAACATGCTCATACAGAGAAGCAAAAACATGAGTGGTTGAACATTCATCCTACAAACTACACACAAACAAATTTCCCCTTCCCACACTTGTGGCAAACCCCCCAAAATCAAAAGAAAAATTCTGTCTCCCGATATAGCCATCGACCGTTCCACACCCACGGGGAACAGCCTAAGCCACTCCTTCTTCATCCTCCCAATCACCCTAACTCTACTGCTTTTAATGACGTAACATTAACTCTCCTCTGTAGTTTTCCAACTTAACTCCAAAATTTTTAACAACTTTGTACATCATAGTTTTTTTTTGTTTGTTTGTTTTGTTTTTGTTTTGTTTTTTTAATATATAATACAATCTATATTTTGTAAACTTACTATTTACTTCAAGTCAGTCAGATGCCTGTGCAAATGCTTAATTATTCTACCTTATATTTTGTTCATGCTTAGCTCCCACCAGTCTCTTCTTCTTCTTTGATCTTCTTGATGAACTCCTGCGCCTCCTCTGGGGTCTTGAAAATGTGGGTTCTGCCCTCATACGTGGTCAGCAGTCTCGCAGGATAGATTACACCATGACGAATCCCAAGGTTGCGCAGCTCCTTACGTATGGGATCAAACTGCTTCCTCAATTGCTGGATTCCTGTGGCCAAATCTGGGTAGAACCGCACCTGCTGGTCCTGGTGTTTAATCTCTCCTTTAGCACGTGCAGCGTTGAAGATCTTCATCCTGTCTCTGTTGCTAAGAAACTTCATAATTAAGGTCCTCGGCGGTCCCTTATCTCTCCGTGGGCCAATACGATGTGCTTTTTCCAGAACCACTGCTGATTGCAACTCCTCGCTGCCCAGCACCTCCGGAATCCACTTTTCCAGAAAGGAACATACGTCCCGACCTTCTGATTCCTCTGGAAGACCCACCAGCCTCAAATTATTCTGTCTCGACCGAGATTCCAAATCCAAAATATTATCTTCCAGAGATTTATTTTTTTTTTCCAAAGTGCGCACCTTTAATTGAAGACGGGTGACGTCATCTTCAGCACTAGCGAGACGGAGCTCCATCTGCGCCGTTCGTTCTACACAGTCACCCAATTCCTTTCTTATTCCTTCCAACGCTGTCATAATCCCATCAAATCTAGAGGAAAAGTCCGCTCTCATTGAACTCATGGCAGCCATCAGCGCATCTGCGCCTCCCCCCGCAGACATCGCACCGCCGCCAGCCTCCTCTGCCATATATGGAGTTTTGTTTGCTGCGTCACAGACCTGAAAGTCCGTTAATTTGGACTGTTTCGGCGGCTCGCTTTTTCCTTTTCCTGGTTTTCCAGCCTTAGGCTTCGCCGACATATCCTCGCCCAAATGCTGGGATACGTTCTGTCCCAAATGAGAGAGTTATTTGCCGATTTTTTTTCTCCAGGAGCAGAGCAGAGCGAGACACGTCCGTCCTACGTGGCAGCCATAACCGGAAGTGGGGTCCCCTTTTTTTTGAAGAGAGGAACCACCACCCCGGTTTGCCATGCCAAAAGCACTGCCCCCGACCTCCCCGCAGTGTTGCAGAGGCGTGTCAACCATGACAGCCCAACAGCATCCAGGGCCTTGAGGTACTCAGGGCAAATCTCGTCCACCCCCGGGGCCCGGCCACCAAGGAGATTTTTAACCACCTTGGCGACCTCAGCCCCTGTGATAGGCAAGTCATCCCCCTTGTCCCCAAACCCTGCTTCCTCTGTGGAAGGCGTATCAGTGGGATTGAGTTGATCCTCGAAGTATTCCTTCCACCGCCCGACGATATCCCCAGTCGAAGTCAACAGTGTCCCATCCGCACCATACACAGTGTGGACAGGGAGCCTCTTTCCCATCCTGAGCCGCCGGACAGTTTGCCAGAATCTCTTCGAGGCCGACCGAAAGTCTTGTTCCATGGCCTCACCAAACTCCTCCCATACCCAGGTTTTTGCTTCAGCAACCACCCGAGCTGCACTCCGCTTGGCCTGCCGGTACACCTCAGCTGCTTCGGGAGTCCCACAAGCCAACCAAGCTAGGACTCCTTCTTCAGCTTAATGGCCCCCCTCACCACTGGTGTCCACCACTTAGTTCAGTGGTTGCCACCACGAGATGCATCGACCACCTTGCGGCCGCAGCTCTGGGCCGCCGCTTCAACAACAGAGGTGGAGAACATGGCCCATTCAGACTCCATGTCTCCAGACTCCCTCAGAATGTGGTTGAAGTTCTTCCGGAGGTGGGAGTTGAAGACCTCCCAGACAGGGGCCTCAGCCAGACGTTCCCAGCACACCCTCACTATACGTTTCGGTCTACCAGGTCTGAATGGCATCCTCCCCTGCCATTGGATCCAACTCACCACCAGATGGTGATCAGTTGACAGTTCTGCACCTCTCTTTACCCGGGTGTCCAAGACATACAGTCACAGGTCTGATGACACGATAACAAAATCGATCATCGACCTGCGACCTAGGGTGTCCTGGTGCCAGGTGCACATATGGACACCCTTATGCTTGAACATGATGTTCGTTATGGACAAACTGTGGTTAGCACAGAAGTCCAATAACTGAACACCACTCGGGTTCAGATCAGGCAGGCCATTCCTCCGAATCACCCCCCTCCAGGTTTCACTGTCGTTGCCCACGTGCGCATTGAAGTCCCCCAGTAGGACAATGGAGTCTCCAAGAGGAGCACCCTCCAGCACCCCAGTCACAGACTCCAAAAAGGGTGGGTACTCTGAAACATCATTTGGTGCATAGGCACAAATGATGGTCAGGACCCGTTTCCCAACCCGAAGGCGCAGGGAAGCAACCCTTTCGTCCACCGGGGGAAAACTCCAATATAGAGGCAGCAAGGTGGGGGGATACAAGAATACCCACCCCTGCTCGTTGCCTCTCGCCCGGGGCAACTCCAGAAAAGGCCAAGCTCCAGCCCCTCTCCAGGAGACTGGTTCCGGAACCGGAGCTGTGTGTTGAGGTGAGGCCGACTATATCTAGCAGATATCTCTCAACCTCGTACACCAGCTCAGGCTCCTTCCCCACCAGAGAGGTGACATTCCACTTACCAAAAGCCAGTTTAGAAAGCGTGGGATCAGTCCACCAAGGTCTTCGCCTTTGACCGCCACCTAATCCACATAGCACCGGACCCCCATGATCCCTCCTGCAAGTGGTGAGCCCACTGGAGGGCGGACCCATGTAACTCCTTCAGGCTGAGCCTGGCCGGGTCCCATGGGTGGAAACCCGGCCACCAGACGCTAGCCTTCGAGCCCCTCCCCCAGGCCTGGCTCCAGGGTGGGGCCCTGGTAACCCCATACTTGGCGGGGTACACTGAATAGTCAGGATTTAACCAGCTGAAATTAATTTGCACTGATGGGGGATGGGATGGCTTCCTAAATTCTGATGGATTTCAGCTGATTTCTTGGCTTTCTATGCCTTTTTGCAACTCTTGTTCTTTATGTGTTCAATACTTTTTTCCCTGTGTCATTCCATTTTATTAAATATAACTTGTTTTGTGAACACAGTTCCATGTAAAAGACTGGGATCAGACAAGGATGTGTGATTTCACCAGTCCTGTTCCTCATTGTCATCGATTGGATGATGAGAGCCACGAAAGACCAACCAAAAGGGCTTGTTTGGGGACTTACAGCTTGATTTGAAGACAGCACCTTTGCAGATGACATCACCCTTCTTTCTCATACCCAGAAAGACATTCAGAACAAGATGGAAAAGTGGACCAGATAGCAAGAAGTGTAGGGCTCAAGATGCACCCTGACAAGACCAAGATCATGAAGGCAAGAAACAAGAGCACCAAGAAGATCAACATACAAGGGACAGAGCTTGAAGAAGTCAAACACTTCAAGTACCTTGGTAGTTATATCTCTGCGGACAACAATATTGAGAAAGAAATTACTACAAGAATAGGTCTTGCAGCACAAGCCTTTAATAGACTGCAGAATATCTGGAAATCTTCCCATCTGACAACAAAGACCAAGTTGAAGATCTACGAATCCAATATAAGACCAGTCCTTCTCTACGTCTCAAACTTGTAGAACATATAAGAAGATTGAAAGTCAGCTGAGAGGTTTTGAGGGAAGATGTCTCTGCCCGATCCTCAGGATTCATTGTGAACAACGAATCACCCACAGAGAAGTGAGTAAATGGACACGCATCAACAGCATCATCTTGGAAGTGAAACAGTGCAGATGGAGATGTCTTGGCCATGTTCTAAGGATGAACAACACCAGACATCCAAGTACTGCTCTGACATGGGCACCACCTGGGAGAAGGAAGAGGAGCAGGCCATTGGGCAGTTGGAGAAGACCTGTGGAAAATGAAATGAAGGAGACGGGTAAGACCTGGAATGAGATCAGCTGGCTTGCCCAAGACAGAGATGCCTAGAGGAAGTTTGTCAGTGCCTTATGCTCCATCGGGAGTGAAGAGGATTGAAGTGTGAACACAGTTGCCATGATTTATTTGTATGCATGGATTGCTTGGGTTGTTGCTGATATCTAAGATAAGATAAGCCTTTATTAGTCCCACAATGGGGAAATTCCAGCAGCACAGGGATAGCAACACTCAGAGCAACAATCAGAAGGCAAGAGAAAAAACAAGAGCAGCGAGTACACATATGTACATGTGTGTCTATATATATACATATATATACTGTATATATATAGACACACACAGTGCGGAGCATTGTAGCATTGTAGCTAGATGGGATAGATATATAAATATATAAACAGTGCGGAGCATTGTAGCTGGATGGAATAAATATATGAGTGAAAATCTGGTGAAATGGTGAATATATCTGGTGAAAATCTCGGGTCAATGATTCCATCAGAAATATGATTAATGAGAAAAATGTTGACGTGTTTAATACTTTTTTTTCCCGCAGTATATACAGTGGCGTGAAAAAGTGTTTGCCCGCTTCATGATTTCTCGTTTTTTTGTATGTTTGTCACGCTTAAGTCTTTCATATCATCAAGCAAATTTAAATATTAGACAAAGATAACACAACTAAACACAAAATGCAGTTTTTAAATGAAGGTGTTTATTATTAAGGGAAAAAAAATCCAAACATACATGGCTCTGTGTGAAAAAGTAATGCGCCCCCTCCCCCCGCCCCGTTAAAACATAAATGAACTGTGGTGTATCACATCTTTGGAAAGCTAAGTTCAGTTTCTCTAGCCACACCCAGGCCTGATTACTGCCACACCTGTTCTCAATCAAGAATTCACTTCAATAGGACCTGCCTGACAAAGTGAAGTAGACCAAAGGATCCTCAAAAGCTAGATATCATCAAAGAAATTCAGTAACAAATGAGAAACAAAGTAATTGAGATCTATCAGTCTGGAAAAGGTTATAAAGCCATTTCTAAAGCTTTGGGACTCCAGCGAACCACAGTGAGAGCCATTATTCACAAATGGCGAAAACATAGAACAGTGGTGAACCTTCCCAGGAGTGGCCAGCTGACCAAAATTACCGCAAGAGCGCAGCAATGACTCATCCAAGAGACCACAAAAGACCCCACAACAGCATCCAAAGAACTTGTCTCAGTTAAGGTCAGTGTTCATGACCCCACCATAAGGAGGAGACTGGGCAAAAATGTCCTGCATGGCAGAGTCCCAAGACGAAAACCACTGCTGAGCAAAAAGAACATAAAGGCTTGTCTCAGTTTTGCCAGGAAACATCTTGATGATCCCCAAGACTTGGGGGAAATACTCTGTGAAATGATGAGACAAAAGTTGAACTTTTTGGAAGGTGTATGTCCCATTACATCCAGCGTAAAAGTAACAGAGCATTTCAGAAAAGGAACATCATACCAACAGTAAAATATGGTGGTGGAAGTGTGATGGTCTGGGGCTGTTTTGCTGCATCAGTACGTAGAAGACTTGCTGTGGTAAATGGAACCATGAATTCTGCTGTCTACCAAAAAATCTCGAAGGAGAATATCTGACTATCTGTTGGTGACCTCAAGCTGAAGCGCACTTGGGTTCTGCAGCAGGACAATGATGCAAAACACACCAGCAAGTCCGCCTCTGAATGGCTTTAGAAAAATAAAATGAAGACTTTGGAGTGGCCTAGTCAAAGTCCTGACCTGAATCCGGTTGAGATGCTGTGGCATGACCTTAAAAAGGTGGTTCATGCTCAAAAACCCTCCAGTGTGGCTGAATTACAACAATTCTGCAAAGATGAGTGGGCCAGAATTCCTCCACAGCGCTGTAAGACTCATTGCCAGTTATCACAAATGCAGGATTGCAGTTGTTGCTGCTAAAGGTGGCCCAACCAGTTGTTAGGTTTAGGGGCAATCACTTTTTCACACAGGGTCATGTAGGTTTGGATTTTTTCTTTTCCCTTAATAAGATAAGATAAGATAAGCCTTTATTAGTCCCACAATGGGGAAATTCCAGGATTGCAACAGCACAGGGATAGCAACACTCAGAGCAACAATCAGAAGGCAAGAAAAAACAATAATAATAAACACCTTTATTTAAAAACTGCATTTTGTGTTTACTTGTGTTATCTTTGTCTAATATTTAAATTTGTTTGATCTGAAAGATTTAAGTGTGACAAACATACAAAAAAAATGAGAAATCAGGAAGGGAGCAAACACTTCTTCACACCACTATATATAAAACGATTTTTTGTAAATTCTATAGTTTATATATAATAACATTATAATAACTTCTGCATTTTAAATTACATAGTGAAAAAAATCAATTGTACAAATTCATCTGTCATTAACTTTATGCACCATTTTTTCCCTCTTAATCTGTGTTGTTAAAAAAAAATTTTTAATGTGCATTTGAGATGACTTCAACTTTATTCATTATCACTACTTGACTAATTAAACATTATTAGAAATCAAGTTACATTAAGAGCCAGTTTGTTCCTCCAACACATTTTAATTTATTTATTATTTATTACTTATTTTGTGTGTATGTGACTGCTGTCACGCACTTTTGCAGCTTTAGTAATATTTTTTCAGGCAAAATTAAGAAACCCAGCAGTAATTTAAACCAAAGAAATGATGGACTGATACACTGTAATGTTCCTTATTAGTGACAAGTTAGCATTGTCATTTAGCACTTGCTGTTTTATAATTAGAGAGAGATTGTGTTAACATTACTTACCTCCAATTAAAATGAGGTCAGAGGACTATCTGACACAGCATGGTGGGAAAAAGTCCCACATCCTTGGCAAACAGAAGTAGCTGCTACATGAAATTTGCATTTACAATTTACAAAAAATTTGCTTGCAGTTAGCTGCTGTGCTAACCACTGGAACCCACTATTGCACACACCTGGTGCACTGCAAGGGAGAGGCGGGGTGGTGACAAGTAGAACGGGGTCTGTTGTCTTTTCAGAATCAGAATCAGGTTTATTGCCATTGTTCATGTAGTACACAAACTAGGAATTTGTCTCGGTGCAATGCTGCAACATTAAACATGATAAGATAAAAGAAATAAACTATACATGCAATAAAGTGTAGAATAAGAGTAAGTGATACTGGTCAGCAGTTAAAATATATTAGCGAGCAGCAGATACTGTGGAGAACTATATAGTGCAGTCGGTAATGCAGGAAGAAAACAGTGATGATTGACATGAGTCTGGTTGAGCTGCTGTACATAGTGCACGAGAGTCAATAAGTCACTTAGTGTTCAGCAGTCTGATGGCAGAGGGGAAGAAGCTGTTCATGTGACGGGAGGTTTTAGTCTGGATGGACCGAAGTCTTCTACCAGAGGGGAGGGGGGCAAACAGTACGTGACCAGGGTGTGAGGGATCGGCTATGATCCGGCCAGCACGCCTCCGGGTCCTGGAGATGTACAGATCCTGGAGAGATGGGAGCTTGCAGCCGATCACCTTCTCAGCAGTGCGCACGACGCGTTGCAGCCTTAGTCTGTCCCTGGCAGTGGCTCCTGCGTACCACACGGTTATGGAGGTGGTGAGGATGGACTCGATGATGGCTGTGTAGAACTGCACTAACATCTTGGTGGGTAGCTTGAGCTTCCTCAGCTGCCGCAGGAAGAACATCCTCTGCTGGGCTTTTTTGATGAGTGAGCTGATGGTCGGCTCCCATTTGAGGTCCCTGGTGATGGTAGTGCCTAGGAAGCGGAAGGAATCAGCAGTGGTGATGGGAGAGCCTGAGAGGGTGAGGGGGGGCAGAGGGGTAGTGACTTTCCTGAAGTCTACAATCATCTCCACTGTCTTCAGAGCGTTCAGCTGCAGGTTGTTATTGTTGCACCAGGACGCCAGCTGGGCCACCTCTCTCCTGTAGGCGGACTCGTCACCGTTGGAGATGAGCCCAATGAGGGTGGTGTCGTCCGCAAACTTGATCAACTTGACAGACTGGTGGCTGGAGGTGCAGGAGTTGGTGTAAAGGGAGAAGAGTAGGGGGGAAAGTACACAGCCCTGGGGTGATCCGGTGCTGATGCTAGTAGAGTCTGAGACAGTCTTTCCCAGCCGCACATGCTGCCTCCGGTCCGTCAGGAAGTCGGTGATCCACCTGCAGAGGGAGTCAGGCACGTTGAGCAGGGACAGCTTGTCCCGGAGCAGAGCGGGGCGGATGGTGTTGAATGCGGAGCTGAAGTCCACAAACAGGATCCTGGCGTAGGTTCCCGGGGAGTCCAGGTGCTGCAGGATGGAGTGGAGGGCCAGGTTGACTGCGTCGTCTACAGACCTGTTGGCTCGGTAGGCAAACTGCAGCGGGTCCAGGAGAGGGGTGGTAATGGACTTGAGGTGGGGCAGGACCAGGCGCTCAAAGGACTTCATGACTACAGAGGTGAGCGCTACAGGTCTGTAGTCATTAAGTCCAGTGATCCGTGGCTTCTTGGGGACAGGGATGATGGTGGAGGATTTGAGGCAGGACGGCACGTGGCATAACTTAAGGGAGGTGTTAAAAATGTCTGTGAAGACAGGAGCCAGCTGTTTCGCACAGTGTCTCAGGGTGGAGGGAGACACGCCGTCCGGGCCGGGGGCCTTGCGTGGGTTCAGTCTGGAGAACTGTTTGAGCACGTCCTGCTCACTGATGATAAGGGCAGGGGGGGAGGAGGGGGGGGTGCCTTTAATGAAGTAGGGATTGTGGAGGCTGTGGAGCTGGAGGGAGGGGGGGAGTTGGACACAGATGACGAGGTGTCAAAACGGGCATAGTGTTGGGACAGTCTTTGACAAAGGGCTTTGTCATCCTGACCTTTAGGAGCCTGAGGCCGATAGTTGGTGATTTGCCTCAGTCCTCTCCACACGGAAGCCGAATCATTAGCAGTGAACTGCTGCTGGAGTCTCTCTGAATACACAGATTTAGCTCTCTTCAGCTCTCTGTTAAACCGGTATTTAACCTCCCTGTAGCAGTCCCTGTCTCCACTTTTCAGCGCTGCTTCCTTCTCCTTCCTGATCTGTCTGAGCTTAGCTGTGAACCAGGGTTTGTCATTAGAGTAACTCACCACTTTTAAATCCCGATATAAACGATACAGTTTTATATGAAACAGTTGACATTTTTTATGGCATCACCAATATATATTGTCTCACAGCCCTAAGCCTGACTGCCTCCTTACTGTGACAGTGATTGTTACTAAGTAAGATAAGGGGGTCATTAATATTAATGGACGAGCTGAAAGCCAACTGATTCAGGCAGAACTTTAAAGACATCTTTTTTTGATTCACTATAAAATGACACAGAAAGGGTTTTGTGGTCTTTAAAACTACATATATGTCCTTCAGGATGTCAAAACTTAAAATGAATCCACCAGCAATCTGGGACCTTTAAAATCGCTAACTTTTTACCTGTGAAGTTCTTGGTCTGACCATTGAAAGTAAATGTGAGCATTTCATGGATAACTGTTTATCTGAATATTAACTAATCTTCTGGCATGACGCTCTGGTCACTCATCAGTGAACAATCTGAGGGACCAGCTAGAAGATCTAAAGAAGAAGAACCGTTACTCACAAATCTATAATGACAAGAACATCGAGCTACAAAAACAGGTGAGGAACTGCTGTAGAACATCACATTGCTTTTCACTGTTTCCTTTATATACAGTGCATCCGGAAAGTATTCACAGCGCTTTACTTTTTCCACATTTTGTTATGGTCCAGCCTTATTCCAAAATGAATTAAATCCGTTTTTGTCCTCAAAATTCTACACACAATACCCCACAATGGCATTGTGAAAAAAGTTTTTAGATTTTTGCAAATTTATTAAAAACAAACTTAGAAATCACATGTATACAGGTATTCACAGCCTTTGCCATGAAGCTCAAAATACAGCTCAGGTGCATCCTGTTTCTGCTGATCATCCTTGAAATATTTCATCCTTGAGATGTTTCCGGCGCCAGATAGAAAATTCATAAATTCATAGAATTTTTTATTTATTACCACTTTTGTCAGATTCAAGTTATTTCTGTGACCATTGTGGGTTTTTCTTTCATTAACAGAGGGGTACCAACAATTTTGTCCACGTCTGTATGCTGCTTGGTATTACCATAGAATTTGGATGAATGGTGAAACATTTCAGAAGTTAATAAATATTTAAATCCAGTTGAGAATTTTCACCAAATTAAGAAATTGAATTAATTTTGCATTCATTTTAAGTCTTAATTATTTTTATTATAACCGAAAAAATTTCATTTAATTTTTATTTGCTCATTGTTCTATTTTATTATCATTTTATAAGCATTTCTTTCAAGTGTTTATGTTCATGAGTTTTATTCATATTTCATGTTGCCCTTGCAATAACGTTGTTAATGAAACTGCAATTATGTGATTTTGGGCAAAAAGTATCGGTATTGAAGAAAAAATTCCATAAGTTAATGGCATCGTATCAAAAGGGAAAATGCTGGTTTCGCCAGTCCCTACATTAAATGCAGTTTGCAGTGTACTGCGCATGGCAGTTGGCAAACATCAATGAATGACTACTACTACCCCGTGTGGACTGGTGGCGCCACTATGTCATAGAATAATAACAGCTGTAGAAGTGAAAACCTTTATTGATAATAATTACATATTTTGACTGAGCAACTCCATACTCGGGGATGCACACCCTTGTAACCTCAGCAAAGCACTTGTAAAATCTGAGGTCAGTCTGATGAATGGTTTGAGAGATATGAGGAACAGACACACACAGACAGACAGATTTGTTGTGTTTATAGATAGATTTTCTGAAATCTAAAAAAAAAAAAAAAAAAACTTTTTTCACATTGTCATTATGGGGTATTGTATGTAGAATTTTCAGGAAAAAATGAATTTAACCCATTGTGGAATAAGGCTGTAACATAACAAAATGTGGAAAAACTGAAGTTTAGTTTAATGTTTACAAATGTAAGTATGCCAGATTGAGCAATACGGCTAATTTGCATCTGTAGTTCCCCGGCGGCTCACAAAAACACACAATCAATCAGTGATACATGAGCAGAACAACTGCAATTAAACTGGTGTTACAAAACAAAATATTCATATGTCACACGAGTGAAGTGCTGTGTATGCGTACACACACATGCACCCAAGCACCTCACAGCAACAAAGAAGAGGCGGGCCATATGTGTGTGACGCACACACACATATATATATATATATATATATATATATATATACTGTATATTGTGGAGATGTGAAAATGACGAGGCAGAGTTCATCTCTCGAGTCAGTTTTATTCACATCTTCCAACATCACGAAGCAGAATAAAAAGAGACCGACAAAGGGAACTCTTGTCCTTAAATACCAGGACTCTTACAGTTAACAGGTCACGTCTCACAAAACCATTGCATTATAAAGACAGCAACAATGCATCCTCTCTGCATGATATCACACCACTATCTACAATGCATCCCCTCATTATATCCCACAGTCTCAAGCTTTGCATACCAAAGCTAATTCTCCTGCAGCTTCCTGTAATAACCACAGAAGCTCTGCCCTTGCTCTGGTCTAAAATGTGAGTCCAAAAGCAGGTCACGAATGTGTGTCCCCACAATATATATATACATACATACATACATATACATACAGTGGGGCAAAAAAGTATTTAGTCAGCCACCAATTGTGCAAGTTCTCCCACTTAAAAGATGAGAGAGGTCTCCAATTTTCATCATAGGTATACCTCAACTATGAGAGACAAAATGAGAAAAAAAAATCCAGAAAATCACATTGTCTGATTTTTAAAGAATTTATTTGCAAATTATGGTGAAAAATAAGTATTTGGTCAATAACAAAAGTTCATCTCAATACTTTGTTATATACCCTTTGTTGGCAATGACAGAGGTCAAACGTTTTCTGTAAGTCTTCACAAGGTTTTCACACACTGTTGCTGGTATTTTGGCCCATTCCTCCATGCAGATCTCCTCTAGAGCAGTGATGTTTTGGGGCTGTCGCTGGGAAACACGGACTTTCAACTCCCTCCAAAGATTTTCTATGGGGTTGAGATCTGGAGACTGGCTAGGCAACTCCAGGACCTTGAAATGCTTCTTACGAAGCCACTCCTTCATTGCCCGGGCGGTGTGTTTGGGATCATTGTCATGCTGAAAGACCCAGCTACGTTTCATCTTCAATGCCCTTGCTGATGGAAGGAGGTTTTCACTCAAAATCTCACGATACATGGCCCCATTCATTCTTTCCTTTACACGGATCAGTCATCCTGGTCCCTTTGCAGAAAAACGGCCCCAAAGCACGATGTTTCCACCCCCATGCTTCACAGTAGGTATGGTGTTCTTTCTCCTCCAAACACGACAAGTTGAGTTTTTACCAAAAAGTTCTATTTTGGTTTCATCTGACCACATGACATTCTCCCAGTCCTCTTCGGGATCATCCAAATGCTCTCTAGCAAACTTTAGACGGCCCTGGACATGTACTGGCTTAAGCAGGGGGACACGTCTGGCACTGCAGGATTTGAGTCCCTGGTGGCATAGTGTGTTACTGATAGTAGCCTTTATTACTTTGGTCCCAGCTCTCTGCAGGTCATTCACTAGGTCCCCCCGTGTGGTTCTGGGATTTTTGCTCACCATTCTCATGATCATTTTGACCCCACGGGGTGAGATCTTGCATGGAGCCCCAGATCAAGGGAGATTATCAGTGGTCTTGTATGTCTTCCATTTTCTAATAATTGCTCCCACAGTTGATTTTTTTCACACCAAGCTGCTTACCTATTGCAGATTGTCTTCCCAGCCTGGTGCAGGTCTACAATTTTGTTTCTGGTGTCCTTTGACAGCTCTTTGATCTTGGCCATAGTGGAGTTTGGAGTCTGACTGTTTGAGGTTGTGGACAGGTGTCTTTTATACTGATGATGAGTTCAAGCAGGTGCCATTAATACAGGTAACGAGTGGAGGACAGAGGAGCCTCTTAAAGAAGTTGTTACATGTCTGTGAGAGCCAGAAATGTTGCTTGTTTGTAGGTGACCAAATACTTATTTTCCACCATAATTTGCAAATAAATTCTTTAAAAATCCTTCAGTGTGATTTTCTGGATTTTTTTTTCTCCTCATTTTGTCTCTCATAGTTGAGGTATACCTATGATGAAAATTGGAGACCTCTCTCATCTTTTAAGTGGGAGAACTTGCACAATTGGTGGCTGACTAAATACTTTTTTGCCCCACTATATATATATATATATATATATATATATATATGCGTATGCCATAGAGCAACCACTAGTTATGAGTACAGTTTTGGTTGTTTAAAAGCCAATTTTTACAATGCTTCTTAAGTGTTTAGTGTGGTACATTCTCTGATTGCAGGTGGTATGTTATTCCAGATCTTGGTGCCCCTCACTGATAGCATAGATTGAGCAAATGTGGTGTGTCTTTGTGTTTTTTGCAGGTGTGAATATTCCCGTGTCATCTGCATACATTTGTATATAAATGTTTCTGTATGCATTTGGTAAATCATTTATGTATAGGGAGAATAGTATTGGTCCAAGTATGGAACCTTGTGGGACACCCATTTGACATTTCAAATATGGCAGTTTGACACTGTTGACCATTGCACATTGCTGTCTGTTGGTTAAATAGGATTTCATCCATTTGATAGCATGTTCTGAAAAATTAAACTGAGTAAGTTTGGTTAAAAGGATGTTGTGGTCAACGGTACCAAATGCCTTCTTCAGATCTAAAAGCACAGCACCTACACAATTGCACTTATCTAGGAAAGATTTAGTTTTCTCTAAGAACAAGCTTATTGCAGACTCTGTTGAGTGGTGAGCACAGAACCCAGACTGGGTGATGCAGGGGAGTGTTCTTATAATTCAGATGTTCACATAATAGTGTGGCCACCCATTTTTCAATTCTTTTGGAGATGACAGGTAAGATGCTGATTGGTCTGTAGTTGTTTATATCAGTTTTACTCCCTGTTTTGAAATAGGTCTGACCACTCCTACTTTCCAAGCAGTTGGGAGGACAGCATGTTTGATTGACAGATTGATTAAATGAGTAATTGGACAAATGAGAGATTCCTTATTTTCTTTTAAAAAATTGGTGTTAAGACTAGGGATGTGCCAATCCGATCCACCATATCGGTATCGGGTTCGATCCAGGTAAAATGGCTGGATCGGTTAAATGTTAAAAATTCATTGCTGTGATTTGTCATTTGAGGAGGTGATTTCCTTCCATTCAGTTTATTTTATTGCCATTGTTATATTTTGTTAGTTTTTTGGGATTATATAATTTACTGTTTTACCTGATGACTTCTTAAATGGATTTAAAAGCTGTTTCCGTGGAAGTTTTCTTGTCACGAATAGTATATTATGGTCAGACAGTCCTGTTAAAAGGTTATAAGACTGGGAGATTCTTTCAGGTCTGTTTGTGAAAAGTAACTTTAGAGGAGGGTTTGCGGTATAAACAAATAACAGAAGGGGTCATGTTGGCTGACAACTTAATGTTAACTTCAACACATTCTAGACTCATCTTTTGACCATTCAATCTGATTGCATTTTAAGGTGTCTTTAACATAGAGTAAAACTCCTCCACCTTTTCCTTGCTCCTCGTCTTTCCTATACACATTATAGCCAGGCGCTGGCTGTAATGAAGCGCTATGAATACTTTCCAGATGCACTGTATTTTTATTAATTGATCCTTTTTTGTCCATAAATTGTTATCTTTATTCAAATAAATTATTATTTATGAATACATCCAGTATAAGTGTCCTTTTCACTTGACTCCAAATGTTTTGCTTCGTTCAGTCATTATTTGCATTTTTCCCCCCGGTCAATAGTTGGAAGAGGCCAATGCTGCACTCGAGAGCGAGCAGGAAACAGCAGAGCGGCTAAAGAAGAGTCAGGCAGAGGTACAGAAACAAGCCCACAGCCTGGAGGTTAGCCTCAGGGAGATGCAGGAAAAGTGCAGCCAGCTGGAAAAGAGCAAAGTGGAGCTGGAAACACAGCTGAGGGAGCTGCAGGAGGAGCTGGAGGAGGAGAGAAGAGCCCACAACCTCGGGACCGAAACGATTAATGACCTGCAGGGTAAGACATGACTCTGTCACACTTGGAATGTAACGGGCATCAAAAAAACACTGAAAAAATACTCCTGACAAGGTTTAAAACTAAACCATTCATGTTTTGACAAAAGAAATTACTTTATTCTTCAAAATGTTTTTTTAATAGAAAGAACTTAATATGAAGTAATTCACTAGTCTATCCATAGACTTCATAAACGCATTGATATGACTGCCCCAAATAAGTGAGGCTAAAATATCTCCAACACAATCTGCTGGGTTTATGCAGACAATTCATTAATATTAATGGAAAAAGAAATGAGCCAGGCTGTGTTAGCCAAGTGGTTTTCTCTAAAAGGAGTCACATTTAGTATTGTCTTTACCTTAGTGATAAGTTGTCTGTTGATGGGAAAAATAGCTAATATGAATCTTGCAAACTGGGGTTGATTTTTTTTTTTTCCCCAAAAAAATTGGGTTTAATGACATTATAATTAGGTAATCTAGCAAAAGTATAAATAATACTTTACAGTCAGTATAAAAATATAGTAAAAAAAAAATGTACACACACACACAGTGGATATAAAAAGTCTACTACGCACCTCTGTTCAAATGCCAGGTTTTTGTGATATAACAAATGAGATCAAGATAAATCATTTCAAAACTTTTCCCCCATTAATGTGACCTATAACCTGTACAACCCAATTGAAAAACAAAATGAAATCTTTTAAGGAGAAAAATTAAAAAAACTTACAATAACCTGTTTGCATAAATATGCACACCCTCTTATAACTGGTGATGTGGCTGTGTTCAGAATTAACCAATCACATTCAAATTCAAGTTAAATGGGAGTCATCACACACATGCACCCATTTCAAGTGCCTCTGATTAACCCCAAATAAAGTTCAGCTGTTGTAGTAGGCTTTTCCTGACATTTTTGTAGTCACATCTTACAGCACAAGCGATGGTCCGCAGAGAGCTTCCAAAGCATCAGAGGGATCTCATTGTTCAGAGGTATCAGTGAGGAGAAGGGTACAAAAGAATTCTGAAGGAATTAAATATACCGTGGAACACAGTGAAGACAGTCATCACGTGGAGAAAATATGGCACAGCAGTGACATTACCAAGAACTGGACGTCCCTTCAAATTGATGAAAAGACTAGAAGAAAACTGGTCAGGGAGGCTGCCAAGAGGCCGACAACAACATTGAAGGAGCTGCAGGAATTTCTGGCAAGTACTGGCTGTTTAGTACATGTGACAACAATCTCCTGTCTAGGGTGGTAAGTGGAAGCCTTATTTTAAAAAGAAAAACATCCAAGCCCGGCTACATTTTGCAAAAACACATTTGAAATCTCCCAAATGTATGTGGGGAAAATGTGTTATGGTCCGATGAAACCAAGGTTGAACTTTTTTGCCATAATTCCAAAAGGTATATTTGGCGCAAAGACAACACTGCTCATCACCAAAGAACACCATACCTACAGTGAAGCATGGTGGTGGTACCATCATGCTTTGGGGCTGTTTTTCTTCAGCTGGAACTGGGGCCTTAGTCAAGGTGAAGGGAATTCTGAACAGTTCCAAATACCAGTCAGTGTTGGCACAAAACTTTCAGGCTTCTGCTAAAAAGCTGAAGATAAAGAGGAACTTCATCTTTCAGTATGACAGTGACCCAAAGCACACATCCAAATCAACAAAGGAATGGCTTCACCAGAAGAAGATTAAGGTTTTGGAATGGTTCAGCCACAGTCCAGACCTGAATCCGATGGAACATCTGTGTGGTCATCTGAAGAGGGCTGTGCACAGGAGATGCCCTCGCAGTCTCACAGATTTGGCATTTTTGCAAAGAAGAGTGGGCAAATATTGACACATCAAGATGCATACCTGCCAACTGCTCCGGTTTTGCCGTAATGGTTCCGGTTTTTAAGACCCGGTTCCGGTTTTATTATTCAAAATTACGGTTTTTCACTAAAAAATTCAGTCAAAAATTTTAAATCATAAAAAAAACACGGAAAACACGAAAGCAATTCCAAACACGCTGTCGCTCGGAATCGTATCTGTATTGCGCATGTGCGAGAGGTCTGAGCCAATTTTCCATGTGCAATCGCGAGGCAATCGGGTAAGAATTATACGTTTTCATCATGGAGTCCGCCGGAGAAAAATCACTAACGAGCGTGAAACACAAACGAAAATTACAGTCTTTTCGTGAGGAATACAGCAAAGCATTTCCGGGAGTTATTATTCACTCAAGAAGGGGTGAAAAATTACGCAAATTGCACTTTGTGTAGACAAGACTTTTTGATTGGACATGGCGGAATCAGCGATGTGAAAGACCACGTAAGAACGAAAAAACACAAGGCCAGTGCCAGTGACGCTAGCGGCAAACTTGAAGAACATGTGCTGTGTAATTGCAAGCCTTGTCATGCTTGGTGTATCATGTAAACACACAAAATATCAGAGCGATTTTGCCGTCATTTACGCACGTGTGTCATACAGTGCTAGTATACCCTGCTGATATTTCTAGTCTTCTAGCTACCTCCGCCAAGGAGGTTATGTGATCATCAGTGTTGGTTTGTCTGTTTCTTTGTTAGCAAGATAATTCAAAAAGTTATGGACAGATTTTTATGAAGTTTTCACAGATTGTCAGAAATGGGATATCCTACAGATGATTAGATTTTGGTGGTGATCCGGATCACCGTCTGGATCCAGGAATTTTTTAAAGGATTCTTTTTTTTTTTTAATTTAACATTGCGAGATAGGGCCATTTTCAATATTTTATTTATGATGTTAAACACTGTATGGGGGGAACTGTGGCGCTTGGCGGAGGTCTGCGCTCTCCGAGTGCTTTTCTAGTATTCATAATACATCACATCTGGCCTATTCAAAGTTCTATGCAGTGTTAAGATAGTCTTTTGAATGCAAATTTAATGAATGAATGAATCTTTATTTCGGATAGATTAAAAGTAAAGATTAAAAAGAAACAGAATAATATAACAAAGGCGAAAAAATCCAACAAGGTCAAATTAAACAAGAACTCCTCTGATTATACAGTTCAACATAAGTTATCTGAAATGGGTGATGGCTGAAGCCGCAGCTTATATTGTCCACCCATATTCCATCCAAGAATTCAAAAGAAAAACAAAACAAGAGCGATTACAATTCAGAACAAAGCTAAGACAAAACGTGACAAAAAAAAACTAAGTAACAACACAACACAGACTGGATATGACAATCCTTATGTGATTTTACATGTCATCTTGTAAATATGTTTGGAGTATTTCTTCCTTTAGTTTTTGTTTAAATTGTCCAAGCGTTGTACATGGTTTTAATTCAGGTCCAAAATCGTTTCATAATCTGACTCCTTGCACTGAAACACAGTGTTGCTTGGTGGTAGTTCTCACTGAAGGTTTTTGAAATATACATGTTCCTCTGAAATGATACTGTTTCTCCCTTATTTGGAACAACTTTTGGATATTTGCGGGCAGTGACAGATTCTTCACTTTAAACATTATTACTGCAGTTTTAAAGTCAACCAGATGAGATGAGATGAGATTCAACTTTATTGTCATTACACATGTATGAATACAAGGTAACGAAACGTGACTTGGCATTTGGGCACGCTCTGCAGAGCGCATCCAAGGCCGAGGCAGCCGCTAGGCGCCAGTCATCTTTCAACTTGAGAGCTTTTAATTTAAGAAAAAGTGGGTTTGTTGGTTCCCTGTAAGCAGCTTTGTTTATTATTCTAATAGCTCTCTTCTGAAGCATAAAGACTGGATATATGTTTGTTTTATATGTATTTCCCCATACTTCAGTACAATATGTCATGTATGGGAGTATTAATGAATGATACAAAGTATATAATGTGGGTTGATTCAGCAAATATTTCGCTCTGTGTAGTATTGCAATTGATTGAGATATTTTACCTTTAATATAATTAATATGTGACTTCTATGTCAAATGCTAATATTTGTTTGACACTGCGGCCCCCTGGACCCCGGCTAGCTACTAGGCTTTTCAGGTTTGAAAGTTGAAGAAATATGAGGTTGTTAGCTACATTCTAACTTGATTTAATGCTAATATTTGTTTTGCGTTGGGGGGCTTCGCCCCCCTGAACCCCCCACCAAGACTTTGTTTTGGACCTACCGGGGCCTGCGGCCCCTGGACCCCGGCTAGCTACTAGGCTTTTCAGGTTTGAAAGTTGAAGAAATATGAGGTTGTTAGCTACATTTAACTAGATTTAATGCTAATATTTGTTTGGCAAATATTAGCATTATTATTATTAGCATTAGCATTATTAGCATTAGCATCGGCCCCTGGACCCCGGCTAGCTACTAGGCTTTTCAGGTTTGAAAAGTTGGCAGGTATGAAGATGTGCCACGCTGATAGACCCCTACCCAAAAAGACTTAGTGCTGTAATAAAAGCCAAAGGTGTTGCAACAAAGTATTAGTTTAAGGGTGTGCATATTTATGCAAGCAGGTTATTGTAAGGTTTTTATTTGTTATTTTTCCTCTTAAAAGATTTCAGTTTGTTTTTCAATGGGTTGTAGAGGTTATAGGTCACATTGATGGTGGAAAAAGTTTTGAAATTGTCTTGGTCTCATTTTTTTACATCACAAAAACCTGGCATTTGAACAGGGGTGTGTAAACTTTTTATATCCACTATATATATAAATATACAGTGGCGTGAAAAAGTGTTTGCTCTCTTCCTGATTTCTCTTCTTTTTTTTTTTTTTGTATGTTTGTCACACTTAAATGTTTCAGATCATCAAGCAAATTTTAATATTAGACAAAGATAACACAAGCAAACACAAAATGCAGTTTTTAAATGAAGGTGTTTATTATTAAGGGTAAAAAAAAATCCAAACCTACATGGCCCTGTGTGAAAAAGTGATTGCCCCTTAAACCTAATAACTGGTTGGGTCACCCTTAGCAGCAACAACTGCAATCAAGCGTTTTGGGATAACTGGCAATGAATTTTTACAGTACTGTGAAGGAATTTTGACCCACTCATCTATGCAGAATTGTTGTAATTCAGCCACACTGGAGGGTTTTTGAGTATGAACCGCCTTTTTAAGGTCATGCCACAGCATCTCAGATTCAGGTCAGGACTTTGACTAGGCCACTCCAAAGTCTTATTTTGTTTTTCTTAAGCCATTCAGAGGTGGTCTTGCTGGTGTGTTTTGGATGATTGTTCTGCTGCAGAACCCAAGTGCGCTTCAGCTTGAGGTCACAAACAGATGGCCAGACATTCTCCTTCAGGATTTTTTGGTAGACAGCAGAATTCATGGTTCCATTAACCACAGCAAGTCTTCCACATCCCGAAGCAGCAAAACGACTCCAGACCATCACACTACCACCACCATCTTTTACTCTTGGTATGATGATGTTCCTTTTCTGAAATGCTGTTACTTTTATGCCAGATGTAATGGGACACACACCTTCCAAAAAGATCAGCTTTTGTCTCGTCAGTCCACAGAGTATTTTTCCAAAAGTCTTGGGGATCATCAAGATGTTTTCTGGCAAAACTGAGATGAGTCTTTGTTCTTTTTGCTCAGCAGTGGTTTTTGTCTTGGAACTCTGCCATGCAGGCCATTTTTGCCCAGTCTCTTTCTTATGGTGGAGTCATGAACACTGACCTTAACTAAGTGAGGCCTGCAGTTTTTTGGCTGTTGTTGTGGGGTCTCTTGTGACCTCTTGGATGAGTCATTGCTGCGCTCTTGGAGTAATTTTAGTTGGCTGACCACTCCTGGGAAGGTTCACCACTGTTCCAGGTTTTCGCCATTTGTGGATAATGGCTTTCACTGTGGTTCGCTGGAGTCCCAAAGCTTTAGAAAAGGCTTTATAACCTTTTCCAGACAGAGATCTCAGTTACTTTGTTTCTCATTTGTTCCTGAATTTCTTTGGATTGTAGCATGATGTCTAGCTTTTGAGGATGTTTTGGTCTACTTCACTTTGTCAGGCAGGTCCTATTGAAGTGATTTCTTGATTGAGAACAAGTGTGGCAGTAATCAGGCCTGGGTGTGGCTAGAGAAATTAAACTGAGCTTTCCAAAGATGTGATACCCCACAGTTAATTTATGTTTTAACGGGGGTGGGGGGGTGGGGGGGGAGTTGGGTGTCACTTTTTCAGACAGGGCCATGCAGGTTTGGATTTTTTTTTTACCCTTAGTAATAAACACCTTCATTTAAAAACTGCATTTGGTGTGTACTTATTATCTTTGTCTAATATTTAAATTTGTGTGATGATCTGAAACACTTAAGTGTGACAAACATACAAAAAAATGAGAAATCATGAAGGGGGCAAACACTTTGTCACACCACCGTATGTGTGTGTGTGTGTGTGCGCGCGCGCACACACACACACACACACACATATATATATATCAGGAAATATAAGTATTGAACATGTCAACATTTTTCTCATTAAACATATTTCTGATGGAGCCATTTACATGAGATTTTCACCAGCTTTCAGTAACAATCCAAGTTCAAGGCAACTGTGTTCACAAAGCAAGCTATATTTAATAAAAATGGAATGACACAGGGAATAAGTATTGAACACATGAAGAAAGCGGTGCAAAAAGGCATTGAAAGCCAAGAAACCAGCTGAAATCCATCAGAATTTAGGAAGCCATCCCAACCCCCATCAGTGCAAATTAATTTCAGCTGGTTAAGTCCTGACTGATATCCTTGATAAAGTTCTGTGAATATCAGATTGTCACACCACAAATAACTCACAATGGGTAGAAAGAGCCCTCTCTAGGCCTTCACAACCTTATATTTGCAAAACATAATGATGGCATTGGTTCCAGGTGCATTTCTTAACTGCTGAATGGTCCAATGAGCACTGTTGGAGCCATCATTCAGAAGTGGAAAGAATGTCATTTTACCATAAACCAGCCATAACCAAGAGCTTTTTGCAAGATTTCTGACAGAGGAGTCAAAAGAATTATCAGAAGAGTTATCCAAGAGGCAAAGATCACTCGTGGAGAGCTCCAGAAAGCTCTGGAGTTAGCAGGTACTGCTGTTTCAAAGAAAACAATAAGTAATGCACTCAACCGACATGGGCTGTATGCCCGCTCACTTTGCAAGACTCCATTGCTGAAGAAAAAGCATGTTGAAGCTCATTTAAAGTTTGCTGCACAACATTTGGGCAGGCCAGTAAAATACTGGGAGAATATAGTCTGGTCAGATGAGACAAAAATTGAACTTTTTGGATGCTACAACACACAGCATGTTTGGAGGAGAAATGGCACTGCGTATCAGTCCCAAAAACACCATGTATTTATTATTAAGGGGGAAAAAAATCCAAACCTACATGGCCGTGTGTGAAAAAGCGATTGCCCCCTAAACCTAATAACTGGTTGGGCCACCCTTAGCAGCAACAACTGCAATCATTTGCTATAACTGGCAATGAGTTTTTTACAGCACTGTGAAGGAATTTTGGCCCACTCATCTCTGCAGAGTTGTTGTAATTCAGCCACATTGGAGGGTTGTTTTTTTTTTTTAGATTTAGTATACTTTATTGATCCCCAGAGGGGAAATTGAGGGTCATCCACCACCTGGATGGATGAAGCAGCCACGATACGGCGCTATCCCTTAACCATTCACACACACATTCACACCTAGGGCCACTTTAGAGTCTCCAATTAACCTAACCTGCATGTTTTTGGCATGTGGGAGGAAACCGGAGAAATCCCGGGGTAAACCCACGCATACACGGGGAGAACATGCAAACTCCACACAGATCACTGTTGGTCGGGGGCTGGGATCGAACCCACGATCCCACGATCCCCCGGCCAAGGGTAAACTGTGCTGCCGCAGTGCTAACCACTGTGCCACCGTGCAGCCCACCGTGCAGTTTTCGAGCATGAACCGCCTTTGTAAGGTCATGCCACAGCATCTCAATTGGATTCAGGTCAGGACTTTGACTAGGCCACTCCAAAGTCTTTATTTTTTTTTTTTTCTTAAGTCATTCAGAGGTGGACTTGCTGGTTTGTTTTGGATCATTGTCCTGCTGCAGAACCCAAATGTGCTGCAGCTTGAGGTCATGAACAGATGGCCAGACATTCTCCTTCAGGATTTTTTGTTAGACAGCAGAATTTATGGTTCCATTTCCCACAGCAAGTCTTCCACATTCTGAAGCAGCAAAACAGCCCCAGACCATCACACTACCACCACCATATTTTACTGTTGGTATGATGTTCCTTTTCTGAAATGCTGTTGCTTTTACACCAGATGTAATGGGACATACACCTTCCAAAAAGTTCAACTTTTGTCTCGTCAGTCCACAGAGTATTTTCCCAAAAGTTTTGGGGATCATCAAGATGTTTTCTGGCAAAACTGAGATGATGCTTTGTTCTTTTTACTCAGCAGTGGTTTTCGTCTTGGAACTCTGCCATGCAGGCTATTTGTGCCCAGTCTCTTTCTTATGGTGGAGTCATGAACACTGACCTTAACTGAAGCAAGAGAGGCCTGCAGTTGTTTGGATGTTGTTGTGGGGTCTTTTGTGACCTCTTGGATGAGTCGTTGCTGCGGTCTTGGGGTAATTTTAGTTGGCCAGCCACTCCTGGGAAGGTTCACCACTGTTCCATGTTTTCGCCATTTGTGGATAATGGCTCTCACTGTGGTTCGCTGGAGTCCCAAAGCTTTAGAAAAGGCTTTATAACCTTTTCCAGACTGAGAGATCTCAATTACTTTTTCTCATTTGTTCCTGAATTTCTTTGGATCGCAGCATGATGTGTAGCTTTTGAGGATCTTTTGGTCTACTTCGACGAGTCCGTCTACAGGAAAGAGGTGGCCCAGCTGGTGTCCTGGTGCAGTCACAACAACCTGCAGCTGAACGCTCTGAAGACAGCGGAGATGATTGTGGACTTCAGGAAAGTCACAACCCCCCTGCCCCCCCTCACCATCACAGGCTCTCCCATCACCATTGCAGATTCCTTCCGCTTCTTGGGCACCACCATCACCCGGGACCTCAAATGGGAGCCAACCATCAGCTCCCTCATCAAAAAGGCCCAGCAGAGGATGTTCTTTCTGCGGCAGCTGAGGAAGCTCAAGCTACCCACCAAGATGTTAGTGCAGTTCTTCACGGCCATCATAGAGTCCATCCTCACCTCCTCCATAACTGTGTGGTATGCAGGAGCCACTGCCAGGGACAGACTAAGGCTGCAGCGCGTCGTGCGCACTGCTGAGAAGGTGATCGGCTGCAAGCTCCCATCTCTCCAGGACCTGTACATCTCCAGGACCCGGAGGCGTGCTGGCCGGATCATAGCCGATCCTTCACACCCTGGTCACGTACTGTTTGCCCCCCTCCCCTCAGGTAGAAGACTTCGGTCCATTCAGACTAAAACCTCCCGGCACATGAACAGCTTTTTCCCCTCTGCCATCAGACTGCTGAACATTAAGTGACTTATTGACTCTCGTGCACTATATACAGCAGCTCAACCAGACTCATGTCATTCATCACTGTTTTTCTGTTGCATTATCGACTGCACTGTGGTACCCCATATTATCTGCTACTTGCTAATTTATTTAAAACTGCCTTGACTAGTATTATTATTATTATTATTATTATTATTTTTATTATTACTTATTACTTATTATTCTACATTTATTGCATGTTTTTAGTCCTTTAGTTTTTTAGTTTATCTCTTTATCTCATCATGTTTTTAATGTTGCAGCATGGCACCGAGACAAATTCCTAGTTTGTGTACTACATGAACAATGGCAATAAATCTGATTCTGACTTCACTTTGTCAGGCAGGTCCTATTTAAGTGATTTCTTGATTGAAAACAGGTGTGGCAGTAATCAGCATGGATGTGACTAGAGAAATTGAACTCAGCTTTCCAAAGATGTGATAAAACATAAATTAACTGGTTTAACGGGGGGGCAATCACTTTTTCACACAGGGCCATGTAGGTTTGGATTTTTTTTTCACCGTTAATAATAAACACCTTCATTTATAAACTGCATTTTGTGCTTACTTGTGTTATCTTTGTCTAATATTTAAATTTGTTTGATCTGAAACATTTAAGTGTGACAAACATACAAAAGAAAAGAGAAATCAGGAAAGGGGCAAACACTTTTTCACACCACTGTATATATACATAGTCTCCCCTTCGATTCGCACAGTTCTTCCAGTGATGTTGCAGTGCTTGGATCTCTGCAGTTGTAAAATGACATTTGGTCAAAATTGACCACTATGAACTTTTCAGCCCCATGTGTTTATGTATGTATGTGGCTGCACGGTGGCGCAGTGGTTAGCACTGCGGCAGCACAGTTTACCCTCGGCCGGGGGATCACGGGGATCATGAGATCGTGGGTTCGATCCCTGCCCCCGGCCAACAGTGATCTGTGTGGAGTTTGCATGTTCTCCCCGTGTATGCGTGGGTTTACCCCGGGATTTCTCCGGTTTCCTCCCGCATGCCAAAAACATGCAGGTTAGGTTAATTGGAGACTCTAAAGTGGCCCTTGGTGTGAATGTGTGTGTGAATGGTTAAAAGGGATGGCGCCGTATTGTGGCTGCTTCATCCATCCAGGTGGTGGATGACCCTTAATTTCTGTAAAGCGTCTTTGAGTGTCTATGATAAAACTCTATATAAATCTGATGTATTGATTTATTGATTGATTAATTGTATGTATGTATGTACGTACGTATACAGTGGGGCAAAAAAGTATTTAGTCAGCCACCAATTGTGCAACTTCTCCCACTTAAAAGATGAGAGAGGTCTCCAATTTTCATCATGGGTATACCTCAACTATGAGAGACAAAATGAGAAAAAAAAAAAATCGAGAAAATCACACTGAAGGATTTTTAATGAATTAATTGGTAAATTCCTCGGTAAAATAACTATTTGGTCAATAACAAAAGTTCATCTCAATACTTTGTTATATACCCTTTGTTGGCAATGACAGAGGTCAAACGTTTTCTGTAAGTCTTCACAAGGTTTTCACACACTGTTGCTGGTATTTTGGCCCATTCCTCCATGCAGATCTCCTCTAGAGCAGTGATGTTTTGGGGCTGTCGCTGGGCAACACGGACTTTCAACTCCCTCCAAAGATTTTCTATGGGGTTGAGATCTGGAGACTGGCTAGGCCACTCCAGGACCTTGAAATGCTTCTTACGAAGCCACTCCTTCATTGCCCGGGCGGTGTGTTTGGAATCATTGTCATGCTGAAAGACCCAGCCACGTTTCATCTTCAATGCCCTTGCTGATGGAAGGAGGTTTTCACTCAAAATCTCACGATACATGGCCCCATTCATTCTTTCCTTTACACGGATCAGTCGTCCTGGTCCCTTTGCAGAAAAACAGCCCCAAAGCATGATGTTTCCACCCTCATGCTTCACAGTAGGTATGGTGTTCTTTCTCCTCCAAACACGACAAGTTGAGTTTTTACCAAAAAGTTCTATTTTGGTTTCATCTGACCATATGACATTCTCCCAATCCTCTTCTGGATCATCCAAATGCTCTCTAGCAAACTTCAGATGGGCCTGGACATGTACTGGCTTAAGCAGGGGGACACGTCTGGCACTGCAGGATTTGAGTCCCTGGCGGCGTAATGTGTTACTGATGGTAGCCTTTGTTACTTTGATCCCAGCTCTCTGCAGGTCATTCACTAGGTCCCCCCATGTGGTTCTGGGATTTTTGCTCAGCGTTTTCGTGATCATTTTCACCCTACAGGGTGAGATCTTGCGTGGAGCCCCAGATCAAGGGAGATTATCAGTGGTCTTGTATGTCTTCCATTTTCTAATAATTGCTCCCACAGTTGATTTCTTCACACCAAGCTGCTTACCTATTGCAGATTCAGTCTTCCCAGCCTGGTGCAGGTCTACAATTTTGTTTCTGATGTCCTTTGACAGCTCTTTGGTCTTGGCCATAGTGGAGTTTGGCGTCTGACTGTTTGAGGTTATGGACAGGTGTCTTTTATACTGATAACGAGTTCAAACAGGTGCCATTAATACAGGTAACGAGTGGAGGACAGAGGAGCCTCTTAAAGAAGAAGTTACATGTCTGTGAGAGCCAGAAATGTTGCTTGTTTGTAGGTGACCAAATACTTATTTTACCAAGGAATTTGCCAATTAATTCATTAAAAATCCTTCAATGTGATTTTCTGGATTTTTTTTTTTCTCATTTTGTCTCTCATAGTTGAGGTATACCTATGATGAAAATTGGAGACCTCTCATCTTTTAAGTGGGAGAACTTGCACAATTGGTGGCTGACTAAATATTTTTTTGCCCCACTGTGTGTGTGTGTGTGTGTGTGTGTGTGTGTGTGTGTGTGTGTGTGTGTGTGTGTGTGTGTGTGTGTAGTATATACTGTATATATACACTGTATGTATTTATTTTCTCTGGAAATCGCTACTCCTCCTAGGCATTTGCCTCAATGGTCACCAAACTCGCAACGATCCTCAGGTTGGTCTGCATCCAGGTTGAGGTCAAGGTCATTGTCAAAGGTCAGGGGATTTGGCCATTTATGATCTCAAGAAAATAGTTACTACTTCTTGGCAACTGCCCCACTGTTCAGCAAACTCATGCACAATGACCCTCTTCATCTAGGTTGTGCTCAAGGTCAATGGTCAGAAGGTCTGAGCACTCACAGGGTGATTCCATGTGGCTGGAATGGGCTTCTCCGTCATTGATGGGCTGTTTTTTTGTTATTTTTTTTCACTTTGCACCATGTAAACAGCTAAGTAAGTAATGTTTATAAAGGGGTTTTCATCGACATAGTATAATTACAAAGCACTGTACAATGAAATAGAATAAAAATAGAGATACAATAAAAATACAGTAGATGATTAAAAAGAATAACAGATGGGATAGAGAAATAGGATAATATCCTTTACTTTGGAACCATACCTCAAGCATATCCAGCCAATATTGTTGGGGTTAGAGGGAAGTTTATCACCCCATGGGTGCAATCTTTTATTTTTTTTTTTTTTAAGCTAACAAAATGTAGACAGGCTCACCAGACTTTAATTTTTATGTGTTTTTTTTTTGAGTAAATAAAAACTCTGCTATGATGGTAGAAGCTTGCAAATATAGAAGTCACAAGTCAAGAAAGTGATTTCACTGCCACAACTGAAAATGTGATTGATTTTTCTGAATTTTCTAAAAACTACTGTGGTGAACATCTCTCAGTAGTGGGAAAATGAGTGCATTACGCAACACCAAGCTGAACCTTGAACAGGGTATTAGATGTGAATCACTTTTTGGAGCAGGGTTTGGGAAATGTCTGATCATCGGTGGAAACATCTGCTCAAAGGGCTGAGAGTCAAGAGAGATTCTGTAAAAAAAAGCAAAAGAAGAGTAGAGTCAGAATTTCTGATGAGAAGCTGTTTGGAAACTCGAGCATGTTTTTTGTCCATACAGTGAGGTCAGTCGGGGTGTGTGTACTGCAGTATTACCTGTTGGCTCTGATGATTCATGGTCAAAATTCTTGTGTCAGGGGAAAAAAAACAAACAAGTGTGTATTTTGAAAAGTTGAGTTGAGGCATAGCGTAATGTCTGAAACTGAATTACTATATGTTTGTCTCATTGTTTCTTATTCTTGCACAAACCTTTTCTTACAACTCTGATAAATATCATTTTGATAATGAATGTATTGTTTTTTTTCCTTCTTTTAATGTTTGTTTTCTTACATCAGAACACATCTCTGGCCTTGAAGAAGAGGTGAAAGAGGTCAAATTATCTCTCTCCAAAGTGGAGACTGAAAAAAATGAGCTACAAAACAAATACAATGACCTCAAGAAGGTTAGTGTTCATTGCTAATTTCTAATTCTTATTATTTACTGATATATATTCTTCACTAAAGACATGTATTTCATAATATGAGAAACACTGGAAGCCTGACGTCAGTTTTGACTCTGTAGGAAAAGGGCAACCAAGAGATTGACCTGACGTTCAAGCTGAAGTCGCTGCACCAGAGTCTGGAGCAGGAGGAAGCCGAACACAAGGCTACCAAAGCCAAATTCGCTGATAAAAACAAGATCTACCAGTCCATCGAGGAGGCCAAGTCTGAGGCCTCAAAAGGTAAACTTCAAGCAGTTGCTAAATTAATATTTGAATCATCTAACCACATAACCAGACATTGAAGTAATAACTAGAAAAGTTCCCATTCACCAAAAAATTATGGGATTTTTTTTTAAAGTTTTAACCTTCTGAAATGCATCTGTTGATCACGTGATTATCAAAGGAAAAAAAACATCAATACACTCACTTTTCTTAAAGAAGAACACACAGCCTTTATATCATTTCTGTGTCTGATTAGCCATTTTAACTTTTCCGGGTTTTTTCCTCTACGTCAAGAAAAGGTAAGCCCAGCCTGACACATGCCGCTGCTCTGTTATTAGTCAGCATAGCTGTCTGTCTGCAAATGTAGATGAGTGGGGAGCCCAATCAAGGTGTCAGCTTCACACCTAGGGAGTTGGCTTACCAAGCACAGTATATATTGTTTATTTCTTTATATTTCATTCACCCTAATAAACATCCCTGTTTCCACCTAGTTCACTAAATCCACAGTCAATAATATATCTTGTGTCATTCTGGCTTATTTTGTTGTATTTTTGCCATGATGCTACATCAGCCCATTAGCTTGGCTAGGTGGTCGGTGGTTAGCTGAAGCTAGCAGTTTAGCCGCCCATTAATGGATGTCTCTATGCTTAGTATACTCCAGGGACCAGTCGTGTCATATCATATTGAGCACTGAAATCACACACTCCTGTCCACCAGTGATGCATTGTTTTATTCATTCTTTGAGACAGAGTTACGTTAGTTGGCTCAGGCTCACTACTCAATCTCTGAGCAAAGACCGCTAAGATTAATAATAGTGACATAAGAGCAGTGTTTCCTCTGACTTTAAGGCCTTGGCGTGGTGACAACATATTTTTCCAGGGGGAGAGGAGGCAGAAAACACATGACACTATTGTAACCAGAATATGTAAATTTTATACTGTTTCTTTTTTTTTTCCACAATATTTTTATTGAACCTTTTTTACAAACATAACACAAACAATCAAACACTAACACTAAAGTAATAAAAAAAGAAAAAAAATGTACTAAAAACACCAACAACCACTAACAAAGACATGTCTTCAACAGTGCTCCTCTGTTTAGTCTAGGCAATCCATTACATAAGTATACATATTATACATTCACCAGTTTGGAATTTACAAGGTCCACACACATCATTCACCTTCTTCTTCAAAAGTTATGTTTAAATTCTTTACATAATCAATGAAAGGTCTCCATATATTCTCAAACACAATTTCCTTTGATTTCAGTATGTATGTTATTCTTTCTAGTGAAAGGTTTGTTAACATCTGTCTTAACCACTGAGTCACATCTGGTCTATGAGTCTTTTTCCACAATAGTGCAATACATTTTTTGGCGTTAAGCAAACTGAGGTCTATGAATGCTCTTTCACTTTTATTAAAGTTATGCTTTTCTGGATGCAGACCCAACAAAAACAATTTAGGATTCAATATGATTTGTTTTGAAATTATTTTTTCAATTGTTACCCTCACTTCTTCCCAAAACATTCTAATTTTTCTACATTCCCATACACAATGAAATGAGGTTCCTTTACTTTCCATACATTTTGTGCACGTATCTGGTATGTGTTTTATATCTATTTAATTCCACCGGTGTAACATACATCCGCATTAACCATTTAAAATGTATCAATTTAAGACGTACATTTATTGATTTGGTTTGAGCTTCTGTACAAGCCAGTTCCCATTGTTCCTCTGAAATTTCAGTTTGCAGGTCTTCTTTCCAATAATTCAATCTTTTCTGTGAGTTTTCACTTGAGGATAGTGTCAATGAGTTATAAAACTCTGAAATAATACCCTTTCTCTTACTATCTTTCGTCAAAATTTTTTCCAAGGATGAATAAATAGGTTGAGTGAGAGCATTATTTTGATTTGATCGAATAAAGTTCCTAAGCTGAAGATATTTAAAAAAATGTGTTCTATTAAGATTAAATTTGATCCTCAGCTCTTCAAAAGACATTGTTATCTGAGCATGACAGATATAAATCTTGAATCTTTTGAATCCCTTTTAAATTCCATACTTTAAATACAGCATCCGCTCTCCCTGGTTTAAAATATTGATTACCCCATATTGGGCTAAATTGTGACATTAAGTGTGGTTCTTTTAAATATTTTTTAGTTTCACACCATATTTTGATCATATGCTTTACAAATGGATTTTTAACTTTTCTGTAATTTTTTTGCCGAGTCTGAGTATATGAATATGGGAAGAGGTAAAGGTAAATTGTATGATTCCATTTCAGTCCAGTGAGGGAGATCATTTGATGAAAAATATGTCATAGACCTCAGTTGTGCTGACCAGTAATACAACATAAAGTTTGGACATTTCAGACCTCCACGATCAAATGGTAAATATAGTAAGGACAGACGTAATATAGCCTTCCTGTTGTTCCATATAAATTCCACTAACTTTTTTTTAATTCTTGAGAATAGATCTGAAGGTGGTGGTAAAGGAATGTATTGAAATAAATAAAGTATTTTAGGTAAGATATTACTTTTAAGTATATTGATTCTCCCTATCATCGACATTGGTAGTGACATCCATCTCTGAATTAACTCATTAATGTCTGTCATTAAGGCTTCATAGTTGGCACTGGCGACTGATTCTAACTTAGGCACAATTTGAATTCCTAAATATTTAAACTGATTTACAACATTGAATTGATTTACCTCAGGAGCTGGGTGATTTCTCTGGGTCTCATTTAGCATTAATATTGAAGATTTAGTTTTATTTATTTTATATCCTGATATTTCCCCCAAATTCTTTATTAAATTCAACAAGGTCGGAATTGATTTTTTAAGATTTGACATAAACAAAATTATGTCATCGGCATACAGGGAGATTTTATGTTCTGTTGGTCCAACTTTAATTCCATATATTTGTGGATGTAAACGTACTGCCATCGCTAAAGGTTCAATTGCCATAGTAAACAGTAAAGGTGAAAGTGGACAGCCTTGTCGACATCCTCTATTGATTTTTATTGATTTTGAGGTATTGCTGTTTGTTAGGATTTCTGCTGTAGCATTATTATATATTATCTGAACCCATTTTATGAAATTATTTCCAAGTCCAAACCTTTGTAAGACTTCAAAAAGAAAGGGCCATTCGACCCTATCAAAGGCCTTTTCGGCGTCCAATGATAGGAGAGCTGTATCCAGTGCTTCTTTATTAGAATAAATAATATTAAATAGTCTTCTTACATTATGGAAGCCTTGTCTTCCCTTTATAAAGCCATTCTGATCTCGGTTAATAATATTTGGTAATATTTCTTGTATTCGTCTTGCTAAAATTTTACAGATTATCTTAAGGTCAGCATTTAATAGGCTTATTGGTCTCATATTTTCACATTTATTAGAGGGTTTACCTGGTTTTGGCAACAGTATAATTAAGGCATTATTCATGTATGGTGGTAAATTACTATTTTGAAATGCTTCTAAAACCATTTCCAAAAAAGGTTTTATTAATTTATTCTTAAATTTGTTATAAAGGTCAACTGGAAGACCATCTGGTCCTGCACTTTTTCCTGATTTCATATTATCAATGGCTAGCCCAACTTCTTCTTGACTAATTTTAGACTCCAGTATCTCCCTGTTCTCATTTGGAATACACGGTATAGATAGTCCATCCAAAAACCCATTTAGTTTTGTTTAGTCAGTTTCATTTTTTGTATCATATAATTTTTCATAGTAATCTCTAAAGGCTCTTTTAATTTCTAAAGGATCTACAACTACCTGTCCGTTACTTATAATACTGGTAATTGGTGTTTTAAATTCTAATTGTTTAATCTGCCATGCCAATAATTTTCCTGATTTTTCACCTTGTTCATAAAAAGATTGCTTCAATCTTAGAAGACTCGAGGCAGCTCTATTCGCTGATTTTTTTTGTCATATTCAGCTCTCAGAATCAGTAATTCGTTCTCTAACTTTGGGTCACTTCCTGCATACACTTTTTCTTGAAGAATTTTTAGTTTATGTTCCAATTGGACTCTCTCCTCTCGAGTCTTCTTAGATTTTGAACCTGTATAACTAATATGTCCCCTAATAAAAGCTTTGAAAGCCTCCCACTTTATACATGCTGATGTTTGTGTAGTATTGATATCAAAGAACTCATCTATCTGTTTTTCTATGTACTTAACAAATTCCTCATCCTGAAGCCATTTATGCTGAAATTACCACCTACCTGGTTCCTTTGTCAATTTCTTATCTACATATATGAGACAACAGGGTGCATGATCAGAGATCACAATATTATCATAAAAGCAGTTTTGAATCTTGGACCTTAATTCTGTGGAGATCAAAAAATAGTCAATACGTGAGAATGTCTTGTAGGTATTAGAATAACAAGAGTAGGCTTTAACTTGTGGTTTCATTTCTCTCCATATATCTAGCAATCTCAATTCTTTCATAAAATGCTTAATGATCATCCTGCATCCATTGTGCGTACAGTCCAGTCCTGTTGATCTATCTATACTGGGATTCAAAGTACAATTAAAATCCCCTGCTATTATATGTTGCCCTATAAGTGATGATAAGATAAGAAATAAATTGGCAAAGAACTTTTGATCATCTATATTGGGACCGTATAAGTTCACCAGATTTATATTTTCTAATAGCAAAGATCCTTGAATGATTAGATATCTTCCAAATTTGTCACCAATCACATTTTTCACTTGAAATGGGACTGATTTATGTATGAGAGTCATAACTCCCCTGGCTCGGGATGAAAATGATGAGGTGAATACACTTCCTTGCCATCTACTCCTAATTCTTTTTACATCCTCCTCTATTAGATGAGTTTCTTGTAAAAACACAATTTTTGAACCTATTGTGGCGGTTTGGGAAAACTCCCACAACACACAGGGACAGACAGCTCGCTACTCCTGGGTTTTTTCCATTACACTGCTGAGCTGTAATGTGCCATTCATGCTTTGTGATGTTAATGTGCCATTCATGTGTTGAGTTCATGCATCCTGTCCTTGCTGTGTCTCTTGAAATGCAAATGCCCATACCAACTGCTGTGAAATGCTCTTTCATGTATTGTTGCAACAGGGTATATATGCTGCAAGAGCCTGTAACTCACTCTCAATCTCACTTCTACAACGGCTGCTGCTGGACACAGACTTTGTGTCCCCTCTTCACTGAGAGCCTGAGGAATACGGCTTCAGCCTGCTCACGCTATGGGCTGGAGCTGAGTTCCCGTGACGGCGGTATGATTAATAAAACCTGCTTAAAACCTCAGCATCGCTGCCTTATTTTATCATCCGCCGCACTATGTCTTTTATTTTATTCATAACTTGTTTAAGTTTTTTTAAATTTTGTAGACCTCTGCAATTCCATGAAGTTAAATTAAGATTAACGCTTTGGTCTATGATCAATAGGGAGTTTGGGATTACCTCGCAATATAAACATGCTCATACAGAGAAGCAAAAACATGAGTGGTTGAACATTCATCCTACAAACTACACACAAACAAATTCCCCCTTCCCACACTCGTGGTAATCCCCCCAAAATCAAAAAAAAAATTCCGTCTCCTGATATAGCCATCGACCGCTCCACACCCACGAGGACCAGCCAAAGCCACTCCTTCATCCTCCCAATCACCCTAACTCTACTGCTTTTAATGACTAACATTAACTCTCTTCTGTAGTTTTCCAACTTAACTCCAAAATTTTATAGCAACTTTGTACCTCTTAGGTTTTTTTTTTTAAATTTTTAATATAAGATAAGATAAGATAAGATGAGCCTTTATTAGTCCCACAATGGGGAAATTCCAGGATTGCAACAGCACAGGGATAGCAACACTCAGAGCAATAATCAGAAGGCAAGAAAAAAAACAAGAACATCTAGTAAACATATGTACATATTACTATAAATATATATATAGACACACATATGTAATACAATCTATATTTTGTAAACTTGCTATATGCTTCAGATCAGTTAGATGCCTGTGCAAATGCTTAAATATTCTACCTTATATTTTGTTCATGCTTAGCTCCCACCAGTCTCTTCTTGGATCTTCTTGATGAGCTCCTGCGCCTCCTCAGGGGTCTTGAAGATGTGTGTTCTGCCCTTATACGTGACCAGCAGTCTTGCAGGGTGAATCACTCCATGACGAATCCCAAGGTTGCGCAGCTCTTTACGGACGGGGTGAAACTGTTTCCTTAATTGTTGGATTCCTGTGGCCAAATCTGGGTAGAACCGCACTTGTTGATCCTGGTATTTAATTTCTCCTTTGGCTCGCGCCGCGTTGGAGATCGTCATCCTGTCTCTGTAGCTGAGGAACTTCATAATTACCGTCCTCGGTGGTCCCTTGTTATCTCTGTGGGCCAATTCGGTGGGCGCTTTCTAAAACGACTGATTGCAGCTCCGCGTTGTTCAGCACTTCTGGAATCCACTTTTCCAAAAAGGAACATGGGTCCCGACCCTCGGTTCCCTCCAGTAGACCCATGAGCCTCAGGTTGTTCCGTCTCGACCGGGACTCCAAGTCCAGGACATTATCTTCCAGACATTTATTTTTTTTTTCCAAAGTGCGCACCTTTAATTGAAGGCTGGTGACGTCATCCTCAGCACTGGAAATTCGAAGCTCCACCTGCGTTACTCGTTCCATACAGTCACTTAATTCCTTTCTCATTCCTTCTATCGCTGCTATAATCCCATCAAATTTAGCGGAAAAGTCTGCTCTCATTGAACTAAAGGCAGCGAGCACCGCACCTGTGCCATCGCCAGCAGTCACCGCACCACCACTAGCTTCCTCTGCCATATCTGGAGCTTTTTCTGCTGCGTCACGGACGTGAAAGTCCGTTAACTTGGACTGTTTCGGCGGTTCAATTTTTCCTCCACCTGATTTCTCAGCCTTAGGCTTCACCGGCATATCCTCGCCCAAATGCTGGGATAGGTTCTGTTCCAAATGAGAGAGTTATTTGCCGACTTTTTATCTCTAGGAGCAGAGCAGAGTGAGACGTGTCCTCCTACGTAGCCGCCATAACCGGAAGTCTCGTTTATTTCTTTTTTAAATTTTGCACAATAACTTTGCATATGTAACTTACTATTTGAAGTATTGTACAACTGAGGCTTGAATATTGGAATATTGGGCCAGTTGGGGTTCCACCCAAACGTCCTGTGTTTGGACTTTTTAGTGGTGTCATCTTTCTCTCCTCCCTCTCCTCTCACATCTCCTGGACCCTCTGCCTGAACACTTTACTCTTCTTGGCTCCTCTCTTCTGTCTCATCTTACCCTCTCTGAGCCCAGTCTAATTCAGGTTCTCTTTCTGTCTGTGGTGATATAGAAACAGGTTAGAAAATATCAAGTGTCATATGTTTTGTCCTGCAGGATTTTTTGTCATGGTTTACATAAATGACAAAAATGTGTATTTTTTTTTTGTATTTTTATTCTAGTGTTTCTTTTTTTCCATTGAGAGAATAGGGAAGGGGGAAAAAAAAACATTCATAATAGTAATTTACTCATGCATACTTAAATTATATGATCAGAGGTGGGTATAGTAGCCAGAAGTTCTACTCATGTAAAAGCAGTGCTTTAAAATTAATAATTAAAAGTAGACAACCAAAAATTTCTGCTTGAGTTAAGGGTACAAAGAGCACCCACTTAAAAACTTGAGTAACAAACTTCACTCTTGAAGTTTTGAGGTTTTTCTCCCAAATTTATAACAATTTTCTTATAGTTTTCTACTTTTCTCCGTAAATTTATCTAAATTTGAAACCATTTTCCTCAAATTTGTAATTTCGTCTTGTAACATTGACTTTTCTTATACATTTGAGACTTTACTATAAGTTTGTGGATTATTTTATGGCTAATGTTTCTTTTTTTTAATCCAATCCAACTTTATTTATATCTTTAAAAACGACAGTTGACTCAAAGTGTTTACATCAATGATAAATAAAACATAAAAACAATAAAATACAGCTAGAGTCTATTTTTTTTAAATAAAATTACTTGGTTTTTTTATAAATTTGAAACAGACTGTGGTAATTTTTTTTTTTTTTTACTTTTAACAATTTATGTTTTTGACCATAATTTTGCAGTGCCAGAATAGAACAATAATTTAACTCTGATTTCAAAGGAAAAAAAAATAAAATTGTATTTAATGAAATTAATTAACTTAAATGACCAAAGATGCAGTTATTTCTGTTATAATATTTCTGTATATTTATTGTTTTTTAGAACTCTCCTCACTACTCAGACAGCAGGAAAAACCTCCCTTATTTTGAAATCCAAATGTTGGCACGTTTGGTTTGTCTGAAGGCTGCTGATGAATTAAGGTCATTGACTTCGTGAATTTCGGTCATCTT
Organism: Pholidichthys leucotaenia; assembly: GCA_020510985.1. NCBI lineage: Eukaryota > Metazoa > Chordata > Actinopteri > Cichliformes > Pholidichthyidae > Pholidichthys > Pholidichthys leucotaenia. Next base: position 317,774,138 of record CM035842.1, on the reverse strand, counting down.
AACTTTCCAGGTACATAATAGTGAACATAAATTAGTTGACTAATATTAATTAAGGTAAAGGTAAAAACAGCTCCTTTTCATTTTTGTCTGAAATAAGAAAAACTAATGATTAAAAAGAAGACAGAATGAACCAACTCGAGCTCTTAACCACATCTGTTAGCTCAGCGACTCTTCCATTATTGCTCCCGTTACCAGTGGGTTAAAACCATGATAAACGCCTCCAGTGCTTATATACCTCTTCTGCGTTTAAAGTACTTTAATAAGCTCATGTTTCTCTCAGACAGTGATGCTCGTAGTGAGACACTCTGCCTGGCGACTGGAGTGGTCACGCTGGTGCGGCACTTCTTTTTTTTTTTATTTAAGTTTTTGTAAAGGGTATACAGGTCGTTACAGCAATGCAGTGTTTACATTTTCATCACATGTTCCCTTATTTTCTGATATCTGACAACATTGGAAGATTAATTCTTACAACACCCCTTATTTTTTATTTTTTTTTAAAGTGAAAGAAAAAGTGAAATTAAAGAGAAAAAAAAAACAAAACAAAAAACAAAAAAAAACCAAACAAACCAGTAAAAAACAAACAAAAAGAAAAAGTAAGTAAATAAAGATAAAAGAGCATCTGAGTAGCATTGGAACAAAGAGCAGAACCATTATTGAAATGGTATTTGTCAAAGATTAGATCTAATGGAAGACACATATGCGGTCCAGGGTTGCCAAAAGTTCATGAACCCATCCATGTCCTGTCTCAGTGCGAATGTCAACTTTTCCATCGAGTAAATGTCTTGGATCACGTTAGTCCAATCTTCAGGTGTAGGACAGTCCTTCAACATCCATTTTTTAGTTAGAGCTTTTTTGCTTGCCAATATTAAAACATTGAATAAGTATTTTTCTCCTCGTCTTTCCAGTGAGTCCGGTAGTAAACCCAAATACAAAGTTACAAAAGAAAAGGGAACTGTAATTTTGAATATTTTCCCCAATATTGTCTGTACATTGGTCCAATATTGGTGGATAACTGGGCATGACCAAAACACATGAAAATGATTTGCAGTCTTTTCACCACACAAGCGCCAACAGTTCAATCCCTTATGGGTAAATTTGATTTGTGCAGGTGTTCTGAAAAATCTTGCCAAGTTTTTCCATCCAAATTCTCTCCACTGCAGGGATGAGGTACTTTTCCATTGCTGTTTATTTAGCTTTTCCCATATTTCCAGATGTAAAGTGAAATTCCCCTCTTTTTCCCATCTCTCTTTTATATAAGATGTGTTGTCTCCTTTTAAGTCTTGAAGACCTTGGTATATTTTAGAAATGTATCTGATCCCTGGGATCCCTTTATATGCCATTAAGAAGACCTTCAGAACACCTGACTGGGCCCTTTCCAAAACCTCCTTTTTAAGTATATTGTTTATGTGGTGTCTAAGCTGGAAGAACCTGTAAAGGTCTTGATTTATTAGGCCTTGTTTTTTCAAATCTTCAAAACTTCTTAAGATTTGCCCTTTAAAAAAATCGTAATATTTTATCAGCCCCTTCTCCTTCCACTTTTTAAATCTGGTGTCTGTTTTATTAGGAGTAAAGTCCTGATCATAGGCGATCCATTGCAGAAGTCGATAGGGCTCTTTAGTTTGATTCTCTCTGACTATCTTAAACCAAATTTTTAGCGGGGTCTCTATCCACGGGTTAGTGTTATTCAAAAGCTTAGGTAAGACATTGTTCCCTATTATCGCCTGTAGGGGGATGTCACTTGTTATTTGGCATTCGATCTCCTTCCATTGTGCAGAGTAGACTGGGTTACATATCTCTACTAAAGTTTTAATTTGTGCGGCTTTAAAGTAGTCCCTGATATTTGGCAGCGCGAGCCCACCTTTGTCTTTGTTTAGCTGTAGGGTTCTATATCTGATTCTAGGTCTCTTGCCCTGCCATATGAATCTTGAGATCCTTCTGTCCAGCTCCTGCCATGTTTTTTTGGGAGGTTCTACCGGTATTGTTTGGAAAAGGTATAGAAGACGTGGAAGTATATTCATTTTGACTGCTTCAATTCTTTGTGCAATACCCAAGAATGGTATCATATTCCATCTTGCTAGGTCAGATTTTATTTTTGTCACCAGTGGATCATAGTTTAGTGATATAATTTTGTTGAGTTGTTTCGGGATATTGACCCCCAGATATTTCATAGATTCCGACTCCCAGTTAGTTTTGAGTTTGCTTAGTGAATAATGATTTGGGTCATAGTTGAATGTTAAAACTTGGGTTTTATGCATATTTAATTTGTACCCCGATAAATCTCCATACTCTGAAAAAACTGAGGTTAGTTCTGGTAAAGAAGTGTCCGGCTGCCCTAGGTATATTAAAATGTCATCAGCAAAGAGTGCTATTTTATGTTCCTTCTGACCAAGTGTAATACCTTGAATTTTTTGGTTTTGTCTTATCCATTGGCTCAGAGGTTCTATGAAGATTGCAAAGAGCAGTGGAGACAGGGGGCAGCCCTGACGACATCCTCTTTCCAGTTCAAAAGATGATGATAAATTACCGTTAATCCTTATTTTAGCTGTTGGTTTTTTATATAATGCCTGTATAGTTCTAATGAAGTTGTTATGAAAATTGAAACTGGATAAGATTCTGTATAGAAAAGACCAGTCAACCGAATTGAATGCTTTTTCAGCATCTAATCCTAATATGACTGCATTTAAGTTATATTTTTTTATATGATGAATTATGTGTAAAGTGCGTCGAATGTTGTCTTGTGTCTGTCTTTGTCTTATAAAACCTGTTTGGTCTAAATGAATTAGGTCTGTCAGTATATTCTCTAACCTTTTGGCAAGGATAATGGTAAAAAGCTTATAGTCCTGATTTAGTACACTGATTGGTCTGTAGTTGGAGCACTCTAGTTTATCCTTTTCAGGTTTAGGTATAACTGCAATGACCCCTTCTCTCCAGGAGGGGGGGATTTCCCCTGTGTGGAGGACATAATTAAATGTTTTCAGGAGGAGAGGAGATAGTTGCTGTTTAAAGGTTTTGTACCACTCTGCTGTATAGCCATCAGCTCCTGGGGATTTGTTAGCTTTAAGTTTCATAATTGCTTTTTCCAATTCTTTAGGATGTATTTCTGACAGTAGTGTTTTATTTTGTGACTCCGTAAGTTGGGGAAGGTTTAATGTGTTTAGGAATGCCTCGGATGCGTTTTTATGTTTTTTGTGGGAGTATAAGTTCTTATAGTAATTCTCGAAGTTTTTAAGAATATCCTGAATTCTGAATTTTATTTCCTTTGATACTGGGTCTCTGATTTTGTAGATTGCTCTTTCTGTTTGATGTTTCCTCAATTTATAGGCTAGCAATTTTGCCGATTTACTGCCTGCTTCATAGTATTTTTGTTTCAGAAATGTAAGTTTCTTCTGGATTTCTATTGTGTAGATCTCATTTATTTGGTTTTTAATTTCCTTAATCTTGAGCGAGTCAGTAGAATGAGTGTTGCCTTTGTGTTCTTTTTCTAGGTTCCTAAGTTCTGACTCTAATGTGGATAGTTTTTCTTGTCTTAGTTTCTTTTGGGTTGCCAGTTTTGCAATAATCTTTCCTCTTATTACAGCTTTACATGCATCCCACAGTATTAAAGGGGATACTTCTCCATTATCGTTATCTTCCAAATATCTGAGAATACCTGACTCCAATTCATCTTTCAATGGTCCTTTCAGGACATTTGAATTTAACCTCCAAGAAAATGTATTATTTGTGTATTTTTGGATATTTAAGTCCATGTAGATCGGACTGTGGTCGGAGAGATCCATCAGTCCTATTTTACATGTTTTTACTCTACCAATGTCTCTATTAAACATAAAAAAATAGTCAATCCTTGAGTAAGATGAATGTGGAGTTGAGTAAAATGTATAGTCTTTTACACTGGGGTTGAGTTCCCTCCACACATCACAGATTCCCATTTCTTTTAGTAGCATCCGAGTCTTCCTGTTTTGGGTGTTATTTTGATGTGGGGAATTACCAGAAGCATCCCAGTATGGATTCAGTCTAAGATTGAAGTCCCCACCACATATCACTAAACCTTGAGCTTTAGTTATCATTAGGTCGAATACATTTTTATAAAATTTCCAGTTAGCCCCTGGGGGAGCATACACATTCAGCAGGGTGATATCTTCTCCCTCTAGCCGCCCAGTTACCAAACTGTATCTCCCTTCTTTATCTTTGTGTTCAGATTTTTTTTCAAATGTAATTTTGGTTGATATCAATGTCGCTACTCCCCTCCTCCTCCCTGATTTATATGAAGATGAAGAGATCATTTTAAACCCTTGTCTACTGAGTTTATTGTGTTCCACGTCTGTTAGGTGGGTTTCTTGTAAAAGTATTATTCCTGCTTTGTCTTTTTTCATTTTGCCTAGAATCTTGGATCTTTTAACTGGATTCAGGATCCCTTTTACATTATATGAAATTATTTTGGTTACACCCTGTTTCTCCATTGTGTTGTTTTGTTTAGTATAACTGTGTGGTGGCCCTCTTTTGTGCTACTCAGAAACTTGTATGAGGGGGGTTGGATGTGCGGATTGATTCAAGAGAAAGGAAAAAAAAAAAAAAAAAAAAAAAGGTCGCTATTCCAACCTGAAAACGGATAGTTTATCCGCGACGCTCTGGTGCTGGGTTTCCCGCTGCTGGCCCGTGGATTTTGAGGGTCTTTGTGTTGTCCATGTTTGCGCTTTGATCTTCTCACTCGGGTCTGCTGCGGGTTTAAACACCGTTACCGGGAGCCCTCTTCTCGCCATGTCAGCTGTTGCTTCTTCCGCCGAATTATAGAGACACGTTTCATCGCCGTAGAAGACCCTTAACTTCGCAGGAAATGGTGTCTGAAAGCGCAATTTCTTCTCTCTTAACACCTTTTTCGCGTCATTGTATTCCCTGCGCTTTTTAAGGACCTCCGGGGCGTAATCGTGTTCCACGTAGACTTTTCTCTCCTGGTGCATAAATCCTTTTTTCTGCCAGGCCAGTCTTACAACCTCTTGTTTTATTTTGAAATTGGAAAATCTTACCAACACCGAACGTGGGGGCGCTTCCGCCGCCGGCCTAGCGGCTAATGAACGATGTGCCTTTTCTATCTTCAAGTCGGTGGTTTGTGGAATATCCAATTTCTCTCTTAGTAAGGATTCCACGCATTCTGCCATTGAGTTAAAACCATTTTCGGTTCCTTCTATCAGACCATGAATTCTTATGTTGTCTCTTCTTTGCTTTCCTTCTTGGTCGGTTAGCTTAGCCTCTATAGCTGCTTGTCTTTTGCGTAGGTCCAGCACAGAATCTTCGAGCACTTTTATTCGATCCTCTGTTTCCAAGATTCGGTTCTCGGCCTGGTCCACTCTGCTGTTTGTCCTTTTCAATTCTTCTCTGAATTCCCGAAATTCGGCCGTAACATCTCGGCGAAATCGTCGTAGTTCCTCAAATAGTGATTTCAGGCTAACCCTTTTGTTAGCTATCACCAGCTCCTCGTCTTCTGAACGGGGATCTTCCAGTTCAGATTCTCCGGCCGATACGTGTCCTAGCCTGGAGAATTTCAGTTTCTTGGTGCGGCACTTCTGGACTCTGTATGGATGATGGTCATGCATGTTGTTCGTGTGCGCACTTGCGGACCATAATTCCTTCATATTTTTTTCTTAAATTTATATTTTCTCATAGGAGTGGCAGGAATTTTACAAGGGTGGCAGGCCGCCACCGGGAAATGTTACCAGAGGAAATCCTGTAAGAGGGAGGGTGGAGTTAAATGTGGCTCTTAGGAATTTAATGAGCAAGTGAGCTATTCTGAAGAAGTTTGCAAAAGATGATTCACAGTGATGCTGCAATAATTAAATATATGTCAGTTCATTATCTCATTAAGAATTGTGCGAGCTGTCAAAATGTAGGAAAATGGTAAATGGCATTCACTTACATAGCACTTTTTTCTCATCTCTAGATGACCAAAGCACTTTACAGATCCTGCTATCCACCCATTCACCCACACATTCACACACTAATGGCACCGTAGCTGCCATACACCAGTGCTGGCCTGTCCCACTAGGAGCAACTGGGGGTTCAGTGTCTTGCTCAAGGACACTTAAACATGCAGACTGCAGACAGAGCGGGAATCGAACCCCTGACCCTCTGATCAGTAGTCGGCCACACTACAGCTGCCCAGGAAAAGGGCAGTGAACGGGACCTTTAACCCCTTAGCATTCCAGACAATTTCCAGCCAATGTGAAACATTCCACAGGTGGAACACCGGAATTTTAAGACCATTAAAGTAATATTTAGAGTAGCATTTAAGCTATCGTTTTGAAGCTTTGAGCATCTAAGTAGCACTTTTAAGTTAATTATATGCCATTATATTCCAAATTAAGGTAACATATTTTTTTTTAAAGTTTAGTCTTATATTTACCATTTGTAAACTAACTTTATTCAACTTTAAGCATTTTCCACTTTTATGCTAACACCTTTTAAGATTTGGCTATGTTAGCATTTTCAAATCTTTTTTATAAGAATTTCCAAATAAAATCTGTTTTCACCTTTTTTTTAACTTTTTTTTTCAGCTATTATTGTTCAGCTTTAAGCTTGTTCAGTTGTCCAGTTCGCGTAACACTTCAGCCAACTGTTTTGACTTTTAGCTAGTTTTTGTCAGCATTTTAGATTAAGTATTTCAGCATTTATAGCCTCCTTCAGGAAATCCAAATTTCATAGTAACTAGAATTGCATTTAATAGAAATGCAGACCCATGCCTGTCCTCTGCATTTATTAGAAACATCTCTAGGTAAAATAAATTCATAGTTATGAATAAATGCATTAGATCAAGGAAAATGTGCAAATGGTGTATTTATAGATTTTAGAAAAGGATTTGATACAATAAATCATTCAGTACTTCTTGATAAACTGCAGTTGTATGGTATTAGGGGAGTGGCACTGAATTGGGTTACAGGTTATTTATCTGAGAGACAACCGTTTGGGAAGATGGGAGAATATCTGTCTGGATGTATGGGAATTGCCTGTGGGGTCCCCCAGGGGTCAGTATTGGGCCCCAAATTATTTAACATACATATAAATGATATATTCCAAGTTTCTAAATTGTTAAAAATAATACTATTTGCTGATGATACTAATATATTTTATTCTGGAAATAATTATAATCAACTAATCCATACTCTAAATAATGAATTAAATAAGCTTAAGTATGCATGAGTAAATTACTATTATGAATGTTTTTTTTTCCCTTCCCTTTCCTACTCTTTGTCAATGGAATAAAAGAAACACTAGAATAAAAATACAAAAAATACACATTTTGGTTATTTATGTAAACCATGAAAAAAAATCCTGCAGGACAAAACATGACAGTTGGTATTTTTTAGCCTGTTTGTATACCACTATAGACAGAGAGAGAACCTGAATTAAACAGGGCTCAGAGAAGGAAAGATGAGACAGAAGAGAGGAGCCAAGGAGAGGAAGTGTTAAGGCAGAGGGTGCAGGAGAGGTGAGAGCAGAGGGAGGAGAGAAGGATGACACCAGTAAAAAGTCCAAACACAGGACGTCTGGGTGGGACCACAACTGGCCCAGTATTCCAACACTCAAGCCTTTGTGGTACAATACTTCAAATGGTAAGTTCCATTATGCAATATTACTGTGCAAAATTTAAAAAAATAAAAAGAAATAGTGTAAAATTAACATTTCCGATTACAATCGTGTCATGTGTTTTCTGCACCCCCCCCCCCCCGGGAAAAATGTCGCCACCGCGCCAAGGTCTTCAAGCCAGAGGAAACACTGTATATGCTGAGTTATTGTCAAATATATATACTGAATACTATTATTATTGATATCGTTATTACTAGAATATTACAACGGTATTATAGTATTATGATTGTTGTTTATGATGGAATTATTTAAAGTATTATATAGGCCAGGTGGTATTATTGTTATTGTAACTACTATATGGCTACCTATTGTTATGGTTATTATTATATGGTTACTTATCGCACCTAGGTATTGTAAGCCATGTGGGAGTATATGGTGATATATATGGTGATTATGATGATGATAATATTGTCTAATTATATTAAACATACCAGAAGTATTTACTTATTATTACATTATGAGATGTTGGTATTATTGTCACTATAAACTATCATTGTTGTATTATTTCTATTGCATAATTTAATTATAAGATGCATTATACTGTATATTATGGTATTGTATAATGAATGTAATTATGGGATGGATAATGACTAGAATATTATAATTTATTGGGTGTGGAGAAGGGGTGGGATCTATATAAGCGCTGGCTTCTTCCCACTCCTTTCGAAGTATTTTTTTTGTTACGTTTATTTTTTTGGTTTTGATTCCTTGTTTTTAATTTTTTTTTGTCTTGATGTTCAAATCAGTCAATCAATAAATAAATAAAATAAAATTGTTTTAAACCAAAACAGATTTTGAGCATTTGTGGCCCGGGTGGCCTTGGCGTCTACCTTTTAACACCAAAACCATAGCCACATGTTAGTCCCAAGGCCAACCTGTGCAAAGTTTGATGAACCTATTTGTGTCACTTCTCCAGTTGGAATGGAGACAGATGGAAGGAGCTGCCTTGACTCCCTTGGTGTGGATAAAGACGGAAGTTAAATAAAATTACTCTCACGAAAGAGTGATTGATGAAGGTCATTCTAGACGAGGAGCCTTGGCAGCAATAATGCCGGTCATTTGGCAGGACACTAAAACAAACCCAGCCCTCAGATACTTTGCCGATTGCCCCACTCATTCTTAGCCATTTATCCGGTTCTGCAAGCAAGTTCATTTAAAGTGAAGAGTGTATTTGTCAATACTGCAGCACTGATTGTAGCGTAGATTACCCCCGTGATGGCCACTCCTGTTGGTCTCTTTGGTGCAGAGATGGAGAGCATGCTGCAGGAGGAGCGCAGTCTGAAGCTGCAGGTTGAGGAAAACCTGCTACAGCTAAAGAAGGATCACTCCATGCTGAACTGTGATTATAAGCAGGCACAACACAAGCTGGAGGAGCTGCAATTACAGAAAGAAAAACTTTCTGAAGAGGTGTGTTACTTTTTAGGCCCTCATATACTCCACTTGACCATTACCATTAGTTAACAGTAAGCCAGCTTAAGTTGTTGCCGGTATGTGTAAATATGGCAGTTTTATTGACTACAAATAATTTACGGTATTTTTGCATGCATGTCTGTAGGTGCTGCACCTGAATACACGTCTGGAGGAGGAGAGCCACAAGCGAAGTTTGAGCCAGAGTGAACTGAAGATGCAGAACCAGGAGGTGACTGTGCTCCGTTATTCAGAGAAACATCTCAAACAGGAGGTCAACCAGCTGCTGGAATTGAAGCAGATCCTGGAGAAACAGAACCAGGAGCTACGCAGGTCAGGCACAGTTACGACAACTAAAACACAGGCTTAGAAACCATAAAAAACAACCATTTCCACATGAACACCCTGGTCCATTTGACACCGTGTTGGAACAAACTAAACATTTCCCAGGCTTAATAGCATGGTGGTGTGATTATTGGAATACATTTGTAATATCTAATAAGCATGTTGTACATACAGCAGGGGCATTTGTGCAATCATGTAGGAAATTCTCATTCATTTTCTCTGATTTAATGACAGAGTTTTGGCTCTGGTGTTTGGCTGGCCTGCAGCCATGCCTGACAGATTTTTGGTGTTGTTTCAGGGAAAAGCATGAAGCTGATGGCCAGCTGAAGGAATTGAAAGACCAGCTGAAGGATGAGCAGCATTTCACAGTAACTCCTCCTTTTCTTTTTATGTGCATTCTGTCTACAAAAAATATTAGTAAGCCTGCGCAGCCACATTATATTTTAACAGGACAAAATGTGATGCATTTTCCTGACATTCCTTCTCAAATTCAGCTCTACATGTGTACTATGTGTAAGTGGAATTGTTTTTAAAACAACATTGACTCTGCTTGTTCTCATCATTCAAGAATCTTTACAAGACGCAGATACACGAACTAAAGGGTGAGCGTGATGAGAAGAATAATCGGTGCAAAGAGTTGCAGCAACGACTAACAGAATACCAGGAGGAAAGGTAATCATGACATTTCTAATTGTCAAAAAAACATTTGTTAAAGGTTGTCATAAAGCATATACCTGTTAAAATTGTTCTTTCCGAATATGTGTAACCCGTAAAGGACCAATACGAGGGCTGTTCATTAAAGATTCCCCCTGAATCATTTCCCATGGATTGAGAGGAACCAAATTTGGCTTTACGGAGTTGTGGAGATCTCACCTGTTGAAGTCTGCAGGTTGCATCAGAAGCCGTGACTTGACCTCTGAAATCAGTGTTTCATCACCTTGGAAGTGCTTTCCGTTCAAAAATGACTGTGGTTGGAAAGGTGGAAGTCAGATGGTGCGAGGTCGGGAGAGTAAGGGGGGGTGAGGAAGGATTTTATAGCCACAGGACTGTGCTTTTGTCTGGGCAGCATGCGAGTTGTAGGAGGCAGACACCTTTGGTCAGCGTGCCACACCTCTCGGTTTTGATGGCTGCCTGCAATTTCTGCAGTTGTGAAGTGTACCAAGTCACGGTAATTGTGGTACCCTTTGCCAGGAAATCCATCATCAATGCTCCATGCTGGTCCAAAAAGACCGTGAGCATGACCTTGCTTGCCGAGGGTTGGACACGTGCCTTCTTCTGAGGTGTTGAGTCATAATGATTCCATTGCTTCAACTGGGCTTTAGTCTCTGGATCATAATGATGGTCTCATGTTTTATCCTGCATGATTAGTCTGTCCAATGAGACCTCCTGTTTTTTTTTGGGGGGGGGGGGGGGGGTTGGCACATGGCCAAAAGAGCCTGGGAGCACATGATTTGTTCCTACTTCTAGAAAGGTGTGAGCATCTGGGGAATCCATCGAGCAGACAACTTCCACATGTGCTAATGATCACGGATGATTTTTTTTTCTACAGCCCCTGCAATGATCTTGACATCTTGGACTAGTTGGCGAACAGTTACGCGGCAATCCTCTGAAATGGTGGCCTCCACTTGCCGGATAGTGTCTTCATCAATGGTCGCCTGGGAATGGGTGCCGTTTCCACTAATGTCTAAGCACACTTGAACTGTCGATGACGGTGCTTGAGTGACATCCTCCCCATGAGTCTCTTTCATCTCATCGAATGTCTCCTGTGAGGAACCTGATGACCGCTCTGCATTCAACTGGCTCCATTATCCCTCCTTACTCCACCTTAACACCTGTAAAAGAGAAATTCTAAAGAATTTAGAGCTGTAAATTACCACGTGACCTATATAGATATGTATTATTATACATGTGCAATTTCAACCTCCTACAATAACCAGAAGTGGGTCAGGGGAAATCTTTACTGAACAGCCCTTGTAAAACAAACAAATCTAAAACTGAAACACCACACAAGTGAGTGTACATTTTTGAATAAAGTGCTATGAAGAGTTACGCATGTACGGCACAGCATCCCAAAGTTCATATTTGTACATTTTTTGCATGCATCTGTTTAGTTTTGGTTTTTTTTTTTCCTGTGTGTAAATCTCAAACCAAGAGAAGGATGGGATGTGACCTTTAACAGAATGATGACGTTGAACAAGGCTAGCAACTGTCCCAGATGCGCTTTGGCCAAAAACTTTTCTCTCTCTCGCTCTCTCATGTAAAATGCCTTAAAATCCTGCAATGACAAAAAGGTCAATATGAAATATTCATGCACACTCCAATTACTGGCTTTTTCAGACTGGCTTAGTAACAGCAGGGATTTTGTGTTGCTCAAAGATTTTTTTTCCCCCCTCCTCTTCATTCCAGCGATTAATGATATATTTATGATTCATGTTCACTTTTCCCTCCACAGGGAGTCGCTGATGGCCAAGCTGCAGGAAAGTCTGACCAAAGCCGACACTGAGCAGCTGGCTCGCTCCTACGCCGAGAAACAGTACTCCAATCTGGAGAAGGAGAAGATCATGAAGGAGCTGGAGATCAAGGACATGATGGCGAAACACAAACAGGAGCTCGGCGATAAAGAGGCCACAATCAGCTCGGTGAGGACTGTATAAATGCATAATTATAGCCATCAAGAGGCCAGGGTCATTGCAGACATTAAAGATGGAGCACATGAAAACATCAACAAAAGAAACAGTTGGTATTTGCTATTGGCCAACTTATTATTTTAAACCATTAATGTATTGTGTAATATCATCTTTGTTGTCCTGTTTTCTCATTTTGAGATGCATTCATTTTTTTTCTTGGTAAACTTGCTACCATTCATAGTAGCGTATGGATCACACAAACTCACTTTTCACCTGCCAACTCTCACAGCTGGAAGAGTCCAATCGCACTCTGACGGTGGACGTAGCCAATCTGGCCAGTGAGAAAGAAGAGCTCAACAACCAGCTAAAAGACATGGAGCAGCGTGAGTGTCGCTTTGATTTACTGAGCAATAGAGAGAAGAGGGGTTTTTTTTTTTGGTTTTTTTTTTTTAGAAATCTCCCTAGAGTCATGGAAAATGTGTTAGAAGGCTGTCTTGCATATCTGAATCATTTACTGGGAGAAAATGGTGGTGATTAATCATCGAAATGCCAGGATATTTGCCCCATAAACCAAGGATGCACTTAGTGCGTGCTTAGTGAAGTGTGTGTGAGGTCGGATTATTATTCATTTCTGCTATTTTCTCAGAGCTCCAGAGAGCTAAGGAGGAAGAGAAGCACCTCGGCGCTCTCAAAGTGTCCTTTGAAAAGCAGCTGCAGAACGAAAGGACGCTAAAAATTCAGGTGTGTCTGGGTGCCCACACAGGTCGGAAAAGTCTGGCTTCTCGGCTACACTTGCATAAATATTTTACTGACGAATCTTGTATCACATAAGTTGTTAAGAATAATCTCCTGCTAGAGGCTTGGGTTGAACTTTGAGCAAAAATCATTGAGATCTGAAAGATTTTTTTTTTTTTTATTCTTGAAGCAACACTCACAGGACTCATAGCTGTCAAGCTTATGTACATATGTATTTTTATCGTAAATTGATTTTTTTTTTTTCTTTCTCCCAGACTGTGAATAAGCTGGCTGAGGTGATGAACAGGAGGGAGAAGGGGCGGGGAGGCCACCGAGGCATTGACACCGAGGTGCACAAGAAGGAGAAGGAGAACAGGAGACTGCAGCAGGAGCTGAAAGCTGAGAAGGAGAAACTCGACTACACCATCATAAAATACCAGAAAGAGATGATGGAAATGCAGGCGGTCAGTACGCCCACGTTCCTTAAAAAAAAACAACAAAACTTGGAATATACTGTATACAGCCTTCATAACCAAAAAGAATCTGTTCCTGTGAGGTACTAATGAAGCAGATTTTTGTTGCCTATTAGAATCCGTATTACATAAAATGCTGTTTGCTGACATATTGGCTCTGCATTTGCTTGGGATTGATGCATTTAGTCATTAAATTCTATTGGCATTGTTCATTACCTGTGATTAGACTATATACAAAACATTTATAAAACTACAGTGATGTTTATTTTTAATTACTTTTCTGCACTGTTGGGTTAGTTGGTGATTCTGAGTCACTCGTGGGTGTAGACATGAGACTGAAGGGCTGTTGCTTCACATGAAAGTACAGGTGTTACTACAGCTGAAGCACATTGAGGACGTATTGCGATCTGAGCTGCCAAATAACTTTTTGAAGGTGGCCAGGGACACACACTGTGACCACATAGAACACAAGTGTAAATATGAATGCATAGACAGAAATTGTCAAGCAGCTGAATTATTTTTTTTTAGCTTAAGTAAAAGCAGAAGCATAAGATCTTTCTCTTTTCTGCCTACTGATAGTTTTAAAAAGAAACAATATATATATATATCCAGTAAAAAGGTGAAACAATTATACAGAAATGGTTTTATGAATCAGAACGCTGACTCACCTTATGAGTCCTGATAATCCACGTGTCCATCTATTAGATTCACAAAGCTGCTGTATCTTGCACAGTATGTGATTCAGACCTTGTTGTTTCTGTTTAAGCAGCAGGAAGAACATTTAGACCCTCAATCTGATGTAATTTTTCATATGTTGGACATTTGGCTTTTCCCCCCCGTCTGTTCCTACTTTCCCCGCTGCATGTGTCTTCATACTCCGCCCCCTTGGCATAGTGTCTCACGGAGTGGTGGACGCTGACAAACGTAGGGTTTTTTTATTCCTCAACGTTTCTGACGACTATTTGTGAAACTCAAGATACAAGTGCTGGCAAACGTTGGGTTCTTTTGGGTCTCGCCAGGGTTTGTAAAAGGTTGCAGAACAGTTCAACAATTTTTAAGGTTGCAAACAGTTTTGTTGCATTAGTATGTGTGGACTTAAATATTCTTTTAAATTCAGTATGAAATAATAGTACTTTGTGAAAGTGAATAATGGAGCAACAATCAGCTGATATTTAGTGAGTCTCTGTGCAAATAACAAGCCATATTGTGTGACAGATGATTGTAATGCCCGCTGTATGCCTCCAAATACTTTTCTAATTTTGTGTTTTGTATCGGAGTGTAAAAATATTAAGTTCTGCTGTAAATGTGGGCATTTTGACATGAGACATCATGGGGGTGGACTTGCCTTTGGACCAAGAGTTCATGTGCCATTGACACGACGAGAGTTTTTGGCATTTGGGATTATTTTGCATTTTTTTTGCGTGACGTGTTGCCTTTTTAGCTCATAAGTTGTTCCAAAGCTGTGTTTAAAAAAAAAAAAAAAAAAAAAAAAACCCAATGGGAAGCATTAGCTTTTATTATTTAGAGTGACGTGTCCCTCTCTCTGTCTGATTGTTACAAGGCACTTTGCTAGAAGCTTGTCTGTTGTGCACCATATAAATCTAAGAACAGCTACTCACCTGTTCTTATCTTACATTTAGCTAATAGCTGAGGAGAGCCAGGTGCGTCTTGAGCTTCAGCTGACTTTGGACAGTAAAGAGAGTGACATTGAGCAGCTTCGTTCCCAGCTCACCTCCCTCAGTGTTCACTCCATGGACTCCACCAGCATCAGCAGTGCCAACGACTTGGACCTGGCTGAAGGATACCCAGGTAAAGACGAAACATCACATTGTCTTTTTTTCCTCCCCACCCCCCCGTGTTTCCACTTTGAACTCGTCCTCATATTCCCTCTGCCCTCTTCTCCTCGTTTTGCCCCAACATCTTTCCTGGTGGTTCTGGCGCAGTGCGCATTACTCAGTCCCACACCTCAGAATCAATGTCCTTCACCTACCAGCGCACACACAAATCCGTCTGCATCGACACTCGGCCCAACCTGCGCTCTGCTCGCACTTTCTTTGACTCTGATGACGACGAGGAAGAAAATGAGGAACATGATGGGCAGGGCAAAGCTCCCCTGGCCCTCACCTATGAGCCGTCGTCAGGGCCTGAACCTGAAGGTGACCCCTGCATGGTGCTTCAGACCAGGGATAGAGACAGAAACCGCAATTTATACCCACCAACATTTTTTTTAATTACATATATGCATATATATGTGTGTGTGTGTGTTTCAGTTTTCAGTTTGGAGTGAACTAACGTCAACCCAATTTCAACAATGCAAACTTGCAGCTAATCCCTGTACTCTGTTGACTCTGTCTCTGCTGTGCTTTAAATGTTCACTGAACATGTGAATGCTCACAGCTTGATTCTGCCCCACTGTGATGAAATTCATCCCGCTACAAAAGTCAGGGTGAAGTTGGTGTGTGGATTCCGGAAGGCTTCTAATTCAGTTCATTTGTCATCACCAAACACCTGCTGCACGCCTGTGCAGGACGTCACCTGTAACTACTGCTGCTTTTCAAAGTGAAGAGCACGCCATTTTGTTGCTGTGCCTTTTGGTTTTGGTGAAGAATCTTTTTCTTCTGAGTGACAAGTGTCTTCTTAACGAAAATGCTCTCAGTGCTTGAAAATGTCAAGGTGTTCTTTGAGTGAGTCATACAAAGTATTTTTCCACTCAGAATCCAGACTGGAAGGCTGGGTTGCACTTCCTAACAAGAACACAAAGCGGTTTGGCTGGGACAAGAAAGTAATTGGTTCTTTATCATTTCATTTGATGATTTGTTTTCTCACTAATTACCGTTACCTCTGAGTCATTCCCCTCCACTAACTGTGTTTCCTGTTTCCTTCACAGTATGTGGTGGTGAGCAGTAAAAAGATCCTGTTCTATGACAGTGAGCACGACAGAGAGCAAGCAAACCCATTCATGACCCTGGACATTGAGTGAGTCACTGAAAGCAACGTTTCGGCACAGTAATTAAACAGGAAGTCCAGCTGAGGCAGCTAAGACTGCCGGCAGATGTTTAATCTTAGAGCAAAGGGTTGGGTCAATTATAGTCTAATTCTGAAAATGAAGGTAAATGTAAACTAGAAAAGCACTGAGTGTGCATACCTCTGCCAAGGCCCCTTCCTTCCCTCCCTTTGTCCATCCATCTGTCCGTACCTCCCTGCCTCCATCCCACCATACATTGCAAGAGAGGGCCTTGGTAGAGGTATGCGCTCATAGATCAGCTCCAAAATCTAATGGGTTCTTCTGCAGCCCAAGGACCATTTCTGGTGAAAATTTCAACAAACTCCATCCAGTAGTTTTTACATCATCCTGCTAAACCACTGCAAGAAGATTGAGCCTTGGTGGAGGTATGCACTCATCGATCAGCTCCAAAACGTAGTGGCTTCCTCTGTAGCCCAAGAACCACCTTTGGTCAAAATTTCATCCAAATCCATCCAGTAGTTTTGGAGTATTCTTGCTAACACCCTGTGAGAAGATAAGAGCCTTGGCGGAGGTATGCATTCTCAGATCATCACCAAAATGTAATGGGTTCGAGTCTAGCCCCAAAGACTACCTCGGGGGGAAAATTTCATCCAAATCCATCTTGTAGTTTTTGCGTAATCCTGCTCCAATCCTGCTGCACCAAGCCCTTGGTGGAGGTATGCACTCGCAGATCATCACTAAAATCTAATCATCTGTTCCCCGTGCCTTTTTTTTTTGTTTGTTTTTTGTGTACTTTATTAATCTCCAGAGGGAAATTCAGGAACATTACACACCTTTCCTGAAAATTTCTTCAAAATCCGTTCATAACTTGAGTTATGTTGCTAACAGATGAACGCCGACAAAAACATTTCCTCCTCCCTTGGCGGAGGTAATAAATTTGTGCAGTGAAATTCATGTGAACTAGATGCCCATGAGTATTAAATAAAAGGGATATCACGATATTTCACTCCACGATTATAATGGGCAGAACATATTGTGGTAATATCTGTCATGCTCATGTTTGTGCACATTCAGTGCCACAGGAGGATAATGCAGTTTTCAAGATGAACACGTTTCCTCGTTACAGTTCCTTACAACTTAATACCTGATTAGTTTTGGTACTTAGAAGAACAGAGGTGCACTGTAGAAAACAAAGAGCATGAAACCAAAATTATACATCAACACTCTTGCCTTCTGGCTAATGGTGAGCTTGTTGCAGGTGGGATGAGGCAGGATTCCTGCAGTTTGGATAAAGTGTCTGTGACCAATGCCGTGCTAATTCAGTACCTTTTTCCCCCCACTCACAGTTTTGAGGCCTCACAGCTTGGTTTTGTGGTTCACGCGTCTTTGCCTTTGTCCCGTGAGCTGACAAAGCCCCGCCATTGTTCCGTGTTATTTTGAGGTCTTCAGAGTGTTTGCAGCTTTTGCACGACAAGCAAGCCACTCTGTCTGTGAAAACGAGCCGAAAACAAGTGGCTTCAATAGGAAAAACAAAAAACAAAACAGAAACAAGCAGAACTGGCAACTAAGCCTGCTCCATCAGTTTTATTGTCTATTATGCTGAGACAAAGAAGAAAACTGAATTAATTTCAGAAGTGCCAGGTTACTTACATATTATCATATATGTAGTATTAAAAGTCCCGTTTATTGCCTTTTTCGTGGTTTAATTTCAAATTTTGACATCAAAAACATATACCCTCTGTATTTTGACAAAAAAAAAAACAATTTTTGTGTCATTTTTCATGAGATCTAAAAAGCAACTCTTTGAGCCCAGCTCCTAATCTGATTGGGTGAAATCTTTGCGATTGACACGTGTGGCAAAGTCAGTCACAAGTGAGGTGGCGTAACCTACAGCGGGGCCTGAGTTTGACTGTTCACGGAGCTCTATATAAACAAAACACGGAAATGAGTGGCGCCAAATTTGAACAGATAAAGACTGTAATGAAGATCTAACGCCTATAAAAATAAACTCTAATGCTACCATGATTGTGGAGAGCCTCGGGAGGACACACAAGCACAACGAAACTGCTCTCAGCTCCCACACGGTGTAGGAGATGAGAAACTCCCGGCGGGGCGATGGTGTGGGTCCACACTCCAGATACGAAAAATATGGGCTAATTGTCCTGCGCCTTGCCCGTTTCGCTGTGATCATGCTCATCCGATGCCCGTGCTATGTGGCCACATATCATAGATAATTTGGCCATTTCTCGTCACAGTCACGCCGGTATTAGATTTCGGATGTTTAGGCATTATACGACATTGCTCTGTGTGATAGACTGCTAACAGTTTTAGCAGCGAAAAACACAGATCATTCACACTTTCATAAAAACTGAAAGAATATACTTACAGGTTGGGGGTCCCAAGTAGGGTTCACCAGTGCAGGACAGTTAAGAATAAGCTTGTTGATGAAACTTAAGTTATACTTTCTAAGCTTTTGGAATGAATCCATAGTGAACTGACCACAACAGAGCAATAAGTTTAGGGTAAAATCCTCCGGAACGCCCATACAGCGTCCTCATTGTACTGTACAACTGTGCAATGACAATAAAGTCTATTCTATTCTAAAAATAAATGTTTTACCACTTTTCTTTCAGAGATGCATCCTTTGAGGATCCCGTTGCCTTACAAGTTTGCAGACAGCTCTTTCAGAAAACTGGGTGGGATTGGATCAATTAGGCTGGCCAATAATAGAGCAGCGGTTGGGTTTTCCTTTTCGTGGTGTCCAGTAGTAAAGGTGAAAGGGTTACATTGGCTCCTCACAGACAGAATGGCTTGTGTGTGTATGTGTGTGTGTGCATTTTAAGAGAAGTGAGTGTTTTGATGTTTTACAATAATCACATGGCCAATAGATGCATTACAACAGGTTAAAACTACAAAAGTGCATTTTTTTTTTCCAGTGAATGTGACCTTAAACACACTATTAATTACCTCCGCCAGGCCGTAGGCCAGGAGGTTATGTTTTTGCCGAGGTTTGTCTGTTTGTCTGTCTGTCTGTTGGTTAGCAAGATAACTCAAAAAGTTTTGGACGGATTTCGATGAAACTTTCAGGCGTTGTTGCAAATGGTACAAGGAAGAACTGATTAAATTTTGGCGATGATCCGGATCACCGTCTGGATCCAGGAATTTTTTAAAGGATTCTTTAACATTGTGACATAGGGCCATTTTCAACATGTGTGCAGGCGCAATGGAGGGCGCTGGTCGTCGTGTCCGACGAACACGAACTCCGCGTTCTTCAAAGTTTTAGGCACAAAAGCACGCGGGAAACAGTGGTGGGCCGGGCCCGGCAGCGTGCCTGTGTTTGCGCTACACTGCAAAAGCTGAGACGGGCAGCTGTCCGGCGCCGGATTATTTGGCAGAAATTCCCCAGGCAGCCATAGGGGCTGTGCAAAAACGAGCTCTCTGCCGGGGAAGCTTCCAAATCCTCTTTTGGCGCGGAGCGCAACCCCAATAGAACCCACGGCAACCTGTCTACCCAATTTGCATCCGTCGGTGAACCCCTGAGTGCTGCTTTCAGTGATCTATGAAAACGCTCGCATAACCCATTGGCCTGTGGGTTGTACGCGGTTGTGCGATGAATTGCAACACCCGCAGCCTGGGAGTTTGGAGCTGGAGGAGATGGACACAACAGCAACACTTGAGTTTATTACCTCCGCCAAGGAGGTAATGCTTTTACTGGCATTTGTCTGTTTGTCTGTCTGTTACCAACATAACTCAAAAAGTTATGAACGGATTTTGACGAAATTTTCAGGAAAGGTGTGTAATGGCACAGGGAACAGATGATTCGATTTTGGTGATGATCTGAGAGTGCATACCTCCACCAAGGGCTTTGTTTGTATTTGTGCAGCAGGATTACACAAAAACTACTGGATGGATTTGGATGAAATTTTCACCAGAGGTGGTTCTTGGCCTAGAGAGGAACCCATTACATTTTGGGGATGATCTGGGAATGCATGCCTCAGCCAAGGCTCTTCTCACAGTGTGTCAACCACAAAACTCCAAAACTAATGGACAGACTTGGATACAGTTTTCACCACAAGTGGCGATAGGCCTACACACAAGCCCATTACATTTTGGAGGTGATCCATGACAAACGGAAGGAGACTTGGCGGAGGTATGCGCTCTATGAGTGCTTTTCTAGTTATCATTGTAAAATTCTATGTATTTGTGGTTAGTGCCAATAATGCTAAAAATCACAACACTTCTACGACAGGTGTTCAGAAAATGAGAATATCATCGAAAAGTTAATTTATTTTAGGTAATTCAATTCAAAATGTGAAACTCTTGTATAGATTCATTTCATACAGAGTGATATATTTCAGGTGTTTTTTTCTTTAAATTTTAATGGATTATGACTTACAGCTAATGAAAACCCAAAATTTGGTTTCTCAGAAAAATTAGTTCATTACTTAAGACCAATAATAAAAAAAAAAAAAAAAGATTTTTAATAGAAATGTTGGCGTACTGAAAAGTATGTCCATGTACACAACTCAATACTTGCACGGGGCTCCTTGTATTACTACATCAATGTGGCGGACTATGGCGGCGATCAGCCTGCGGTACTGCTGAGGTGTTATGGAGGCCCAGGTTGCTTTGTTAGCGATCTTCAGCTCGTCTGCGTTGTCTGGTCTAGTGTCTCTCATCTACCTCTCGGCAATGCCCCATACCTCCACTCAATGGAGTTTAGATCAGAGGAGTTTGCTGGCCAATCAAGCACAGTGATACCATGGTCAATAAACCAGGTATTGGTTCTTTTGGCAGCGCTGGCAGGTGCCTAGTTCTGCTGGAAAATGAAATCAGCATCTCCATAAAGCTTGTCAGCAGAGGGAAGCAAGAAGTGCTTTAAAATCTCCTAGTAGACAGCTGTGCTGACTTTGGACTTGATAAAACACAGTGGACAAAACAGCAGCACGTGACATGGCACACCTTGCTCAGCTGTTTCTTCTCAGTTTGGTTTACGGCTGCTTTCCACCAATGCATAATGTCTCTACAAGACCAAGCATGGCTATCCTGGAAAGAACCATGTAGAGAACACCGACGGGAGGTCACAAAAACATCCCATCACACCCCCGTACACAGGACCAATGCACTGGCTACAAGCAAACAGTGCCGCTTCTCCCACCAACCCAAACCACCACGCTGTGCCACGGCTCAATGAGCAGTTGGACTATGTATAGAGGTTATTTTCAGTCATAAAGCCAAGAGCATTTTCCTCTGATTTGAGAGCACAGTTGCCATAAAAAGTTGTTTTATTCACCCAATTGGTCTCATGGCACGGACTGATTGGTGACCTGGCACAAATAAATGGGGAGTCAGGAGGGACATGTCTCCAAACCTGGAAAAAAGAGAATTGTCCCCGAAATCATCACAGCCGCCTCCATATAATTCTACACAACTGAACAAAAAATGCATTTAAAGCAATGATGAGCATAATTGCATTTTTTTTCTTTAAAATTTTCACTTTTTCTCATAAATTTGTAACTTTTTCTCATTAATTTACTACACTCATTCGTAAATTTACATCTTAAATTTGGAACTTTTTTGTAAATTTTTTTGACCAGTAGGTCTTCTGATATTGAAAAGATCTAAGCAGATCTCAACTGTAAAAAGGTTGAGCACCCCTGGTTTATAACAATATAGGCACACCTCTCAAAATCTACTCAGCTTTACCATCCATTTTGACTTTGAAGAGTATAATTTACAAAATGAACATTGTGTTATTAATAGGAAGTGTTACCCATAATCTAATGAGGAAACGTTTTACTGCCACCATGTACTAAAGCAGATTCCTCATTTTTCTGTACACTTTTAGTAAATTGGGACTTTTTTTGCATCCAAGAGCCCCACCCCCTTCTGTCTGTTAAAAAGTGCAGGTTCATGGCCTGTTGATAGTCTGTTGTGACCTGTGAGTGTCTTTAAGTTTTGACATCAAGCAGCCATTGTGGCTAACCACTCAGCTTTATGTTTGTAGTCAGGAAGTTGCATTCTATTTGATTAAAGTTGACTCATGTTTTCTTCTCACTGGATTATGAATATGAAGTGAGCACACTGTAGGTATGTGTAAGTGCTCTTGTATTACAGTGGTGTGAAAAACTGTTTGCCCCCTTTTCAATTTCTCATTTTTTTATGTTTGTCACACTTAATTGTTTCAGATCCTCAAACAAATTTAAATATTAGACAAAGATAACACAAGTAAACACAAAATGCAGTTTTTAAAAGGTGTTTATTATTAAGGAGAAAAAAAAAATCAAACCTACATGGCCCAGTGTGTGAAAAAGTGATTGCCCCCTAAACCTAATAACTGGTTGGGCCACCCTTAGCAGCAACAACTGCAATCAAGCATTTGTGATAACTGGCAATGAGTCTTTTACAGCGCTGTGGAAGAATTTTGGCCCACTCATCTTTTCAGAATTGTTGTAATTCAACCACATTGGAGGGTTTTTGAGCATGAACCACCTTTTTAAGGTCATGCCACAGCATCTCAGTCGAATTCAGGTCAGGACTTTGACTAGGCCACTCCAGAGTCTTAATTTTGTTTTTCTTAAGCTATTCAGAAGTGGACTTGCTGGTGTGTTTTGGATCATTGTCTTGCTACAGAACCCAAGTGTGCTTCAACTTGAAGTCATGAACAGATGGCCAGGTATTATCCTTTAGGATTTTTTGGTAGACAGCAGAATTAATGGGTCCATTTACCACAGCAAGTCTTCCAGATGCTGGAGCAGCAAAACAGCCCCAGACCATCACACTACCACCACCATATTTTACTGTTGGTATGGTATTCCTTTTCTGAAATGCTGTTTCTTTTTTTACGCCAGATGTAGTGGGACACACACCTTCCAAAAGTTCAACTTTTGTCTCGTCAGTCCACAGAGTATTTTCCCAAAAGTCTTGGGGATCATCAAGATGTTTTCTGGCAAAACTGAGACGAGCTTTTATGTTCTTTTTGCTCAGCAGTGGTTTTTGTCTTGGAACTCTGCCATGCAGGCCATTTTTGCCCAGTCTCTTTCTTATGGTGGAGTCATGAACATTGACCTTAACTGAGGCAAGTGAGGCCTGTAGTTGTTTGGCTGTTGTTGTGGGGTCTTTTGTGACCTCTTGGATGAGTTGTCGCTGTGCTCTTGGGGTAATTTTGGTCAGCCAGCTACTCCTGGGAAGGTTCATCACTGTTTCATGTTTTCGCCTTTTGTGGATAATGACTCTCACTGTGGTTCGCTGGAGTCCCAAAGCTTTAGAAATGGCTTTATAACCTTTTTCAGACTGATAGATCTCAATTACTTTGTTTTTCATTTGTTTCTGAATTTCTTTGGATTGCAGCATGATGTGTAGCTTTTGAGGATCTTTTGGTCTACTTCATTTTGTCAGGCAGGTCCTATTTAAGTGTTTTCTTGATTGAGAACAGGTGTGGCAGTAATCAGGCCTGGGTGTGGCTAAAGAAACTGAACTCAGCTTTCAAAGATGTGATAAACCACAGTGAATTTATGTTTTAACAGGGAGGGGCAATCACTTTTTCACAGAGGGCCATGCAGGTTTGGATTTTTTTTCACCCTTAATAATAACCACCTTCATTTAAAAACTGCATTTGGTGTTTACTTGTGGTTTCTTGGTCTAATATTTAAATTTGTTTGATGATCTGAAACATTTAAGTGTGACAAACATACAAAAGAAAATGAGCAATCGGGAAGAGGAAACACTTTTTCACACCACTGTATCTTTATAGCTTTCTTTTCATAAAACTTCTTTACAGAATACACCGCAAACCAAAGTGGCTTGTAAGAATGACTGAGCAGCATACTGAAGTCAGCCGGCATCTGGCTGGTGGGCAGGAATGTAATTTCACAGCCCTGGTTGTGGGGATGAACTTAAAGACAACACATACTGATGCTGTCATCCCAGCAGCTCCACTGTATAAACACAACATGCAAACAAAACTCGGTGGTTAAAAATATCGATTTGATGAACATAAGTAGACTGTTCTTACTGTAGCTAAAACTAGTGTGAGCAATCGGACAAAAGTTAGAAATGCTATGCAATTGTTATTGATAAAATCATTAAGTGATTGTTACATTTACAGTATATCCTAAGTTCCAAACTGAACTTTTCTCTATCTCCTTCCTCCTACAGTAAATTGTTTCATGTCCGATCTGTCACTCAAACCGATGTGTACCGAGCAGATGTTAAAGAAATTCCGAGGATTTTCCAGGTAATTCACTTCTATTCCTGTCAGTCTTGCTTTTTTAAGGATACTGTCACTATAAATTAGGTTATACTGAGAGTGTGTTCTAGTACACACACCTACTCACTTGCCGTGATCAAATTTAAATAAATTAGCATTTTCTTTCTTTTCATTCCCTAGATCCTCTATGCAAATGAAGGCGAGAGCAAACGCGATCAAGAAGATGTAGCCGAATCCCCATCACACAGTGATCGTGCCACCTACATCAGCCACAAGGGCCACGAGTTCATTCCCACCTTGTACCACTTTCCATCCAACTGCGAGGCCTGTACTCGGCCCATGTGGAGCGTCTTCAAGCCACCGCCGGCCCTGGAGTGCCGCCGGTGTCACACAAAATGCCACAAAGACCACCTGGACAGAATGGAGGAAGTTATTGTCCCCTGCAAGGGTCAGTATGCTTCGTCATGGAGAACTTTGCTTCTACAATGGCACCAGTTTTTTTTCCCTAGTATTTTAATTTTACTGTTTATTTGGGTGCAGGGAAAATGCAGGGGGCAAAACATATTGTAGTCACTCAGTCGCTGTGAATTCACCAGATTACCTTCCACCCTTATCATGTGCTGCCAGTTAGACCCTATATGGACATTTTCAGCTGACTTGGCAGAGTAAAGACTCGTTAACATTTAATCTTACTATGTACAGCACTTGGGTTTCACATTCCCATCCATCGGATGATGTTTAGAAATGTTCAAAGTAGGGCTGGGCGATACAGCTCAAAAAATGTATTGCGATATAATTTCTCTTTATCGCGATACACATCACGATATGTATTTTGTGTACTGCATGTGTCTATATTCCATCAGTTCTTTATCCCCCCCCACCTGTTTTCTGTGCTTAAGGTGAGCCTACTTTTATTCTATTATCTTCCTTTTTATCTCTGCTTGCTGCAGTATAGTGCATGCGCAGCTCATGCAGGGGGGCTGGGCAGCCGCACTGAGCGCTCAGCAGCAGCAGCTGGGGAGAGCATGAAGTCACTGCTTATGTTAATGTGACAAATACTTGAATATGCGAGATACAACCATTTTATGTATCGCGGGCGACCAAATGTACCGATACGACAAATATATTTGGTATATCACCCAGTCCTAGTTCAAAACTGTGATGCATATGTGAACTGGGTTTCTGGGAATCATTAACAAGCTTTACATTTTTTTACTCAAAATTTAGGCCTTTGTTATCTTTAATGATTGCAGTTAATCTTTACATCCTTCAGTGGGAATAAATTCCACAGATATAAACAAGTTGAAGTAAGTAGATGCTTTACTCTTAAAAATTGGAAACTGAAATGATCTGAACCAATACTAAACTACAAATTTTCAGCAATTCCATTTCCAGCAAACATTTGAAAAAAAATCTATTATCTGTTCACATGTTGCGGGGCAACAGTCGAGGTAGGGAAGCCCCCAACTACCTCTTCCAGTTCATTGGGGATGATACTAAGGTGTTTACAGGCCAGCTGGCAAACCTAGTCTCTCCAGCTGGCCTGGGACTGCTCCAGGGTCTCCTACCAGGGGGACTTGTCCAGAAGGCATCCTGATCAGATGTCCAAACCACCTCAGCTCGCTTGTTTCAATGCGGAGGAGCAGTGGCTCTACTCTGAGCCTCTCCCAGATAACTGAGCTCCTCACACTACCTCTAAGGGTGAGCCCAGCAGCCCTGTGGAGAAAGCTCATTTCAGTCGCTTGCATCCATGGTCTCATTCTTTTGGTCATTACCCAAAGTTCATGACCATAGGTGAGGGGAGGACCATAGATTGACCAGTAAATTAACAGCTTTGCTTTAGAGCTCAGCTCCCTCTTCACCACGATGGACTGGTACAGCATCCCCATCACTGCAGATGCTGTTCCAATTTGTCTTTTTGTAATGAGGGCAATAATGGCAAAGTCAATATGCATGGTTTTGCCAATTTGAAAAGCAGTATACACCCTTCCATCTCTGTCTCTAACAGCAGTAACTGTTGCAGGACATTAGTTCACATTGCCTTCTGAATGGAAGACGACATGTATAAAACCTCGGCTATGCTGGAACAGTTTAAATAAGTTAAAGGAGTGCCACATTTTACTAGTTTAAAGTTAGTGACTCATTAAAGTCTGCGTGCTCCATTCAGAGGAGGGAGGAAATGGAGGCGTGTGGCACAACCACTGTTTTATGTCTCTTCTCGTCTGTAGTACACACGGTACTGCCAAACTTCTCTGAACATGTCACTAGAGTGTTTTATACACATATTACTGCATACTTCAGTTCAGTTTTCAGTCTGGTTACAATGGCTAACGAGAGCTAGAGTTTTCTAAAGTGTTGCACTGGAACATGTCATTCTGACATCTAGTTTTCAATCTCAGACATTAAAGGAAGCAACTCTTTGATCAAAAAGTCTTAAATTCCACTTGCTAAAACCTGCAGTTGCCATGTTTGAAAATGGCTTTAAAGTCGCAAATCTCTAACTGTTTTTGGTCATTAGAAGAGCATACTATACCTGACACCCTGTTTCTAATGTATATTTTTTTTTTATCTTTAACAGTGAACTATGACATGTCCTCAGCCAAAGGACTGCTGGTACTGACCAGCTCTCAGGTAGAGCAGAAGCGCTGGGTGAGTCACCTCCTGAAACGCATTCCAAGGAAACATCCGACGATGAGCCCTCCATCCGTAGCACACAACGCCGCTTTAGAATTGGTATCACAAGCCTCTCCTCAGTCCTCTCCGAGACCTTCACCTAAGAGTTCTCCTCACTTGTCCCATCGAGGAGCGATCAAGGCCCAGTCCACCAAACCGCAGCAGTCGCCAGGGAAGTCAAGGTAAGGAACCCAGAAGACGTTTTACTGAAAATATCTCAAGCGTTCAGTCATACTGAAACTGTGATCTAAGGGTATTTCAATGACAGTTACAGTTTCTACTAGAGATTTAGTAGTCTACAGAGCTTTGTCGGAGTGGTGGGGCCACCAAATTTTTAATTGGTAAACTGTAACAGCTGTACAAAGTGATAGAAATCGGGTTTTAGAGACACCTTATGATCTCAATGTGAACTGCAGCTTCATTCAGTCAGTCACAGCTTCAGCTGCTTTGCCCTGCATCCTTCTTAGAAATGAAACCAGTGACTGTGCTCGGAGTTCACTTTGGGACTACAAGATGCCATTAAAACCTGAGTTTCAATTAGTTCCACACACTACGTTTAAAGTGAATAAGTTTAAATGCATCATTTACTATTGTGATACTGGATAATCTGATATCTTGAATAAATAGATGGATAGATGGATGCACTTTATTGATCCCAAACTGGGAAATTGCAGTGTAACAGCAGCATGACACAGTAGACGATCCAAACCAACAGAAATACACACAGCATAATAGAAAAGGAGTTACCCAGGGAAATAAAAAAGCTTAGATAACTTTATGTACTACATAGGCTCCTAACAGGTTAAATAGATGATGAATCTATGGATGAAATATGAATCTATGGATAGTACCGATTTGTACAAAAAAGGATTATAAGGTGCAGGGTGAAATGTGAGGTACCAATTAGACTGTAAGGTGCAGTATGGCAGCATTGTTATGGCTAAAATTCAACATTAGAGTGAGTTATTGTACAGTGAAATGGAATGTGGCAGAAAAGATTTCAGGTACCTGACCGTTCGGCAGCGAAGCTGTTGCAGTCTGCTGGAGAATGGCCTCCACTGCCTGTCCAGTGTGTGATGGAGGGGGTGATCAGGATTGTCTATGGTGGATAACAGCTGCTCTTGTGTGATTCTCAACCTGTTGTCATGGAAATGTGCATAAATAGCATGCCACTTTTAAGGTGATAGACTTTTGCACACTATTTTGTGTGAAAACTACCTTTTTTTAATGCTGGGATGTATTGTGGTGTCACCATGTTTCATAACACCCAAATTAGGAGGTAAGGTAGGTTGGTGTAGAGCTGAGCAGTTTGACCTTAAATCAGCATCATGGTTAATTGGTCCTTTCATGTTGTTTTTCTTTTTTTTTTGGGGGGGGGGGTCCTCCCTTCTTCTTATTGACAAGACTCCTAATTAAGCAATATTACAAATGAGTGTGGTATCATATCATTGCGATGTGGTAGTAAATGAGCATAATATAATAAAGAACAGACGTATTTTCACTTCACACAAAATAAACATTGTCCAGTGTTTATAGCACAAGGGTTTGTGGGTCACGTCACGTGTGCAGCAGCTAATTAGCTCGTTATCTGCACTGGGCGAGTCCTTTACACACCCATGATTGTGTTACCACCATATAGTTATTATGAGTCTCTTATTGGGTTCTAAAATACATCCTTAGCTTGTTCATTCCCTCAGTAAAACAGTTGAGATGACGTGAATAGCCGTCAGAGGCTAACAGTGACTTAGCTTCTGCTCCTTTTAGTTTTAGTGTCCATGCACTTTGCTCACTCTTTCTTGACATCTTCAGATGAAATAGTCAGTCATCACATACTATGTAGATGGAGACAGCGCTTGTTTTCATTACAAGCCATCTTTAATTATTCCACCTGTCTTCTGCTGCATCTGAATAGCGCTGACTGCGCCGCTTCCAGAGTTACGTGCCCACGCCTGTAACTCCGGGGGCATGTCAAGAAAAGCTCACACATACACGCACACAACAGGGAGAGAGGAAAAAACAACATGAGCAAGATTATGTTGGTTCTACACCCCAAAAGTCTGTTCCTGTTTTATTTCGGTTAATTGCCAAGCCCACTGGGGTGTGTATAGAGGGCAGTAAAATTGTGTTGCCAATCAGGAGACGAGATCCATTCCAGTTGGTACCTTTTTTGTCTCCAACCCATCTACCTTTAGTTTCAGTTTTGCTTTTAAGTATGCAGTACATTTACTTGACTCATTAAATCACCATTTTTAGGTAGTTAAGGGATGGCTAGGAGTTGGACTCTAAAAGCAGGTGGTTAAGCTTAGGGAACTGGTAAGGTTTAAGATGAACAAAAGCTTATAAAACATACAACCACCAAGTCACTTTATATATTTATTTTCACAACCACCAAATGTTGCTTTTTTACCCGGTTGTAGTTCCTTATTCATACAGGTCATCTTGTGAAACTACACATGGAAAACTCAAATATACATTCTAATAAGGAGTTAAACTGCTGTGCAGTTCATTCACATTTGTATGGCACCAGGCTGGAATTTTATTGTTAAATTTGCACATTTTTTGTCTAGACTTTTTCTTGGCATCACCAACCCAACAAAGTGTAATTTACTCTAAACTTTGTTTCTGCTTGGTGGGGAAGAAGCAAGAGAAATTATTAAATCTGAGCTAAACTTCTGAGTCTTGCTACTTTGTTGTTGTCTGACCATTCTTGAACCTGCAAAGTTTACAGGGTCTGACACTGAATATGTTGCTTCTTAAATCATTTGCATAACCTTGTATGCAGCATTAAAGCTCCAACATGGCAGCTCGCTCAGCCTTGGTAGTATTCTAATGGGTAATAACAAACTGTATTCATCTTGTGTTCTGTAACTGTTGAAGTCACTTATTATTCTCAGCCACACTCTAACTGGCTTTCATCCTTCAGCACTGGCCCCATGCTCCGCATCATCCTCCACTGACCCCCTGAAACTCTCCACTTCTGACCCCACCTTTCTAACCTCTCTCTTTCTTGGAGACTGTAAGTAGTAGAGCTGTGTCAGCATTTCCTCCCGTCACGTCACCATGCTGCTGTGCCTTTTAACCCTCTCATTTTGCCTCTCACAAACTGCTCTCGGCTCTATACTGCTCCCTTGTGACCGTGGCATGTATCGCCATCACATATTTGTGAATCACTAAGGCTTTTAACCCCCAGTCCTTGAACCTCATTATTTCAGAGTGCTTGACTTTGACCTTAAAGACTGGAGTTGGGCATTGGATGATGTCGATAGTGATGATGATATGTTCTTCTGAAGGAAGTAAAAGAGGATGGATGGAGGGTAAATGCACCTCAACATTAGACGTGTGTGTGCAGTTTGGCGGATGCCTAGCATGTTGTGTGTTTTCCAAATGCAGTGTAAATCCTTAACTCTTTTTTTTTCTTCTAAATCACTGTTTGACATTTTTGGAAATATTATTGGAATTATCTGCATGCTTGAAGGAATTAGTTAAGTAACTTTTAAACAGAATTTTAAAAAATGAAAAAAAAAATGGTTTCCAATCGAAGAAGATAATACAAAAAAAATTCAGACTAGATGGTGGCAGCACTGAATATGTAGTATAAATTATTATAAGACAATTTTAAAAAGAGCTCCTTGAGTCCAGTTGAAAATATGTGGGGTGAGCTGAAGAGGGCTATACACAGTAAAATGGCAAAAAAAGGGGGTTCTTCAAAAAAGCATTAGTTTGAGGGTTTGCATTTTTAAACAACCAGGATATTAACTTGGGTTTTTTAATAGAATTTCACTTATTTTTCACTTATTTCAATGCACAGTGTTAAAGCAGCGCTATGTTGTTGCTACCTACAACTATGGTGACCATCACCTCAGTCCCAGCAGCCAATCACAGAGTACTTGGTTGTTGGTGGCTTCAGTTGTGACATACAATTGGCTGTTGGGACTCAGGCCATAGTTGTAATCTTTTCAGTGTTCCTACCAAGAACAGAGCTGTTGCAGATAATGCAGATCCACTCAGGCTATGGGGAAAGTGACATTCACCCAGTCAAAGGTTGATGTACCATCAAAATAATTTTGGAAACATTATTTCAGGGTTAAAAAAAAATCTTACATAGTGTTGCTTTAACCTCACAAACATTCATTGCTTCATTCATCTTCTTCTGCTTAATCCTTTTTGGGTCGCGGGGGCGCTGGAGCCTGTCCCAACGTCTTTGGGCGAGAGGCAGGGTACATCCTGGACAGATCGCCAGTCCAGCGCAGACAATCATTCGTTCTCACATTCATAACTAAGGACAACTTAGAATCCCCAGTTGATGCCACTTAACCTAACCTGCATGTCTTTGGACTGGGGAGAACATGCAAACTCCACACAGAAGGGTCACCGATGATCAGGGTGGGATCGAACCCATAACCTTCTTGCTGTGCTGCCACAATGCTAACCACTGTGCCACCGAGCTGCCCCTACTAGTAAACATAACTCAGCAAATTATACATGATTCATGAATGGAAAAGGAGCAGGAAGAAGCA
The DNA here is from genome assembly GCA_020510985.1 of Pholidichthys leucotaenia. Classification (NCBI taxonomy): domain Eukaryota; kingdom Metazoa; phylum Chordata; class Actinopteri; order Cichliformes; family Pholidichthyidae; genus Pholidichthys; species Pholidichthys leucotaenia. The sequence goes on along the minus strand of CM035842.1, from coordinate 317,742,552 downwards.
AAAACATCTTACATACTGTATCTGTCCATTTCTGAAATTTTAGTGTATAGGTTGCATTAAAGCTGGAAAAAATTGTAAAATAATTTATCTTCGTCCTATTTTCAAACAATAAAAATGAGACCTCAAGAACTGAGAAAACCAAGAAGGGCTATGACTATGTAGTCTAGTAATACATGAATAATAATAATTAAATAGCCACATAATACACTGTTAAAACAGTACTACTACTAATAATAATGAAAGTATATAACCGATATTGTTTATGAGGTTCTGTAAACAGTCTTGTATGAGTTGTAGTCATAAAAATGGAAAGCAATTGGTGAGCGCAAACATTTGTGAAGTCAGCTAATTTTCTCCCTCATATTTCTTAAATTTTTGCTAACATCCTGTTAGCTGTGACCAGAAGGCACCCTCTGCTAGTGACCATCAAAACACCCACCAAGTTACTGCATTGAGTCCCCCTTTGGAATCTTTAAAAAAAAAAAAAAAAATCTGAAGACTGGTTGTGATTCAGATCACCCCCCAAAACTAATAATAGTTCAGTACCAGCCTCTCCTGAAAAGTTAGTGAAAATCTGTTTATAGCTCTTTTAGTTATGCTGGTATACTTGGGGTGAGGCAACAACCTGATACAGTGTAGTATCTCGATACTTTGTGTCGACAGTACTTTATTGATTAAATAAAAGTATAGTTCAGTTTTTTGGGGGTACCAGAGTGATAAAAAACAATTGACTTTTCAATCCATTAGATGGTGCTAAATGTTCACTGTCTGGTTAGGTCAGTATAGCACAAGAGTGACTCATGAGATCTAGCATGGAGTTGAACAAGACAAAGATCGGGATGGGAAATGGCAGTATATGATATTGCAGTACTCAGCATATCACAAAATTGCAATAATATCATGGCCCAAGTATCATAATATCATATTGTTGGTCTTCTGGCAATTCCGTTGGCTTTGTAGCAGTTTATTTTCAGGACATTTCTGCATTTTCTACCCCTTGTTCATCTACATAATGCACACAAGTCCCTATAAAACCTAAACTTTTTCAAGTGTTTCATACATGAGAAACAAGGCATACAGTATGTTTCCTTATGCCTGTTTTTAGAATAAAAGAAGTTGTTTCCTCTGTTTCTGCTAAGCTTAATCTTTGCCATACCGGCTTCTCCAAGATGCACAACCATTGTTTTAACGTTTTTCTTCTGACAAACATGCAGACCAAGATTATTTCTGTATCTGTCTGCATTTTCAGCATTTACTCATGCACCGTGCGGCTACTGGGTAGCTTCCTTGTTTATTAGGCTATGTGTGGATTTTGTGTGGGCGTGCCTTTTGAAGTTCTGCCATACTGTTGGTTGCATCCCAGGTTTTCTCATCAGTTATTTCTCTCTCTCTCTCTCTTCACAGTTAACCCTGGCTAATACTTCCATCCTCGAGGATTAACAATGGAGGTCTGGAAGAAGTGCCTTTGTGTGTTATTTGTTAAGAGCAAAACACATGAAGCACAAAAATTATAGGGAGAAACAAGAAAGGGACCTGTCTGTTGTTTAGTCTGCATACTTCTGGGAGACTTTATCCAAAGCAAATTAATAAATAAGGGCTTCTTCAATCTTTGATCAACATTTGATGAGTAAAGTTGCCTTATTTCATAATACTCATGACATGTTTTTGACTTGTGTATGTAAAAAGGGTGTGAGTGAACACTGTATATTGGATCAGTCTGTGTATTCTAGCAGATAGGATATAGGATTGTTTTATTTTTATTGCCATATCTCAGCAGCACATTATACAGCATCCACAGACCTTCTGTAAATGTATGAATTAGAAGATTTTGCATCTTTATGAGCCTTGTTTTGTTGGACTTGTTGCACAAAGTATCCCATCACAACCTTTGACAGCATAATGTGAATTAAACCGAAACAGTGTGGGTTTTCTTGCCATTTATAACTGGTTTTTATTTGTAGTTATTGGCTATGCTTTTAAAATTCCCATAATGTATGTAGAATTTGGAGTTGATACATTAAAAAGCATGTACAAAAAAAAAAACACTTTATAACATTTTAATTGGTTTGCTGTTACGGTGGCTGTCACAATATACAGTGTTGTGAAAAAGTATTTGCCCCCTTCCTGATTTCTCAGATTTTTGCATATTTGTCACACATAAATGTTTCAGATCATCAGACAAATTTTAATATTAGATAAAGATAACCAGAGTAAATGCAAAATGCAATTTTTAATTGATGATTTTATTTATTAAGGTCAAAAGCTATCTAAACCTACCTGGACCTATGTGGAAAAAGTAATTGCTCCCCCCATTAGGTCATGAATTAACTGTGATTAACCACTTTTTTTTTTTTTTTTTAAAGCGGAGTTCAATTTTGCTAGCCACACCCATTACTTCCAGACCTGTTGACTCAAGAAATCACTTAAATAGAACCTGTCTGACAAAGTGAAGTAGGCTAAAAGATCTCAAAAAGCAACACGTCATGCTGCGGTCTAAAGAAATTTAAGAACAGATGAGAAACAAAAATCCAGAACAACATCTAAAGAACTGCAGGCCTCACTTGCCTCCGTTTGACACTGGTCCATGATTCAACAGTAAGAAAGAGACTGGGCAAGCATGGCACCAATGGGAGAGTTCCAAGGCGAAAACCACTGCTGAGCAAAAAGATGAAGTCTTGTCTCACAGTTGCCAAAAGACATCTTGATGATCCCCAAGACTTTTGTGAAAATTTTCTGTGAATTGATGAGACGAAAGTTGACCTTTTTGAGTTATGCACTCTCTGTGTGCCCTGTGGTTCTTGTTTTGCTTTTGTTTTGTCAGAGCTGCAGAGTTGCTGAACATGTACACAAGAGATTGCAGACCTGAATTCTATGACCTGGCCTCTGAGACGGATAAGCAGTTAATAAAGCTGATGGCTGGAAGAATTGTGTTCAAATGACAGGAAAATTGCCCCATATGTAGATGCTCTTAAAACCTTTTAATCATTGAGGGATTACGAATGCATTGCTGTATCATTGTAATACTGCAACGATCCTTACCGTAGAGCCATTACATGCAACTACATTGTATTTTAGGAGATCATTTGAACTCTTCCAAAATAGGTCCGTCTCTATCTCACAAGTGCATGCAGAGTGAGTGGGCTTGACTGAAATAAATCTTTCAGAACAGCCTAAAGCCAACTGGCAGTCGTCATACATAATGCAATGGTTCATCATGTTGCCCAGATGCTAAAATTGTATTTCACACTGCAGGTCTAATCCATTCTGTCTATCAGCAGTGTGACTGTATGTTCTGGTTAAATTACTAATGAATGAATCCTGCTGTACGGTGGACTCTGAGACAACCAACATCCTCTTCGCGGCTCTACTGCATGTTTGATCTCCACTTAACCCCTTCCCCCCCACCACCTCTTAGCAGGTAGTTATGAGTTATATTCAATATGAGTCTGATTTACTTCCTTTCCATTTCTATTCCAGAGAGAAATATTGCAGAACATACCTCACTTTATGACAACTAGTGACCTTTTATAGAGTGAGATTCTTTAGGTCTTGTGAGTTTATTCAGGGTTTGGATGGAAGCCATAGGCTCACTGCTGAGCCACTGATTCTCATAAAGTTTTAACTTTGTCCTCAGTTTGCTTTCATAACCTCTGCCCTTCTTTATAAATGTACTTTATGAAGCTATTGCCTAACAGGGTGGCAGCTAGATTTTCCCTTTTTTAAGGCAATTTTACTGCTACAATTTTAATATACTGTAAGATAAGGACTGCAATAACAAAGCTATTTTTATATACAGTATATCTGCTCATACTGTCATGACTTTGCTGTAAAGTTCCAGAATATGAAGTTATGCATATTTATCGAATTTAAATCCCCTAACTAAAAAAAAAAGCACTCTGTGAAGGCAGCTAATTTATGTCCTCATATATTAATTTAACCTAATTTAATAATATGTTGGCCATTAAAAGATAGTACCGTCTGCTGCTTACCATCAAAACATTAAACAAGGCAAAGCATTTATTCTCCCTTTGAGAATCATTTTTAAAAAACCCTGGTGGATGATAGTGTTTCAGATTGCTTCCAAAATCTGACTGGTCCTTGGTCCGTTAGCAATCTCTGTCCTGAAAATTTCATCAAAATTAACTTTTTGGGTTATGCTGTTAACACACATATACAGTAGGTAGGCAAAGAACTAATGATACCAAGTCTTCCCTGTGGAGTTCCATGACAGGTGCTTTCATTATTTCTAAAAAGATGAAGTTGGTGTTTTTAACATTCTCACCCATGTTTGCTCGACTGGACCTTTCATTGGCCCATTCCTGCCCCAAGGGTTGGATGTTTTGTTAATTCATGAAAAGCACTGCAAAGTCTGATGAAGCAGAGAGTGATCAAGCTTGTTTTTTCAGCTTAAATTTAGAGATGTTTCCTGAAACCCCCAAAAGTAGGTTATGTTAGTAGCAAGAAAACGTACCTAAGTAAAAGTAGCGTTACCTTATGATATTGGTTACTTAGTACAAGTAAGAGTAGTCCCAAAGAAAGTACTTGAAATAGTAAGAAGATATCTATGGGAAAAAAAACTTGCCTGAGTAGTGAGGAAATTTTCTTATAAGTCTGGGTATTTTTTTTTCTTGTAAAATTTAAAAAAAAAAAAAAAATCAAGTTGAGGTTTTTCTCATTATGGGTAAATCTGACTTTTTCTGAGATTATACAGTATTTCTGTGATAAATTTGATACCATTTTCACACAGCCACATCTTTTTATCTCAAATGTACATCTTTTTCTCATCACATTTAGAAATTTTTCTTCACGATTTAGTTTATATTCGATTTCCTCTGACTAACGGATCTAAAGGAAAAAGCTCACAAAGTGGGAAGAGTAAAGTTGCAAATTTACAAGAAAATACATTTTCTTGTAAATTTGCCCCCCACAAGAGGGGGGGGGGTGCTTAAAAGTTCATAGTAGTCATATTTGATCAAATGTGGTTTATTTTTCAACCGCAGGGATCCAAGCGCTGCAGCACCAATGGAAGTGTGTGGACCGAAGGGGAGACTGTGTTGAAAAATAAACCACATTTGGTCAAATTTGACCACTATGAACTTTCCAGCCCCCCCTCGTAGATAGTGGGCGGCAATTGTTTTTCATTTTATACATTATTGCATGATGTTAAAATCAACAACAGCGCAATTTTATGTTATATCCATGTTATATATGTTTAAGTGACATGGTTTTGCAATATAGGAACCCAACGGCAGAAACCGCAACAGGAAACAGGTAGGTGCAAGGTAAATGTTTTATTGTTCTGATTATGGCTTGGTTGAGACTGGTAACCCTGTGGGGAAGAGAGAAGAGGACAGGGTAAATAACTGAGGGACTGATTATGGGTAATAGTGCAGTAAGGTTAAGGCTTACTTAGTATGGGGGATTAATTGCTGGTCTTGCAGGATGCAGACTGCAGGCAGGAGGCTGGAGAAGGGCAGGAGAGCTGAGCTGCTGCAGGAGGAGACCCTCAGAGGTTGGTTTGGGGAGCGTGACCAGGCCTGGGACTTGTTCCTGATAATGGAGGGGGATGTAGTGAAGAGGGGAGATAACTCAGCCTTACTTGGTTCATAGTTTGTCCAGTGGGGGAGTCCTAGAGGCATAGCCGGCAGGGGTCTGGAATCCAGGGGAGGAGCTCCGGCTGAGAGCACTGGGGAGAAGGAGGCAGAGCAATCCAGAGAGAGACAGAGGTATGAACAGTAGGCAGGCTTATTTGGAGGTCCAGGAACAGGTCAGGGAGGCAAGGCAGGCAGGCAGTGAGCGAGCGGAGAGCACACAGAGGAACTGAGAGACTCAGAGGAGCGGGTAATCTCTGTGGTAACTAGATGATGGTGTTGAGACAATCCCACAGGGGAGCAATGTCAGCTCACCCAATGTCAGCTTGTGGAGCTTTAGGACCTGAACAACTGGAAGTAATCAGAGGTCATTACTGGAAGAGTGTAGCGTGTGTGCTAGCTCACCGATGACATGGCAGGGCCCCCCTCTCAAGGGGCACTCCCTGGCGCCCAAGGCTTATCTGGGTGCTGTTGGTGGAAGTCAGCCATCATCACTGGATCGATGTTGAAGGAGCAAGGAATGTAGGATCGCTTCTCCGGACCGTAACCCTCCCAGTCCACCAAGTAGTGAAGGCCCTGGCCCCTACAGTGAGCATCCACAATACAACGTACTGAGTAGACTGGCCCTCCATCAATAATTTTGGGGGAGGAGGGGGTATGGGGGGGACAAGGGGGCTGGAGAAAGCAGGCTTAATCTGGGAAACATGAAGAACTGGGTGGATACATAAAGAAGGTGGTCACTTGAGGCGGACGGCAGATGGGTTAACTGTGTATTATAGGGAAAGGGCCATTGAATCTGGGTGAGTTTTCTGGAGTCAGTTTTTAGTGGAATTTTGTGTGTGGAGGGCCATACCTTTCGGCCCATGGAATACTCAGCGGCCGGGGTCCTTCGTCGGTTGGCCATGGTGGAATTCTGGTCGGCAGTCCTTAGGAGAGCTGCCCTGGTCGACCTCCAGATCAGACGACGACGACGTCTCATATGATGTTGAACTGTGGGAACAGCTGGGGCTGCACGGTGGCGCAGTGGTTTAGCACTGTGGCAGCGCAGTTTTACCCTCGGCCGGGGGACCGCGGGGATCATGAGATCGTGGGTTCGATCCCAGCCCCCGACCAACAGTGAGCTGTGTGGAGTTTGCATGTTCTCCCCGTGTTGCGCGGGTTTACTCCGGGATTTCTCCGGGATTTCTCCGGTTTCCTCCCGCACACCAAAAACATGTAGGTTTAGGGCGCTCGCGCACGCAGCGACCAGCAGCCAGTGGCTTGTCACCAGACTGCAAACCAAGTCTACCTACGGGTACAAATAAGTAACAAAAAAAAAAAAAAAAAAAAAAAAGCTATCTCCCCCTCTGTGATGGGCAGCAGTGGAGGGTTATAGTCCACTGAGGCCTCGAAGGGGGTGACACCAGTGGCAGTTGAGGTAGCAGAGTTGCGGGTGTATTCGATCCAGTGCCGCTACGAACTCCATATGGCAGAGTGTTGAGAAATGATGCAACGTAGTGCTGCCTCCAGCTCCTGATTCGATCGCTCGCACTATCCGTTGCTCTGTGGATGATAACCAGAGGTGAGACTTACTGATGCGCTTGAGAGCCTTATACATAAAACCCCTTCCACGGGATACCTCTGTCTGCTGTGCAGTGGGGCTGCCCTCACCTCAATTTTAATTGCATTTTAGACACTGAGGGCTTGGGGAGATGGGAGCCTCGCTGCCTATCGCAGTGGCTAGTGGTGCTCGAACCACCATTGCCACAATTTTAACTGCACTATGGTAGTTCACACACTTGCACACAATCACATTACACAACTGGCACACACCCATCATGATTTGTGCAAGGGGGAGGGGGTGGGGGTCTTCCTCCGCCCCTGTTGCCCTCCTTCTGCCAGGGGCCTGGGGACCCAGTGGGGGCCCTGGGACCAGTCATGTTGTCAAAATCCCTGGGTGCTGCCGAATGAATAGATGCGAGCAAGGGAGTGAGAGAGTGATTGAACAAGAGAGTGAGGGAGTGATGAGTGGAGATGGTCTTGGTGGGGCAGTTTTGCGTGGTGCTTTGCATGTCAGCTGGCATCTCGGAGCACCTGCGGTGGTCCACTGATTAGTCGCTCGGGAGGGCATCGGGGATGGTGGTCTACTTCTGTGGCTGCGGCCGCCTTGGGGTGGGTCAGTGGGGGTGTGGCTGCTGTCCTGTGCCGGCGGTCAACCTGGCCGCTACCGGGTGCTGGTGTGCGTTCATGCTCTCTGCATTGCAGTCCCCTAAGTAATGTGGGTGAGTGTGTGGGGGAGAGCACGAATGGATGTGAGTAAGTCGGAGCACAAGTGAGAGTGCATGTATGGATGAATGTGAGTGAGTGTAGGTGACTCTGAGGGGGAGTAGGAGCGAGATTGAGCGGTTACAGGAGTGAGAGACAGAGTGGGTGGTTCCGGGAGTGTAAGTGTGGGGGAGAGGGTGAGCGAGAGTGAGTTAGTGTGTGTGGGTGCGTATGAGAGCATGAGGGTGTGAATGCGTGGGAATAGGTGTATCTGCTGGTCGGGAGGTGCTGGATTGAGGGGGTCGTGCCTCTTGGCGATGTGGGCTCCGCTGAATGGGGGAGCGGGGGGCTTCTTTGGGGATGGGGGTCCCCGGGGTGTGCGGTGGTGGCGCTAGGGTGGGAGTGCCTGGGCGTGCTCGCACCGGGGGCACAGGCCGGTCTTCAGTCCGGGGGGGGGTGGGGGTGCTGGCCTCCCTGCGCCTGTGGCCCGGGGGCTTTCATTGGGCCCGCCGGGGGTGTGGGCCCGCCACATCAGCCGCTTGGCGGCCCGGCCTCCCTCGGCTGTCCCTCCTGGGGCGGATGCCTGGCTTTCCCTGGGTTTGTTGGCCTTGAAGATTTGTGCTTTGTGGGGGTTGGTGGTGTTGTTCTGCTTGCTCGGGGTTTCTGGGGAAGGGGGGGTTGCTACAACCGGCCACCCTCTTCGTATGTTTCCTGACAAACCACTCCCATGCACACACTTACTTTGCACACGCTCTCATACACACGCACACTAATGCACACACACAAATGTCTCTTAACAGGTGCGGATACCAGACTCGCATTAAAACCTCTTCGGTGGAAGAAGCAGTCTGTCTATTTGTTTTAATTGTTGGTTTGTTTGTCTTTTTTGTCTGTTCCTTTCCCCATTACCCATCCTGTTGGGTCTTTCATGGGTAAAATAATTTAAATAAAGTATTAAAAGTTATTACAAGAGGAGTTTATAACAATATACAGTACATATATAGGTACTGTATAAAGCTCCTTTTGGCAAAGTAAATCTGTTTGGCACAATAAAGGTAGCAGATTTCTGTTCTGCTCATCTAGCTGTCTGACAGGACAAGGGGAAAAAAAACCCTTCCACACCTGTGACATAAATTGCGGACCCCGGTCAGACGCAATGTCACTGGGAAGATCGTGGAGGCGGAAAACCTGTTGGGTCAGGATCTCGGCGGTCTCTTTACCTGAAGGGAGCTTGGGGAGGGCAATGAAGTGGACAGCCTTGGAGAATCTGTCAGTAATGGTTAGAATTACAATGTTACCCTCTGACGGTGGCAGACCCGTAACATAATCGATGGCAATGTGTCACCAAGGGCGGCTTGGACAGGCAAGGGCTGCAGGAGGCCAGCAAGAGGAGAGGCGGAAGACTTCCCAGCAGCACAGATGTTGCAGGCCCAGACATTCTCACGGACGTCAGCAGCAAGCGAGGGCTACCAGAAGGCCTGGCGAAGGTGGTAGATAGTGCAACTGACCCCCGGATGGCAGGTGAAGTGGGCACCCAATGAATGACATCACTTTGGACGGATGCTGGAATATACAACCTGCCCCGGGGGACTCCTCCCGGGTCAGGTTCGGTCAGCTGGGCAGCCCATACCTTTCTCTTGACTTCAAAAGAGATGACTCACATAATGCACGAGGGAGGGAGGATGGGTTCATTGCCAGAGGCGGCCATGCCTGGAGAGAACTGGCAAGAAAGGGCATCCGGCTTGACGTTCTTGGTGCCAGGATGGTAGGTTAGGGTGAACTGGAACCTGCCGAAAAACAGAGCCCACCGAGCCTGGCGAAGGTTCAGACGTTTGGCGGACTATAAGTACTCCAAGTTCTGCTGGTCAGTCCAGACAATGAATTGCTGCACTGCCCCCTCTAACCAGTGGCGTCATTCCTCAAGAGCCAGTTTGACCGATCCCCCACATCATAATTTCTCTCAGCTGGGTTGAGACAGCGGGAGAAGAATGCACAGGGATGCAATTTGCCATCAGCCGGAGACCTCTGCAACAAAACAGCCCCCACACCACAGTCTGAGGCATCCACCTCTACCACAAACTGCAGCAAGGGATCCACCTGGGAGAGGATGGGAGCCTTGGAGAACAGCACCTTCAATTTGGTGAAGGCCGCCTTGGCTGACTCAAACCAACTGAAGGGGGCCTTGGGAGAAGTAAGTTGGGTTGGGGGGGCTGCATTGTGGCAGTAATTTTTGATAAACCTTTGGTAGAAGTTGGTGAAACCAAGGAAACGTGATTGCTTTCAGTTAGATGGGGTTGGCCTCTCAGTAACTGCTTGGATCTTGGCATGATCAGGTTTTAATTGACCTTTAGCAAGAATGAATACAAGAGAAGATGTGGTGTTGGTGAAGAATTCACACTTCTCGGCTTTAACATAGTCTTTTCTCCAGCAATCGTTGCAGCACCCTCCTGACATGGATCTTATGCTCCTCAATGGAACAGGAAAATACCACGACATCATCTAGGCAAACAAAGACACATACATTTACAAAGTCATGTAGGACATCATTTATAAGTCTTTGAAACACTGCGGGGGCATTAGTCAGCCGAAACGGCATGACTAAATATTCAAAATGACCCATCGGAGTGCAAAAACTGGTCTTCCATTCGTCTCCCTCCTTTATTCCAATGAGGTGGTACGCATTCCTCAAGTCCAACTTGGAAAAGACAGTGGTGCCCTGGGGAAGATCAAAAGGCGAGTTTATTAGAGGTAGAGAGTTTTTATCCTTGATGGTTATATTATTCAATTCTCGGTAGTCAATACATGGTCTCAAAGTGCCGTCTTTCTTGCCCACAAAGAAAAAGCCTGTGCCTAAAGTGCACCACAATAAATACATTGCCCTGCATCCACCCGTCGTCGTTCTTCTGCCAGAGACATCCGAGCATGACCAGCTTGCATGGATTCGGCTGTCTCTGGAGGTGGGCACGGAGGACGAGCGAGAACACATGGGATGGCAGGTGCGATCCCGGAAGAGGAAGCAGCGGTGGGGTGAGAGTGTTCATGCACACGCTGACAGATATGGTTGTCCAACCGGATAGCTAGGGAGATTAGTGCATCGAAGATGGTTCATCATGAGCAGCTGACTCGTCCTGTAGGATGGAACTGAGACCCTGCTTGAAAACTCTCTGAAGCGCGACATCGTTCCATCCCTACTCGGAGGTGCGAATGCGGAAGTGAACAGAGTAATCAGCTAGGGACTAGGAGCCCTATTTGCAATTTAGAAGACTGTATATAAATATCTCCCTCCCAGTCCGAGAGATCAACTACCTTCCCAGACTCATGGACAAACTGGAGGTAGGAATAACTGGGATAATCTGGACCATCTAATACTGTTTGCACCCACTCCAGAGCATGACCCTCAAGAAGAGTTATGATATAACTTATTTTACTTGGGTCAGTTGGAAAATCACCAGGGGTTCTCTGAAACACTAGGCAACACTGGAGGAGGAACCCTTTACATCCCCCTACCCTCCCATTATAACGAGCAGGAGTGGGTATGGAAAGGGCCCGTCCCGCAGGGAAAGTCTCGGTGAGTGGAACGCCGGGCTGAGCTGAGGTTGCGGCAGCTGAGTAGATGTGACCAAAATGTGATCAATAAATTGACCAATCAGGCACTAGGTGCTGTTGAAATTGGTGACATAATTGATCAGCTTTAACCTCTAGCGTGGAGAGACACTCAGACAGAGATCCTAGTGTGGTATCTGCCGGGTCCTGAGTTTGGTGGGATTGTACTGACATGGTTCGCAATACAGGAACCCAATGGCAGAAACCACAACAGGAAACAACAGGTAGGTGCAAGGTTTTATTGTTCTGATTATGGTTGGTTGAGACTGGTAACCCTGTGGAGAAGACAGAACAGGACAGGGTAAATACTGTAACTGGGGGACTGATTATGGGTAAATAGTACAGTGAGGTTAAGGCTTACTTGGTATGGGGGATTAATTGCTGGTCTCCTTGCAGGAAGCGGACTACGGGTAGGAGGCTGGTGAAGGGCGTGGACGTTGGAGAAGGGCAGGAGAGCTGAGCTGCTGTAGGAGGAGACCCTCAGAGGTTGGTTTGGGGAGAGTGCCCAGGCCTGGGGCTTATTCCTGATAATGGAGGGGAACGTAGTGAAGAGGGGAGATAACTCAGCCTTACTTGATTTGTAGTTTGTCTGGCTTACTTGGGGGTCCAGGAATGGGTCTGGGAGGCAAGGCGGGCAGGCAGCGAGTGAGCAGAGAGCACACACACAGGAGCTGAAAGACTCAGAGGAGTGGGTAATTTCTGTGGCAACTAGATGGTGGTGTTGAGGTAATCCCACAAGCAAGCAGTGTCAGCTCACCCCTTAAACAGGGTGAAGCTGAGCAGCTGAACAGCTGGAAGCAATTAGCGGTCATTAGTGGCAGAGTGTAGTGTGTGTGCTAGCTCACCGCTGACATGGCATTAAGTCTAACTTCATTATGAGTAGTCCTGAATGCCTTATGATGCCTATTTTGAGTTGGATGATTTCTCTGGTTGGTTATAAATGTAGAATATACTGTATAGTATGTGTACACTACCGTTCAAAAGTTTGGGGTCACTTAGAAATTTCCTTATTTTTGAAAGAAAAGCACTTTTTTTCAATGAAGATAACGTTAAACTAATCAGAAATACACTCTATACATTGCTAATGTGGTAAATGACTATTCTAGCTGCAAATGTCTGGTTTTTGGTGCAATATCTACATAGGTGTATAGAGGCCCATTTCTAGCAACTATCACTCCAGTGTTCTAATGGTACAGTGTGTTTGCTCATTGCGTCAGAAGGCTAATGGATGATTAGAAAACCCTTGTGCAATCATGTTAGGTCTGCAATGCTGTAATTGCTGCAAATGGAGGATTCTTTGACGAAAGCAAAGTTTGAAGGAAAAAATTATTATTTCAAATACAAATCATTATTTCTAACCTTGTCAATGTCTTGACTATATTTTCTATTCATTTTACAACTCATGGTGGTAAATAAGTGTGACTTTTCATGGAAAACACAAAATAATTGTCTGGGTGACCCCAAACTTTTGAACGGTAGTGTGTATGTATATATATATATATATATACTGTATATATACTGCTCAAAAAAATAAAAGGAACACTTTTTAATCTGAGTAAGTTTTGGAGTGTTTTGAATTCAGCCCTCTGTAGGTTGTAGGTTGATAATTTTCATTTCCATCAAAAGATGTGGCATCTTTTCATTCTTAACACATTATCCAGTCCATATCAGTGTAGATATCCAGCTTATTTTCTCCCATTAAAATCTGTTTTCAAAATGTTCCTTTTATTTTTTTGAGCAGTATGTATATATATATACACACACACATACTCACACACACTCAACAAAAGTTTAGAAATATTATTTCAGTCATTTATTTCTCCCTTTTATGAATACCAAATGGTATTGTATTTTATATCAGTGGAAAGCCTGATTAGTCAACTTTACAAGAAACAATTTGTAAGGCTCATGCATTTGTGGTGAGCAATACAGCTAAACGTGTAGGTAGGTAGTGCCCCCCGAAAATGTGCCACAATACCCAGCCAGGTTCTCCTGTTGGTATTCTCTCTTGTTTTGAGCTTCAAGTGCTGCTAGGTGTGTGCCAGCCACAGGTGTAATTGAACATTTGTGGGATCAGCTTGGGTGTGCTGTATATGCTAGAGTTACCAACAGAACATGTTGGTTGACCTTCAACAACTCCTGGTTGAGGAACGGGATGCCATCCCACAGCAAAATGTGACCAGCATGAGGAGGTTCCAAGCTGTTGTAGCTTTGTATACAGTGCATCTGGAAAGTCTTCACAATGCTTCACTTTTTCCACATTGTGTTATGTTACAGCCTTATTCTGAAAGGGATTAAATTCATTTTTTTCCTCAAAATTCTACACACAACACCCCGTATGACAACGTGAAAAAAGTTATTTTAAGATTTTTGCAAATTTATTAAAAATAAAAAACTGACTTCCGATTATGGCTGCCACGTAAGACGGACGTGTTTCACTCTGCTCTGCTCCTGGAGAAAAAAATCGGCAAATAACTCTCTCATTTGGGACAGAACGTATCCCAGCGTTTGGGCGAGGATATGTCGGCGAAGCCTAAGGCTGGAAAACCAGGTAAAGGAAAAAGCGAGCCGCCGAAACAGTCCAAATTAACGGACTTTCAGGTCTGTGACGCAGCAAACAAAACTCCATATATGGCGGAGGAGGCTGGCAACGGTGCGATATCTGCGGGGAATGGCGCAGATGCGCTGATGGCTGCCATGAGTTCAATGAGAGCGGACTTTTCCTCTAGATTTGATGGGATTATGACAGCGTTGGAAGGAATAAGAAAGGAATTGGGTGACTGTGTAGAACGAACGGCGCAGATGGAGCTCCGTCTCGCTAGTGCTGAAGATGACGTCACCCGTCTTCAATTAAAGGTGCGCACTTTGGAAAAAAAAAATAAATGTCTAGAAGATAATATTTTGGATTTGGAATCTCGGTCGAGACAGAATAACTTGAGGCTGGTGGGTCTTCCAGAGGAATCAGAAGGTCGGGACGTATATTCCTTTCTGGAAAAGTGGATTCCGGAGGTGCTGGGCAGCGAGGAGTTGCAATCAGCAGTGGTTCTGGAAAAAGCACATCGTATTGGCCCACGGAGAGATAAGGGACCGCCGAGGACCTTAATTATGAAGTTTCTTAGCAACAGAGACAGGATGAAGATCTTCAACGCTGCACGAGCTAAAGGAGAGATTAAACACCAGGATCAGCAGGTGCGGTTCTACCCAGATTTGGCCACAGGAATCCAACAGTTGAGGAAGCAGTTTGATCCCATACGTAAGGAGCTGCGCAACCTTGGGATTCGTCATGGTGTAATCTATCCTGCGAGACTGCTGATCACGTATGAGGGCAGAACCCACATCTTCAAGACCCTAGAGGAGGCGCAGGAGTTCATCAAGAAGATCAAAGAAGAAGAAGAGACTGGTGGGAGCTAAGCATGAACAAAATATAAGGTAGAATAATTAAGCATTTGCACAGGCATCTGACTGACTTGAAGTAAACAGCAAGTTTACAAAATATAGATTGTATTATATATTAAAAAAAAACAAAAACAAAACAAACAAAAAAAAAACTATGATGTACAAAGTTGGTAAAAATTTTGGAGTTAAGTTGGAAAACTACAGAGGAGAGTTAATGTTACGTCATTAAAAGCAGTAGAGTTAGGGTGATTGGGAGAATGAAGAAGGAGTGGCTTAGGCTGTTCCCCGTGGGTGTGGAACGGTCGATGGCTATATCGGGAGACGGAATTTTTCTTTTGATTTTGGGGGGTTCGCCACAAGTGTGGGAAGGGGGAATTTGTTTGTGTGTAGTTTGTAGGATGAATGTTCAACCACTCATGTTTTTGCTTCTCTGTATGAGCATGTTTACACTGCAAGGTAATCCCAAACTCTCTATTGATCATAAACCAAAGTGTTAATCTTAATTTAACTTCATGGAATTGCAGAGGTCTACAAAATTTAAAAAAAACTTAAACAAGTTATGAATAAAATAAAAGACATGGGTTCAAAAATTGTGTTTTTACAAGAAACTCATCTAATAGAGGAGGATATAAAAAGAATTAGGAGTAGATGGCAAGGAAGTGTATTCACCTCATCATTTTCATCCCGGGCCAGGGGAGTTATGACTCTCATACATAAATCAGTCCCTTTTCAAGTGAAAAATGTAATTGGAGACAAACTTGGAAGATATGTAATCATTCAAGGTTCTTTGCTATTAGAAAATATAAATCTTGTGAACTTATATGGTCCCAATATAGATGATCAAAAGTTCTTTGCTAATTTATTTCTTATTTTATCATCACTTACAGGGCAACATATAATAGCAGGGGATTTTAATTGTACATTGAATCCAGGTATAGATAGATCAACAGGACTGGATTGTACGCACAATGGATGTAGGATGACTATTAATCATTTTATGAAAGAATTGAGATTGTTAGATATATGGAGAGAAATGAAACCACAAGTTAAAGCCTATTCTTGTTATTCCAGTACCTACAAGACATTCTCACGTATTGATTATTTTTTGATTTCCACAGAATTAAGATCCAAGATTCAAAACTGCTTTTATGATAACATCGTGATCTCTGATCATGCACCCTGTTGTCTAATATATGTAGATAAAAAATTGACAAAGGAATCAGGTAGATGGCAATTTCAGCATAAATGGCTTCAGGATGAGGAATTTGTCAAGTATATAGAAAAACGGATAGACGAGTACTTTGACATCAATACTACACAAACATCAGCATGTGTAAAGTGGGAAGCTTTCAAAGCTTTTATTAGGGGACATATTATTAGTTATACAGGATCAAAATCTAAGAAGACTCGAGAGGAGAGAGCTAAATTGGAACATAAAATGAAAAGTCTTCAGGAAAAAGTGTATGCAGGAAGTGATCCAAGGTTGGAGAATGAATTACTGATTTTGAGAGCTGAATACGACAAAAAATCAGCGAATAGAGCTGCCTCGAGTCTTCTAAGATTGAAACAATCTTTTTATGAACAAGGTGAAAAATCAGGAAAATTATTGGCATGGCAGATTAAACAATTAGAAATTAAAACACCAATTACTAGTATTATAAGTAAGGGACAGGTAGTTATAGATCCTTTAGAAATTAACAGAGCCTTTAGAGATTACTATGAAAAATTATATGATACTAAAAATGAATTTGATTTAACAAAACTAAATGGGTTTTTGAACGAACTATCTATACTGTGTATTCCAAATGAAAACAGGGAGATATTGGAGTCTAAAATTAGTCAAGAAGAAGTTGGGCTAGCCATTGATAATATGAAATCAGGAAAAAGTGCAGGACCAGATGGTCTTCCAGTTGACCTTTATAAGAAATTTAAGAATAAATTAATAAAACCTTTTTTGGAAATGGTTTTAGAAGCATTTCAAAATAATAATTTACCATCATACATAAATAATGCCTTAATTATACTGCTGCCAAAACCAGGTAAGCCCTCTAATAAATGTGAAAATATGAGACCAATAAGCCTATTAAACGCCGACCTTAAGATATCTGTAAAATTTTAGCAAGACGAATACAAGAAATTTTACCAAATATTATTAATCGAGATCAGAATGGCTTTATAAAGGGAAGACAAGGCTTCCATAATGTAAGAAGACTATTTAATATTATTTATTTTAATAAAGAAGCACCGGATACAGCTCTCCTATCACTGGACGCCGAAAAGGCCTTTGATAGAGTTGAATGGCCCTTTCTTTTTGAAGTCCTACAAAGGTTTGGACTTGGAAATAATTTCATAAAATGGGTTCAAATAATATACAATAATGCTACAGCAGAAATCCTAACAAATAACAATATTTCAAAACCAATAAAAATCAATAGAGGATGTCGACAAGGCTGTCCACTTTCACCTTTACTGTTTACTATGGCAATTGAACCTTTAGCGATAGCGATACGTTTACATTCACAAATATATGGAATTAAAGTTGGACCAACAGAACATAAAATCTCCCTGTACGCCGATGACATAATTTTGTTTATGTCGAATCTAAAAAAATCAATTCCAACCTTGTTGAATTTAATAAAGAATTTTGGGGAAATATCAGGATATAAAATAAATAAAACTAAATCTTCAATATTAATGCTAAATGAGACCCAGAGAAATTACCCAGCCCCTGAGGTAAATCAATTCAATGTTGTAAATCAGTTTAAATATTTAGGAATCCAAATTGTGCCTAAGCTAGAATCAGTCGCCAGTGTCAACTATGAAGCCTTAATGACAGATATCAATGAGTTAACTCAGAGATGGATGTCACTACCAATGTCGATGATCGGGAGAATCAATATACTTAAAAGTAATATTTTACCTAAAATACTTTATTTATTTCAATACATTCCCTTATCACCACCTTTAGATTTATTCTCAAGAATAAAAAAAAAAAAAAAAAGTTAGTGGAATTTATATGGAACAACAGGAGGGCTAGATTACGTCTGTCTTTATTATATTTACCATTTGATCGTGGAGGTCTGAAATGTCCAAATTTTATGTTGTATTATTGGTCGGCACGACTGAGGTCTATGACATATTATTTTTCATCAAATGATCTCCCTCACTGGACTGAAATGGAATCATACAATTTACCTTTACCTCTTCCCATATTCATATACTCAGATTCGGCAAAAAAATTACAAAAACAAGTTAAAAATCCATTTGTAAAGCATATGATCAAAATATGGTGTGAAGCTAAAAACTATTTAAAAGAACCACAGTTACTGTCACAATTTAGTCCAATATGGGGTAATCAATATTTTAAACCAGGGAGAGCGGACGCTGTATTTAAAGTATGGAATTTAAAAGGGATACAAAAGATTCAGGATTTATATTTGCCATGTGCAGATAACATAAAGTCTTTTGAAGAGCTGAGGATCAAATTTAATCTCAATAGAACACATTTTTTTAAATATCTTCAACTTAGAAACTTTATTCGATCAAATCAAAATAAAGCTCTCACTCGACCTATTTATTCATCCTTGGAAAAAATGATGATGAAAGATAGTAAAAGAAAGGGTATTATTTCAGAGTTTTATAACTCATTGACACTATCTTCAAGTGAAAATTCACTGAAAAGATTAAACTACTGGAAAGAAGATCTGCAAACTGAAATTTCAGAGGAACAATGGGAATTGGCTTGTACAGAAGCTCAAACCAAATCAATAAATGTACGCCTTAAATTGATACATTTCAAATGGTTAATGCGGATGTATGTTACACCGGAGGAGTTAAATAAATATAACAAAAATATACCAGATACATGCACAAAATGCATGGAAAGTAAAGGAACTCTATTTCATTGTGTATGGGAATGTAGATTAATAAGAATGTTTTGGGAAGAGGTGAGGGTAACAATTGAAAAAATAATCTCAAAACAAATCATATTGAATCCTAAATTGTTTTTGTTGGGTCTGTACCCAGAAAAGCATAATTTTAATAAAAGTGAAAGAACATTCATAGACCTCAGTTTGCTTAATGCCAAAAAATGTATTGCACTATTATGGAAAAAGACTCATAGACCAGATGTGACTCAGTGGTTAAGACAGATGTTAACAAACCTTCCATTAGAAAGAATAACATATATACTGAAATCAAAGGAAATTGTGTTTGAGAATATATGGAGACCTTTTATTGATTATGTAAAAAATTTAAACATAACTTTTGAAGAAGAAGGTGAATGATGTGTGTGGACCTTGTAAATTCCAAACTGGTGAACATAATATGTATACTTATGTAATGGATTGTCTAGACTAAACAGAGGAGCATTGTTGAAGATTTGATTTTGCTGGTGGTTGTTGGTGTTTTTAGTGCATCTTTTTTTTTTTTTTTTTGTAGTACTTTAGTGTTAGTGTTTGATTGTTTGTATCATGTTTGTTAAAAAAAAAAAAAGGTTCAATAAAGATATTGTGGAAAAAAAAAATAAATAAATTAAAAACTAAGAAATCACATGTACATAAGTATTCACAGCCTTTGCTCAATACTTTGTTGATGCACCTTTGGCAGCAATCACAGCCTCAAGTCTTTGTTGATATGATGCCACAAGCTTGGCACACCTATCTTTGGGCAGTTTCGCCCATTCCTCTTTGCAGTACCTCTCAAGCTCCATCAGGTTGGATGGGAAGCGTCGGTGCACAGCCATTTTCAAATCTCTCCAGAGATGTTCATTTGGATTCAAGTCTGGGCTCTGGCTGGGCCACTCAAGGACATTCACAGAGTTGTCCTGAAGCCACTCCTTTGATATCTTGGCTGTGTGCTTAGGGTCGTTGTCCTGCTGAAAGATGAACCATCGCCCCAGTCTGAGGTCAAGAGCGCTCTGGAGCAGGTTTTCATCCAGGATGTCTCTGTATATTGCTGCATTCATGTTTCCCTCTATCCTGACTAGTCTCCCAGTTTCTGTTGCTGAAAAACATTCCCACAGCATGATGCTGCCACCACCATTGGTGTGGTTATGAGCGGTGCCTGGTTTCCTCCAAACATGATGCCTGACATTCACGGCAAAGAGTTCAATCTTTGTCTCATCAGACCAGAGAATTTTGTTTCTCAATGTCTGAGAGTCCATCAGGTGCCTTTTGGCAAACTCCAGGCAGGCTGCCATGTGCCTTTTACTAAGGAGTGGCTTCCGTCTGGCGACTCTACCATACAGGCCTGATTGGTGGATTGCTGCAGAGATAGTTGTCCATCTGCAAGGTTCTCCTCTCTCCACAGAGGAACACTGGAGTGCTGACAGAGTGACCATCGGGTTCTTGGTC
The DNA here is from genome assembly GCA_020510985.1 of Pholidichthys leucotaenia. Lineage (NCBI taxonomy): Eukaryota > Metazoa > Chordata > Actinopteri > Cichliformes > Pholidichthyidae > Pholidichthys > Pholidichthys leucotaenia. The sequence continues at coordinate 317,722,364 of CM035842.1, read as the reverse complement.
ACCTCCCTGACTAAGGCCCTTCTCCCCTGATCACTTAGTTTAGATGGCTGGCCAGCTCAAGGAAGAGTCCTGGTGGTTCTGAACTTCTTCCATTTACGGATGATAGAGGCCACTGTGCTCATTGGGACCTTCAAAGCAGCACAAATTTTTCTGTACCCTTCCCCAGATTTGTGCCTCGAGACAATCCTGTCTCAGAAGTCTACAGACAATTCCTTTGACTTCATGTTTGGTTTGTGCTCTGACAATCACTGTCAACTGTGGGACCTTATATAGACAGGTGTGTGCCCTTGCAAATCATGTCCAATCAACTGAATTTATCACAGGTGCACTCCAATTAAGCTGTAGAAACATCTCAAGGATGATCAGTGGAAACCTGTGCTCAATTTTGAGCTTCATGGCAATGGCTATGAATATTTATGTACATGTGATTTCTTAGTTATTTTATTTTTAATAAATTTGCAAAAATCTCAAAAAAACTTTTTTCACACTGTCATTATGGGGTATTGTGTGTAGAATTTTGTGGAAAAAAATGAATTTAATCCCTTTTGGAATAAGGCTGTAACATAAAATGTGGAAAAAGTGAAGAGCTGTGAATGCTTTCTGGATGCACTGTAGCTCTACTGAGGTCCCTGACAGCGTAAAGTGAATAAAGTGTGAAAATGGCCAGTAAATTTATGTGGTGTTTTTTTTTTCCTTATTACTGTGGGAGTGTGCAATCATCCACCAAGCAACTCAAAGCAAGAGTCAATACTAACAGAAGAATGTTGCAGGGAATTTTGGCACGTTTGTGGCAGGGGGCGCTTCCCAAACATTTAGCTCTGCTGCTCATTTCACGAATGCATGATCCTTACAAATTGTACCTCATTGTAAAGGTGACTAATCAGGTTTTCCAACAATATAAAATACAATACCAATTGGTATTACAAAGAGGAGAAATAACTGAAATGTTTCCATTTTTTTTTTGAGGAGTTTAGTTATATGTATATAAGGATAAGCCATCTTTGTCATTCAATCCATACAGCCAATCATGTACAGTAGAATGAAATAATGTTTCTCTTGTCTATAGTGTTAATCACACACGTATATAAAATCAGAGGGGTCGCTGCCATGCAAGGCGCCGCCACAAATTTCCCTCCTCCATTCCATTACTGCTGAGCACCAAGCTGGATGGCAGGAAGTTCCGCTTTTATATGGTCTTCGGCATGACCCAGCCAGGATTTGAACCCCTGCCTCCTGGGTGTGGGGCGGATGCTCTACCAACTGAGCCACCACTCCGGTACATACCCTACATACGTATACTGCATGTAATGTTGACAAATTGATCACAGTATTGCTATATTTAGACTTTATGTGCATCTATTAAAGACTATTACCTTGATGATTATACTTATATTTCTTTCACAAATAGCCACATATGCAGTGACATATTGGCGTTAAAGCAGGATTAGACAGTTTACTAGATGGATTCTAGTTTCAGAATAGCATACAGGTTTGATGGGTGAAAAGTGTCTTATATGTAAAATCTTTGAGCAATATCAAGTTATAAGATGGATAAGACAAGCCTTTATTAGTCCCACAATGGGGAAATTCCAGGATTACAGCAGCAAAGGGATAGCAGCACTCAGAGAAATAGTAGAAAATAACTGGTTAGCCAAAGAAGTAAATGAATATACCTATGTACATAAATATATACACAGTGCAGGAGCATTGAAGCAAGATGGAATAAACAGCATTACGGTTTGTTAAATTACCCTGCAGAATATAAATATGTACCCAGATAGAATATTTCACATTTGAATCAACAGTGTTGTTGCCACCCTCAATAATGATTGTTATTGTCCTAGTTGTGTATTGGAGGGGATGATCTCTATTGTGCAAAGTTGTTACGTTTAGTGCATTTCATGACTGCTACGAGCAGCCCTGGCTAGGTTATAAAGTCTGACAGCTCTAGGTAGGAAGGACCTGCGGAACCTCTCCATCATGCACCTAGGATGACACAGCTTACCGGTAAATGAGCTCCTCAGTGCGTTCAACGTGTCCTGCATGGGGTGGGACTCGGACTCCAGCAGAGATGACAGCTTAGCCACCATCCTTCTCTCACCTAACTCCTCCACTGGGTCGAGGCATCGTTATAGTTGTATTTTAGAGAAATTTATCTCTAAGGTGTAATTTCTTTGGGTTTGATAATAATCTGAAAAATTGAAGGAACCAACATAGTGAACAATTTGTACCTAAAATTATTGCCAAAATACACATCTGAAGAAAAAATGTAGTGCAAATGAGTTTATACATTAGCTGCTCATTTCCCATGACATCCTAAGGTGTCAGAAAAAAATAATAATGTTGCTTTACTATGGAAGGTGCATGGGGACCCTATCTGGACCCAGGACTATAACCTCTATTAGAAACCCCTATTAGAAAACAAAAAATAACTAAGGATGCATACAAACACCTGACCCACAGCCAGCATCACTCCCCGGAACTGTGGAACCCCAAAAATACATAAGAAGGACATCTTACTGCGACCAATAATAGACAGCATCGGATCAGTCACATACTGTACAATTTATCAAAAGCCCTGGTTGAAATCATCCAACCCCTCCTTAGACTATTAGAATACTACTGCAAAAACTCAAAAGAACTGACACAAGAGCTCAAAAACATGAAAATAGAATCAGACGAGATCCTCATTTCACATGTCATTTCACTATTCACAAAGATCCCTGTTGATGTCACACTACACATCATGCAAGAACGCCTCAGGAATGACAGAACCCTCAAAAGATGTGGGCTGCACGGTGGCGCAGTGGTTTAGCACTGTGGCAGCACAGTTTACCCTCAGCCGGGGGATCGCGGGGATCATGAGATCGTGGGTTCGATCCCAGCCCCCGACCAACAGTGAGCTGTGTGGAGTTTGCATGTTCTCCCCGTGTTGCGTGGGTTTACTTCGGGATTTCTCCGGTTTCCTCCCGCATACCAAAAAAACATGTAGGTTTAGGGTGCTCGCACACGCAGCGACCAGCAGCCGGTGGCTTGTCACCAGACTGCAAACCAAATCTACCTACGGGTACAAATAAGTAACAAAAAAAAAAAAAAAGATGCACAAACCTTACAGATAATGACAGATCTGGACTATTACAATTTGTTGCAAAATCCACCTATTTTCAATACAAAGAAATGATCTACAGACAAAAAGAAGGATTTGCAATAGGAGACCCACTGTCAGCCATTATGAGCAGCTTTTTCATGGATATTCTGGAAAATAAAGGCATCAACACAGCACCCATACAATATAAACCCACCCTCTGGAAGAGAAACATGGACAACATATTGGAGAAAATAAAAAAGGACATACACAAGAACTCAAAGACCATCTGAACAATACGGACAGCACTGGGAACAAAATTCATACATGAAGAGGAAGAAAACGGGACCATTGTAGAGGAGCTTGAAATAACGAGGCGATGTGATTCATAAACCAAAGTTTATTATCAGCTCCTCTAACAAGTCTCATCTAGGTGCAGCAGCAGAAGAAGTAAGAGAGCGAACACCTTCGGCTCTACGAACTTATACTCGCACATAACAAAAGACATGCATATCAAAAGCTGACATCCCTCATTATCTTAATCCCCCCATTGTCTTCGTACTCCTCCGCCTGGCCCTGGGGGGTCAGGGCAACCCATCCGGTCTCCACCGCAGCGCCTGGGATGCTCTTTAATCTTCACTGGCGGTTGAGACTCTTTGTCCTGTTCTGAGGTGTGAAGTCGCCTTACATATGTAATCACCAAACACTCTCACATGCTTAAACATGAGATGAGATGAGATGAGATTCAACTTTATTGTCATTACACATGTATGAATACAAGGTAACGAAACGTGACTTGGCATTTGGGCACGCTCTGCAGAGCGCATTCAAGGCCGGGGCAGCCGCTAGGCGCCAGTCAAACATATGTTGGTTATGGAATATATGATTAATATAGACCACAGCCCCCCCCCCCCCCAAAACGACTAAGAAAAGGACAATAGAAAAATTCACAGTTTAAGATAATTATTATGACATACTAACTGCTACACCTCTTGCCACAGAAGAAACTTTCCAGCAGCCATGCTCCTAAGAGAGTTCAGTGGTAATCATAACAACATAGTAAAATCACAAGACAGTCCTAAACTGTTACAGCACAATTAGTGAACAACTGTTGAGTAGTTTGCTTCAGTCTCTGTGCCGTCTGGGTTTTAATCTTCTCCCGAATCTGCTGTGGGTCCGCTTGGGCGTCCTGCTGGGACCTTCCTGTAAGGAATCTGCAGCTTGGGAAGGAGAGTGATTATTTGTTCCCTGCAGGGGGGCTGAGTCTTTTCTCTTGGGGGGTCTACCCCGCCGAGGTGCTCTCGCCAACCGTGCAGGCTCGTCTTTCAACAAGAAGGCAGGTTTAAGTCTGTCAATGCTGACTGTTTCTTTTCTATCCCCAAAATCAAGCACAAAGTGTTTATCACCCGGTTCCAGCACTCTGAATGGCCCATCGTATGGTGGGCGGAAAGTTGGTTTTAAAGCTTCATGCCTAACAAAAACGAATTCAGCGTTTTTTAAAGCTTGTGGGACAAAAACCCGTGGAAAAGAGTGATGTGCCGGCCCGGGGAGAGAGTCCGGTCCGTTGCTGCCTAAAAACCTCGGGGCTGGAAAATGCCCTGGCTCTGGGTTCTGTGGTAAAAATTCACCTGGGAGTCTGAGAGGTTGTGCAAAAACTAATTCTGCTGGAGAGGCGTCTAGATCCTCTTTGGGCGCAGCACGCAACCCCAATAAAACCCAGGGAAGTTTATTTACCCAATTTGTATCCGTTAGTGAGGCTCTGAGGGCGGCCTTTAAAGACCTGTGAAAACGCTCGCATAACCCATTAGCCTGAGGGTGATAAGCGGTGGTGCGGTGAATTGTTGCCCCTAAGCTGCTGGACATGGCTGACCAAAGCTCCGAGACAAATTGAGGCCCCCTATCGGACGTGATGTCCGATGGGACGCCGAAACGTGCCACCCAGTTTGTCAAAAAAACGCGAGCAACTCCCTCCGCTGTGATTGACGCCAGAGGGACTGCCTCTGGCCAGCGCGTGGTGCGGTCTATCATTGTTAACAGGTGTGTGAAACCTTGGGAGGAAGGTAGTGGCCCCACGAGGTCGACATGAACGTGGTCGAACCTTCTAGCAGGGATTCGAAAAGGCTCCAGAGGGGCTTTTGTGTGTTTGTGTACTTTGGCACGCTGACAAGAAATGCAATTCTTTGCCCATTCTTTTACGTTTTTGCGCAGGCCAGGCCACACAAACTTTTCGGCGACCGTTTTAACTGAAGCGCGCACACCTGGGTGCGCGAGGGAGTGAATCGAGTCGAAAATACGGCGGCGCCATGCAGCTGGAACAAACGGGCGAGGTCGGCCAGTTGAGATGTCGCATATTAGGGGGGGCACACCATCGCGTAGACACCTGTTCTCCAGCCTTAACCCTGTTGGTCCAGACAGGAGTGCGTGCACGTCCGCGTCACTACTTTGTTCCTCTGCCATGGCTGCATAATCTATCCCTGCATGGATTGGGGCCGCGTATGTGTCCGCGTTGGTGAAGAGTTCCGCGGCTGAGGTAGTATAATCTGTCTCCTCGCGCTCTGGCGATGTCACAGCATGAGAGAGGCAGTCTGCTACCACGTTAAGTTTGCCTGCCACATGTTGAATGTCTATGGTGAACTCTGAAATCGCAGCTAGCTGTCTTTGTTGCCTGCCTGACCACGGTTCGGAAATTTTAGCCATAGCAAAGGTGAGCGGTTTGTGGTCTACAAAAGCCGTAAAACGCCGCCCCTCTAACCAAAACTGGAAGTGGCGGATGGATAAATGGAGCGCTAGTAGCTCTCTGTCAAAAGTGCTGTATTTACGCTCAGTTTGGTTTGGCGATTTGCTGAAGAATGCCAAAGGTTGCCAGATTCCGCCGACGTGTTGTTCTACAACTGCCCCTATGGCCAGGTCTGAAGCGTCTGTGGTTAGCGCAATGCGGGCCGAGGGATCGGGGTGAACCAACAATGTGGCATTAGCTAGGGCGCTTTTTACTTCCGCGAAGGCGCGTTCGCGCTCCAGGGTCCATTCGACCGCGTTGGAAGGTTTTTGTTTTCTGAGCGCGTCATATAGGGGCTACATGAGCTGAGCTGCGTGGGGGAGGAAGCGGTTGTAAAAATTAACCATGCCCCAAAATTCCTGCAGCGATTTGACCGTTTGTGGCCGTGGGAAACTTTTTACTGCGTGAACTTTGTCTGGAAGTGGGACTGCCCCCTTCGGAGAAACTCTGTGTCCTAAAAAATCAATTTGTGACACGCCGAATTTGCATTTGGCTGGATTGATTATTAACCCGTGCTCTTCTAGTCTCTGAAAAACCATAGTGAGATGCTGCTCGTGTTCTTCCTCAGACGAGCTGGCTACCAGCATATCGTTGAGGTAGACGAACACAAAAGGAAGGTCGCGTAATACTGCATCCATCATCCGCTGAAAGGTTTGAGCAGCGCCTTTGAGGCCGAAAGGCATCCGCAAAAATTCAAAAAGACCGAAGGGGGTTATTACAGCTGTTTTAGGAATGTCCTCTGCTCGAACTGGGACTTGATGATAACCGCGGACCAGGTCTATTTTTGAAAAAATGCGCGCACCCGCCAGATGTAGTGAAAAATCTTGAATGTGAGGAATTGGGTAGCGGTCATGTGCTGTCGCATTGTTTAATCTGCGGTAATCGCCGCACGGCCTCCAAGAACCATCGGATTTCAGGACCATGTGAAGTGGTGACGCCCAGGGGCTTTTTGAGCGTCTGATAATGCCTAATTTTTCAAGGGTGGTGAACTCGTCCCGAGCTATGGCGAGCTTGGTCGCGTCTAAGCACCGAGCTTTGGCGAATACGGGTGGGCCCGTTGTGGGAATAAAGTGTTTGACCCCGTGTCTAGCCACTGTGGCTGAGAATTTGGGAATTGTGATTGCTGGAAATTGGGTGAGGAGTTGATCAAACTTACCTCCTGCTGTGGTGACGCTAGCCTGCACGGGTGGTGGAGAAAGTCGAGCTGAGCAGGGAATAGAAGCAAAGGACAGTGCATTAACCAAACGTCTGTTCGCTAGATCAACTAATAACCCAGGTGCACACAAAAAATCTGCGCCCAACAAGTTAAAACTCACCGCCGCTACAACAAATGTCCATCTGTAGTTGCGGCCGTGGATGCAGAAGGGCAGGCTCTTTTCGCCAAAAGTGTCGATGATGGAGCCGTTGGCTGCCACCGCTCCATTGCCCCGGGGGCCCATGGCCCGGTCTGCTTGGGAGGGCATGACAAAACTTAGTTGAGCTCCCGTGTCGATAAGGAACCGCTTGCCGGTGTGTCCGTCCGTCACATATAAAAGCTTGCTTTTTTCGCCGAGAACCTCCGCTGTTAACGGCTCTCGGCTTCGGCGTTTTCCCGAAATCGTGAATTTGCAGGGGGGAACGCATTTGTAAGCCTTCTCGGCGAAGCGGTGGTGGTAATAACAAACGTCGCTCCGTCTGTTGCGTCCTGGCCGTGTCGCTGTCACCGCGGGCTGGTTCTGCTCGGTGGTTTGTGGCTCCTCGTGGCTCCGGACATCAGCGTTGAGGTCTGCGGATGCTGCTGTGGGTGTCTGCTCCTTGCAGGCGTTGACGAGCCGTTGGGCTTCGTGAGCCAGCATGCAAAAGTCTTGCTGGGTGCTGCATCGCATGTTGGCCAGCGTCCCTCTCATGTGTGGCGGCAGCGTACTGAGGAATATGAAATGGAAGAGGAAGTTGTCATTGTCCTCTTCTTTAAGTTGCAGCAAGTCCTCCACGATGGCCTTGGGTCTGCCTCCTCTGTGGCCGTAGACCGCCAGGATCCTCTCGGCTCTCTCCTCGGCTGAGGGGACGTAATTTGCCACAATGGTCGCTTTCAGTTCTTTATATTTGCCCTGGGCCGGCGGCCGTTGGATTATGCTCCGCGCACATCTCGAAGTGACGGCGTTGAGTTTGGCGACGATGTGATAGAACTTTGTATCGTCAGCCGTGATGCCCGCAAGTGCAAACTGGGCTTCAGCTTGCTAAAACCACGAGGCGGGGTCTTCCTGCCAGAAGTCCGGCAGGTTGATGGTGACGGCGTTTGTGTGGACAGTCACTGATGTGTCCGCAGGGTGAGAGTGCCTTGCTTCGGCTCTCTCCGCGGCGCTGGTGCTCGGTTGAGCCCTCTCTATCACTTCTGCCGTGGGGGAACGTCGTCCATCTGTTCCCCTGTCTGCATGGGCGCCGGCGTCTGCCTGGGTCGCCACAGATGAGTCGATCGCGGGGGAACGCCTCTGGTCCATTCTCGCGTCAGGGTCACCAGTGTAGAGGAGCTTGAAATAACGAGGCGATGTGATTCATAAACCAAAGTTTATTATCAGCTCCTCTAACAAGTCTCATCTAGGTGCAGCAGCAGAAGAAGTAAGAGAGCGAACACCTTCGGCTGTACGAACTTATACTCGCACATAACAAAAGACATGCATATCAAAAGCTGACATCCCTCATTATCTTAATCCCCCCATTGTCTTTGTACTCCTCCGCCTGGCCCTGGGGGGTCAGGGCAACCCATCCGGTCTCCACCGCAGCGCCTGGGATGCTCTTTAATCTTCACTGGCGGTTGAGACTCTTTGTCCTGTTCTGAGGTGTGAAGTCGCCTTACATATGTAATCACCAAACACTCTCACATGCTTAAACATATGTTGGTTATGGAATATATGATTAATATAGACCACAACCATAGCCTTTCTGGACATGAAAATCCATCACAATGATGACTACAGTATAAGAATCTCAGTTTACAGGAAACCAACCCACACGGATCAGTACCTACTATGGATATCAGAACACCCCACAGCGCATAAGCTATCAGTTCTCAGGACACTATACAAATGGGCCACCATCATCACAAACCAAGAAGACAAACAGGAGGAGGAAAACCACATAAGACATGCACTCACACACTGCCAATATCCGATATGGGCCATAAATAAAGGGAAACGGCAAGTCAAAAACAAACTGAAAACAAGACTAGACCATAAATGATGATTGAAGATGGTGGCGCTCATGGACGCTGCGGCCCCTCTAGGCATCAGTGAGTGTGAGAGTTTTGAGTGTTTTGATCATCCCAGACGTACATTCTGTAAAACTTACAACCGTGAGACCATATTAAACATCAAGGTACTGCACGCTGCAAGAATTGCGGCGCTCGGATGTGACTTGGACATTCTACGCCAGTATGGAATACTGTCGACGATTCCGCTGGCAGCTACCTGGGAGAGGAGGAACCATAAGCAGCGCAAACACAAACAGAAGCGAGGAAATAGAGCAGGGATTCATACTAGGCTAAAGGCTAACCCCTCCAGACCAGCAGTATCGTCACTCCTTCTTTTCAATGTCCGCTCCCTCAACAACAAGCTGGACGAGCTGCGTCTGCTGAGAGAAACCTGGAGAGAGTGGAGGGACTGCTGTGTGTTTGCGTTCACGGAGACATGGCTCCACAACAACATCCCTGACATGGCCATCCAACTGGAAGGGATGACATCCTTCCGGGCGGACAGAGAGGCTGCTAGCTCCGGTAAGAGCTGAGGGGGGAGCGGGGCTATGTATCTATAAGATAAGATAAGATAAGCCTTTATTAGTCCCACAATGGGGAAATTCCAGGATTGCAACAGCATAGGGATAGCAACGCTCAGAGCAACAATCAGAAGGCAAGAAAAAACAACATCTAGTAAACATATGTCCATATTACTATAAATGTATATATATAGACACACAGTGCAGAGCATTATGGCTGGTGAATGTGCAGCAGAAAGTCTAAGCTCTCTCTCCGCGGATGCAGCGGGCCAGCTGGAAGTCTTTGGGCATGATGGTGACCCCCTTAGCGAAGAAGAGACCCACCAGGTGGGCCTCGCTGGTCTCCTGCAGAGCCATGACGGCGAAGCTCAGGAAACGCAGGACGGTCTTGAAGTCCTGAGTGATCTCCCTCACCAGGCGCTGGACGGGCAGCTTACGGATGAGCAGCTCCGTGGATTTCTGGTAGCGACGGATCTCTCTCAGAGCCACGGGCCTGTGACGGCGAGGCCTCTTCACTCTGCCGGTGGCCAGAGCGCCTCTCCGAGCAGCCCTGGTGGCTCGCTGTCTCCTGGGGGGCTTCTTCCTCCAGTAGATTTTACGGGCGGTCTGCTTGGTTCTTGCCATCGCTCTTTATTATTCTGTCTTATATTTCTTTCACGCCGCCTAAACTCCAGCCCGGCACCCGCGTCCTTTTCGCTACAGCTCCCGGTATGTCGAGTTTCCCATTAGCACCGGGCGGCGGCCAAGTGCTAGCTAGCACTAGCTCCTCCCCGCTGTAACGTCTCCCGCTGCAAACCGTGGCTCCGTCCGCCGACCTGGGAGACCCCCGGGGCGATCTGTGCGTCCGTGATATATATACAGAGTGAAAGGTGTAGAAAGAAGAAGGAAGATAAAAAAAAGGCTGTTGCAACAGGCAGCCGACTCGTGTGGCGCCGCCGGTCCGGCGGAACTATATTAACAAGAACTGGTGCGTTAACGCCACATTAGTACCTAAACACTGCTCTCCGTTGGTGGAGTTCCTTATCGTAAATTGTCGGCCATTCTATCTGCCGAGGGACTTCACCAGCATGTTTGTAGCTGCTGTCTACATAGCTCCTAGTGCTAATGCTAAAACTAACCCTAACGAGGCACTCGGAGAGCTGCACGACGCTATCACTGAATTTCATACTTCACACCCAGACAGTTTTGTGGTGGTCGCAGGGGATTTTAATCACACCAGTTTAAAGACTGTGCTCCCCAAGTTTAAACAATGTGTAGACTTGAAGACCAGAGGAGAGAATATGTTGGACTTGATGTACACAAACTTTCCAGATGCTTATAAGGCAACATCTCACCCCCACCTCGGCCATTCTTACCACCTATCTGTAATGCTGGTGACTGCTTGCAAACCTTTACTGAAGCGCAGCAGGCCAGTAGAGAAAGAAATCAGGATTTGGCCAGAGGGTGCAGCCTCAGCACTTAAGGACTGTTTTCTGCACACAGACTGGGAGGTCTTCAAAATAGCAGCCTCCCAGGAAGACAGGACAGATGTGGAGGAGAATGCTGAAATGGTCACCAGCTGCATCGCGAAGTGCACAGAGGATGTCACTATAGTGAAGACCATCACTGCATGGGGCAACTATAAGCCCTGGATGACTGCAAAGGTGCGCTCGCTGCTCACAGCCAGAGATGCAGCCTTCAGAGCGAAGGACAGGATCGCCCTCCGCTCACCCAGGTCTGCGCTCTCAAAGGGAATTAAGACGCCGAAGCGCGCCTATGTGGAGAAAATCCAGGGACACCTCTGTGACACAAGGAACACCAAACGGATGTGGCAGGGGTTCGGGTGCTGACGGATTATAAGTCTAGGCAGGGGGTCGATGATGACGACGCTTCACTTCCAGACAGGCTCAACAACTTCTTTGCATGTTTTGAAGCATCAAACCCGACAATCAGAGGAAAGGCTGGCCCATCTCCACTATCTGTTGGGCCAGCTATCCTCATCAACGCAGCGGACACACGGAGGACCCCAATCAGGGTCAACCCACATAAAGCTGCAGGTCTGGACAACATCCCGGGACGTGTGCTCCGAGACTGCGCGAGCGAGTTGGCGGATGTCCTGACTGACATTTATAACATCTCCCTGAGTCAGGCCATCGTTCCCAGATGCTTTAAGACCTCTACCATAGTACCAGTGGCAAAGAAACCAGTTGTATCCTGTCTGAATGACTATTGTCCTGTTGCACTGACACCAATTGTGATGAAGTGTTTTGAACGGCTTGTCAAACCACACATCACAGCCTGCCTCCCTGCATCACATGACCCGCTCCAGTTTGCATATCGTTCAAACCGCTCCACGGAGGATGCTATAGTCACCACCCTGCACTCTGTCATCACCCACCTGGATCAGAAAGACACCTACGCCAGACTCCTGTACATTGATTTCAGTTCAGCATTCAACACCATTATTCCCCAGAGCCTGATGGAGAAATTACTCCTTCTCGGTCTGAACACCGCCACATGTCTCTGGATCCTGGATTTCCTGACTGAGAGACCTCAGTCTGTCCGTGTTGGAAATAACATCTCCAACTCTATCACGCTGAGCACTGGATCCCCTCAAGGCTGCGTACTCAGTCCACTGTTGTTTACACTTCTAACACGACTATGTATCCAGACACGAGGGGAACCAGATTATTAAGTTTGCAGATGACACCACATTGGTGGGACTTATTCAGAGGGATGAGGATTTCAGTGTACAGGGAAGAAGTTAGAGACCTGGAGGGCTGGTGCAGGGAGAACAATCTGATGCTCAACGTGGACAAAATGAAGGAGATGATTATCGACTTCCGGCGGTCACAGCCTGAACACGTCCCTCTCAGCATCGGCGGCCGTTTGGTGGAGAGAGTGGAGAACATCAAGTTCCTCAGAAAGCAGATCTCGCAGGACCTGACCTGGAGCAAGAATTCCTTGGGGATCAGGAAGCAGGCCCAACAGAGACTGCACTTCTTGAGGAAACTCAAACAGGCCTCTCTCCCCATCTGCATCCTCAGGACCTTCTACAGAGGTGTGGTGTAGAGTGTTCTGACGTACTGCATTGCAACATGGTACTCCAGCTGCAGTATGTCAGACAAAAAAGCCCTGCAGAGGATAGTTAAGGGAGCTGAGAGGGTAAGTGGAGTCTCCCTCCCCTCTGTCCAAGAACTTTTTCAGAACCGTTGTAGGAGCAGGGCACTGAACATTGTCAAGGACCACTCTCACCCTCTGCATAAACACTTTGAACTGCTGCCATCTGGCAAACGATTCCGGAGCATCAGAGGCAGAACCACCAGACTGATTAACAGCTTCCTTCCACAAGCTGTTAGGATGCTGAACAGTTGATCCGGAATCTTTCATACATACTGCTGCACCTTATGGACATTATGTATATTATTTGTATATTATAGTTCTAGTTAGTTTTCAAGTATGTCTCAGGGATGTGTGAATGGCTGTGTTGGGGTGGGGGGTGAGGGTGTGTGTGAGTGTGTCTTAAATCATGTTCTTTTTACTTATATGGATGCCGAGAGAAACGTAATTTCATCTTGCCTGCACTACAATTGTATGTACAGCAGTATGACTAAGGTTGATTTGATTTTGATTTGATTTTTTTAAGCTGAAATCAAAAACAAGGTCATCATAACCATACCATACATCTGAGGGATAACAGAACCCATTCAAAGGATTATGAAAAAACACAAAATAAACACAGCTCTAAAATCACACACACACACAAAAAAAAAAAATAAGAGAGCTATTGGTACACCCCGAGGACAAAATAGAGCAAGGCAAAAAAAAAAAAAAATGCAATGTAATATATGAAATATCATGCAGATCATGTAACAAGACTTACATTGGAGACACAGGAAGATCATTCACCACAAGGAAAAAAGAACTCCTGAAGGAATATGAGAAGGAAACACATGAACGACTCACAAGGTCACAAAAAGAAAAGGCAGAATAAGCAATATTAAAATCAGCAATATCAGATCACTGCAAAAGAAACGATCACATCATGGACTGGGACAATGCAAAAATCATTGGATTGGAGAGTAACAGACAGAAACGCTGGATTAAGGAGGCCATAGAAATCAGGAAGCAGGGCAAAGAGAGCATGAATCGGGGTGAAGGGCCATTTATGCTTTCCCACACCTGGGACTACGTTCTCCAGAGACCATCTGAAGGCAGGGGGCATGGCCAGCCCAGTGGATCTGACGGTTCTGCTGGGCTGGCCACGCCTGAGAAAAACGGCTGATAAATGACACTTCACAGTGATCAGCTGACACTTCTGAGGAAGACTGTAGACGCCAGTTGAAACATATAAAGGTAAAAACATCTTATCCTTGCCTGAAATAAGAAAAACAAAAAACTAATAATTGAAAAAGAAGACAGAATTAAATTAATTAAAGATGGACTAAAAAGTAAAAAGCAAATGAGTTGATGCAATGTTACCTGCTCATTTCATATAGTGGACATCCCAAGGCTTCAGAAAAAAATATGGGTTACTTTACTGAGGGAGGGTTCAAGGGGTTGTTAGTCTGTGACGTCATTAAACTCAGGATGAGCAACAACATCTAAAGAGTGTAACTAAATAAAAAGTGTATTTTTTTTTGTCAAGCGTGTGTTTTAATATTTCAGTATATATTTATGTGTCACATATAGATGATTTATAAAGTTTTAACCAACAAAAACACCATTTACATGATATGGGACCATTCATAAGTGGGCACTGGTTTGGGCTAAATTTAGTTCCAGTGCAATTTCAAGCCATTTTCATTTGAACACTTACTTTCCTCCTGCTGTTTAAGCAGCTGATTTTATGGACTTTGCAGAAGAATAATGCAATTGCCGGTCACAATGAATCACATTCTGTTAATTTTCTAATGTTGATGATGCACTTTTACCTCTCTTGCACATTCTCTTCTCCTGAGCAAACAATTTAAATAAAGTGCAGCTTGCAGTTTTTGCACATGCTGGCAACCCAATGGATCTCAATAAATTTCATTTCCTCACATAAACGCCAAGGCTTCGTCTGCATATTTGAGAATCAGCATTTTTTTTTCTTCTTTACAGAAATATAATTTATTCAGCAACAGAAACTTTCCACTCTCTAACTTTGCTGTTAGAGGGGAGTTACTCAGTCTGTTGCAACCACCCGTCCTTGACGAATGACTGTGCACTGACGGCTCCTTGTTTACACACTAAGTAATGATTAGATTGGGGGATTCGTCTCCCCAAATGACATTAATTTGCAAGTGAGCAGCACTGAATCTGATATACATAAAGAGCAGCCTGGCTGATACTGATTTAATAAGAAAACTGCAGTAAGTTTTTTCTTTTATTCACATGCTAATTACCTTGTGCATGAAGTAGAAAATACTTGTACTTTTTTCTTCTGATGTTTTGGATTTAATATCAGTGTCCTCCTCTTTTTTTTGTCTTCCAGCAATGAAATCTTGGTGTGTTCTCTCTCTGCTCTGGCTGGCCTATTTCTGCCACAGTGGCCAGTCCTGCCCAACTCTTTGTAAATGCTATCCCAGAAGAAGTGAAGTGGTTTGCAGTAGCGTTCTCCTGACAGAGTTTCCTTCTGAGGATCTCCCAAATGACACTAGACTGCTGACAGTCCAGTTCACAAACATCACCTCAATCGCTGAACACCATCTGACCACCACACCCCTGCTACAGGAGCTCCACCTGTACAGCAACTTCCTGCAGAGCCTTTCCCCGCACCTTCTCCGGGGTGTTCCTCACCTCCACACTTTGGATCTCACAGGAAACAAGCTGAGTGATCTGCCCAAGGATGTGTTCACTCATGCCCCACTCCAGAATTTGGTGCTGAAAAATAATCTGATTAAAGCAGCCGATGCTGACTGGCTTCCAGATAACAGCAACCTGACCTGGCTGGATTTATCTGAAAACGGTTTAACGATAATCCCAACGGCTCTGCTTCAGAAGTTGCCCCACCTGGAAACTCTTGACCTCTCCAACAACAATTTGGAGAAGATACCTGCAAACTCTCTGGACACCCTCACCAAACTGGAGAGGTTAAAGCTGCAGAACAACAAGCTTGATGCTATAGACGCATCCTCATTTCAGAGCATGCGTAACCTCACCCACCTGTTCCTCGCTCAGAATAACCTCAGTAATCTCCCTCCAAACGTTTTTCAGGCACTCACTCAGCTCACACACCTGGGTCTGGATGACAACCAGCTGAGCCACGTCCCCCCGGGCCTGTTCGACCCACTGACCTCCCTGGATGAGACGGGCCTGGACCTAACTGCCAACCCCTGGCTGTGCGACGGGAAAGTGAAGTACCTCTGGAGGTGGATTCAGAAGAATAAGAAGAAGGTTTTCCTGGCTGAGTCCGTCACATGTGCAGGACCTCAGTCTCTGGCCGGACGCTCGGTCAAGTCACTGACAGAAAGTGAACTGAACCTTAAGTCGTAATGTTCCTCATGCTGGCTGTTATCTGACATGAGTTCAGTCTGTCACAGATGTGTAAGATTACATCCCTGAAACATTCTTTTTCTGAGGAAAATAATAAATACATCTGCCAAATATTTAACACTGTCTGCCTTTGATTAAACTACCTTCAAAAACATTTTGAATTGTGGGAAATATGTTTTATTTCTTCCTTGTTTAGATATAGTGCTGTAGCCGAGACAAAACTGAGACCGAGACCAGAGAGTGCGGAGACCAAGACTTGAACGGTTTGAAATCAAGTGAAGACTAAGACCAAGAGAGGTCGACACCAAGACCTTCCTTCTCTGAGTAAATACAAGGACACTGAAATCAAAACAACCATCTTTAATTGAATCAAACATCCTCAACAGTCTGTAATTAATGCAAACATAAAATGCCCACATGTTCTCAAATGTTCCATCCAAAGAAAAACGTTTAAACAGGAGTTTGGTTGCAACATTTCCTCTCCTATTTATTTCCTCTTATCTTCTCCCGCTTGTGTAAAAGAGGCGGGGCTGTGACCTTTAGTGGCGACATAAAATTAAACATGCAAATAACTTTATTGTTACATTTAAGGGGAAGATTTCTTTGCAGTCATACTAATTATGTTTACAAATAAACAAGTTCTTCTCTTGAATGGTCTTCATTTAAAATTCCAAGCCCATTTTTTCTGAGACAAAGACAAAACTGAGGAAAAATGACAGCTTCTGAGACAAGACCGAGACCTTGGAAATGTGGTCTTGAGGCCAGCCTTAAGACCAAGTCCAATCTCGAGTGCTACACAATGTGGTCCCATTCAGAAAGCAGCGCCTCCTGAAGTTCAGCATGATTTGTTGGTGCAGGATCCCGACTGCATACACGCTGATCCAGAACACCCCACAGATGTTCGAATGCAGGGGTGTCCAATCATGTGCCATGGAGGGCCAAGACCCTGCAGGTTTTCTCTTCAGCAGGTGTTTTCACTTATCAGCAGTCAGTGGGAAGAAATTCAGTGGAATCTGCTGTTGAAGACACAGGTTAGAAGTGAAGTCTGCAGGGTCTTGGCCCTCGATGGCACATGATTGGACATTCCTGTTCTAATGGAACATTTTATGCATTGAAATGATAGGGATTATTTTATTATGACAGAGACAACATTCTGACCTCCTGGCCAGTAGGTATCACACTTACTTTTGCACCAACTGCTTAGTAGAGACACATGACATCAACAGATTTTTTTTTTTAAGTGACGGTTCAGTTTGTAATTCCAGCTCCTTGTTCGGCATAAGACCACCTTTGTTGAATACACCTCATCATTTTCGTCAGGGGAGCTTTATTGTGACTACTGTTGTGATTATTATTATTTTTGGCAAGAACCGTTGATAGTGCCAGGTGAAACAAACAGTATATACAGTGCTAGATGAACAAAGTGTTATGGCAATTACAACAACATACACAGCATATACAATGTGTGCGCACGTGTGTGTGTGGGGGGGCAGTGACGTGTGATCAGAGGAGGCAGAGCCTCACTTGTTATCATGGAAAAAAAATAGAAAAAAATTATAAATATTATAAATATATTATTATTTGTCCACTAATTTGTCTTGTAGATCTAAATCTAATTTCTGAATGATTCCAAGCATTTCAACCATATTTATACGTTTAAAATTGCTGAATCTGCGCATTTCCTGTTCAAATACAAGGGAGAGAGGCCAAGTGAAGCAGCAACAAACGCAGCCTTAAAAGGATTGCGCAATCCTTCACAGCCCGGTTTGAGCTTGTGCAAGATGCACGTTCCTGGTGACAGCTCTGTGCATGTCAAAAATGTAATGTTTGAAGGAGCTTTTATTGTGTGTCCGCCTTTTCCATAGTCTATGTAATGTACTTAATGTATGTATAACATATTTAGTCTTCTCAATCTGACATAAAACTTAAGTTAAAAATCATGGTCAGAGGCTGCACAATAATGTTGCTCAAATGGGGGGGGGGCATACTTGAGTACTGCAGGCACAGGTGTTTGTCCCAGTTGTGCTTTTCTATGCCAAGGCTAAACACCACATTAGGGATGATACGTGGTGGGCTGAGTGGCTCTATCTGCTTTAGTTTTTGAGATGATTGATCCCCATCTAGAGAGTAGCTGAGTTTCACAGATAGGCTAACTCATATTTTTCAAAACATGAATCTGTTTGTTGGCAGGTTAAGTATGTGCATATTTTTATGAAAATTAAACTTTAGTTACGAAACCTGATAAGGCGGCTCTGAGGCGATCACTAAGGACCGCTATATGCTTAACCAATCAAAACAGCGCTCCATGATCACTTGACTTGAGTTCGACCAATGAGCTGTGTCATTGTCGGAAGTAACCGTAAAGGAAAGATGGGCTGACAAGGCTGCAATTTCATCAGCCAGGTAAGCATAATAACGTTATATTTATGTCCCTGTATTTTCTTTTCGTGTTACAGATTTCCATACTTGGAACCCCTTGGGTTGGGGACAGGCTCCTGCCCCAAGTGGAGGAGTTTAAGTATCTTGGGGTCTTGTTCACGAGTGAGGGGAAAATGGAGCGAGAGATCGACAGACGGATTGGAGCAGCATCTGCTGTGATGCGGACGTTGTACCGGTCTGTTGTGGTGAAGAAGGAGCTTAGTTCTAAGGCAAAGCTGTCGATTTACCAGTCAATCTACGTTCCTACTCTCACCTGTGGTCACGAGCTTTGGGTAATGACCGAAAGAACGAGATCGCGGATACAAGCGGCTGAAATGAGCTTTCTCCGTAGGATTGCTGGACTCACCCTCAGAGATAGGGTGAGGAGCTCAGTCATCCGGGAGAGGCTCAGAGTAGAACCGCTGCTCCTCCACATTGAAAGGAGTCAGTTGAGGTGGTATGGGCATCTGATTAGGATGCCTCCTGGACGCCTCCCACTTGAGGTGTTTCGGGCACGTCCCACTGGGAGCCCTGGGACCCCAGGGCAGACCTAGGACTCGGTGGAGAGACTATGTCTCCCAGCTGGTCTGGGAACGTCTTGGTGTCCCCTCTGAAGAGCTGGAGCAGGTGGCTGGGGAGAGGGAAGCCTGGGCTTCTCTGCTTGAGCTGCTGCCTCCGCGACCCGGACCTCCGGAAAAGCGGTAGAAGATGGATGGATGGATGGATGGATGGATAGATTTCCATACTTAATATTACAACCAAGTGCTGCTCCCCATTGTCCCTCGTCTTGTGTAGCATATTGCTAAATAAAGCTACACGTCTTTCGCGTTGTCCTGCTGATGCTAAAGAAGCCCTGAAAAAAATGGCAAACGGCATCAGACCAGCACCAATAAATAATAGTTTAGTATTGTAAATAGTAGTTTTAGTATTTTGAGTGTTTATTGTTTTTGTTTCGTGTTTTGTCGTGTTTTCAGAGCAGCGTCTTTTTTTTCATAGTTTTTTTTTTTCGCTTTAGTTCTTTTTTTAAGTAATAATTTGCAAATTGCTTAGTACAAAATGTTGAGGAGATCGACTAGAAAGAAGAACGCCCCATGGAAGAAGAGGAAATCTCAGGAGAAATGTCCCAGTCTCAACTACAGTGATACAGTTTGTATCACTGGATATTTATTCCCAGCTTTGTTACAGTATTTTTTTCAATATCTATTTATTGATATTATTTCTATTTTTTTCCAATATCTAGTGTATTATTTTCTTATTAGCTTTGTTTCAAATTGTTTTGCCATTGTTATATTTATTACTTATTTGTATACTGTTGAACATTTGTTCTTGAAACAAGTTTCTTTTGGATAAATCTTATCTAATCTTATGCTATGTATTTATATTTTTAGAGATTGTTCAGATGACGAGCCATCCACCAGGACCAGCAGTGAAACAGGAACAGCTGGAGAGGAACTGATTCCTGGACTACCACAGAGTTAAGAAAACACCTAGACATGGACACATAAAACAACCTGTAAACTGGACACTGTAAGTTCTGGGCAAACACAAATATTTGAGAACATGTGTAAGGGGTTCAGTTTAATTTTTGCCATCACAAAACTTCTGTTCATGTACATTTGAAATATTTATAAAGAGAAAACCGCTGAAAATTCAAATCTGTTTTTTTTTTTTGTTATTACACAGTTTTAAGCATTTAAAACGTATAATATTGACACATAATTGCCAGATTTTGAAATGTACACTTCTCCTGAAAAACAGAGCAAAATATTTTACACAAAGGACATTTTATGACATATTTATTTAAAAAGAAAAAAAGAAAAAAAGCGCCAGGCAAACTATTAAAATTATAGCACTAAAAGGCTTTAAAGCATTCCAGCGAGTTTCCAGCCAATGTGAAACGTTCCATACCTTCACCAATGACCCATAGTTGGAAGATTGAGGGAGACTCCTTTGAGATCGACTGGATGACTCTTCCCCCTGCATCTGTCAGCATTCTGGAGCTTGTATACTGCTCCTGTAAAAAACACAACACTGTGAAAGGGAGATGCACGTGCAGACAGAACGAGCTTCCATGCACAGACATGTGTTATTGCTTGGACTGTGAGAACATTTCTGACTAGGCCACATAGACACACACGCTGTGTGTTCTGTATATACTTTTGGGTGTACTATGTTGCAATGAGTTTTCTTGTTGTGCTTCACTTGTTCTTTGTTTGTTGGTGATTTTGTGGTGATTAAAACACCAATAAAAATGTTAAAGCTAATTTGGAAAAATGAGCTGCTCCGGTTTGAAATGTTGAATATTTAATCTTTAACCTCTTAAAATTCAAATCAAACTTTATTGTCATATTGCTGTACATACAACTGTAGTGCAGGCAAGATGAAATTGCATTTCTCTCGGCATCCATATAAATAGAAGCAGCATGATATAAGACACACATATCTTCACACCCCCACCCCCACCCCCCATCCATTCACACATCCCTGAGACATACTTGGGAAAAACTAACTAACTATAATATACAAATAATATACATAATGTCCGTGGTGCAGGAGTGTGTATGAGAGATTCCGGGTCAGCTGTTCAGCATCCTGACAGCTTGTGGAAGGAAGCTGTTGATCAGTCTGGTGGTTCTGCCTCTGATGCTCCGGAATCGTTTACCAGATGGAAGAAGTTCAAAGTGTTTATGCAGAGGGTGAGAACGGTCCTTGACAATGTTCAGTGCCCTGCTCCTACAACGGTTCTGAAAAAGTTCTTGGACAGAGGGGAGGGAGACTCCAATTACCCTCTCAGCTCCCTTGACTATCCTCTGCAGGGCTTTTTTGTCTGACAATACTGCAGCTGGAGTACCATGTAGCAATGCAGTACGTCAGAACACTCTCCACCACACCTCTGTAGAAGGTCCTGAGGATGCAGATGGGGAGAGAGGCCTGTTTGAGTTTCCTCAAGAAGTGCAGTCTCTGCTGAGCCCGCTTCCTGATCCCCAAGGAATTCTTGCTCCAGGTCAGGTCCTGCGAGATCTGCATTCCGAGGAACTTGATGTTCTTCACTCTCTCCACTAAACGGCTGCCGATGCTGAGGGGGACATGTTCAGGCTGTGACCGCCGGAAGTCGATAATCATCTCCTTCGTTTTGTCCACGTTGAGCACCAGATTGTTCTCCCTGCACCAGCCCTCCAGGTCTCTCACTTCTTCCATGTACATTGATTCCTCATCCCTCTGAATAAGTCCCACCACCGTGGTGTCATCTGCAAACTTAATAATCTGGTTCCCCTCATGTCTGGATACACAGTCATGTGTTAGAAGTGTAAACAACAGTGGACTGAATACGCAGCCTTGAGGGGATCCGGTGCTCAGCGTGACAGAGTTGGAGATGTTGTTTCCAACCCAGACAGACTGAGGTCTCTCAGTCAGGAAATCCAGGATCCAGAGACATGTGGCGGTGTTCAGACCGAGAAGGAGTAATTTCTCCATCAGTCTCTGGGGAATAATGGTGTTGAATGCTGAACTGAAATCAATGTACAGGAGTCTAGCGTAGGTGTCTTTCTGGTCCAGGTGGGTGATGACAGAGTGTAGGGTGGTGACTATAGCATCCTCCGTGGAGCGGTTTGAACCATATGCAAACTGGAGCAGGTCGTGTGATGCAGGGAGGCAGGCTGTAATGTGTGGTTTGACAAGCCGTTCAAAACACTTCATCACAATTGGTGTCAGTGCAACAGGACGATAGTCATTCAAACAGGACACAACTGGTTTCTTTGCCACCGGTACAATGATAGAGGTCTTGAAGCATCTGGGAACAATGGCCTGACTCAGGGAGATGTTATAAATGTCAGTCAGGACATCCGCCAACTCGCTCGCGCAGTCTCGGAGTACACGTCCCGGGATGTTGTCCAGACCTGCAGCTTTACGTAGGTTGACTCTGGTTAGGGTCCTTCGTGTGTCCGCTGTGTTGATGGTAAAAGCTGGGCCGACCAATGGTGGGGGTGGGCCAGCCCTCCCTCTGGTTGTTGGGTTAGATGCTTCAAAACGTGCAAAGAAGTTGTTGAGCCTGTCTGGAAGTGAAGCGTCATCATCATCGACCCCCTGCCTAGACTTATAGCCCATCAGTGTCCGAACTCCCTGCCACATCTGCTTGGTGTTCCTAGTGTCACAGAGGTGTCCCTGGATTTTCTCCGCATAGGCGCACTTCGCCGCCTTAATTCCCTTTGAGAGCGCAGACCTGGCTGAGCAGAGAGCAATCCTGTCCTCCGCTCTGAAGGCTGCATCTCTGGCTGTAAGCAGCGAGCGCACCTCTGCAGTCATCCAGGGCTTATGGTTACCCTGCGAAAGTTGTTCTGAGAGATGCCGGAGAGGACTAATGATAAAAATGTAAGTTTATTAAAAAAAAATGCCGGCAGACTGAGGCTGCCAACAAATTTTCTCAGATTTACCAAAAATAGTGAAGACTATATTTAAAAAATGGTGTACTCTTCCGATGCAGATTGATCAGTGACACAAAAAACGCATTTGGCCCATCACCTTTGAGCGATACTGTGGTGGCATGGGTGGGGGATTCTCCACACAGAGAAGGCAGCTAGGATAAGGGGGAACAATGGACTGGAAGAGGAAGTGTCACTGGGGGTCTCAAACGGGACAGTATGGACTATGCACCCCCCGGGGAGAAGAGGAACCGCCAGAGCCACTGGAAGAGAGAAAGGTGTGAGCAGCGGGGCCGGCGTCATGTTATGTTAATGTGCCACACAGGTCTTTGTTCCAAACAGTGTATTATGGTCGGAAGTTCCGGGTCTCAATGCATGGAATTAAAGGTATAAAAGAGGAATGGTTGTCACTGAAATGGGACACTTTTCCTTTTTAAGAAAGAATGACTTCGGCATCAGAAATGCAGGAACACGGCCTTTTGCACCTCAAAAACAGTAACATAATCACACCACTTCCCACGACTATCTAGGGATAGGAAAATGACATTAAAAAGTGACCTGGCAGAGAGTAGCTCCGTTTGTTAGCGCCGCTGCTAATATGCTAACACTGTAAACAAATAAAAGCTCTGAGATAATATCAATGTCTCCAATAAAGTCAGATGCATTTTGTTAAAATATGTTGGACATAATAACATTTACCTCAGAGCAGACGTAGAGTCTAGTCAGAGCTACAAAGAACCACAACTCCGTTCTTGGGCATTTTAAATTTGGTGTAAAACGTCAAATCTGTGACATTCATACAAGTGAAAACATACCTGGTGCTGCAGTGTGTGTACCACCGATCACACGAACAATCTTTTAATTTTCAGTGTATGATCTACTCATTGCTGTTGAAGCCACAGATTTAGCTGTGCTTATCTCTGAGGAGCCTCACACCACAAACAGCAGC
The DNA here is from genome assembly GCA_020510985.1 of Pholidichthys leucotaenia. Lineage (NCBI taxonomy): Eukaryota > Metazoa > Chordata > Actinopteri > Cichliformes > Pholidichthyidae > Pholidichthys > Pholidichthys leucotaenia. Next base: position 317,698,515 of record CM035842.1, on the reverse strand, counting down.
AAGTACCAGAGCTACACAAAAACATTCAAAAATACAAAAACTGCAAGTACTGAAATTAACTGCCACTTGAGTGCAAAACACGCATATGGACTATACATTAAAATAAATTTGAAAAACTTTTAAAAACGCTATTTTACAAGCCCCTGCTACTCCACTCTTACTGACTGATTTAAACACTATGTCAGCTGAAACCGGAAGCTTTACCCATCATCGTTCCTACAGCGGCACCCCCAGGAATAAGGTGGATAGCTAAACTTAAAAAATTCTCAAAATCGGACTTCTAGTCAAAACTGGAAATAATCTCAATTGGGACAGAGAGACTTAAAAGAAGACAAGGAGGACTTTTCCAACAAAGTCATTGAGATTTTTCTCCAGAGGGATAGGCGGATGGATTTCATTTACAAGCAAAGGTAAGACCATGCATGCTTGTTTTATATATTTGAATTTGTATTGAATTGTGGCGCTACAGGGCACACAGCAAATGTGCTATCATTTTAGTTCTTCTTTGGCCTTAAACAAGTAGTCTATAATCAATTTTGGATCCCCCAAAATTGTCTGTAAAATAACATAATACATTTTATTTGTGTAGCCAAGGGTCTTTGCACTTTATATTCAGGAGAGTTAAGTGGAGTTGGTCAGCAGAACTTGAACTGCCTTTCTGCAGAACAAAGGCAACTGGAGTGTACTACTGTTTCTGCTTCTTCCCTTCACAATAAAAACTCTAAACATGCATTGCAGAACTGAACTAGAATTCACTTCGCATTCTATCAAGAGGCAATTCAGTAAAATGCATAGCTGTTTTGTTAATACATTATTTATATCATCGGATTTTATAATGTACAGTTAGCAGATCATAAAACATGCAAACTTTCAATTGAAATTAAATTCAAGCTTATGCTATTGTGTTCATATATTTATAAATCTGACTTGGAAAGAGTCAGTGCCTCACCACCCACAAACCTCACGCACATGGGTGAGAGTGTGTGTGCAAGTCCATGTGAGCCTGTGGGGAGAATGGATTTGCAAAAAAAAAAAAAAACATACACAAAAACTTATACACAAGTGTAAATAAGTACATACATACACCTATACAGAATATATAAAAGTTCTCTACGTGCATACACAAAGCTCAAGCTGTCCTTATTTTTCCACGTATCCATTAACAAGTATTGTAGAAGTTATAATAACAACATACACTACCGTTCAAAAGTTTGGGGTCACCCAGACAATTATTTTGTGTTTTCCATGAAAAGTCACACTTACTTACCACCATGAGTTGTAAAATGAATAGAAAATATAGTCAAGACATTGACAAGGTTAGAAATAATGATTTGTATTTGAAATAATAATTTTTTCCAGATACTCAACCTGCTCAAAGGCAGGTCAGTTTTATAGCTTCTCTAACCAGCTAAACTGTTTTCAGCTGTGCTAACATGATTGCACAAGGGTTTTCTAATCATCCATTAGCCTTCTGATGCAATGAGCAAACACATTGTACCATTAGAACACTGGGGTGATAGTTGCTGGAAATGGCCTCTATACACCTATGTAGATATTGCACCAAAAACCAGACATTTGCAGCTAGAATAGTCATTTACCACATTAGCAATGTATATTAGATATTAGAGTGTATTTCTGATTAGTTTAAAGTTATCTTCATTGAAAAAAACAGTGCTTTTCTTTCAAAATAAGGAAATTTCTAAGTGACCCCAAACTTTTGAATGGTAGTGTATCAAACAATTAAAAGGTAACCCCTGGCCCAGGGACAAGGGCAGTATAACCCCAGTGCTAGCAGCCGAGCAAACTGATCAATCCAGTTATGCCATTGGCTGTGACCGGCTGTGACATCCTTATTGAACATGTATATAAACACTAGACGGGACATGGCTTCCCTGCTGGAAAAAACCAGCATGGACCAGCATGCCGGTCACCAGCGTGATTTGTTGTGTTTTGAAGCTGGTTATACCAACATACTATGCTGGTTCGGTGTTGGTTTAGCTGGTGGGCCAGGTGGTAGGTTTTTGATGCTGTTTTTTCCAGCAGGGTTGCTGTCAGGCTAGTCACATTCCATATACATTGCTTACTTACTTAAGCAATATTACGTGAGAGGGAGTATGGTGTCAATGAATATAGTAACTGCGGGTGTGACTAGAAGGTGTGTGAGTATCATACCTTCTAGTGGAGGGCATTAGAGTAGCATACAAAGTAACGCGTTACTGTAACACCAGTAACATTAGTAATGCATTACAGTTACTAAAATTATATCAGATGCATTACTCATTACATTAATATGGTTAGGCATTTTTAATGCAAATAAATGAATATACAAGCTGACCCTACCGCAGCTGAGACGAGCTGTCAGTTGACATGACCTGCTGCACAGAGCCGAGTCTTCACTACTGAGTGGAGGAAAGGATGAAGCTACTTTGTTTTTGTGGAAATAGACCGTTTACTTTTCCTTTGTTGCAGTTAAGGACAAAAGCAAATTGGTGGGTTGGAAGCCAAGTGCCGGTTGAGACCGACTGCAATCTTGAGAAGTACTTGAAAACAGCAACAAAGCTCCGACAAAGCTAGTGCTAAGTAACGGATAGCTATGTTAACAACACCGTGTCACTGGATTTACGCTATCTGAACAGCCACGGCTGGATGTAAAGTAGAAATATTCTTGTCTCAACAGCCACAGCTGGATTTCAAGCACAGGTATGCATCTGGAGAATTTGTGACCCAGTAAGAATTAAACCTGATTGCTAGATACCTCGTTCCAGACTGAAGATGTGAAAATAGTCACTTTCCATCAGACAGCTGAGACTGTGATCCACTGAAGTTGAAACACATTTACTTGCTACCTGGATAAAGATTATTCAAAAATGGATTTTGAGCTCCAAAAGGAATTGGAGGGACTGGATCATGTCTCTGTCACAGCAGACATTTGGACTGTGGATAATGGACATTTTCTTTGGATCACTGCACATCGGATTAAATCCACATCATAAAGGTAAGATAAACATGAGCAGCTCTATGCAGTGTTGCCAACTCCCACTCTAAAATGAGGAAATTACTGGCGATATCATGTTGTCTTCAGATTTGTCCCACAATAAGAGCTCTCAAGGCAGGATAAAGCAGACTGAACATGTCCTAAAAGCTCTGTCTGAAAGTCTGTTTTCAGCCTGACATTAATAAACCCATAATGTAATCATTAATTAATCTCACACACATAGCAAGATATGCAGTGGCCTAGTTGCAAATTTACAGTATATGAAAAATTTTGTAAATTCATCACAAAAATCTTACTGCAAAAATTCAAGAGAAAAGGCCACAAACTTATTTTTAAAAAATTGTTTTACATTTTAAAGAAAAAGTCACAAATTTTTAAGGAAAAATCTCACTTATTGGCAAGGGTAAAGTCATTACTCCCTACTAACAGTAAGTAACCTTTTTTTAGCAGAAATTTTCTTCTTATACAAGTAATTTATTTTGGTGAACTACTTATTTGATTATTCAAATCGTTAGATAACGCTGCTTTTACTTGAGTATAAGTTGTGGGTGTGGGGAGCCTTGAATAACGAAACTGAATTGCATTTAATTCAAGTTTATTTCAAGCAATCATTCCCACAGTCTGCTCTCATTCTTGAGCAGCGAACAAAGAGGAGGAAACACACCAAAGTCCTCACCTTTAAACATTCTCACATAAAGGAATCTCCCTCGCAGGGGAGGTCACACATCTCCATCATAATCCCTTTATTCACATTCATCATCCCTTTATTTACATTACTCCCCCCTCTCTCCTCTCGAGCCTCAGAGGTCAGGAAGTCTTCTGTCCACACCTATGTCTTCTCTCGCTGTCCTCCGCAGGGGGCTCAGACTCTGCGTCGCAGGGGTCTCAGACTCTGCGGCTCCTTCATCGTGAGGTTAAATCACATATGCATATGTCCAACATATACATGCACAACTAGTTAAATCACATATGCATATGTCCAACATGTACATGCACAACTACACAGCCATATACCCCCCCCCCCCCAAAACGATGAAGAACGGACTATTCCCTAAAATTCAATAACATCTTACTGACTACTGTATAATCAACATCAACATTCAGTCTGTGCGCCGCCTGGGCTTCAACCGTCTGCCGAATCTGCTGTGAGTTGGCCCCGCCTTGCCTGCGGCGCCTTTCTGCTCCGGCTCTGTTGACTGAGGAAGAGAGTGATTATTTGCCCCCTGCGGGGGCCTGCCTCATCGAGGCGCCACTGCGACCGGTACAGACCCATCCTTCATGACAAAAGCAGGCTTTAGTCTGTCAATACTGACTGTCTCTTTTCTGCCTCCAAAATCTAGCACAAATTGCTTATCACCTGCCTCCAGCACTCGAAATGGCCCTTCGTAAGGTGGTTTGAGTGTTGCTTTTAGGGCTTCGCGCCTGACAAAAACGAACTCGGCATTTTTCAAAGCCTTGGGGACGAAAACTCGTGGAAAAGCGTGATGAACCGGACCCGGAAGCGTGTCTGCTCCCGTGCCAACTAACGGTCCCAGAGCAGGGAGAGGTGGGGGCTCCGGGTGCTCTGGTAAAAACTCGCCTGGCAGCCTAAGAGGTTGTGCGAATACCAGCTCCGCTGGGGAGGCGTCTAAGTCCTCTTTAGGCGCAGAACGCAACCCTAATAAAACCCATGGTAGTTTATTTACCCAATCTGCATTCGTGAGCAACGCTCTGAGTGCTGCCTTCAAAGACCTATGAAAACGCTCGCATAAACCATTAGCCTGAGGGTGGTAAGCCGTAGTGCGGTGAATTTTGGCTCCCAAGCCGTTGGCCATCGCTGACCACAGCTCAGAGATGAATTGAGTTCCTCTATCGGACGTGATGTCCGACGGAACCCCGAAGCGCGCCACCCAAGCCGTTAAAAAAACGCGAGCCACCTCCGCGGCTGTGGTCGTCGCAAGCGGGACCACTTCTGGCCAACGTGTGGTTCGGTCCACCATTGTCAAAAGATGCGTGAACCCCTGTGATGCCGGTAGGGGGCCCACGAGGTCGACGTGCACATGGTCGAACCTTCTGGCTGGAATGCGAAACGGTTCTAACGGGGCTCTTGTGTGCTTGTGAATTTTGGCCCGTTGACAGGAAATGCAGGTTTTTGCCCATTCCTTCACGTGCTTGCGCAGGCACGGCCAAACAAACTTTTCCGCTACCATTTTCACCGACGCGCGCACCCCCAGGTGCGCCAGTGAGTGGACCAAGTCAAAAACACGGCGGCGCCAGGCGGCCGGAACCACCGGACGCGGGCGCCCCGTCGACACGTCGCAGATCAGGGGGGGCATACCGGTTTGTAAACACTTGCTCTCCAGCCTTAACCCTGTTGGTCCAGACTGGAGCGCGCGCACGTCTGCGTCCGCCCCCTGGTCCGCTGCCATGGCTGCGTAATCTATACCCACGTGCACCGAGGCTGTGCGCGCCACCGCGCTGCTCTCCTGCGGCGCGGTCACAGTGGCCCGTTCTGCCTCTGCGCGTGGTGGAGTCGTGACCGCGCGAGAGAGACAATCTGCTACTACATTGAATTTGCCCGCAACGTGCCTAATGTCAGTGGTAAATTCCGAGATCGCGGCCAGCTGCCTCTGCTGCCTGCCTGACCACGGGTCTGAAATTTTGGCCATGGCGTATGTGAGCGGCTTGTGGTCCACATAAGCGGTGAAGCACCGTCCTTCCAGCCAGAACTGGAAATGACGAATAGCCAAATGCAGCGCCAACAGTTCTCTGTCGAACGTGCTGTATTTTCGCTCAGCCGCGCTTAAGGATTTGCTAAAGAAAACCAACGGCTGCCAAACCCCGGCGACCCGCCCCCACCGCTACATCGGAAGCGTCAGTGGTGAGCGCCATGCGGGCCGTTGGAACTGGGTGCGCTAACAAAACTGCGTTTGCCAGGGCTGATTTGACCTGGGCAAAAGCGCGCTCCCGCTCCGGAGACCATTCAACCTTGTTTGCGGGCTTTTGTTTTTTTAACGCGGTGTACAATGGCTGCATGAGTCGTGCTGCACTTGGGAGGAACCGGTTGTAAAAATTAACCATCCCTAGAAACTCCTGAAGCGCCTTGACCGTTTGAGGTTGCGGAAAATCCGTTATGGCACGCACTTTATCTGGCAGAGGAACCGCTCCTTCTGCCGAAACGCGATGTCCCAAAAAATCAATCTGCGCCACCCCAAACTGGCACTTCGCTGGGTTAACCATTAACCCGTGCTCTGCCAGCCTCCGAAAAACAGCTGTGATGTGTTTTTCGTGCTCACCCTCGGACGCGCTGGCTACCAAAATATCGTCCAAATAAACGAACACGAAAGGAAGGTCGCGTAAAACTGCATCCATCATGCGTTGGAAAGTCTGCGCGGCCCACTTGAGGCCAAAAGGCATGCGCAAAAACTCAAAAAGGCCAAAAGGAGTTATGACCGCTGTTTTGGGTACATCTTGCGCGCGCACTGGAACCTGGTGGTAACCGCGCACCAAGTCTATTTTAGAAAAAATGCGCGCCCCCGCCAAATGAACAGAAAAATCCTGAATGTGCGGAATCGGGTAGCGGTCATGAGCTGAGACGTTGTTCAACCTGCGGAAATCGCCGCAAGGTCGCCACGAGCCGTCAGCCTTTGGGACCATGTGTAACGGCGAAGCCCAAGAGCTCTTGGAGCGTCCAACAATGCCCAGTTTTTCAAGATTAGTGAACTCCTCGCGCGCGATGGCCAGTTTAGCTGGGTCCAAGCGCCGAGCTTTTGCAAAAACTGGAGGGCCGGTGGTTGTTATGAAATGCTCTACGCCATGTTTAGCTACCGTTGCCGAAAACGTGGGGACTGTGAGTGCTGGGAACTGAGCAAGCAGAGTGTGAAACTTACCACCCGCAGCTGAAACGCTGGCATGTGCAGTCGGCGGGGCCACCCGAGCTGTGCAGGGAATAGAATGAAAGGACAGTGCATTAATCAGACGTCTATTAGCAAGGTCAACCAATAAACCATGTGAGCACAAAAAATCAGCCCCTAACATATTGAAACTGACTGCTGCTACAATAAATGTCCACTCAAATGAACGGCCCTGTAAGGACAGAAGCATGGTCCTCTCACCGAACGTTTTAATCGTGGAGCCGTTCGCTGCTGACACTGACACCCAGGGAGCTTTAGAAGGCATCAGCCGTTCCGCGTAGGTGGGTGTGACGAAACTCAGCTGAGAGCCCGTGTCCACGAGGAACTGTTTCCCCGAGCGTGCATCCATCAGGTAAAGCAGCCTGTTCTCGTTGCCGAGGGTCGCAGCTGCTACCGGCCCTCGGTCTTGGCGTTTCCCTGGCGCTTAAAGTTGCACGGTGGGACGCACCTGTGCGCTCTCTCTGCAAAACGGTGGTGGTAGAAGCACGGGCCGTCCTCCGCTCCGCGTTGTCTGGCTCCCGTCGCCGCTGCCGTTGGTGCGTCTGGCGCCGCAGCCGCTGGACCTGCGCTGTCTCCGGACGCTGTTCCTGGGCTGGCCGCCGCGGCCGAAACCGCGTTCCGCTTGTGGGCGTCGACCAACTGCTGCGCCTCTTTGCTCAACCCATGGTAGTCTCGCCTGGCCAATCGGGGCGACTCTGCCAGGGCCACTCTCACTGCTGGTGGCAGGGTTCGAAGGAAAAGGTGGACGAAAATGAATTCGCCATCCTCAGAGTGCTTGAGCTTCAGCATCTTCACCATCAGGTCCGCAGGTCTATCGTTTTCTGCCTCCGTCAACGTCAGGAGCCCCTCTGCTCGTTGTTGGACTGAGGAGGTGAAATGGCTGATCAGCGCGTCCTTCAATGCGCTGTACTTGCCGCTGTCTGGTGGATGATTAACCAGATCTTCCACTCTCTGGACCGTGTTGCTGTCCAGCTTCGCTACCACGTGGTAGAATCGTGTGTCGTCGTTGGAGATTCTCCGGAGGTTGAACTGCGCCTCAACTGCGCTAAACCATGAGCGCGGGCTGTGCTGCCAGAAATCGGGCAGCCGGATCGTGGAGGCGGCCATCAGGCTGGCTTCCGCCGAGCCCCGCTCGGGAGAATTCTGTCTGCTCATTTTTCGTCGTAGGTCACCAGTGTAGAAGATGTGCTCAAAAGACGAGGCTGAGTTTAATCGTAAACCAGCTTTATTAACAGAACACAGCTTCTATCATTCTCAAAGCAGGAAAGAGACAGAATCATATCTCAACACCCTTATATATGTTTCCAGCATCAGAATTCAAGTCACATGGTGTCTTCAGTAAACATACAGTCACAAAGCATCCCTTTGAAGCTTCACCATTGTCTCTCATTTCCTGATGAACTGGAAATCTCTCCGGGGCATCTTCTGTGGGACAAAGAGACAAATCTAACACCTCCTTGTTATCTTCTGCAGATTCGAGTCCTCTGTCCTTGCAGACGTGACACCCTCAATACACATACAGTCCTGTCTCTGTGGCAGCGTGAGCCCACAATGTGTGTCGCCCACAATACAACTAAACGATAAAAAAACGAATTAAGCACTTTTTTTTCACATTTTCTGTGAAACGTAATTCTAAACAAATAGGGAGGAGTAAATTAGGACACCCCCCATCTTTTTTAGGACACTCCCGCATTCATTCCCACTTAAAATGGCTAAAATAAATGCAAAAAAATGCAAATAAAAACAAAAACAAAGTTAGCCATAGATATGTAAACATTTCTTAATAAAGAACTGAATATTTAATGGGGTGTCCTGTCTTTTTCACATGACTGTATAGTATTTCAAGTATTCATTTCTTTTAATGTTGATGGTTGTGGTTTGTAGCTCATGAAAACCCAAATTCCATTCCTCAAAAAATTAGAGTATTACAGAAAATTAATTTAGAAAATGGAATTTTAATAGAAATGTTGGCCTACTGAAAAGTAAGTCAATGTACACACTCAATACTTGGTCAGAGCTCCTTTTGCCTGAATTATTGCATCAGTGTGGCGTGGCATGGAGGCAGTCAGCCTATGGTACTGCTGAGGTGTTATGAAGGCCCAGGTTGCTTTGATAGCAGCCTTCAGCTCGTCTGCATTGTAGGGTCTGGTGTCTCTCATCTTCCTCTTGACAATACTCCATATATTATATATGGGGTTTAGGTCAGGATAGTTTGGTGGCCAATCAAGCACAGTGATGCCATGGTCATTAAACCAGTTTTGGAACCTTTGGCATTGTGGCCAGGTACCAAACCCTATTGGAAAATGAAATCAACATCTCCATAAAGCTTGTCAGCAGAGTGAAGCATAAAGTGCTCTAAAATTTCCTGGTAGAAGGCTGCACTCACTTTGGACTTTATAAAACAGTGGACCAACACCAGCAGATGACATGGCTCCCCACATCATCACTGACTGTGGAAACTTCATACTGGACCTCAAGCGACTTGGATTCTGTCTCTCCACTCTTCCTCCAGACTCTGGGACCTTGATTTCCAAATGAAATGCAAAATTACCTCTCATCTGAGAAGAGGACTTTAGAGCATTGAGCAACAGTTCAGTCTGTTTTCTCCTTAGCCCAGGTAAGATGCTCTGACGTCGTCTCTGATTCAGGAGTGGCTTGACACAAGGATTGCAACTGTGTGTGGTAGCTCTTGAAACACTGACTTCAGCCGCAGTCCACTCCTTGTGAATCTCCTCCAAATTCTTGAATGGGTTTTGTGTCACAATCCTCTCAAGGCTGCGGTTATTCCTGTGGCTTGTGCGCCTTTTTTGCCACACTTTTTATTCCACTCAACTTTCCATTAATATGCTTGGATACAGCACCCTGTGAACAGCCATCTTATTTAGCAATGACTTTTTGTAGCTTACCCTCATTGTGCAGGGTGTCAGTGATGGTCTCCTGGACAACAGTCAAGTCAGCAGTCTTCCCCATGATTGTGTAGACTACGGAACCAGACTGAGAGACCATTTAGGCTCAGGAAATCCTTGCAGGTGTTTGGAATTAATTAGCTGATTAGAATGTAACACTGAGTCTACAATATTGTATTTTTTCCATGATATTCTAATTTTCTGAGAAACTGAATTTGGGGTTTTCATTAGCTCTAAGTCATAATCATCAGAATTAAAAGAAATAACCACTTGAAATATATCACTGTGTGCAATGAATCTCTCTCTCTGTGTATATATATCCTTTTATTGACTTGAATTACTGAAATAAACTTCTCAATGACATTCTAATTTGAGATGCACCTGTATTTTGCTAAATTTTGAACCTTTTCCCTCTCTAAATGTGTTACTTTTCTCTGAAAATGTGGCCTTTTTTCTGATTAATTTGTGACCATTGTCATCTATTTCTGACTTTTTACTCACAAGTTTGCAACTTCTTTTCTTGTCCATTTGTGAGATTTTTCTGTTAAATTGGATTTTTTTTTCCTCAAAAATTTGAGACTTTTCTTGCATTAAAAAGTTATTTGTAGTTTATGTATTCATGTATGTTACAGTTGGGGGGGGGGGGGGTCCACAGGAAACTTCTCCCAAGTGGCTCCAAAGTCACAAGTTATAGCCCATGTGATTATGACCAAAAGTTAAAACAGCAGCCTCACTGACCTGACCCTCACCTGCCTCCTATGTTTTTTTTCCATACTCAGAAAGGCTAATGAGTAATGTGCTCAGCTATTGCAACTCTTAATAATAATAAGATGCTGATCATTCCCCCAGGTTATTCCATCTGTAAGCCCTAAAAAACAATTTAAACATTAATACGTTATTATCACAGTAAATTAAAGAGTGAAATGAAATACCTATAGTTTTTGCTCAAAGTGATCATTTGAATGCCACACACTGCATATATAAACCTGCAGAGAATATTCTTGAAGAAATGAAAAAAGAAAGTATTGATTTATGTGGGGTAACTTCAATGTACTTTTAGAAAGTACAGAAAACAGTAACCACTCACTATGTTTGCTTGGTTGTGTTTGCCTCTTGCAACACTTTGTCCTGACTCACTGCTGAAACAAATACACCCAACATTGTAAAAAACCAAGTCTGTGATGAAAAGCAGAAGTTCCACTGTGCCGATCAGGTAGGAATGCATTTAAGATTGATTTTCACAGCTGAGCAATATTACCTAAAAATCATTTGTACTTTATATATATTTTTTTGTTGTTGTCAGCGTTTCAAAGATGAGCGTGTGGCTGCTCCTGACTCTCGCTGCCCTGGCTGAATGTGGCACCCACTCCTGTCCAGATCTGTGCTCCTGCTCCTTGCTGCCTTCAGGTGTAGAGGTGGAGTGCAGCCAAAGCTCCCTCACACACTTCCCCGAGGACAGTTTACATCCCAACACTACAAAGCTGTCCATCCAGTCTACAAACCTCAGCAACATTACAGCCAGTCACCTGAAGGCTGTGCCCATTTTAACCAACCTCCAGCTGTATCACACCAACCTCACGAGCCTCCCTTCAGAACTTTTACTTTTTGTTCCTTACCTGAACTCGTTGGATCTCACGGGTAACAGGCTGGTCCATCTCCCTTCACATGTCTTCAGCCATGCCTCGCTCAGCAGTCTGGTGCTGAAGAATAATCTACTTGTGAAAACAGATGCAGATTGGTTTTCTGACAACAGCAGCCTCACTTGGCTGGATTTGTCAGGGAACCAACTGATGACTATTTCAGCAGCATTTCTTCAGAAGCTGCCCTTTCTGGAGAACCTGGATTTGAGTCACAATAATCTGCAAGAGCTACAACCAGACACCCTGAAAAGTCTCCATCACCTCGTGACACTAAACCTTGCCAGGAACAAATTAACCGCCCTGAACCCTACAGTGTTTACACACAACATTAAACTGTCCCGACTCTTTCTGCAAGAGAATCAGCTCCGAGAGCTGCCAGCGACTCTCCTGCAGGGTCTGGAACACCTTGAACTTCTGCTGCTCAATCAGAACCAGCTCCAGTATCTCCCCTCGGGTCTGTTGGATGGTAGAAAATCATTTTTTCAGACAGTTTTATCAGGGAACCCCTGGGAGTGTGATGAAAATGTGGAGTATCTGTGGAAGTGGCTCAGTGACCATCCTCAAAATGTTTTTTTTCTGGAGGAGGTGACTTGTAACACTCCTGAAGGTGTGAAGACCCAACAAATTGTGTCTTTAACTGAAAGCCAACTTGGACTGAAGGACTCACATTTAAAGGGTTCCAATCAGTGACAAGGAGGGTGCAAAAATGACGTGGATGTTTGACTTTTTTCTGTGCGTGACTGTATGTTAAATAAAAAAAATGTTTCTCTGTTGCTTTTGTTTGATCTGTTGTGATGATTGAACCTACATTGCTTTTTCCCACATTAAACGCCAAAGTTTTATATAATGAAGTTTGGATATAATAATCCTAAGTGAATCAGGGCCTTAGACAGCTGGAAATCTCTAGTTTCTGTTATGATCACTGAGAAGAGGAAGCTAGACTATCAATGACAAAGTAGCTCATTCAGGCCAAATGAAATCACCCTGAGAGTGCTCAGATCTCCTGATCATTGACCTTGATTGCAGACTGGATGCGGTCAAAGATCATTGTGCACAAGTTTGTCAAACACTGGGGCAGTTGCCTAGGGAAAATAATGATTTTTGTAAAATCATAAATGCCCAGAGCACCTCATCTTTGACAATGACCTTGACGTTGAGCTCAACCTGGGTGCAGACAAACCTGAGAATCATTGTGAGCAAGTTTGGTGAGCATTTGGGCAATTGCCTGGGAGGAGTAACATTATTTTTTATAAAATCAAATATGTGCTCAGATCCTCTGTTTTGAACCTGACCTTGACCATGAGCACAACCTTGATGCAGACCCACCTAATGGTTATTGTACGTGTATTTGTTGAGAATTAGAAAAGTTGCCTAGGAGGAATAGCTTTTTTGTGAAACCACATAAGTGCCCATCTTCGGACCTTTGACCTTGACCTTGAGCACAACCTAGATGCAGACCCACCTGAGGATCATTGTCAGTCTGGTGACCATTGGGGAATATGCTGTAAGAGTGAGGAATAATCATTCCTATGAAATGTGGACTACCAATGGATGCCGCTCCACAGCATTAACTTCTTTTGGCTTCACTGGATTAAGCTAAAAATGTGACATATATATATACATATATACAGTATATACAATGGTGTGAAAGTGTTTGCCTGATTTCTCATTTTTTTTGTATGTCACACTTACATGTTTCAGATCATCAAACAAATTTAAATATTAGACAAAGATAACAAGTAAACACAAAATGCAGTTTTTAACTGACGGTGGGTAAAAAAAATCCAAACCTATATGGCCTTGTGTGAAGAAGTGATTGCCCCCAGTTAAAACATAAATAAACTGTGGTTTATCACACCTTTGCAAAGCTGAGTTCAATTTTGTAGCCATTTCTAAAGCTTTGGGACTCCTGCAAACCACAGTGAGAGCCATTATCCACAAATGGCAGAAACATGGAACGGTGGTGAACATTCCCAGGAGTGGCCGGCCAACCAAAATTGCCCCAAGAGCGCAGCGACGACTCATCCAAGAGGTCACAAAAGACCTCACAACAACATCCAAAGAACTGCAGGCTTCACTTGCCTCAGTTAAGGTCAGTGTTCATGACTCCACCATAAGAAAGAGACTGGGCAAAAATGGCCTGCATGGCAGAGTTCCAAGACGAAAACCACTCCTGAGCAAAAAGAACATAAAAGCTTGTCTCAGTTTTGCTAGAAAACATCTTGATGATCCCCAAGACTTTTGGGAAAATATGCTGTGGACTGATGAGACAAAAGTTGAACTTTTTGGAAGGTATGTGTCCCATTACATCTGGCGTAAAAGTAATACAGCATTTCAGAAAAGGAACATCATACCAACAGTAAAATATGGTAGTGTGATGGTCTGGGGCTGTTTTGCTGCTTCAGGACCTGGAAGACTTGCTGTGGTAAATGGAACCATAAATTCTACTGTCTACCAAAAAATCCTGAAGGAGAATGTCCGCCCATCTGTTTGTGACCTTAAGCTGAAGCACACTTGGGTTCTGCAGCAGGACAATGATCCAAAACAAACCAGCAAGTCCACCTCTGAATGGCTTAAGAAAAACAACATGAAGACTTTGGAGTGGCCTAATCAAAGTCCTGACCTGAATCTGATTGAAATGCTGTGGCATGACCTTAAAAAGGCGCTTCATGCTCAAAAACCCTCCAGTGTGGCTGAATTACAACAATTCTGCAAAGATGAGTGGGCCAAAATTCTTCCACAGCGCTATAAAGACTCATTGCCAGTTATCACAAATGCTTGACTGCAGTTGCTGCTGCTAAGGGTGGCCCAACTAGTTATTAGGTTTAGGGGCAATCACATTTTCACATAGGGCCATGTAGGTTTGGATTTTTTTCCCCTTAATCATTAATTTAAAAACTGCATTTTGTGTTTACTTGTGTTATCTTTGTCTAATATTTAAATTTGTTTGATGATCTGAAACATTTGAGTGTGACAAACATACAAAAAAATGAGAAATCAGGAAGGGGGCAAACGCTTTTTCAAACCATTGTGTGTATATACGTATATATATATATATATATATATATATACTGTATATGTAAAAAACTGTTGTGCCTTATTATACTATTAAAATAGCCTACATTAGCTTACACACATATTCACCTAGGGCCACTTTAGAGTCTCCAGTTAGCCTAACTTGCATGTTTTTGGCCTGTGGGAGGAAATCGGAGTACCCGGGGTAAACCCATGCAGACACGGGGAGAACATGCAAACTCGACACAGAAGGGTCACCGATGTTCTGGAGGTGGACTCAATCCCGCGACACCCCCCCCCCCCCCCGTCCTGTCAAGCAGCTAGGTGAGCAGAACAAAAATCTGCTTCCGTGCTTTGGCTGCACGGTGGCGCAGTGGTTAGCACTGCGGCAGCACAGTTTACCCTTGGCTGGGGGATTGTGGGGATCGTGGGATCGTGGGTTCGATCCCAGCCCCCGACCAACAGTGATCTGTGTGGAGTTTGCATGTTCTCCCCGTGTTGCGTGGGTTTACTCCGGGATTTCTCCGGTTTCCTCCCACATGCCAAAAACATGCATGTTAGGTTAATTGGCTGTTCTAAATTGTCCCTAGATATCTGTTTCCTATAGGCCCTTAGAATAGAGGGTTAGTATTAATGAAAGCGCTTTGAGTGGTCTTTGTGACTAGAAAAGCGCTATATAAGTGCAGGTTAGTTAGTTAGTTAGTTCCCTTTTTGTGCCAAACAGATTTCCTTTGCTAAAAGGAGCTTTATACAGTACATACTGTACATACAGTATGCACTGTATACAGTACATACTGTATATACAGTATCTCCTTATATTTCTTATAAACTCCTCTTGTAATAACTTTTAATACTTTATTTAAATTGTTTTACCCATAAAGAACCCGGTGGGAGGGGGGGTGAGGGGGAAAAAAAGGGAGAGGCACAATCACACTAACACAACTGAAACAAACAGAAGACAAACTGTTTCTTCTACTGAAAAGGTCTCATCACGAGTCTGGTATCTGCACCTATTAAAGGAGAAACGTGTATGCAAGCATGCGCAAAGTGTGTGCATGTGAGTGGTTTGCCAGAAAACCTACAAAGAGGGTGGCAGTTCACAGCAACATGCCTCCTCCCCCAGAAACCCTGAGCAAGCAAGACAGCGCCACCAACCGCCAAGCGGCTGGCACGGTGCACCTCCGCCCCCTGATTGTCCAGCTCCCACCCCCCCCAGACAGCCCCACAGCAGGCCCGCGCCCACCCCAGCACCGTCGACACACACACCAGGAACCCCCACACCCAAGGAAGGTGGCAGCAATGCACAGAAGCCCCACGGGGGGCCAGCCCCCACCCCCCCAGTCCAAGGGAGCCCACACGACCAGGAGGTGCCACCCCATCAGTCCAACACCCTCCAATCAGCACACACACTCATTCCCACACACTCACACCCTCATGCTCTCATACACATCCACTTGCACCCACACACCCTCACATGCACTCACTCACTCTCACTCACCCTCACAGTCACCCACACCCACCTACGCTCACCCATACACACACTGTCACTCACGCTCTTTCACCCACACTCATTAACCCTTATCACTTGGAGTGGCCGCGGTGCAGATGTAGCAGGCATGAACATGCATCAATGCCCGGCAGCGGCCGGGGAGACCACCAGCGTGGACCAGCAGCCACACCCCCACTAACACACCTCAGGGCGGCTGCAACCACAGAAGCAGACCACCACCACCAATGCCCACCCTGAGTGACTGATCAACGGACCACTGCAAGCACTCAGAGATGCCACCCAACATGCAAAGCGCCACACAAATCCGACCCACCATCACTATCTCCACTCATCACTCCCTCACTTACTCACTTGCTCCCTCACTCTTTCCCACCCTTACTCACACCTATTCATTGGACAGTGCCCAGGGACGATGACAACATGACGGGCCTCAGGTCCCTGGCAGAAGGAGAGCAGCAGGGGTCGGGGAAGACCCCCTCTCCCATTTCCCATGCGCGAATCGTGATAGGTGAGTGTTAGTTGTGTGGTGTGATTGTGTGCAGATGTGTGAACTACCAAAGTGCACTTAAAATTGGGGGGATAGTGTGTTAGGGCACCGCTAGCCACTGCTATAGGCAGCAGGGCTCCCATCCCTCCAAGCCCTCAGTGTCTACAGTGCAATTAAAATTGAAGTGAGGGTGGCCCCACTGCACAGTAGACAGAGGGATCCTCTTCACCGACACAGTACGCCCCCCCCCCACCACCACCCCAAAGCCCTAAGTGTATCCAAAAAGATGTATGTTCCACCCAGAATTGGGGGGGCAAGACTGGGAGGGAGGGGGTCCAAAAGCGAGCCCGTCCCCCACTCCCCAGAAGCCAACTCCCAAACTGGCTCTGGAGGCCACCCAATGCCCTCAGATCCCATTCTAGGGTGAGGGCCACCAGACCAAGCAGCCTAGCATCCTAGGCAGCCAGCACCACAGGCAAGATGGGGCAGCCATACTAACACTTACTTTCACACATCTTGTACACACAGACGTACATAATAATAATAATGAATAATGGGCCGGACCCATACAGCGCTCCACATACCAAGCAACATCCCAGAGCAGCCACCGTGAGCCCACCAACCATACTCCCCAGACAAACATCGACAGCGGCAGGCTACCCTGCAGCCACAGCCGCCTCGGGGCAAACCGACAGAAAAGCAGCTGCCAACCCGCGCCAACAGCTCCCCCAGCCACCTCCAAGCACCCACACACACCCGGTGCCACGGACACCAGAGGCATATGTCTACCTACACCCACACACAACCTTGCATGTTTGCACACAACACACATACCTACATGTTCACACACACATATACATGTGAACCCACACACACCCATACTCTCGTACACCTGCACATATGCATGCATACACACACTCACGCACACATACACACCCACACCTGTAGGCCCCGGAGAATGGGGGAGACCTCCCTGGGACGCAGGCACCAGTCCCCCCAGAGTGTCGCCAGGGTTCTGGGGAGGGCATGACCCCGCTGTGCAAGGACATGCCGGGGCTGGCCCACACCACCGGCACACACCCGACCCCAGCCCAGAGGGGGAACGGCCCCCCAGCACCAAGGGCCCAAAGCCAGACTCCGACCCACCTAGGAGGCAAGGCCGGCATCCCCGAGGCCACGGCCCATTCCCCTGGCCTACCCTGCACCCCCCCCTTCCCAGGCCAGACGCACCGCCACCCCACGACAGGTGCCCCAGACACTGGCTCTAGGGACACCGGCTAGAGGAGGCAGACATTCTCTCCAGACTAATATAATCTAATAGGAGGTTCTTATAGTGAGTTGTACATAAATTATTTCTTTATTTACAATTCATGAGGATAGTTTTCTTTGCGATGCATAAGGCAGTGAGAACCATGTATGACACTTTTTCCTCTACATTTATTTCACTTAAATCACCTAGTATGCAAAGTGTGGGAGAAGTTGGGATATGATACCCAAGCCATACTGATAAGTCTTCACATGTCTTCTTCCAGAAATTTTGGACCGGTGCACAGGACACATAGCATGCATATAACTATCCGGGACATTGCTGGTGCAATGGGAACAGATATTTGTGTGACTCAGGCCCATTTTGAACATCCTTTGTCCTATATAATGAGTTCTATGTAGAACTTTGTACTGTATGAATTGTAAATTAGAGTTTTTAGTCATCTTAAAAGTATTGAAACGTATTTGTGTCCAGAAGCTCTCATCTTTATTAATTAACCTGTTGAACTCTGTTCAACTTCCCTAAAAACGCCTAAAAATAACGTACCCAAAGTAAATCAAAAGCCTGTTCTTCAACCCTTTGCAGCATCTTCATGGGGTTGGTCTCATTTAAAAGAAAACACTCTGAATTTTTGGCCAAAACAGTCATAATCTCTCTAAGTGCTCCTGCCACTGAGTAACAAGAAAGTTCACCTGGGTGTTTTTTTAGATACAAATGCTTGCAAATAACATACAGCTGTCAGATACTGGCTGGAAAACACAACAGAAATGTAGAACCAAGTGTTTTCAAGCTCAGGTCAAAAGTTTGTAAAAATACCACAAAAAATGAATATATTACACAGCTTTTTTCTCAGGTTGTAACAAGGCTGTGTCTGTACTGGAAGACCGGAAATACAGCTTTTTTTTTTTTTTTTCAGTGCGCACTGAGACGCACTAAGATGCAGAGACGTGACCGCCAGCGGAATTCACAGAGTTCAAGGGGTTAATAGGTCTGTCTCCCATTTTAATTTTGGGAGAGATACTGACTCATCCAGTTTTGATAATAGTCCATGTATTTTCAATATCAATTTAGGAGAACAAAGATTTAGAAACTCTGTCACCTTAACTGGTACCTCTGAATCTGTCTGGTTGAAATAGAATCTTGCTTTTATTATGGGTTTAAGCTGTTGGTATTCAAGACATTTTTTTTTATCACTGATGTCATACTGTGACACTAGTTCTTGAAATTGGATAAAGTTTCCACCTTGAACAAGATGTTCTAAGGGTTTTTTTTTATTCCTTTCTCACACCATAGTGGAAAATCTAACATCCTCTTTTGTCGTAGGATATCAGGATTATTCCAAATGGGCATGAGTTTACAAGGGACAAGTGAAGACCCCGTGATCTTCTTACTATGCTGCCACAGTGCTAACCACTGCGCCACCAAGCTGCCCCAAAAATTGGTAAATTCGAGATTCTTTTTCCTGTAAATAAGATAAGATAAGCCTTTATTAGTCCCACAATGGGGAAATTCCAGGATTGCAACAGCACAGGGATAGCAACACTCAGAGCAACAATCAGAAGGCAAGAAAAAACAAGAGCAGCTAGTATACATATGTACATATAAATATATATATAGACACACAGTGCGGAGCATTGTAGCTAGATGGAATAGATATATAAATATATAAACACAGTGCGGCGCATTGTAGCTAGATGGAATAAATATGTAAATATATAAACACACACAGCGTGGAGCATTGTTGCTAGATTGAATAAATATATAAACACACACAGTGCGGAGCATTGTAGCTAGATGGAATGAAACAGCATAACCGTCTTAGTTTTCCTACATGGTATGATTATGTACCCATACATATTCTCACCCTCCATAGCGACCGGTATTTTCCTAGTTGTATACCGGAGGGGACCATTGTGTAAGTCTATTGCGTCTTTTGCATTCAATACTATTAGGTTGTCACGTCTTTTTGCTATCTCTGCGAGCAGCCCTGCTTAGGTTGTACAGTCTGACAGCCGTAGGTAGGTAGGACCTGCGAAACCTCTCGGTTGTGCACCTAGGATAATGTAGTCTGCTTGCTAAATGAGCTCCTCAGTGCATTCAGTATGTCCTGCATAGGGTGGAACTCGGACTCCAGCAGAGATGACAGTTTAGCCACCATCCTTCTCTCTCCCATCTCCTCCACTGGGTCAAGGCGCTGCCCCAGGACAGAGCTAGCTTTCTTGATCAGTTTGTTCAGTCTCTTCCTATCGGCTGCTGTAATGCCACTGCCCCAGCAGACCACTCCAAAAGTGATGGCTGATGCCACCACCGTGTCGTAGAATGTCTTCAGCAGCGCCCGTTGTACACCAAAAGACCTGAGTCTCCTCAGTAGGAACAGCCTGCGCTGTCCCTTCTTGTAGAGTGCGTCGGTATTGTGTGACCAGTCTAGTTTATTGTTCAGATGAACACCCAGGTACTTGTAGAATCAGAATCAGAAAGCTTTATTGCCAAGCATGTTTACATAAATAACATAAACATACGAGGAATTTGACTTGACATTGGGCGCGCTATAAGCGCATCTCAATGACGCGGCAGCCATGAAGGCGCCTGTCAGCAGTAGAGGGTAAAGAAGGGAATGTGGGGGAAGGGAAGTGACACAATAGGCAGAGAGAAAAAAGCATTGTTAATCAAAATAAAGCTCATTTTATGACCAAAATTGTGATTACATGAAAAAAACTCTCCAATGCACAATTAGCAGACAATAGATAACACAAAAACAAAAGTTGAGAGAGTCAGTGTATGTGAATATGTGTCAGTGTATGTATCAGTCATGTAATGTTGTATGCAGTGTGTAGTGTAGGTGTGCCAGTTGCTAGTGAACAGCAGAGGGCGCCTCTTGGCAGTGGATGGATGTTAAAGTCATGTGATCTATAAGAAAGTCCAGAGTCTCTCTCTCTCGTGCTTGCAAAGACACATGGTGACACTGTCCTTGAAGAGTCCAGTCTGCTGAAACAACAGCAAATGATTGTCGATTGTTTGGGTAGGATGTCACCATCTCGATGTCTGTTCCCTATATATTTACTGGTGCTGTGAGGGGTTGTCCTTGCCTGTGGCAGTCCACCACCAGCTCCTTAGTTTTCCTCGCGTTGATCTGGAGGCAGTTTCGATGGCACCAGTCCACAAAGTCCTGGATAAGCCCTCTGTACTCAGCTTCATTTCCGTTGGAGAGGAGACCAACGATCGGAGTCATCAGAGATCTTCTGTAGATGGCAGTGTGTTGTGTTGTGTGAGAAGTCCGCAGTATAAAGGGTGAACAGGAAGGGGGCCAAAACCGTTCCCTGGGGGGCCCCCGTGCTACCGATGATCGTGTCGGACACACAGTCCCGGGTTCTCACAAACTGAGGCCGGTTTGTGAGGTAGTCCAGGATCCATGATGACAGGTGCTGGTCCACCCCTGCACACAGCAGCTTGTCCTTCAGGATCATCGGTTGGATGGTGTTGAAAGCACTGGAGAAGTCAAAGAACATGATCCTCACCGCATTCCTGGGCTTCTCCAGGTGGGACAGAGAATGGTGAAGGAGGAAGATCACCGCATCCTCCACCCCAATGCCATGCTGGTAGGCGAACTGGAGTGGATCCATCGCTGGTCCCACCAGGGGGCGGAGGTGAGCAAGGAGCAGTCTCTCCAGGGTCTTCATCATGTGGGACGTCAGGGCCACTGGTCTGTAGCTGTTCAGATCTTTGGGGTGGGAAGTCTTTGGTACAGGTACCGCACAAGATGTTTTCCACAGCTGTGGTACCCTCCCCAGCTTCAGGCTCAGATTGAAGATGTACTCCACAATCCCACACAGCTGGTCTGCACAGGACTTGAGGAGCTTTGCGCTGATGCCGTCCGGTCCCGACGCCTTCCTCGCCTTGATCTTCCTCAGCTACGTCCTCACCTGGGTCTTAGTGAGGGTCAGGTTGGGGGCGCTGTGTGTTGGGAGTGGGGGGGTGTTGGTGGAGTGGGGAGTGGGAAGCAGGACTTGATGTCTTTAGAGGCAGCAGTGGTTGTTGTGCAGTCAGGGGGGAGGGCGGTTGGTCAAACCTATTGAAAAACAGATTCAGATTGTTCGCCCACTCCCTGCCCCCCGTGGCCTGGGGGGAGGTATTCTGGAGCCCAGAGATGGTTTTAAGGTTTCTCCAGACCCCGCTGATGTCGCTCTGTTGCATCTTGTCCTCCATCTTCTTCCTGAAGCTGTCCTTGGCTTCTCTGATCTTTCTCCTCAGCTCCCTCTGTACAGACTTCAGCATCTCCCTGTTCCCCGACCTGAAGATCCTCTTCTTCTCTCTCAGAAGTGTTTTTATCTCAGGGTTGATCCAGGGTTTGTTGTTTGAGCAACACCGTATGGTCTTGGTGGGAACGGTGTTGTCCACACAGAAGCTGATGTAGTCCGTGATGGTGTGAGTGAGGCCATCGATGTCCTCACCATATGGATCGCAGAGCTGCTCCCAGGCGATGGTTTCAAAACAGCCCTGTGGAATTCTAAATGTGTAAATGTGGAATTCTTTAATGATGTTGTTATAAATTGTCTACATTTTTCTTGTCATTTTTATTTTTTTTTGTGAACTAGACTTTTTAACAAAATTTTTAAACTTCGTGAAAATTTGAATCTTTTTTCACTCATAATTTCACTTTTTCCCCTTAAATTTGTGACATTTATGTTGTAAATTCACATTTTTTCCTCCAACTATGCAACTTTTTTCAATATTTCCTCCACTTGTCTTTCCATTAGTTTTTTTTTCTCTTAAATTTGAAATGTTTTCTTGTAAATATGTTACTTTCTCTTGTAATTTTATTACCTTTTCCTCAAAAACTTACTTTTTTCACAAATTTAATAAACCTTTATTTTTTTATTTTTTTTATTGTTTTCTTATACATTTTCAGTGCATATGAGACTTTTTCTCATAAATTTGCAACTTTTCTCATTTGTGACTTTTGTCTTATAAATTCACAATTTTTCTTGCAATTGTGCAACTCCCCCCATGAATTTAGTATTTAAATAAATGTGCAACCCCCCCACACCCTCAATTAATTATATCTTTCTGGTAAATTTGAAGCTTTTATTGTATATATTATATCGTCATGACTTTTTTCTTGTAATTTTGTACTTTTTTTGGAAAATTTTGAGACTGTATTTTGTATATTTACATAACTATTTTGTAATTTAAAAAAAAATACAAAATATGCTTCAGTGTTTTTCCAAAACCATGGGCAAAAGTAGGATAATTCTTTGCCTCTATTGTGACCATTAAGTGTGACTGAATCTTGCTACATAAGAGATTGTTTATAATCACCTTGAAGCCATGTGTAAAGCTTCTGAAGTGGTGGCCTAGTTGATAGAGCATCGAATTGGCTTCAGGTGTGCTGGCAATGGAGTAGGTGTGTGCGTTGCTGGCTCCTGCTATATTTTTTTCTTTACTTTTTAAACCCTATTTTGCTGTAAGCTGTTAATGTTTTGGACATTTAATACGTGCAGAATCTGTTTTGAGTTGTGAAATATGTCCAAGACAAGAAAGCAGACTGAAAAGGAGGCAGCAGGGAACAATACTAACACCAGCTTAGCTGAGGATGCTAATATCAGCCTTAACCCTGCACTTGTTGCCTTGCTTGAGCAACACAGAATGTCCATAGCTGCTGACTTCAAAGCTTCATTTGAACTTATTAATGGTAAGCTGGACAAAATTCAAGCAGATGTGGCGAACCAGGAGCAACGCATTGGCGACCTTGAAAACAACGCGGAGGACGTCAGCCAGCGCCTAGCGGCGCTTGAAGTTACATGTGAGTCAATGCAGGAGGAGAACAAACTTTTGAAAAACAAACTCTCTGACCTGGAGGGAAGAAGCAGGAGGCTGAATATTCGTCTGGTGGGTCTGCCGGAGTCCTTTGATGTGGGTCCACGGCCATCTGAATTTTTTTCTCGGCTGTTGGTGGACGTCTTTGGCGCACAAACTTTGCCATCTCCCCCAGAGCTGGATAGAGCCCCCCGCAGCCTCATGCCCAAGCCGAGTCCGAATGGGAAGCCGCGCGCTGTCATTATTTGTTTCCACCGGTTTCGGACCAAAGACTTGGTGATGAGAGAAGCGCGGAGACGCCGTGGGACTTTGGAATATCGTGGGCATAAACTTCAGTTCTACGAGGATTATAACGCCGACGTTCAGAAGCAACGAGCCGAATATAAGGAGGTTATGTCCGAGTTGTACAAGAGAGGTTTTCGTCCTTCTCTTCTTTTCCCCGCCAGGCTCCGGATAACTCTTCCAGACGGCAAAAACCAGTGGCTGGTGGCCGTCCGTCTCGGAGGCCACCTGCTTCATGCAAACCATGGAGAGAAACCAGCAATTTTCGCCTTGAACTGGACATTTCTGGGTTGACCAGCTGCCGCGCTGGACTGCTTGTTACTTCATTGAAGCTGCACTGACTGGACATTGATGCATTTTTAGATGTTTAAAAACAAGGTAAAATTGGCTCCCTATACGTTGTTGTTTACTTAATTCTTTTTTTAATTTTATCTTATTTTTTTTTTTTTTTTTAGGGTAAAACGTTCATATTATGCAGGATTGAAGCCAGTTGTATGGGAGCATTCTGTTAGGATGAAAATAGAGCAGGAGATGGAGCGGTTGCTGTTTTTTTGCAACCGGCTGGAGTGTTGTTATAGGTTTGGTTGTTGGATTTTTTTATTTTTTTTTTATTTTATTTTTTTTTTTGTTTTGTTTTTTGTTATGGTTTTATTTACACCCCCCTTACCCCCTCCTTTTTTTTTTTTTTTTTTTTTACCCGTACCTCACTTTACTCTTCTTTGGGCTACACAACATAATATATAAATTTTACTCTTTGAATGAATAGTAATCTTACTTTGGTAAGCTGGAATGTGAAGGGGTTGAACCATCCAATTAAACGAAAGAGAGTCGTGTCACGTCTAAAGCAGTTTAAGCCTGGGGTATTGTTTTTGCAGGAAACCCATTTGCAGGATTCCGACCACTTGCGTTTGTCAAAATGTTGGTCAGGACAATTTTTTCATTCAAATTTTAAAGCTAAGGCCAGGGGCGCTGCTATTCTTATTGATCGAAATATCCCATTTATTCCCTCTATTGTTGTATTAGATAAAAATGGACGATTTGTAATAGTATCAGGTAAACTTGGCGATAAACATGTCACCTTGGCTAATCTGTATGCACCGAATTTTGATGATGTGCACTTTTTTCGCAACCTTTTTTCGCAACTTCTAGATTTAAATACTCATTCTCTAATTCTTGGGGGTGACTTTAATTTGTATATGGATCCGATCTTAGACCGCTCATCTTCAAAACCTGCTAGTCTTAATAAATCTGCAACTTATGTTAAGTCTTTTCTTGAGGAATATAGCCTTACAGATCCTTGGCGTTTTTTACATCCTAACGGCAGGGACTATTCTTTTTTCTCTCACGTACACCATACTTATAACAGAATAGATTATTTTTTTGTTGACAATTTATTAATTAATAACCTTTGCTCTTGCAGTTATGATAGCATCTCGGTTTCTGATCATGCCCCTCTTGTACTTAAAATGATCCTCCATGGATGTGACTCCATGAGAAAGCATTGGAGATTGGATCCATTATTACTTACAGATGAAAAATTGGTTGAGAATATTTCTTCTAAAATTAATTTTTTTTTGAAAGAAAATAAAACTCCTGGTATGCCAAATAAAACGATATGGGAGGCTATGAAGGCATTTCTTAGGGGGGAATTTATTTCATTGGCAGCATTTAAAAGACGATCCTTAATACAGGAACAGAAGGCTATTTTAGATCAAATCCTGGACATTGACAGACAATATGCTCAATCTCCATCACCCGCTCTGTACAAGGAACGTATGACATTACAAACTAAACTTAATTTACTTTCTACTCGACAAATTGAAGGTTGTTTAATAAGGAACAAGAGTGAATTTTATGAACATGGCGAAAAAACCAGTAAACTTCTAGCTAATCAACTACGTGGTATTAGAGCTAAGCAAATTATTACTGGAGTTAGGACAGATAAAGGAGAGGTGACATCTGACCAACAAGTGATTAATGATATTTTCAGGTCATTTTATTCCAAATTATATACCTCAGAATATACAACAAACTTAAAGGATTTGGAAATTTTTTTTGATTCTATTGATATTCCTTCGATTTCTTCAGAATCTCGGCAAATTTTAGAAGCTCCCATCACAAAAGAAGAAATTCAGCTGGCAATATCATCCATGCAATCAGGAAAATCTCCAGGACCTGATGGGTTTTCCGCTGATTTTTTCAAAAAATTCTCTGACGACCTCGCCCCTTTCCTTTGTCAAGTTTTTACAGAGTCGCTTGACTCTGGTACACTTCCTCCTTCATGCTATCAGGCCTGTATCACTGTGTTGCTTAAAAAGGATAAGGATCCTGTTGATTGTGCTTCTTACAGGCCTATTTCCTTGTTAAATACCATCCATCCATCCATCCATCCATCCATCTTCTACCGCTTTTCCGGAGGTCCGGGTCGCGGAGGCAGCAGTTCAAGCAGAGAAGCCCAGACTTCCCTCTCCCCAGCCACCTGCTCCAGCTCTTCAGAGGGGATACCAAGGCGTTCCCAGACTAGCTGGGAGACATAGTCTCTCCACCGAGTCCTGGGTCTGCCCCGGGGTCTCCTCCCAGTGGGACGTGCCTGAAACACCTCAAGTGGGAGGCGTCCAGGAGGCATCCTAATCAGATGCCCATACCACCTCAACTGACTCCTTTCAATGTGGAGGAGCAGCGGTTCTACTCTGAGCCTCTCCCGGATGACTGAGCTCCTCACCCTATCTCTGAGGGTGAGTCCAGCAATCCTACGGAGAAAGCTCATTTCAGCCGCTTGTATCCGCGATCTCGTTCTTTTGGTCATTACCCAAAGCTCGTGACCATAGGTGAGAGTAGGAACGTAGATTGACTGGTAAATCGACAGCTTTGCCTTAGAACTAAGCTCCCTCTTCACCACAACAGACCGGTACAACGTCCGCATCACTGCAGATGCTGCTCCAATCCGTCTGTCGATCTCTCGCTCCATTTTCCCCTCACTCGTGAACAAGACCCCAAGATACTTAAACTCCTCCACTTGGGGCAGGAGCCTGTCCCCAACCTGGAGAGGACAGTCCACCTTTTTCCGGCTGAGGACCATGGACTCGGACTTGGAGGTGCTGATTCTCATCCCAGCCGCTTCACACTCAGCGGCAAACCGTCCCAGCAAGAGCTGTAGGTCATTGCTGGATGAAGCCAACAGGACAACATCATCTGCAAACAACAGAGATGAGATCCTGTGGTCACCAAGCATGACACCCTCCATTCCCTGGCTGCGCCTAGAAATCCTGTCCATAAAAATTATGAACAGGACCGGTGACAAAGGGCAGCCCTGGCGGAGTCCAACTCTCACTGGGAATGACTCCGACCGAGTGTTGGCAATACGAACTAAACTCTCACAACGGTCGTACAGAGACCGAATAGCTCGTAACAACAAGCCCGATACCCCATACTCCCGAAGCACCCCCCACAAAAATCCACGAGGGACGCGGTCAAATGCCTTCTCCAAGTCCACAAAACACATGTAAACTGGTTGGGCAAACTCCCACGAACCCTCAAGAATTCTCGAGAGGGTAAAGAGCTGGTCCGATGTGCCACGGCCAGGACGAAAACCACATTGCTCCTCCTGAATCCGAGGTTCGACCAACGGCCGGACTCTCCTCTCCAGTACCTTGGCATAGACCTTCCCAGGGAGGCTGAGGAGTGTGATCCCTCTAAAGTTGGAGCACACCCTCCGGTCCCCTTTTTTGAAGAGAGGAACCACCACCCCGGTTTGCCATGCCAAAGGCACTGCCCCCGACCTCCACGCAATGTTGCAGAGGCGTGTCAACCATGACAACCCAACAACATCCAGGGCCTTGAGGTACTCGGGGCGAATCTCGTCCACCCCTGGGGCCCGGCCACCAAGGAGATTTTTAACCACCTTGGCGACCTCAGCCCCTGTGATAGGCGAGTCATCCCCCTTGTCCCCAAACCCTGCTTCCTCTGTGGAAGGCGTATCAGTGGGATTGAGGAGATCCTCGAAGTATTCCTTCCACCGCCCGACGATATCCCCAGTTGAAGTCAACAGTGTCCCATCCGCACCATACACAGTGTGGACGGGGAGCTGCTTTCCCCTCCTGAGCCGCCGAACAATTTGCCAGAATCTCTTTGAAGCCGACCGAAAGTCTTGTTCCATGGCCTCACCGAACTCCTCCCATACCCGGGTTTTTGCTTCAGCAACCACCCGAGCTGCACTCCGCTTGGCCTGCCGGTACACCTCAGCTGCTTCGGGAGTCCCACAAGCCAACCAAGCTTGATAGGACTCCTTCTTCAGCTTAATGGCCCCCCTCACCACTGGTGTCCACCACTTGGTTCGGGGGTTGCCACCACGAGATGCACCGACCACCTTGCGGCCGCAGCTCTGGGCCGCCGCTTCAACAACAGAGGTGGAGAACATGGCCCATTCAGACTCCATGTCTCCAGACTCCCTCGGAATGTGGTTGAAGTTCTTCCGGAGGTGGGAGTTGAAGACCTCCCGGACAGGGGCCTCAGCCAGACGCTCCCAGCACACCCTCACTATACGTTTGGGTCTACCAGGTCTGAATGGCTTCCTCCCCTGCCATCGGATCCAACTCACCACCAGGTGGTGATCAGTTGACAGCTCTGCACCTCTCTTTACTCGGGTGTCCAAGACATACGGTCGCAGGTCTGATGATACGATAACAAAATCGATCATCGACCTGCGGCCTAGGGTGTCCTGGTGCCAGGTGCACATATGGACACCCTTATGCTTGAACATGGTGTTCGTTATGGACAGACTGTGGTTAGCACAGAAGTCCAATAACTGAACACCACTCGGGTTCAGATCGGGCAGGCCGTTCCTCCCAATCACCCCCCTCCAGGTTTCACTGTCGTTGCCCACGTGCGTCCCCCTCATGGATCGTCACCTTATCGTGGTGGGGGGGTTTGCGTGCCCCAGTGATCCCAGGAGCTATGTTGTCCGGGGCAATTTGCCTCTGATAGGGTCTCCCAAGACAAACTGGTCCTGGGTGAAGGGCCAGACTAAGAACGATCCAACAGACTCTCATGAATTGTATATCAAGGATTCAGTGTACCCCGCCCGGTATGGGGTTACCGGGGCCCCACCCTGGAGCCAGGCCTGGGGGAGGGGCTCGAAGGCTAGCGTCTGGTGGCCGGGTTTCCACCCATGGGACCCGGCCGGGCTCAGCCCGAAGGAGTTACATGGGTCCGCCCTCCAGTAGGTTCACCACCTGCAGGAAGGATCATGGAAGTCCGGTGCTATGTGGATTAGGTGGCAGTCAAAGGCGGAGACCTTGGCGGACTGATCCCAAGCTTTCTAAACTGGCTTTTTGTTAAATACCGATGTTAAAATTTTGTCAAAGTTGTTAGCTTCAAGGTTGGAAAAGATTCTTCCTTTTATAATTTCACAGGACCAAACCGGTTTCATTAAAAATCGCCATTCTTATTTTAACTTGCGGCGGTTGTTTAATATTATTTATACTCCTCACCACAACATACCTGAATGTCTTATTAGTTTGGACGCTGAAAAGGCATTCGATAGGGTTGAGTGGGAGTATTTGTTTTTTACTTTGGAGAGGTTCGGTTTTAGTCCTTCCTTCTGTTCCTGGATTAAACTTCTCTATGCTAGTCCTTTAGCTTCAGTGTTAACTAATTGTCGCTATTCTGACTATTTTAGACTTTACCGTGGTACGAGGCAAGGCTGTCCTTTGAGCCCGTTGCTCTTTGCCTTGGCAGTTGAGCCGTTAGCTATTGCAATCCGTGGGAGCCGGGACTTTCTAGGCATTTGTAGGGGTGGCATTGAGCATAGGGTTTCACTCTATGCTGATGATCTTTTATTATTTCTCTCCAACCCACTTACTTCATTACCCGCTATACTCAATATTTTGGATAGTTTTAGTAGGTTTTCTGGTTATAAAATTAATCTTAATAAGAGTGAACTGTTTCTGATTAATGAAAAGATTCAAGTTCAGGATTTTGAAAATTTTCCTTTCAAGGTTGTTATTGATCATTTTAATTATCTTGGGATATGTGTCACTAAACAATTTAATTACTTGTTTAAAAATAATTTTCTCCCCTTACTTGACCAGTGCAAGCTAATACTTTCCAAATGGTCCCCATTATCCTTCTCTTTAATTGGCAGAATCAATTCTGTAAAAATGATGTTACTTCCAAAGTTTTTATATTTGTTTCAATGTCTCCCCATTTTTATTCCTAAATCCTTTTTTAAGTCTTTGGACTCTCTGATTACCTCATTTATTTGGAATGGTAAACATCCGAGATTGAGGAAAGTTTTTCTTCAAAGACCCAAATCAGTAGGTGGCATGGCTCTGCCTAACTTTCAATATTACTACTGGGCAGCAAATATCAGGTGCATGTTATATTGGAAACATTTTTATCTGGAACCCAAATCACCTATTTGGATCCTTATGGAGTCACATGTGGACAATCAAACCTCCCTACCGGCAATTTTAGGTTCACCACTTCCCCTTGCTTTGTCTACACTGGGTAATAATAAAGTAGTTCGTCAGTCTCTTAGAATTTGGTCTCAATTCAGGAAAAATTTCGGTCTTCAGTTTTTTTCCATTAGAAGTCCAATTGCCGCAAATCATTTATTTACCCCATCAACTATTGATAGTGCATTTCATATATGGCACAGAAAAGGTTTAAAATCTTTTGCGGATTTATATTTTGATGGTCAATTTGCAAGTTTTTCTCAACTTTCCACCAAATTCGACATCACTTCTACACATTTTTTCCGCTTCCTCCAGGTCAGACATTATGTGCAAACCATGACAAAACAATTCCCTCAAAAACCTTCTG
Organism: Pholidichthys leucotaenia; assembly: GCA_020510985.1. Taxonomy (NCBI): domain Eukaryota; kingdom Metazoa; phylum Chordata; class Actinopteri; order Cichliformes; family Pholidichthyidae; genus Pholidichthys; species Pholidichthys leucotaenia. The sequence continues at coordinate 317,667,884 of CM035842.1, read as the reverse complement.
ATAATCCTCTAGATGATTTTTTATTAGTTAAACCAACTTCTAAGGGGGTAATGTCAGTTTTATATAATTTAATTTCAAATTTACAATCTTCTTCTCTGGCCGCTATCAAATTGAACTGGGAACAAGATCTTAATTTTACTTTTACTGATGAACTGTGGGACTCTATTCTTGGCCAGGTTCACACTGTATCAATGTGTGCTCGTCACGCTCTTATTCAATTTAAGATTGTACACCGGATGCACCTGTCCAAGGTTAAGTTAGCACGTATTTACTGGGATATAGACCCAACTTGTGAAAAGTGTGGTAGCGCTCCTGGCACTTTGCTTCACATGTATTGGTCCTGCCCTGCATTGATGAATTTTTGGCATTCTGTTTTTAGCACTATGTCTGAAGTCCTGCAATATCAAATTAAACCTGATCCATTATGCGCCATTTTTGGTGTGGCTCCAGAACTTGTCTTGCCAAGTTCCAAATTAAAAGTATTCAAATTTTCATTATTATTGGCCAGACGTGCTGTATTACTGAAATGGAAAGACTCTTCGCCCCCTTCACATTTACAGTGGATAAAAGATATAATGTCCTGTTTGGATTTAGAAAAAATCAGATATACAGTCTGTGGCTCTGAAAACAAATTCTATAAATTATGGCGCCCGTTTCTTGATTTCTTTGAAAGACCCACGATTATAGTTTCTGAGTAGCTCATATCCCCTTTACCCCACCCCCACTTCACACACACAATTTTTCTTTGTATTTTTTTTTTTTTAATCATTGTTTATTTAAAGGTTTTTGTGCTTTGAAGCATTTACATTTGTTGGCTTTAAGTTCTAGTTTTTCACTGTTTGGTTGAAACAAAAATGAAAATTTCTAATACTTTGTATTGTATTGATACTTCAATTAATAATAATAAAAAGACCTTTGAAAGAAAGAAAAGATAGAGCATCCGCCCCACAACCGGGAGGGTGGAGTCCAGCCGGGTCATACCAAAGACCATATAAAAGTAGTACTTCCTGCCTTCTAGCTTGGTGCTCAGTGTAATAGAATTGGGGAAGGAGAAGTTGTTTGCGGCAGTGCCTTGCATGGCAGCGACCCCTCTGATTCTGCATGTGATTAACATTGTAGATAGGAGAAATGTAATTTCGTTCTACTGTACATGATTGGCTGTATGGACTGAATGACAATAGAGATGGCTTTGTCTTCTTAGAAGATTTGGGCACATGCACAGATGGGCACCAGGCGATACTTTAACACCTGCTCCTTTGTTCTGTGCCTCTGAAGTCCCCTTTTGGAGAGTTTTTTTTTTCTCTTTTTTTAAGGTATTATAGATTTTATTTCCCCCACAGAGACACCAGTTGCTGATCAAATGTGTTTTAATATATGATAGCCAGTAGGTGATTTGAGGGGGGATGAGGGTGGGCTGCTATCCCTCTTGTTGGCAAAATGACCCAAATGCACCCCCTCGTTAATCTGCCATACCCCCATCCCCATTCATAGGTGTAAATCGAGAAGGGGCTGGGGGACACTGCCCCTCTCAACCTGGCAAAAAGAGAAAATTTTCTCCCCAATATCTTCATAAACCTTTCTATATCATGTTGTATAACTGACTAACTTGACTTTGAACAGCCGATTCTAAGCAGAAATTTTTAAGAAAATCTTATTTTTTTGGGGGGCGGGGTTTCGAATAGATTTGCAACTTTTTTCCTCATAAGACTGCAGCTTTTTTCTCAAAGATTTGTGAAATTTTTTCTCATTAATTTGAACATTTATTCTTGTAAATCTTCAACTTTTTTCCCACAAACTTGTGACTTTTTTCTTAAAAAAATAAATGACTACTTTCTCAAATTTGCAAAAAAAAAATTCTTGTAAATTTGCAACTTTTTCTCATAAATTTGTGGGGGGTTTTTTCTTGGGAATTAGCAGTTTTTTTCTGTAAATTTTCAACTTTTTTTTCATAGGTCTGCAACTTTTCCCCCTATAAATTTTCACCCTTTTTTCTTATAAATTTGCAATTTTTTTCTGTGAATTTGTGACTTTTTTACCTGTAAATTTTAATATTTTTCTTATAAATTTGCACATTTTCTTTTAATTTGCGTCTTTTTTGTAGGTTTGTTACTTTTTCCTCATAAATTTGCACCTTTTTTAATCAAAATTTAGCACTTTTTTTTCCTGTAAATCTTTAAATTTTTTCTTGTAAATTTGCAACACTCCTCTGAATGCTGGTTAAATTTTTATTCTGTGTAATTAAATTGTAATATGTGACTTTTTTAACTTTTAAATTAGCATCTTTTATCATATTTTTGCAACTTTATTATTGTAAATTTATACCTAATTTACATGTACGTATATGTTTGTACCCTATGTTGAATTAACCCCCCATCACCCTTGTTAAAAAAATCTCTTACCAATAACTATATTTTGACATCCTATCAATTCTGTGACTGGTGCATGAGCCCCACCTTTGCCTATGGGTATTAAAATATAACAGATATGACAAGTAAGTACAGTAAAATATGCACTTGTTTGAGCACCTGCCCTCCGAAAGGTCTGTGCATGTCACTGAGAAGATTAATGGTAAGCTGTTAATTACTCAAATATAACTAAAAGAAGTCAGAATGAAGCTGATCAAAATGTCTGTGCACGTCGTTAAAAAAATGCAACCTCTAGTGGTCGTGAAAATAACATACATGTAGTTACATGGTGGAGGGTAACATGTTCAAAGTAGACTCTCATTATAATCCAAACTGTTATCCTGACCTTAACCACCAAAAAAAAGTGTACTGAATGTGCAAACTAAAGGAAACGCAAAGTCAAAAGTCATACTCAAATGTGGAAATTTAATTATCGCTATGGTTCTAAGAGTTTTCGCAGGTTGGTTGTCCACAGTTATTCACTGGAGGTCATTTAATGCAAGGTCTCCTCATGTCAGATTTCTGAGTTGCTCAGCTAGCAATGATGTGAAGTTAAGAAGAAGTTATGGATTCAAAATAATTGCACCATCAAACACAAGTGGAATTCCAAGTATTAGAGCTTTTGACAGAGCAATAGTGGCTTTCATGGAGGTGTCTAGGAAGAAACCTCCAGTAGAACCAGACTCATGGAGTGGCAGCAATTCTCGTCAAGCGAGCAATTCTCGGCATAACACCAGACAGTAGTTGAAAAATGTTACTGAACAGCAAAAAAAGTGCAGAAGGTGAAAAGGAAATACACCTTGCTGACAATGCATGGGCAAATGCATATGTCCCACATGAGAGTTTCAGTTATTTTAAAACAGTAAAACGTGGTGATGTTATGGGAGGATTGAAACAAATGGCTTCTCTGGACATAGTTTAAGAACTTGTTGGCAATAACAGGATGCTGAAACCAAAAGCGAACCTTATTAACAAATGCTACAAAGTCCAAAAACTATCAAAATCCAAGAAGTAAAAACAGAGCCTGGAACACCATCACACTGGTTAAAAAAAAAAAAAAAAAAAAAAAAAAAGCATGTCCAAAAAACAAAGTGCAGGAATACAGAGGAATAACCAAGACTGTAGCAAGGCAGAGTAGATGACAAAAAACAAAAAGTGACTGTATAAATCTTTTTTTTGAAAATTGATCTTGGGAATTATTCTAATAAACTGAGGTATTGTATTTCTATTTTTCATCACCCATCCCACATTTCTTTCTACTTATGAGTATTTTAGCATGGTCCTCTCACCCCCATCCACCTGCTGTTCAATCCTTCTGTCAGCCAATCAGAAGAAGAGGCTGATTTCATTTAAACAGCTTTTTTCAGACGCCAGGATGAGCCAAGCGGTTGCACAAAGCAGCACCTAAGATACTAAATAAGATTTATTCTGAACTGTGAATCATCCAGTGGTACTCTAATACAGTCCAAGAATAAAAATATGGAGGAGGAAAAATAAGAAAGCACGAGAGGGGCTCTCTCATTTCTGCATTGTTTGGATATTGTCCAGCCTACTGGGTGGCGTAAGATAATAAATTTTCAGCCAAGGGCGTTGGACAGGCTGTGCAGCTTAGTTAAAAACCAATTCACTCAGCCAGCCAAAAACACGCTAAGCAAATACAGCTCCTAATATATATTCTCATTTTATTGATTTCCTATTTGTTGGGTTTCCTGTTTTCTGGGCTACCAGCCTCTTTACGAGCGATTAAAAGTAACATATTCCACCTTAAATCATGGCTTTATGTGATTAATCGGATAACATTTAGTATAAGAGGCTGCCTTTAGGGGAAGAAATTGACATTCATGCGAAGCAGGAAAAATAAAGAGCTTGTTTCAGGGTTTCTCACGGCGCTTCCTCGCGCCAGCAGATCCGCCTCACTTGTTTGTTGCATCACAGATTGCAGTATTGTTTCAGTTGTGGCCTTTTGTTTTTAATGATGTTGAGCATGTGGGAGTGAGTGGGCGGTGCAATGGCTCAGTCTTGCAGCTGACCTCTTCTGGATGTGTTTAAATATCTCCCTTTCTCCTTTAGGATCCTCTTTCGCTTTTTCATTCCACATGTGCGTATATCTTCTGGGTGCCCACGTGCACGCATGCTCACGCACGCCGTCCCCAAGCTGTGATCACGGAGAGTGCACTGGACTGTAATTTATTACTCTCACCAAATATAAAACATTGCCACCTCTTGAGGCTGTTACTTATGGAAATTAAACCTTTGTCTGCAAATATTCCCCAAAGAGCTGAAGGGAATCTTGTGAGGTTTGATGTATGTCTTTCATTTCACCTCTCTGAATTCTATCCTGAAGGTTAAAGGTTGTGAATTTTCCTCCTCTGGAAAATGGACAAATGCACTTTTCTCTATCTAAACAACTACTTGCTCCTCAAACCTCCCCTGAGCTTGTTGATTAGTAGTGTATGTACAGCTCATGTGGACATTACTTCTCTTTAATAAATAAGGACAAAGCTTTCTCCTCTGATTGGCACAGAAAAGTTTTCTCTCTGGCACTCTGCCTCACTGCCCGTTAATGACTAACGCTAAAAACCAAAAGGTCACAGGCAAGGCTTTTGCACTCCTGAAAATTGCTGTAGCCTCCAAGTCTTTGTGTGTTGTAAAAATGGAGATGTGATTTCCTTTGAAAGTTGCTCATAAGAGTATAATAGAGCGTGCATTACTTTGCCATTAAAGCTTGGCAAAATCTGCTGTTTGATTTGAGCTATTGTTCAGTAAATTGTGTTCCTTTTTGTCTGCAGCACTTTGAGTTCTCACATGAATAATCTGAGTCTTAAGTGAGCAGTGGTAGAAAACAACAGGTTGCTAAAAAAAAAAGGGCCACTCCATTTAGGTATTTGACAGTTCTTTTACAATACAGAAATCAACAGGGCACATAGACTCCTGCTGATCTTTATATAATGTCAATCATAGATCAATTCAGTTTTGAAAGTTGGCCTGCGGGTATATTGCAGTGTTAACACAGAGAGCAGAGCAACCATTCGCACTCACATTTACATCCAAGGTTCAGCTCGAACAACCAGTCAAGAGATCATATATGTCTTTGGACTGTGGGAGGGAGCAGGAGCACGCAGAGAAAACCCACACAAGCAAGAACATGCAACCTCTGCACTGCAGTTATGTAAGTAATTAATGGCTTCACTTTTTTATCCAAAGTATGCATTAAAATGCATATCGTCAGCGGTTGTATAATGAGGATGCTGCCATTGAACTGAACTTTATTACAATAAATGATTAAGTACAAGCATGTGTGTAATGGGGCCGGCTGCCAACCACCTCTCATACCAAGTGCATATCAGACTTAAGACTTAAGACTAACCCGAGATGGCGGACCTCCCAATGTATATATGGCATGGTGACGTCATCCGCAGGAAACGCACCACTATCAGATATGCCCAATATCAAACATCACATTTTTCCCCCCTCTTGCAAAAATTGGAAATATATCATTAGCTTTAGCAGATAGCCCTCCCCAATTTAATAGATCAAATTCCCACTTATCAATTACTTATGATTATTTAAACACACACATTACTGAGACACTTGCATATACTAGCACATTAAACATTCAGGTAAGTATCAGATCAAATAATTAACTTTACTGTGATGATCAGGCGAGCGTACTCCCCCTCCCCTCCTGTTCCTGTCTTCCCGACTCCGGAGTATTACCTACATCTGCGCGAATACACACCTGCTGCTTCCTAATTGCTCAGCGTATTTAAGAGCCAGCATGTGAAGAGCTTACCGCAGGATCGTTAGGTTTGCTACCGTCATCTAAGCCACTCATTATTATTTTCCCTCAAGTTGATCTGTGTCTTTACCTCTTGTGTCATTCTGTCTCCTCAGGTTTGCTGCCACCTTAGCGGTGTGTACTCCGGGGCTGATCACACTCGCCTGGCCAAGAAGACACTCGAACATCCACCCAGGCCACCATCTTCCCCCTTGTTCCCTTGGTCCACGCAGGAGTTCCCTGCCAGACTCCTCTGCTCATTGAGTAAATTTGCTCTCCTGGTTTATTCTCTTCGTACGGAGAGTCTGTCCCTAATAATCTCTTTTTCTGCTCTCTTCCCGTAAGCTGTGTGTGCTCCAGCGGGCACCGGTTTTGTGTAAATTTAAGTGTGTGTGTTTGTTTTGCTCTTTTCCTTAGTTTTGCACTTTTATTTAGAGTTGTGTGTTAGGTTTTGGTTTTTGCAATAAACTGGTGCATTTTTACTTCTGACACTGAGTGTTCATTCTGGCAGCTCTGTATTTGAGCCTCACTTGCCCTGAATCATGACAGAACGATCCAGCCAGGATCGAGGCTCAGTGAGCACTCAGCCAGGCGAACAGTCGGCACTCTTGTGCTTGGATGCCATTTTTTTTTTTTTTTTGTTACTTATTTGTACCCGTAGGTAGATTTGGTTTGCAGTCTGGTGACAAGCCACCAGCTGCCGGTCGCTGCATGCGTGAGCGCCCTAAACCTACATGTTTTTGGTATGCGGGAGGAAACCGGAGAAATCCCGGAGTAAACCCGCGCAACACGGGGAGAACATGCAAACTCCACACAGCTCACTGTTGGTCGGGGGCTGGGATCGAACCCATGATCTCACGATCCCCGCGATCCCCCGGCTGAGGGTAAACTGTGCTGCCACAGTGCTAAACCACTGCGCCACCGTGCAGCCATGGAGCGCCAGGTCGTGTTTCTTTCCAAGCAGCTCCAAACTATCACCCAGCAATTGGTGACCGTAACCAAGCACTTGTGTCTGCTTCCTGGTGTGGCGCCTCCTCCTGCACCTGCTGCCCCGGCAGCTACTGCCATCCGCAGGAACATTTCCATCCTTATGCCTGCCCCCTATGGGGGGGAGGTGGGGGGATGCAAAGGATTCCTGCTTCACTGCCGATTGTATTTCCAGCAGGTGGAGGGGGAATATAGGGAGGATTCGGTTTAAGATTCATTTCATGATCTTGTTGCCACGAGACCGGGTGGTCAAGTGGGCACAGTCCGTCTTGAGCAACCTGGATGGGCCCCTTTATCTGTTTGAGAGATTTGTGCGTGAGTTCTCTGAGGCTTTCAACCACTCAGCGAGCGAGGGGAACATAGTAAGCCAGCTGATGGAGCTTTGGCAGGGAGACCGGTCTGTAGCCGATTTCTCTGTTGAGTTCTGGGTTGTTGCAGTGGACTCTGGATGGAATGATGTTGCTCTTTGCAGTGCCTTCCTCTGGGGCCTGAATTCACATCTCCACGACGAGCTGGCTATCCATACATCCCCCTTCTCTTTGGATGAGCTTATCACGCAGGCTGTGGCCCTGGATAACCATTTTAGGGAGCGAGCGAGGGAGCAGAAAGCCACTGCTTCCCTATTCACCCCACGGCCGGCTACCCCTCCCTCTGGCGCAGCTCCGCCAGCGTCCTCGGCAGGTCCCATCTGACTCTGGAGGAGTGTCCGCATCAAGAGAGGGTAAGGGCGTGCATGTATTGTGGGGTCACAGGCCATGCAGTTTCGAAATGCCCCGCGAGACCAAAAGATCCGCCCCGTCAGTAACCATGGGGGGTCTGGCGGGAGGATCTCGGCAAAATCCTCCCAACCATTTTGAACTCTCGACCCTCATTCAGTTACCGGGGGCCGAATTCAAAACCTCCGCCCTGACTGACTTAGGAGTGGAGTAAAATTTCATTCAACAGGCCATGGTCCGGAAATTACAGATATTCACTTGGAATGTCCCGATGTCCTTGATTGTCTTGGCGGTCTCAGGCAGCAGCATTGTGGCAATTACCAAGCAGACTGAGCCCATTTTAGTCATTCTGTCCGGTAATCACCGCAAGACTATACAGTTTTATGTCCTGCCTCGATCGACCACCCCCATGATCCTGGAGTATCTGTGGCGCTGTATTCACAATCCGATTATAAACTGGAGTCAGGGCTCCATTTCATCCTGGAGCCCTTTCTGTCTGTCATTGTGCCTCCGATTGGCCACATGCTCAACCTCTCTCCCAATCTTCTCCCCTCCGGCTGAGCCAGCAGATCTTGGCTCCGTGCCCGGTGTCTATCATGACTTAGGGGAGGTTTTTAGTAAGTCCAGGGCCCTATCATTACCACCTCATCGGGCCTACGACTGTGCTGTCGACCTCCTTCCGGGCGTGTGGCTGCCATCCACCCAGCTCTACAGTTTATCTGGGCCAGAGAGGGAGGCGATGGAGACCTACATAAAAGACTCCCTTAGCACTGGCATTATGCATCCGTTGTCCGCCCCTCTCGGTGCTGGGTTCTTTTTTGTAGGGAAAAAGGATGGGACACTTTGGCCATGCATTGATTACCGTGAACTTAACGCAATTACCCGTAAGGATAAATATCCGCTGCCCCTTATCAACTCAGCATTTGAGCTACTCCAACAGGTGCGTTACTTCACCAAGCTCGACCTCTGTAATGCGTACCACTTGGTCTGCATTCATGAGGGAGATGAATGGAAGACGGCATTTAAAACACTGTTGGGCCATTTTGAATATTTGGTTATGCCATTTGGGCTGACCAATGCCCCTGCCGTCTTCCAGCAGGTAATTAATGATGTCTTACGGGACATGGTGAACCAGTTTGCGTTTGTGTATCTGGACGATATTTTGATTTTTTTCCTGCACTCTAGAGGAGCCACATAGTCCACGTTTGGTCCGACCTGCAGCGGCTATTGGAGAATCAGCTTTTTGTGAAAGCAGAGAAGGGCAAATTTTCCACTCGCTCAACTTTGTTCCTGGGGTTCATCCTCGCCGAGGGCGTGTTAAAGGCCGATTCGGTGAAAATCAAGGTGGTAGTAGACTGGCCAACCCCCCAATCCAGGAAGCACCCCCAACGCTTCCTGGGCGTCGTCAACTTCTACCCCCGATTTATCCGTGGCTATAGCAAGGTGGCACAACTGCTTATGCAATTGACATCGACCAAAAGCCCGTTCAAGTGGTCCGAGGCCACTGAACGACCTTTTGTGACACTGAAAGGCCTCTTCACCAACGCCCGCGTCCTGGCACAGGTGGATCCTTCGGCACAGTTCGTGGTTGAGGTGGATGCTTCTGATTCAGGGGTGGGCGCTGTCCTCTCCCAACGTTCCGCCTCCAACCAGAAGCTCCATCCGTGCCCATATTTCTCCCGGCGGCTAACACCAGCTCAGAGGAATTATGATGTTGGGGACCGCGAACTGTTGGCCATTAAGTTGGCATTGGAGGAGCTAGCCAACCGGTCACTGTCTGGACTGATCATAAAAATTTAGAATATCTTCGATCGGCCAGACGGTTGAATTCACGGTAGGCTCGGTAGGCCCTGTCCTTTAATAGGTTCAATCTGTCCATTTCGTACCAACCAGGGTCCCGCAATGCCAAGGCTGACACTCTCCCACGCCAGCTTTCTTCTGACTCCTTCTCCTCCACCTCCTTCTCCGCAGCTGCTGCGTCTCCCCCGGAGACTATTCTCCCCTCCTCTTGCTTTCTCGCGACACTTGTGGGAGATTGAGCAGAGGGTTCGGCAGGCCCAGTCACTGGAACCCATCCTGGAGGGAGGTCCACCTGAGCGGCTTTATGTGCCCTCAACGTTATGCGGTGAGGTGATTAAGTGGGGGAACACCAGCTTCTTCGCCTGGCATCTCCTGCACGATTGAGCTGCTCAGGAGAGCGTTTTGGTGGCCCACTTTTGGGAGGGATGTGCACGAGTATGTCAAGGCCTGTCACACCTGCACCGCAAACAGGTCTGACTCTTCCCCGCCAGCTGGCCTCCTCCATTCCCTCCCAGTACCAAGTTGTCCATGGTAGCACATCGCATTAGACTTTGTCATGGGCCTCCCTGCATCCCAAGGCAACACCGTGATCCCCACCATCGTCGACCGGTTTGCCAAGGCCATCCACCTGGTCCCTCTCTGCAAGTTACCATCTGCCACGGAGACGGCCAATCTGGTGACACAGTGCATGATTCAGCTACATGGGATCCCTATAGACATTGTCTCGGACCGGGGTCTACAATTCACATCCCAGGTGTGGAAGGTATTCTGTTGTTTTTTGGGTGCTACAGCCAGCCTGATGTCCAGATACCATCTGCAAAGTAATGGTCAGGCCGAGTGTGCCAATCAGTCCTTGGAGGCCGCCTTAAGGTGTCTTATCAGCCTGCAGCCCGTCCACCTGGAGCTCCCACCTGACCTGGGTGGAGTATTCACACAACTCTGCTGTCTCCTCCTCTACTGGGCTTACCCCATTTGAGGCCTCGATGGGCTATACACCACCTCTGCTGCTCATGGCAGAGAGGGGTCTCGCTGTTCCATCTATGGGGGTCCACGCTTGCCGTTGTCGCCGTCTGTGGAGGGCCACAAGAGCTGCCCTCCTCCGCTCTGTGGAGTGGAATCAACACTATGCAAACATGCAAACCACAGACGTGCACCGGCACCAATATATACGGTGGGACAGAAGGTCTGGCTGTCCGCCGAACAGGTCCCGCTCAAGATGGCGTCCTGGAAGCTCTCCCTGTGCTATCTGGGCCTGTTCCCAATCAAGCGAATCAACAGTGACGTCACTGTTCGGTTGGACCTGCCACCTTTGATGCGGATCCATCCCACCTTCCACATCTTCCGCATCAAGCCCCTCTCAGCTAGCACTCTCTGCCCTAATCCAGATCCCCCACCTCCCCCCTGGTCATCAATGGTTAGACCACATACACTGTGGAGATGATCCTGGACGTCCATCGACGGGGTTGTGGGTGCCAGTACCTGGTCGACTGGAAAGGGTACGATCCGGAGGAGAGGTCCTGGATTCCGGGGTCCTACAGTACCCTATGGCTGGGTGGGTTATTCTGCCACTGTATCAGCCGCGCTCCTACCTGAACAGTCCTTTTCTTTTTTCAGACAGTCTTCCCCGGGGAAAGCAGTTCTGCCTGAGGGGCTTTGTAGCGGGCCCATGGCGGCCGCATCCCTGAAATTGTCGGACCCCCAAGGCCAGGGCCAATCTTCATGACACTTGGGCACAGGTCCCACACTGCAGTAGCTGACTCCTGCGAAGTCTCACCATCTGGAGCAGCCATCTGGACACGCCATAGTTGGTTCGCATGCTGAAATGAACAGTCTGTCAGCTGAAAGAACGCTGTTCCCAGCTTCATCACAATCCTCAGCGGTGCCCATTGTTTCGCTGGCTGTGGCCTAGTCAGTTGCCATCCTGGTCTCTCACCGGTGCAAACCCGAACCCAGTCCATGACTTGGAGTGGTGCCTTACTCGGTTTTATGTGCTGTTGTGCTCCTGGTGGCTCTGTGTGTGCGCTTGTTCAGCTTGGGACCTCCACCGTGCTGCAGTGGTTCCGTTGTCACCCTGTTCATCGCGGACCCTTCACCCATCGTCTCAGTCATCGGTTGAGGCTTGTTGTAGGTACGGAAGGTGTCCGGAGCCTCTCCGGCATCGCTCGTTGAGGCAGACTCTTCACCCGTCAGCTCGGTCACAACTTTCGTAGCTTGTTGAGCGAGGGTACAGAACCAGTCCCGTTCCTCCTCTCTCTCAGCTGAAGTGCTCTGCTGTGCCACCTCAGGAGCTGTGTTTGTGCCTGGTTGCTGCTGTTTTTAGCAAGGCTAAGGCACTAGCCCTTCCTCCCCACAGGCCTTATGACTGTGCTATAGAGCTCCAGCAGGGGGGCGCCCCTTCCCACCGGCCAGTTATACAGCCTCTCCGGCCTTGAGAGAGAAGCCATGGACAAGTACTGTACATCAAGGAAGTTATCAGTTTGGGGTTGATTCGGCATTCGTCTCCGCCAGTGGGAGCTGGATTTTTTTTCATTAAGAAGAAGGATGGTTCTTTGCACCCATGCATTGATTTCAGGCAGCTCAATAACATCACAGTCAAGAACAGGTACGCTCTCCCATTACTGAACTCTGCCTTTTCACCATTTTCACCAAACTGGACCTAAGGAATGCCTACCATCTTGTCAGGATCCGCCAAGGGGATGAATGGAAGACCGGTTTCTGCACGCCCAGCAGGCACTTTGAATACCTGGTAATGCCATTTGGTCTAACCAACGCTCCAGCTGTGTTCCAGCATCTGGCCACTGATGTTCTGCGGGACTTCTTAACACATTTGTATTCGTGTACTTGGATGATATCCTCATCTTTTCCCATTCCCTTGCAGAGCATCGAGTCCATGTCCGGATGGTCCTGCAGCACCTGCTTGAAAATCAGCTGTATGTCAAGTGCGAGAAATGTGAGTTTCACCCACCCTCTACCACCTTTCTCGGGTTTACCATCACCAGGGGGCAAATCCTATCGGACCCACAAAAGGTCAAAGCTGTTCTCGATTGGCCGGTCCCTGTGTCCAAAAAGAAGTTACAGCAGTTCCTTGGGTTTGCTAACTTCTATCAATGGTTCATCCAGAACTACAGCACCATCGCCCTCCCCCTTACTCACCTCACCTCCACTAAGACTCCCTTCATCTGGTCCAGCAAAGCCAATGATGCCTTCTCCCTGCTCAAATCAAAATTTACAGATGTTCCCATTCTGGCTCAGGTTGACCCCAAGGCTCAGTTTATTGTGGAGGTGGATGCTTCTGATGTGGGGGTGGGTACAGTGTGTCCCAGCGGTCAGCCACCGACAACAAGCTACATCCATGTGTATATTTCTCCTGGCGCCTGACACCAGTGGAGAGAAATTATGGCGTTGGCGACCGGGAACTGTTGGGGGTGAAGCTAGCCCTCGAGGAGTGGCGGCATTAGCTGGAGGGGGTGGAGGTACCATTCTTGGTTTGGACCGATCACAAGAACGTTTAGTACCTTAGATCCACCAAGCATCTGAATTCCCGGCAAGCGAGGTGGACGCTGTTTTTTTGCCCTGTCCAGGCAATTTGCTCCTGAGCGAGACAATCGTTCCAGTTGAGTGTGTTGTGGGGGCTTTAACCTGGGACATTGAACAGAAGGTATGTGAGGCCCAGAAGACGGAACTGGACCCTGGGGGGGGGGGGGGGGGTCTAGTGGGCCGGATATTTGTTCCTACAGCAGTTCGAGGTGATGTAATTCATTGGCTCCACACGGCTAAATTCACCTGTCATCCAGGGGTAGCCAGGGCTCTGGGTCACCTCAAATGCCGGTTTTGGTGGCCTTCCATGAAAGCGGATGTCTGTAACTACATTAAAGCTTGCCAGCAGTGCTCCCTTGGGAAGTCCCTCGCTTTATCCCCTGCCAGTCTGCTACAACCTCTTCTGGTTCCCAGCCGCCCATCGTCCCCACATTGCTTTAGACTTCGTCACAGGGTTGCCTCCATCCAATGGCCACACAGTAATCCTCACAATCAGTGATCATTTCTACAAGGCTGAAAACTTCGTTCCCCTACCCAAACTCCCATCAGCAAAGGAGACATCGGAGCTTTTAATGATGCATGTGCTGAGGTTGCATGGCATACCCTCTGATGTGGTGTCTGATTGTGGTCCCGAATTCTCCTCCCAGGTTTGGTGCATGTTCTGCAAGGCCATTGGGGCCACCGTCAGCCTGACATCCGGCTACCATCCGCAGAGTAATGGGCAGTGTGAGTTTTCCAACCAGGAGATGGAGGGTGCACAGCGATGTATCACAACATCCAACCCCGCATCATGGAACTCTCACCTGCCCTGGGTGGAATATGCCCACAACTCCACCACCTCTGCTGCCATGGGGGTGTCACTATTTGAGGCTTCACTGGGGTATAATCCTCCTTGTTCCCCACCTCAGAATAGGAGATCGCGGTTCCCTCTGTCCACCACCACATCTGAAGGTGCTGCCGCATCTGGAAGGAGACCAGGTCAGCATTGCTCCGGACAGCTGAGCAGAATTCCCGGTGGGCTAATTGGTGGAGGAGTGTGGCCCCCGCCTACACCATCGGGCAAAAGGTATGGCTGTCCACCAAGACCATTCCATTAAAGACTGATGCTAAAAAAACTGCCTCTCTGATTCATTGGGCCTTTCACCATCAGTCGTATCATTAACCCTTCATCTGTTTGCCTCAGTCTTCCCCGCTCTCTCCACATACATCCTACCTTTCATGTTTCCCGTATCAAGCCTGTATCCTCCAGCCCACTCTGTCCTACCTCCAAGCCACCTCCTCCGCCGAAGATAATCAATGGAGGTCCCATCCACACCATGAACCGGCTTCTTGACTCTTGTCACCAGGGGTGGGGCACCCAATTTTTGGTGGACTGCAGGGGTTATGGACCAGAAGAGCGCTCCTGGATTTCAGGTACACTCATTGTTGATAAACAACTCATCAAGGACTTTTACAAGAAACACCCCAACAAGCCTTGTACTCCAGAAGGTGCCCCTTGGGGATGGGGGGTGGGGGGATACTGTAGTGATCCAGGCTGCACACTGTCTCCCCTGCTCCTAATTATTCATTCTCCACAGCTGAGCTCCGCACCTGCCGGTAATCGGCCCCACTCCATAAATTGGACTCTCACTCTGCAGACTGCAGGAGCTCATCAGAGTCATTACCTGCCGCCTTGGGATTAGATACCCTGTGTGCAGTCTCCAAGCCTGAATGCCTTCCTATCACATAGCCGTAAGCAACCAACCTATCCTCACCTACCTCTCCCATATCTTCCTCAGGACTTCCTTGGTGGAGTGGATTCTCTCCTCGGCAAAACCGTAGATCCGGATCCCAACCTTCATTCTCCACCCCCTCAGGTAAGTCGACTTACTAACGTGCACCTAATCCTCTTCCACATTTCTCCCCAAGGCACCGTCCCTCACTCAATAAACCCCACTCACCTTTGCTGGACTCCACCACCACGCCAGCGAGTCACTGAAGAAGCCTGCCACTGCTGGGTATCCAGTCAAGCATGTAAGAGAAAAGAAAGATTATTTGCAATTGCCCAAATTCATTCCTGCATCAACTTATTCATCTCTCTCTCTTCCCTCTTGCAGGGTTTCCAGATAATCCATGCACACCAGCCAGCAATATACTCTCATTAAACGTTATAATTGCACTGCTACCTTGGTCTCCCTTGTTGCCTGCTTTTGGGTCTATAATTACCTACCATGCCAATTTGGTCATCTGAGAGACATCCACTGTAATAATATTTTTCTGTAGGAGCCAAATAGAAATAGTAAACTCAAAAGTTAACAGATAATGGTCTGACAATACAGGGTTATGAGGAGACACTACCACATTTTCTTTTTGTATGCCATGTGTCAGCACAAGGTCCAAAGTGTGGTAGAGATAGTGGGTAGACCTTCCTACTTTCTGAAAAAACCCAATCAAGTCTAATATTAGATTAAATGCCATAATAAGGCAATCACTATCTACATATACACTGTCACTATCATTAGGCAATCACTATCTACAGATACATGTATATTAAAGTCCCCAAAGCACTAAAGTTTCCGGGGGGGGGGGGTGTCGGGTGCTGAAACTGCCTGACAACAGTAACATTTTTAAAAAGACCTAATGCTGCAAATTGTACCAGGAATACTTTTAACTTTGTTAATACATAAATTATCACATAAAAAACTGACCCAAAATCAGTTACAATAATGTACTTATTATTTAACTTACGATTTCACAAAGTGCTAATAAGTGCTTTCTTAAGTGCAAAGGGCGTTTCGTGTCAAGTTAACCCAGAGTCAGTAAGCAAATTCAATGTATGAAGCATGTATGACTAGCTTACGACAGACGTCCAGTTTAATTATCGTTTCAGTGTAAATTCACTAGGCCTCTAAGGATAATTAATATATCAACTTATCATATGAAAATTATTTTTTACACTTGTACAAAATGAGGAGGAAGAATATGAAGGCAGCTCATTTCAGTGTAAACAGCATTATATCATAAGTTCATTTTTTAAAATTATACTTAACACACTGATTTATCGAGGTAATTTTTATAGCGTTTGTATACCACTGTTAATAGTCTCTCGGCGCCACACCAGTCGGCTGCCTTTTGCAACAGCGGCTCGATTCCGAGTTTTTTTTCCCCTTCCTCTCTCTTTTGATGCTCTGAGTGTTGCTATCCCTGTGCTGTTGCAATCCTGGAATTTCCCCGTTGTGGGACTAATAAAGGCTTATCTTATCTTATCTTATCTTATCTTATTTACTGGACGCTGCAAATTCCTTTTTCCCTGTAAACAGCACACCATGAGTCCCGACCACTGTAATATCTAAAATGTAAAGTTAATACCGACATGACTGTGGAGTGGAATGGCCAGATACAGGGGATACAGGAGAAAGGAGTCTGTGGTGGCATTTCCTTCCTTTGCGGGACTGCTGGTACAAGCCACTGACAACGTCAGTGGGCGAGAGCCCTATTGTAATCGCTAGGATTATTTATTATTAACCTTAGTTCTACAGGTAATCCCATTGAGACACAGGGTCTCATTTTCAATAGAGCTGTTTAATCGATCAGTTCTGTTAAAACAGAGCTGATCACAGCGGTCATCTGGCGTGTAGAGGAATGAAGCTGGTCTCATATTTATTTTGTGCATAATCAGTTCTGAAGGATTTTAACATTTATTTTGCTGCGCTGCAAGGTGAAGAAGTTCTGTCCCCCTCAGTCGTTCTGGGCTCATGTTATTTCCGTAAACACAACGCCATGTCTGACGTTATGCTTTCTTCTGCACAAGCGGGGCACTTAGACCGTTCACAATGGAGTCTGATGGGGGTGGCATTTAAATTATAATGTGAACGCCCACACAAAAAATCGGATTACAGCAAAAACTGGGAATTGAGCATTAAGACCTGCAGTGTGACCGTAGCCTAGGGTGGCACAGTGATTATGTAATGTGCCACACTTGTGCAAACATACCCTTATTTAGTAGCCCAGTAATCACAATGATAAAATGAGTGGTCCATGGCTACCAAACTACGCACTGTGCAACTCTAGGAACTCATGTTCACCTGTAGCCAGAACAAATTTTACTCACACACAACAGGATGTTATACAGACTTTCAAAATAAAAAAGCTCTTATATTATTGAATCCGAATGTTTATTCCTGCAACGTTTTGTGACTTATAACTATAGTACTTTATAGGATAGCAACTTCAGACCTTGGCTCAAAGAAATTTAACTCACACTCAACAGGATGTTACACTGATTTTCAAAATAAAAGCCCCCAAATAATACACAGTTTAGATTGCTTTCATGTGCCCAGATTTGAACACACATATAACATGGTGTTATCTAGACTGATATCAACAATTTTATTATTACATTAGGTCCTCAAACTTAAAGTCACAATCAGTGGGCAGTAGGGGCCCACTATCAAAATTTCTGCGGGAATTTCCTAGTTTGGAATGGTGTTGCGACTCCTCTTCCATGACCAGAACTTTTGGGATTTTGACAGTTTAAATAACCAGAGGGAGTTGATTCATTTAAACCAATATAATCCTCCTTCCCTAACCAAGTTTCTGTAAGAGATAGTAAATCAATCTAATGATCAATTAACATATCATGGACTAACAGAGACTTGGGAGTTAGAGACCTAATATTTAACGAACTGCATTTAATTTTTTTAAAATTATGAGGAGGAACAGAGGCCAAGTCATTAGATTTAGAGGCTACATGTTTCATTTTGGGTTTTTATCAACTCTGTTTAATCACTTTGGGATGCCTATGCATTATATTTATTTACTTTAGAGGGATCTGGCAGGGATTCTCTGACATCGTTTTGGCAAAGTTACACACCAACTCCACGTTAAGACTTGTGACTTCCAACTCCCAGAGCTGGATGTCATTGATGCCAGCGTGGATAACAATTGTGGAGTGTTTACAATTACTTTTAGTCAGCATTTTCAAATTTGATTCTGTGTCGCCTGCTCTGACCCCGGGAATGCATTTGACTGTGGCTAGGTTCACGTTTCTGTCTACAGAGTCACCAATGATCAGAGCTTTTTCCTCAGTGGGTGTGTCGCTGAGCAGGGAAAATTGATTAGAAATGTGAACAGGTTGGTGGTGAACCAGGGGCTTGCGACTATGCTTCCTTCTTACCATCACCCACCCGTTCTTTCCTGGCTCTCGGGAGAGGGTGCTGAGGGACGGCTAGAAGGCCCTAAGCTAAGACCCTCCGCTGTGGCTAGGGGCAGGTTGTCATTAACTTGCGCTGACGGTGTTTCAGTGCAGCGGAGCCAGGATTCCCAATCACACAACCTCACCCTGAGCGCCTCAAAAAGACGTTTATTACATTTACCATTATCGCTAAAAGAGGCAGAGGTGTAGCTAAACATCTGACACAAAGAGCACACCAGAGGAGGTGAGGAAGGGTAGCTAGTAGCCATGGCTAGTGGCTAACCCAAAGCTAACACAAACACCGATGAGGTTAAAGACGGTGATTAGGTGACGCTGAGAGTGCACACACGTGCAAGAGTCTTGTTAAACAGCAGTGAAAGGTGATGGTAGATGAAAAAAGCAATTAAAACAACACTAAGGCCCTGGTGCAGAAAGCCCAGCAGCGGCTGCACTTCCTCCGTGTCCTGAGAAAGAACAACCTGGACCAGAAGCTGCTGCTGGCCTTCTACTGCTCAATGGAGCAGTGGGTGTGTGGTTTGCTGGCTTCACAGCCGAGAACAGGAAGGCTGTGCAGAGGGTCATCAACGCCACCCAAAAAAAATCACCGACAGCCCTCTACCCTCCCTGGAAGACATCTCCAGATCCTCCTGTCTCAGAAAGATCAAAGCCATCACAGGAGACCCCTCACATCCCGCCCACTACCTGTTTGACCTGCTTCCCTCTGGACGACGGTTCAGCACAGTCAGGTCCCACACCTCCAGACTGATAAACAGTTTCCTCCCCTGGGCCATCCAGACTGCAAACAGTCAGATGCCCCACTGCCCTCCCTCCGAATGCTCACATGCACAGAACTGAGGACCTTTTCAATTATCATAGCAATCACACCTGTTTTTGCATTCTGCACTTTCATGTATGTGACTCCCACTAATGTGTGGCCACAAGTGGCATATGATAATTTCTTTTTTTAATCAATTTATTTATTTTTCATATGTTTCATTCCCATGTCCATATCTGCTTGTAATTTAAGGAGACCAACTGACACAGTTAAATCATCTATTTGTTTCCAGAACAATAGGGGGCAGTATAAGGCAGTGACAGCGGCAGCAGTGATTTGGCAGAGATGCCATCTTACCTTCATTGTATTCAGAGAACTGAAGGAAATCACAAGCTGCGTCTCTGTCTCATTCTTGTTTCTATTTTCCAGGTTTGTAAAGTGCAAAAGTATTTCAAGATGTTGATGGTGATGACTTGTGGTGGTGATGACAAGAAGTCTGATAGCGACTGGATCTTTGTCTTTGCCCAGCTGATGGTAAGGCCCCGGGGTGATGCTTCCTAGCAAGCAGTTCCAGTGCCTCAGCGATTGTCTGTATGTGTGGCAAAAAGCACCACGTCCTCCACATAGCACAGGTTTGTGAAATGGGAGTAGAAGTCAACTCTGAGACTGGGGCAGTGCTCTTGACCCAGTAGTCAACCGCAACATTTAAGAGGTTTGGCGCGGTGACGCATCCCTGCTGGACTCCAGAGGTGGTGACAAAAGGGTCTGACATGTCACCCTCAGCATGTATCCTGCACGTGGTGTTGGAATAGAGGTCCCGGAGAATGTTGATGTACTTGGACGGGACTCCAATGCCACGGTGGAGATGCTAGAGGGCATTCCTGTCTAGGGAGTCGAAGGCAGCTTTGAGGCTGACGTAGGCTGCATATAGAGGTTGGTGATACTCCATCCGTTGCTGCGCCAGGACACTCAAGGCAAGGATGCAGTCCGCTGTGGACCGGCGAGAGGTGAAGCCGGCCTGCTGGCGGCGACACTTGGCAAGGAGCAGGGAGCGGATGCGGCTCAGGATGACAGCAGTGTTTACCTTGCCAGGGATGGACAGCAGCATGATGGGACAATAGCTGGCTGTGCTCCGATGGTTACCCTTGTTCTTGTAGAAGGACAGAATGACCTCGTTCCTGCACTCCCCAGGGATGCGTTCTTCTGCCCAGATGAAGCGACACAGATGTTCCAGCCGAGAGATGACAGAGGTGAGGGTGGCTTTCATCATCTCTGCCGTAACACCATCAGCGTAAGGGGGCTTGCCCAGAGGGGAGCTTCTTGATGGTATCTAACAGCTCACTGATTGAGGGTGGGGCTAGGCTGATTGAGTTTTCTTCAACTCCGGCATCGGCATACTGCTGCAGCTTATCCAAGGTGAGAAGAGGGGGCTTGCAGAAGACACTCATGTAGTGCTCTCGCCATTGTTAGAGTTTGGTTGTCGGATCTGTGATGAGGCTTATGCCATTGGCGGCTAGCGGGGGGATGACGACTGCTGTTTCTTGCCGGCTTGGCACAGCTCCTTAATAGACTGGTAGGCAGACTGGAGGTTCCTGTTATAATGGGATTTGGTGTAATATGCGGCGTGATGATGCAGTCCTCTGGTGATGTCATCACGCCGGCATAAATATGGGAGAGTCCCCCGGTACAGAGCTCTCTTAACCTGGCGACTCAGTATAGCACAGTGTGTGCAATGCCATGTGCATACGTAGTTTCATAATAAAGCCCAGTTCCAATGCAGCACCCTTGTCCTTTTCTTTACTGCCAGGTTTGTGGACATAACATTTAGCGACGGAGGATAAACCATGGAGGCGTGCGTAACACCGCTGCAGCCTTTCATTGAGATCCCAGGGGAACCGCCAGTTCCATGGCCACACTGGCTGGAGGCGTTTGAGACTTATGCTACAGCCTTGGACCTGGGAAAGTGGGGTAAGGTGAGGACGCGAGGGCTGCTTGTCAACAATCTAGGCATGGGGGGGCCAAAGGATTCTCTGCATGCTTTGCGCAATAGACTCATATGAGGAGGTAGTGGAGCTGCTAGCTATTTTACCACACTGGACAGCATGACTTTACGATGGATTTGCTTTCGCCAGAGACGGCAGAGAGTCGGTGAGCCAATACAGCATTTCATCGCTGACCTGAGGCAGTTAGCTAGTGTATGCTGATTTGGGCCGCTGGAAGACGAAATGGTGCGGGAACAATTGGCTGAACACACATGTAACGCTGGGCTACGAGCAAAATTGCTAACAGCTTTTAATGACCTGACACTAGCTAGAACGGTTGAGCTAGCACTCCAGTTGGAAGCAGCGGAAATGTTAGCCTCAGAGGTAAATGGGTGCCAAGTGCAGAGGTTGCCCGAACAGGCGACGTCAGCTAACGCAGTGGACATGGTGGGCAAAGAGTATTCGGCAGAAGAGTACGAGGCGTATGCAGTGAGCCGAAGGTCTGCTCCGAGAGGCCCCGTCTGTGGGGGTTGTGGGTCCCTGATGCACTGGGACGGAGCATGAGTTTTCCCGGCAAGAGGAAAACAGTGTAACAAATGTGGGCGCCTGAACCATTTCGCCAGAGTATGCAAGTCGTCAGCACCGTGGGGCCCGCCAAGTGAGCCAGCCCGCCCGCCAACAACGACCATTCATTTGGTAAGCCCTGACATCAGTGGTTATTCATACAGCATGGTTGAATTAGAAAGAGTAGCTGTACCACTTCTGCTCAACACAACGGCGGTGCGGTGGATGTTAAATTGGGTCATGGTGAAGAAGTTTTTCCCCAACCACAAAATCAAGAAGAACCCAACACTGCTGTATGGATACGGTGGTCACAGGCTGTGCAATGTCGGAACAGTGGAACTGGCTGTTTGCTGCAAGCCCAAAATTGTGTATGACTTCACGTTCCAGGTGACAGCGCACGGTAACAACATTATAGGATGTGACCTTTTCTACAGACTGGGCTTCGCTATCAGAGACAGCGCTGGGTTTGAATGGTCCGGGTGCAGCAGTTGGTGCACAGCAGACCTGGATGATGATGTCGTGGTGTGGGATGAGGTAATATGGAACAGCACAGACAATGCTTCATCCACCCCATGCACTCAGGGGGAGAGGGAGCCCGTGCCCATTGGGAACGACACCGATGAGGTAATTATGAACTGCACCGACACCAAAGCGTTCACTCTGCGCACTCAGAAGAAGTGCCACCTGGAGGGGGAGCTCAAGCATGCAGAGAGCCCTGAAACACAGCAGCGGCAACCAGGCACAAATACAATGCACGATGCAGCACAGCAGAGCACTTCAGATGGCAGAGAGGAAGAACCGGACTGCTCCCATACCCTCGCTCAACAAGCTACGGAGGTTACGACTGAGCTGACGGCTGAAGAGTTCGCTTCAACGAGCAACACCGGAGAGGCATTGGACACCTTCTGTACCTACGTCGAGCCTCAGCCAACGACTGAGACAACGGGTGAAGGGTCTGCAACGAACACGGTGACTACGGAACTGCCACAGCACAACAGAGGTCCCAAGCTGAACGAGCTTGCAGAGCCACCGGGAGCACAACAACAATGCATAAAAACAAGTAAGGCACCATTCCAAGTCATGGACTGGTGAGAGACCGGGACAGCGACTGACTGGGCCACAGCCAACGAAACAACGGGCGCCACTGAGGATCATGGTGAAGCTGGGACCAACATGCTTTTGGCTGACAGATGGTTCAGTTCGGCACGCAAGCCAACTACGGGGTGTCCGGGTGGCTTCTCCAGATGGTGAGGCTCCGCGGGAGTCGGCTACTGCAGTGTGGGACCCGAGGCCCAGCATCATGAAGATTGGCCCCAGGGGTCCGACTGCCACAGGGAAGAGGCCACCACGGGCCCACTTCAAAGCTCCGGAGATGAGGCCGCCATGTCCCCGCTTCAAAGCTCCAGGTAGGAGGCCACCACGGGCTCACCACAAATCCCCTCAGGCAGAGCTGTTCCTCCCTTGGAAGACTGTAAAAGAAAAAGACTGTTTAGTTAGGACCGTTGCTGGAAAAAAAACAAGTGGCAGAATACTCCACTTAGCCGTGCCGGTTCTGGTGGCAGTCTACCCACAACCCTAGTTCCATGTTTTGGTTTGTTGTTTCTGAATATATTTAATGTTTGCTAATGTTTCAGTATGCTAAATGGGGTTTCTATTATACCAAATTAAGGAGGGTCTTAATTAGATGTGTTTTGTGTTTTGCAAAGGGGGGGATGTTATGATGGGATTCAGTGCAATATGCGACGTGATGACACAGCCGGCTGGTGATGTCATCATGCCGGCATATATATGGGAGAGTCCTCTTGCCCTGGCAACTCGGCAGAGTACTGTGTGTAATGCCGTGTGTATAGTTTTTTAATAAAGCCCAGTTCCAGTGCAGCACCCTCGTCCGTCTCTTTACTGCCAGGTTTGTGGACATAACAGTTCCCTGCTTGGAGGCTGCTGTTGGCCTTGTCGGCGATACGGTGGAGCCAAGCGGCTTCATCGTGCCGGAGGCTGTGGCATCTCTCTATGTTCAGATTGTGGTGCTCAGCGAAACAACTATGTAATCTGTTCAGATTACATAGTTGTTTCGCTGAGTTGTTTCGTGTATGGCAGCCCTGCCGCCATCAGTGTGTGAATGTGTGCATGAATGGGTGGATAGCAGGATCTGTAAAGTGCTTTGGTTATCCAGAGATGAGAAAAAGTGCTACGTATATAAGTGAATGGCATTTACCATTTAATCATCCTTCCCCTGGAGTCTGGTTTTATGGCATCGATCGACGAGCTCCGGGGAGGTGTCAGAGATCCATGACTGAATCCTCTGGCAGCAATCACCAAGGACATTTGTGGCAGCGAGTGAGAGTGAGAGAGTGAGAGTGGTGGTAATCTGCTCCCAGGCATCCTCAAGACTCTCTGGGTGGTCAAGGGCAGCAAAACAGTTTGCGACCTTGATGTAGTAGCAGTGGGCAAACTGAGAGGTATAAAGCTTCTCGGTGTTTGGGGGGCGACGATGGGCAGGGCCAGGAGGGGCATTGCGGCAGACGTGCAGGCGAACAGTAGTGGCGAAGAGTTGATGGTTGGTCCACCCCAGCTCAGCATTGCGGTAGACGAGGTAGTCGGGGGCAATAATCCAGTGCCTACTGACCAAGATGTGGTCAATGGTCTTGGATGTAGCGCCGGTGTTACAATACCAGATGGTGCGGTGGATTTGAGGATGCTGGAACCAGGTACCCAGGATCTTCAGATTGTGCATGGCACACACCTCCAGCATGCGGTCACCATTGTCATTGGTGACATCAGATGGGAACAGTCCGATGGTGTGTTCCAAGCCGCTCCTGTCGGGGCCCACAGTGGCATTCATGTCTCCTGGGACAATGATGATGTCATGGCAGGAGATGCAGCATAGCTCATTGTGCAGCTGTGTATAGAATGCATCCTTGGCTTGGTCGTTGGTGACGTTCATGGGGGAGTAGGCCACGAAGATGGAAAGGTAGCCAAAAGAGTGTTGCAGGTGAGCATACAGCAAATGTGGACCCAGTGGCTTCCAGGTGATGAGGGAAGTCACATACCATTGGTGGATGGTAATGGTCACGCCTTGGATGCAGTGGGTGGCGTTGCCGCTCTATATGATCTTGTATGCTCCCACTGTTGTCTCACCGTCCTGTGTCCACCTGACTTCCTGGAGACCAGCAATGGAGACGCTGAGGTGGATGAGCTCGGAGGCAAGAAGCTAAGGGTGGCTGGGTTCGTTTAGGGTCAGAGTGTTCCAGGTGGCGATGCGAATGGGGTTTCTGATGATGTGAATGGATGGCGGCTGCACTGATGGGGGATCAGGGAAACCCATTCCTTGCAGCTGTCTGTAACAAAATATAGAAATATTTTTTTCTATCAGACAGTGAAAAAAGTTGTTTTTCCCTTAACATGTTTCAGCCACTTCTTGCAGCCTTCGTCAGGAGGGTCACGTGATGTTGTGACAATCAGCTGTTTCATCAGCTGTTTTATCCAGGTTTACCAGACAGCAGAGGACGACTATGCCCCCTGTTGTCAGGTATCCTGTGGAGGACAGCATCCCAGGTGTGGGACAGAGTATAGGATCCCTCATCCCTGTTTGATGGTTTTTTGGGGTCCGTTTTCTGATCTTGATGGCTTCCCTGATCCAACAGTGGTATTTGTTGCTTTCTGTGCAACAAGATAAAAGAACAGATACGGCACATCCTACACAAGTTGTATAACATTGACATGGAGATAACCAAATTAACGAAGCAGTTTCAGCATGATTTTCCTTTGGATGAAAATAAGAAGAAGCTACAACAACATCTGGAGGAACAGCATGAAAAAGAATTTGGAAAAACAAAACAACGTCAAACCCGGAAACTGGAAGCACTCATAATCAAAGACAAAAAGGGGAATTTGGATAAGGACAATGTAACACACAGGAAATGGGTATGTAATTTGTCATACCGAAAACTTGCACAAACGGAGACAAACATCCTAGCCCATGGCCTGAACTATGCCATCACCTCAAACAAAATACTGTATGAGGACTTTGTATTAGCAACGGAGTTAGCATGTACACACATAGAAGATCAAGGACAGAAATCATTGTCGCCAGCAATGGACAAGAATATCACAATCCTCCCAGCTGACAAAGGCAGAACCACAGTCATCATGGATACAAATAAATGCAATAAACAGATGGAGAAATTATTAAATAACACCAATACATATAAAATACTTAAAAAGAATCCAACAGAAGAAAAAAAGAGGACTCTAAAGACATTACTCAAACCACTGTTGGATGCAGACAAGATCAACAAGGATTCCTATAATCATCTAATTCCAGCAGCAAGCATTACGCTCCGTATATATGGCACATCGAAGATCCACAAACTAGGCACCCCATTACAACCAACTGTGGACAGCATAGGATCAGTGACCTATAACCTATCAAAGGTGTTAGTTGAAATAATTAAACCTCTTCTCGGACTCACAGATCAACGCTGTAAGAACGCCAAACAATTGGCACAAGACTTGAAGGACAAAAAGATACAAGCAGATGAAATATTAGTATCACACGACATCATATCCCTGTTTACAAAAACACTGGTCATAGTCACTCTACACATTGTTGAAAACCGTCTCAGACATGACAAAACCCTACACAAACACAGGACTCACAGTAGATGACATCATGAAGCTGCTACATTTTGTTGCCACCTCTACCTACTTTCAAATCAGAGGAACCATTTACAAAGAAAAAGAGGACTCCGCCATGGGAGATCCACTCTCAGCAATCATGAGCAGTTTATTCATGGAGGACCTAGAGACAAGAGCCATACAAACAGCACCAGCATTATGTAAAATAAGCTTATGGAAACAGTACATGGACGATATCCTTGAAATGATCAACAAAGAACAAACAACCACACTCACTGAACATCTAAACCAGATGGACAGCACGGGAAACATTAAATTCAGCCATGAAGAAGAAACCAACAAATCCATATCTTTTCTGGACATGAAAATCACCCACATATATGATGGCGGCATCAACATCAAAATATACAGGAAACTGACACACACTAATCAGTATTTGTTATGGACTTCAGAACACCCTACAGCCCACAAGCTCTCCATTATCAGAACATTATATGATCGGCCCAACATCATTACTAATCCACAGGATAAAGAGTAGGAAGAGGTACACATAATGAAGGCTCTGAAAAATTACCGGAATGGTGGCCTAGTTGGCAGAGCATCTGCCCCACACCCGGGAGGCTGGGGTTCAAATCTCGGCTGGGTCATGCCAAAGACCATATAAAAGTGGAACTTCCTGCCATCCAGCTTGGTGCTCAGCAATAATGGAATGGAGGAGGGAAATTTGTGGTAGTGCCTTGCATGACAGCGACCCCTCTGATTCTAGATGTGATTAAAATTGTAGATAAGAGAAACATAATTTTGTTCTACTGTACATGATTGGCTGTATGGATTGAAAGACAATAAAGTTGGCTTTACCTTTACCTTTAAAGCTTTGGGACTCTAGCGAACCACAGTGAGAGCCATTATCCACAAATGGTGAAAACATGGAACAGTGGTGAACCATCCCAGGAGTGGTCGGCCAACCAAAATTACCCCAAGAGCGCAGTGACTGCTCATCCAAGAGGTCACAAAAGACCCTACAACAACATCCAAAGAACTTCAGGCCTCACTTGCCTCAGTTAAGGTCAGTGTTCATGACTCCACCATAAGAAAGAGACTGGGCAAAAATAGCCTCCACGGCAGAGTTCCAAGACAAAAACCACTGCTGAGCAAAAAGAACATAAAGGCTCATCTCAGTTTTGCCAGTAAACCTCTTGATGATCCCCAAGACTTTTGGGAAAATACTCTGTGGACTGACGAGACAAAAGTTGAACTTTTTGGAAGGTGTGTGTCCCATTACATCTGGCATAAAAGTAACACAGCATTTAAGAAAAGGAACATCATACCAACAGTAAAATATGGTGGTGGTAGTGTGATGGTCTGGAGATGTTTTGCTGCTTCAGGGCCTGGAAGACTTGCTGTGGTAAATGGAACCAAGAATTCTGCTGTCTACCAAAAAATCCTGAAGGAGAATGTCCGGCCATCTGTTCGTGAGCTCAAGCTGAAGTGCACTTGGGTTCTGCAGCAGGACAATGATCCAAAACACACCAGCAAGTCCACCTCTGAATGGCTTAAGAAAAACAAAAAAGACTTTTAGAGTGGCCTAGTCAAAGTCCTGACCTGAATCCGATTGAGATGCTGTGGCATGACCTTAAAAAGGTGGTTCATGCTCGAAAACCCTCCAATGTGGCTGAATTACAACAATTCTGTAAAGGTGAGTGGGCCAAAATTCCTCCACAACGCTGTAAAAGACTCATTGCTAGTTATCGCAAACGCTTGATTGCAGTTGTTGCTGCTAAGGGTGGCCCAACCAATTATTAGGTTTAGGGGGCAATCACTTTTTCACACAGGGCCATGTAGGTTTGGATTTGTTTTTCCTTAATAATCAACACCTTCATTTAAAAACTGCATTTTGTGTTTACTTGTGTTATCTTTGTCTAATATTTAAATTTGTTTGATGATCTGAAAGATTTAAGTGTGACAAACATGCAAGAAAATGAGAAATCAGGAAGGGGGCAAACACTTTTTCACACCACTGTAATACCCAAACAAAAGTAATGTAATTTATGAAATACCATGCTGATCATGCAACAAAACCTACACAGGAGAAACAGGAAGCACGTTTGGAACCAGAAAAAAGGAACACAGGAAACAATGTGAACAAGAGACAATATGAGGGTACACACAAGCACAAAAAGCAACAGCTGAGCAACAGAACTTGAAATCTGCTGTATCCAACCATTGCAATAGAGAAAATCATATCATGGACTGGAAAGAGGCAAACGTCATCTGCTCAGAAAGCAACAAATACCACCATTGGATCAGGGAAGCCATCGAGATCAGAAAACGGAACCCCAAGAACCATCAACAGGGATGAGGGATCCTATACCCTGTCCCACACCTAGTGACGTTATGCTCGACACTGCCTACTCAACTCTGATTAGAGCAATATGAAACAGAAGTGTCATGAACTGTGTCTCGAGCGCTGTTTCAGTACGCCCACAGTCACGTGACCATAGTGAGGAAAGCCTCATTATGTCAGTCACATCACGTGACTCGAGGGCTCGCGGGAAGTTTGAAGGTTGGGCATTTGAATGTAAGTCAGAGAGAGTGTTACACACGTTAGAATTAGGTTTAGGTTCAGTAACATTAAACAAAAACATACTACATTTACTAAATATTACACAGATACATGCATACACACTCATTCACACAAACGCATAGATAGATAGATAGATAGATAGATAGGAGCTTTATGTGTGGTTGTGAGTGAGTGAGTGAGTGACATGGAGGACTAACCTCATTTTTGGAGCCACGATTTAAAACATTAGGTTCTGGCAATGAAACACGTGCACAAGAGGCCATGTCAAAATTGACTGCTGAATGCGTTGCAACCATGAGGATGGAGAGGACAACGGCATCAGTATAACAGGTAGTGTACCATTTATTATTCCATATTATTATTGTGTTTTCCAAGCCGCTCTAGTAACATGTATTAAAATGTTATCAACTCCATCAGTCAGCAGCAGAGGAAGAAACTAGGCCTTCAGCAGAAGACAAGTTGTGGGACCTTGTCGATAGCAGAGTTGGTTTGTATTATGTTATTACTTTAAGCATCATTTTCTTATAAAGGATTGCTAATTACATTTGCTTATCTTTTTGTTTAGGTGAAGCACAGCACTCTCAAAGTGCAACACCAGATGCCACAGTGGAAGTTCAATGTTATTTGTCTGAGCCCTACCTCTCCAGAGACAAAGACACCCACTCTGTTACTGGGCAACACACAAAACCATATTCCCAAACCTTTACAAGATGGCAAAAAAGTAACTCCACATGCCAGCAACATCAGTGCCACGTGAGCGGGTCTTCTCCAAAGCTGGAGAGGTAGTAAGCCACAAAAGGAGCAGACTGAAACCACACACTGTTGAAATGCTTCTTTTTTGAATAAAAATCTTTAAACACTCCACATTAAAAAACAGTCTCCAGTTGCAGAAACACCAGCAAGTTCCCTGATATTCCACAACATAGATTTTCCCATCTCCCTCTACATCCATCCATCCATCCATCTTCTACGACTTAATCCTTTTCAGGTCACGGGGGGCTGGAGCCCATCCTAGCATCTTTGGGCGAGAGGCAGGGAACACTCTGGACAGATCACCATCTCCCTCTACATTATATATATATATATATATATATATATGTGTGTGTGTATGCAGTTGATATAAAAAGTCTGCACACCCCTGTTCGAATGCCAGGTTTTTGTGTTGTAAAAATTAGACCAAGATAAATCATTTCAAAACTTTTTCCACCATTAATGTGACCTATAACTTGTACAACCCAATTGAAAAATAGACAAATCTTTTAAGGGGAAAAAATAAAAATTAAAAACCTTACAATAACCTGGTTGCATAAATATGCACACCCTTAAACTAATACTTTGTTGTGGTACCTCTGGCTTTTATTATAGCACTCAGTCTTTTTGGGTAGGAGTCTATCAGCGTGACACATCTGAATGTGACAATATTTGTCCACTCTTCTTTGCAAAAATGCTCCAAATCTGTCAGATTGCGAGGCCATCTCCTGTGCACAGCCTTCTTCAGATCACCCCACAGATGTTTGATCAGATTCAGGTCTGGACTCTGGCTGGGTCATTCCAAAACCTTAATCTTCTTCTGGTGAAGCCATTCTTTTGTTGATTTGGATGTGTGCTTTGGGTCATTGATGTGCTGAAAAATGAAGTTCCTCTTTATTTTCAGCTTTCTAGCAGAAGCCTCAAGGTTTTGTGTGAACACTGACTGATACATGGAACTGCTCATAATTCCCTCCACCTTGACTAAGGCCCCAGTTCCAGCTGAAGAAAAACAGCCCCAAAGCATGATGGTACCACCACCATGCTTCACTGTAGGTATGGTGTTCTTTTGGTGATGAGCAGTGTTGTGTTTGTGCCAAATACACCTTTTGGAATTATGGCCAAAAACTTCAACTTTGGATTCATCGGACCATAGCACATTTTCCCACATGCGTTTGGGAGATTTCAAATGTGTTTTTGCAAAATGTAGCCGGGCTTGGATGTTTTTCTTTGTAAGATAAGGCTTCTGTCTTGCCACTCTAGACAGGAGATTGTTGTCACATGTACTAAACAGCCAGTACTTGCCAGAAATTCCTGCAACTCCTTCAGTGTTGCTGTCGGCCTCTTGGCAGCCTCTCTGACCAATTTTCTTCTCGTCTTTTCATCAGTTTTGGAGGGGCATCCAGTTCTTGATAATGTCACTGTTGTGCCATATTTTCTCCACTTGATGATGACGGTCTTCACTGTGTTCCATGGTATATTTATTGCCTTGGCAATTCTTTTGTACCCTTCTCCCGACTGATACCTTTGAACAATGAGAATCCCTCTGATGCTTTGGAAGCTCTCTGCGGACCATGACTTGTGTTGTAAGATGTGACTACAAAAATGTCAAGAAAAGCCTACAAGAACAGCTGAACTTTACTTCGGGTTAATCAGAGGCACTTTAAATGGTGGCAGGTGTGTGCTGACTCCTGTTTAACATAAGTTTGAATGTGACTGGTTAATTCTGAACACAGCCACATCCCCAGTTATAAGAGGGTGTGCATATTTATGCAAACAGGTTATTAAGATAAGATAAGATAAGCCTTTATTAGTCCCACAAGGGGGAAATTCCAGGATTGCAACAGCACAGGGATAGCAACACTCAGAGCAACAATCAGAAGGCAAGAAAAAAAAACAAAAACAAGCAAGCAAGAGCAGCTAATATACATATGTACATATTACTATAAAATATATATACACACACACAGACACACAGTGCAGAGCATTGTAGCTGGATGGAATAAATATATGAATATGTAAACACACAGTGCGGAGCAATGTAGCTAGATGGAATAATATGTAGATATATAAACACACAGTGCGGAGCATTGTAGCTAGATGGAATAAATATATAGATATATAAACATAAACACACCCAGTGCGGAGCATTGTAGCTAGATGGAATAAATATGTAAATATATAAACACACACAGTGCAGAGCATTGTTGCTAGATGGGATGAAACAGCACAACCGTCTACTTAGTTATCCTACATGGTATGATTATGTGCCCATACATATTCTCACTCTCCATAGCGACCGGTATTTTCCTAGTTGTATGCCGGAGGGGACCATTGTGTAAGTCTATTGCATCTTTTGCATTCAAAAAACTATTAGTTTGTTACGTCTTTTTGCTATCTCTGCGACCAGCCCTGCTTAGGTTGTACAGTCTGACAGCCGTTGGTAGGAAGGACCTGCGAAACCTCTCGGTTGTGCACCTGGGATGATGTAGTCTGCTGCTAAATGAGCTCCTCAGTGCATTCAGTATGTCCTGCATAGGGTGGAACTCGGACTCCAGCAGAGATGACAGTTTAGCCACCGTCCTTCTCTCTCCTATCTCCTCCACCGGATCAAGGCGCTGCCCCAGGACAGCAAGTTGTAAGTTTTTTATTTTTATTTTCCCCCCAAAAGATTCCAGTTTGTTTTTCAGTTGGGTTGGTAGGTCAAATTAATGGTAGAAAAAGTTTGGAAATGATTTTATCTTCGTCTCATTTTTTACATCACAAAAACCTGGCATTTGAACAGGGGTGTGTAGACTTTTTATATCCACTGTGTGTGTGTGTGTGTGTGTGTGTGTGTGTGTGTGTGTGTATCAGAGGTTTCGTTCACTGAAATTGTTCTTCGACAGAATTTTTCCAGCAATGACTACAAATTCATTTAGTCTATCATTTGACAGATTACACGCAATGTGATCTAATTAAAGTCAAATAAAATGATAGATAACAGATTGACAGAATTTTTACAAGCCTGTCTGAGAAAATGACAGTTAACAAAAAAGTGTAGTGCAACCTCTGATATAGAGTATTGAGGCTTTTTCAGGTCTTCCACTCAGATGCAGTTCAGACACTCAGCAGATGGCACTTTATTAAATGCTTCATGACACTGTGTTGATCATGAGGCAATTGTTTCAAAGTTGTTCATTGTTTCATGAGGCCTCAGTTTCACCATGACTACCCACACCTGGGATGCTGTCCTCCACAGGATACCAGACAGCAGGAGGTGTAGTCGTCCTCTGCTGTCTGGTAAACCTGGATGAAACAGCTGACTGTCACAACAACACCACATGACCCTTCTGATGAAAGCTGGAAGAAGTGGCTTTAGAGAAAAAAAACAAAAACAACCTTTTTCACTGTCTGATAGAAAGAAAAAAAATATATAATTATTTTATAAGACGGTATAAACCCTTTTGGACTATGTCTGCAACAAAATTTATGTAATAAAATTATGCAAGTAATTTATGTGATAAACAATAAGAATCAATATTGAGAGTAGCAAAGAGGTGTCACTAAAGTCTTAATAAACATTTAAACAATGCTGCAGCTCAGATATTCTTATTTGAAACAGTCTTGAAAGGCCTGTTTCTGTTTTTGTCATGACCGGTGAGGGAGCACATTCTCAAATACAATTTTTGCCTTGATTACTTTTGATTGCTTCCAACTCTGCCTCATTAGCTCACCTGCTCCTGATGAGCTGTTTCCTTTTAATATCTGGCTGCAGTCACTCTGATTGTGGGACTGTCTCGGCACTTCAGCTACATGCTGTCCTCCAGTGATCTGCTGGTACCTGCCTCCAGTTTGTGCTCACTTGCCTTCTGCCCTCTCTCATCTCATTGGAACTCCCATGTAAGCATCCAACAAATTATAATTTTTACCCTGTAAACTGGATTCTTCACTGTGCCTCTCCCCAGTGCTATTCTCACTGTTTCAACCAGTCAGCTCAACACTGCTCTCAACCTCCACTTTCAGCAACACGTAAGCCTCATTCAAAGACCAATCAATATACTCCCAGGAAAAAAACCCTGGACCCGGGGGCCACCATACCTCCTTCTCACTTGATCCACACCTTGTTGTCTTGTGCAAAGCAAAATCCTACCATGCCGATCCTCCACCTCATCTGTGCCATACTCAGCTTCCACTTGCAGATAAAGAACTCACCCAGCAGGCACAAGACGTTGATTCAACTTTGTATTCTCGTTGATCTATGTCATGACGTTGTGCAATGTTAAATCAGCGTTGATCATTGTTGTTTCAACGTTGATTTGCTTCGTCTAAACAACGTGATGAGTCAGCGTTGTATCAACCTTGATTCATGGTCGGATCCTCAACCGGCCACTTTGGTTCTGTGTATCCATGATTCATTGTGTTGTTTTGTCAAACAAGCGCCATTTTGGAAACTTGCTCGTCGGGAATCAGATAATCCTCTTAGAGGTAAAAAAAAAAAAATCTTGAACTTATGTTTATTTCAGCAAAAACAATTTGATTTAGTCCATATTTTGTCACGACCCTCCTCATGAGCTTTTACGCAGCACACCGAGGAGTGAGGAGGAAGGAGGGATTTACTCGCAGGGTTACACCACAACACATTTATTAACGAAAAAGCATACAGTTCCAAAATAGACTTACAAAAACAATACAGTGTACACTAAATGGCTCACACGACGAGCGTGCAGCGGGCAAACCACAGTGTACCATGGCCACAAGACAAATAATACAAAAACTGAGCAGACATACAGGTCCGTGTTGCACCTGACTCTCCTCACCTAGAGCCAGGCAAGGTCTCTCTAACACTGACATTAGGAATACAAGAGAGATAACTTGCCTGAGCTCGAGCTCCACCGCCGTCCAGGACTCCGTCGATCCTGATGATGAAGTTCGGGCCCGGCCTCTAGGAGGTCCAGCTCAGGCTCCCAATCCGCTGCGGTTGCTTCTGCAGCTGGCAAGATGGTGATAACAGTCTCATTTTCCTCCTGCAATGGCTCCAATGCTTGGGATTCCTCCGGCGTGGCTGCAGTGGGACATCTCCATGCTGGCTCTGGAGCGAAGTCCTCCAAGGCCACCGGCTCCTCCACCGTCTAATGGCTCTGACCTAGGGCCAACGGGTGCTCAGGAAAAAATGGAGAAGATACGGTGAGAATAGAAATACAATCAGTATCTGCAGCTGGAGGAGAGGACCCAGTGGACTGCTGAAACTGGGTCTCTCCCTTGGGAGACAGACAAGGTTTATCATCATTTAACTGGGTAGAATGAAAAAAAACACTTGCCTGTCATCCCTGTGCTCACTGTTCACAACTGCAGTAGGCAAACAGTCATCCCTCTCTGTGTCTACGGTGATCTGGCCCCCTTCAACGGATTGTGGAGGAGCCGTCTCCATGGCAACATAGGTGGGTGTTCCCGGGGTGACCCTAACAGACCTCACGGCAGCTGGAGGGGAGATGGCTGCTGAGGACGAGGAGGGTTTCTCCCGATGTTTCCCCGCAGGATGACATTGTTTGCGGGATGCTGGTGCTCCACACTGTGGAACTGGAGGTGAAGCTGGTGAGCTGGAAAGGGAGAAGGACGTCAGTCGTGGAGCGTGTCTCTGCTTAGGCTCCTCTGGAAACCCCCCCATCATCAGCCCAGGAAATGATCGCTGGAGCGCCAATACTATGGACAACAGCTCAGAAAATTTGGGGTACCTCCACAGGCCGAGATGTGCCTCCAGAATACCCACCACTCCATACACACTCTCCCAGGCTTGCTTGGGACCTCGGGCGGCGAGAGCCTCATCCACAAAACTCTGGATGAAGTCTGCTGCCCACTCCTAATCCACGGTCGGAGACCCCGCTGCCTTTCTCCCTTTCTTGGTGTGAGGCCTGTGAGCGGGGGACATAATGAGCTCCAGTACTCAGGTGGGTGAAAAGAAAAAACAGTTAAAAAAAAGAAAAACAG
Source organism: Pholidichthys leucotaenia (assembly GCA_020510985.1). Classification (NCBI taxonomy): domain Eukaryota; kingdom Metazoa; phylum Chordata; class Actinopteri; order Cichliformes; family Pholidichthyidae; genus Pholidichthys; species Pholidichthys leucotaenia. The sequence continues at coordinate 317,632,231 of CM035842.1, read as the reverse complement.
ATGTGTGGGTGTAACCCGCTAAATCCTCTGCGCTGGCTGGACCATTCTGTCACGATCCTCCTCGTGCGCTTTTACGCAGCGCACCGAGGAGTGAGGAGGAAGGACGGATTTATGTGCAGGGTTACACCACAACACATTTATTAACGAAAAGGCAGACAGTTCCAAAATAGAGACTTACAAAAATGATACAGTGTACACTAAATGGCTCACACAATGAGCGTGCAGCGGGCAAACCACAGTGTACCGTGACCACAAGACAAATAATACAAAAACTGAGCAAACTTACAAAAAGGATGACAGGGTTCACTTCTAGACTCCCACGATGACGTGCAGCAGGCAGACCACAGTGAACGGTGGCCACAACATACCTCAAAGACAATACAATGGTCCAGCAATGCTTGACTGGCAAAGGCCGTTTAAGTACAAGCATTGCTGGCACAACAACAATGCTTGTCAGCAATGCGTGTCAACAGACACAGATCGGTGCCTGCTGTGGTAAGGAATCGTCACTTCCTGTGTTGCTGGCTGTCTGTGTAGTTTGCTCTGTGGTTAGCTGTCCTCTATCTCCTGAGGATTTTTGCCTTTAATTGTATTTTAATCACTTTTTTCCATCTACCATCAGCTCTCACTTCTGTTTAACAAGTCTCTTGCACCTGTGTGCGCACTCAGTGTCATCTAATCATCCTCTTTATCCTTCTGTTCACCTTTCATCGGTGTTTGTGTTAGCTTCGGGTTAGCCACTAGCTATGGCTACTAGCTCTCCTTCCCGTTCTCCTTTGGTGTGCACTCTCTGTCAGATGTTTAGCTACACCTCTGCCTCTTTTAGGGATAACGGTAAATGTAATAAATGTTGTCTTTTTGAGGCGCTCGAGGCGAGGTTTTCTGATTTGGAATCCCGGCTGCGCTGCATTGAAACACTGTCTGCGCCAGTTAATAATGACGAACGCCCCTTAGCTGCAGCGGAGCTTCTTAGCATAGGGCGGCCTGCTAGCGGTCCTCCGGTCCTCCTTAGCAGCGAGGAGACTGGGTGGGTGACAGTGAGAAGGAAGACTAGCCGCAAGGCCCCGGTTCACCACCAACCTGTTCACGTTTCTAATCGCTTTTCCCCCTCAGTGACACACCCGCTGAGGAAAAAACTGATCATTGGCGACTCTGTAGTCAGAAACATGAACCTAGAGACTCCAGCGGCCATAGTCAAATGCATTCCTGGGGCCAGAGCAGGCGACATTGAGTCAAATTTGAAAATGCTGGCTAAAAGTAACTGTAAATACTCCACAATTGATATCCACACTGGCATTAACGACATCCAACTCCGGCAGTCAGAAGTCACAAAACTGAATGTGGAATCGATGTGTGACTTCGCCAAAACAATGTCTGCCTCTGTAGTATTCTCTGGGCCCCTCCCCAATCTGGGCCCATCCCCAATTACCGGAGTGGTGGCTCAGTTGGTAGAGCATCCACCCCACACCCGGGAGGCAGGGGTTCAAATCCCGGCCGGGTCATGCCGAAGACCGTATAAAAGTGGAACTTTCTGCCGTCCAGCTTGGTGCTCAGCAATAATGGAATGGAGGAGGGAAATCTGTGGCGGCGCCTTGCATGGCAGCGGCCCTCTGATTCTACACTTGGGGTGTGTATAATTAACACTGTAGATAGGTAAAACACAATCTCGTTCTACTGTACACGATTGGTTGTACGGTTAAATGACAATAAAGGGTGATTTAATTTAATCTGACCAGTGATGACATGTTTAGCCGCATGTCATCCTTCAACCGCTGGCTGTCTGTGTGGTGTCCTGCAAACAACGTGGGCTACATAGACAATTGGAGCTCATTTTGGGGAAAACCTGGTCTTATTAGACAAGATGACGTCCATCCCACTTTGGATGGTGTGTCTCTTTTATCAAACAATCTGGCATAATTACAGTACACCCCACTGATATTGGTGTAAAACATTTCTTCATCTTGGTAGACATCGTTTAAAATGACCTGCCCCCGAACTGCCATCACTTTTTGGCCCCCGAGAAAATGATGCTCCTCTCGGTGGGCTCTTTTCTGTTCTGGAGTCAATTTCCGATATTCTTCTGGTGGCAAATAGTTACTTTTCTTCTTTACTTCACCTTTGGGCCCTGTAGCTGAAGCAGTTTGTGCAGTTGCAGACAGCGGCTTGGGCCTTGGCCCTAGGGATTGTTGAGGTGGGGGAGTTCTTTCAGGTGGTTTGTTTTTGGGTTTTTGTTGTTGTTCACCATGTTTCCTTTTCTTCTCATAGAACTTGCCTTCCAAGTCCCATTGTGACACCTTCTCATCTAGCTGTTTCTCATTGACAGAGGAGGGCAAGAGTTTGTGGAATATCACCTCTCCTCTCCTGCCTTCGGTGATCTTCCTCAAAACCTGTACCCATCTCGTCGGCGGTGTGTTGCCGCATCTTTGCCACCATGCTGTCTTCATCTTTATCAACTTCCAGCACCATTCTCAAATAATAAGTTTTGGCTGGTTCTGAGTCATCTAAGGGCACCCTACTGTTGGTCACACGGCTTAACCAGAGTTTTTTGGCCAATTCATTTTGGGTACTACCTTCCACCACCTCCCAAACACTTTTAAGGTAGTCTACCGCTGCTTGATTGGTTTTTGGCAGGGGGACTATTGTGTTTAAAACTTTGATATCTCTATAGGCCCCTTCTCTTTGCAGATGTGATACTGTCATAACAGTGGGGTTTGTGCTTTGCAACTTTTGTTTTACCTGCCCTTTCCGCCTTTGAGAGGACAGAGATTTTTTCTTCTGCTAATACTTTTTTGCGTGTTTTCTTGCAGCTTTCTTCATTCTTCTTAGCATGACATCATGTGTTATTTCAAAAAAGGCTTTTTTAAATGGTTTGGTGAGTTCTTTTGCTTTATCTATTTTAGCTGAAGATGGCATTATTAACAGATTTGCCCACTCACCATATGTAGCTGTTACTGGCAGGGTTTTGAAGATGTCTTGATTTTGACTCCAATTTTCTAGGATCTCAAAATCAGCTTGATCATTCTCAAGCATGTATGTCCTACGCTGGTCTTTTGTTGCTATGGGGCCTATGTTGAGGTCACGGGCTACTTTCTCTGAGACTCTTTCAATGTCTACTCTTGGATCTTCTTTCTTGTCACACCTGCGGCTGCCAACTCTTAGCCACTGCATAGGTCGCTGTGGATGTTCTTCAGATAGAACACTTTCGGTGTCACTTTTAGGGTTATCTTGCTCGAGTTGTTCTTGCTCCCTTTCCAGGGAGTCAGGATCTTCTTCTGAATCTTCATATCTTTGTTTCCAGCCCCTTCTGCACGCCTCTTCATCATAATATCTGTCGGGACTGCATTGAGATTCTTCAAGGTCACTTTCTGGATCGTGTTCTGCCCATACCCCAACTTTGCTCTGTCGATGGGGTCTGTCTATTGCTCTTAGCGACTCTCTACCTCTTGACGCTGATGACCTTTCCTGCTGTGAACTGATGGTAGCTCTTTGGTGCGATGAGCTGCTTCGTTGACTTTCTACTCCACTTTTTTTCTTATTTCCCATATCTTCGCTCCTTGGAGCCTGAGTTTGGTGTACTGTAACCTTGACAACTCAGAGTTGGGACCAGGAAGCAGAGTCGCAGTCTTACATGCCTCTCTGCAGCTCCTCTTCATCCGCCACCCCACAACTTAGCCCCTGTCTTCTCCATCAGAGAATCATTGTCTGCTCCCTCCAAAGTTAATACAAATGTTATGTATAAGCATTCCAAAGTGATTAAACAAAAAGTTGGCAAAACTCAAATTAAACATTAAGTCTCTAAATTTGATGATTTGGCCTCTTTTCCTCATAATTTAAAAATTAAATGTGGTTTGTTATTAAATATTAGGTCTCTATCTCCCAAGTCTCTGCTAGTCCATGATCTGTTAATTGATCCTCAGATTGATTTAATATCCCTTACAGAGACTCAGTCAGGGCAAGAGGATTATGTTGGTTTAAATGAATCAACTCCCTCTGGTTATTTAAACTGTCAAAATCCCAGAAGTTCTGGTTGTGGAGGAGGAGAAGCGACAATTTACCATTAGAAATTATTACTTAATGTAAAGCAAAAAAACACGTTTTAATTCCTTTGAAGGCCTGATCCTCAGTATTGGGCGTGATAGCAATTTTAGGTTAAACCCAATTTTATTTGCCATAGTTTATCGTCCTCCCTCAGCCTACTCAGAGTTTTTATCCGAATTTGCAGAATTTTTTAGCTGATTTAGTTCTGAAATCAGACAGAATAGTTATAGCAGGGGACTTTAATATACATGTAGATGTAGATAGTGATTGTCTTAATATGGCATTTAATTCAGTATTAGACTCGATGGGGTTTTCTCAGAAAGTAGGAAATTCTACCCATTATCTCCACCACATATTGGACCTTGTTCTGACATACGGCATAGAAATAGAAAATCTGGTAGTGTCTCCTCATAACCCTATACTGTGTGTTATTCTGTCATTGTCTGTTAACCTTTGATTTTACTATTTCTGACTATTTGGCTCCTAAAGAAAAAATATTACTACAGCAGATGCCTCTCAGATGATGTTGTTACCAAATTTATGCAGATTGTTTCTTCTATGCCATGTGCCAACACAACGGAAATAAGCTATAGACAGCTTGCTTCTTCTGTAATTGATAGCATGGTGGATAGTGTTTCAGCTCCTCTGCATCAGACTCTAGACATGGTGGCCCCTTTAAAAAAGAAAAAGTCTAATCAGAGATTTCTAACTCCTTGGTTCAACACAGAAACTCATAGCTTAAAATAGCTCTAATTGACTCGTCAATTAGAAAGAAAATGGTGCTCCACTAATTTAGATGAAATCTATTTAGCTTGGAGAAATCAACTTTTTATTTATAAAAAATCTCTTAGAAAAGCTAGAACAAGTTATTATTCTGCATTAATAGAAGAGAACAAGAATAATCCCAGGTTTCTTTTCAGCACTGTAGCCAGGCTGACAAAGGGTCAGGACTCTGTCTATCCTAGCATTCCCTTAAAGCTTACTAGTCAGGATTTTATGAACTTTTTCAATAATAAAATTTTATCTATCGGAGATAAAATCAGTCAGATTCTTCCCACCGTTAACTTAAATACAGTAACTACTACAACTCCTTCAATTGATATCTGTTTGGATGAGTTTACTCCAACTGAGCTTTAAGAGTTAGATAAAATAATTTCCTCATCCAAGCCTTCAACTTGTGTTTTAGACCCTACTCCGGCCAGGTTATTTAAAGAAGTCTTCCCATTTATTGGTAGCTTTATTCTTCAAATAATCCTTCATTAACATTAAGCCATGTACCACAGGCTTTTAAAACTGCTGTAATTAAACACTTACTCAAAAAGCCAACGCTGGATCCAAGAGTTTTAGCTAACTATAGACCAATCTCTAATCTCCCTTTCATTTCAAAAATCTTAGAGTTGTTGCTATGCAATTATTTGACCAATTTCAGAGAAATGGTTTATTTGAAGAGTTTCAGTCTGGGTTTAGAATTCATCATAGTACTGAAACAGCCTTAATGAAGGTCACTAATGACCTCCTTATTGCATCTGATAATGGACTTGTTTCTGTACTTGTCCTTTTAGACCTTAGTGCAGCTTTTGATACTATCGATCATAATATTCTACTTGATAGATTAGAACACTATGTTGGACTTAATGGAACTTCGTTGCAGTGGTTTAGATCTTATTTATCTGATAGGTTCCAGTTTGTTCATGTCAGTAATGAGTTTTCTTTCAACTCAAAGCTCAGTCATGGAGTTCCACAGGGATCTGTGCTAGGCCCTACTCTTTTTAGTTTAGTTTTAGTTTTTAGTTTTGAACATTGTCAAGGACCGTTCTCACCCTCTGCATAAACACTTTGAACTTCTTCCATCTGGTAAACGATTCCGGAGCATCAGAGGCAGAACCACCAGACTGATCAACAGCTTCCTTCCACAAGCTGTCAGGATGCTGAACAGTTGACCCGGAATCTCTCATACACACTACTGCACCTACGGACATTTTGTATATTATTTGTATATTATAGTTAGTTAGTTTTTATTCCCCCCCCCCAAGTATGTCTCAGGGATGTGTGAATGGATGGGGGGGGGGTGGAGCTATGTGGGAGTGTGTCTTAAATCATGCTGCTTCTATTTATATGGATGCCGAGAGAAACGCAATTTCATCTTGCCTGCACTACAGTTGTATGTACAGCAATATGACAAAGTTTGATTTGATTTGATTTTTGATTTGATTTATATATGCTTCCGTTAGGTAACATTATTAGAAAGCACTGTATACATTTTCATTGTTATGCAGATGACACACAATTATACCTGTCAATGAAGCCAAATGATAGTAATCAATTAGCCAAGTTAGACGCCTGTCTTAAGGAAATCAAAGCTTGGATGACTTGTAATTTCCTGCTATTAAATTCAGATAAGACTAAAGTCATTCCTGTTGGTCCAAAAAACCTTAGAAATACCTTTCCAAATCAAACTCTTAGTTTGGATGTGGTTACTCTTTCTCTTAATAGTTCTGTGAGGAACCTTGGAGTTATTTTTGATCAAGAACTGTTTTTCAATTCACATATTAAATTCGCTTCTAAGACTGCTTACTATCATTTGCGTAATATTGCCAAGATTAGGAGCATCTTGTCTCAAGAGTGATGGAGAGAAACTGATCCACACTTTTGTTAGCTCTAGATTAGATTATTATAACTCTTTATTATCAGGTTGTCCTAAAACATCTTTAAAAAGTCTTCAGTTGATCCAAAATGCTGCAACAAGAGTTTTAACAGGTACTAGAAAGAGAGATCATATCTTTCCAGTTCTGGCCTCCCTTCATTGGCTTCCCATAGAGTTTAGAATTGAGTTTAAAATCCTTCTTCTCACTTACAAAGCTCTAAACAATCAGGCCCCTTTTTATTTAAAAGATCTGATACTACCCTATTATCCTAACAGAGCACTACACTCCCAAAATGCTGGATTACTTGTAATACCTAGAATCTCCAAAAGCACAATGGGAGGCAGAGCCTTCAGTTATCAAGCTCCTCTCCTGTGGAACCAGCTGCCAATCTGGATTTGAGAGACAGACTCAATCTCTGTTTTTAAGAATAGGGTTAAAACCTTCCTTTTTGATATAGCCTATAATTAGGGTGGGCTCAGGTGCCCCTGAACCCTCCCTTAGTTCTGCTGCTAATAGGTTTAGACAGCCGGGGGACCTCCAACAATGCACTGGGCTTCACTCCTTTCTTCACTCTCAATGAAATATTTTTGCTGGTCATTAACATCTGTTTGTTCTCTCCCATAGATTGAGTCCCCGTCGTGCTGTTTGCTCTCTACATGTCTGTTCTTTCTTCTTCTTCTCTATCCCCTCACCCCCCAGCCAGTTGCAGCAGATGACTGCCTCTCCCTGAGCCTGGTTCTGCTGGAGATTTCTTCCTGTTAAAAGGGACTTTTTCCTCTCCACCATCACCAAGCACTTGCTCACAGGGGATCGCCTGATTACTGGGGTCTTTCTGCAATTGTAAGGGTTTCCTCTACATTTGAAAGTGCTGTGAGATGACTGTTGTTGTGAAATGGTGCTATATAAATAAAGTTGAATTGAATTGAACAGATTGGGTGCATCTGAGCGAGGCGCGGGAAAAGCAGTCACCGAGTGAGACCAGCTGGCTGTCAAGAGAGAGGGGGCGTGGTTGGACTGGCAGGTGTCAGACAACACCCACATGAATGTAGGTCAAAGGAGGCTGCCTAACAGCTGCCGGCCAGAACAGTGGCTACAGGTACAGAAAAAAGAACAAATGACAAAGAAGCTACAAGAGCTCAAAAGATAACACAATACACAAATAAACCTGAGCCACAGCGGGTCAGAACTAAGCCCAAAGAACAACCCGGCTCGGTTCATGACAATATTTTCTACAAATTCCAAGAAGGTATTAATTTTTTTTTACCATTAGTCTGCTACGTTTTGCTGCCTCACCATGATGACGTCATTAACCACGCCACAAAAACAAGCTCCGTAGTGTCCGAAATCTATTAATTTTATTGTTATATTAAGTTTACTATATACAGTGGTACCTCTACTTACGAACGTCTCTACATACGAATTTTTCAGGTTACGAGCCGCCTCAACGGGAAAATATTGCCTCTAGTTACGAACAAAATTTCAGGATACGAAAGGCAAAAAAAGTACGCGCTCCTCGCAGCTCCCGTATTTTACCGAACGTAAACATACCTGTAGCTGCTCTGCCATTGGCTATCGCCTAGCATCTTCCTGGTATCCCATTGGCCACGAATGGGTGCGTTTGGTTGATCTCGCTTTATCTTATTATTATTTACTATTCTTACTACTTTATTTTATCCTTCTTACCTCTTGTAAGACTGTTGACTGAACTACACAATTTAGAGAAAAAAAATTGTTAACTGCCATGTTTATCACCATCTACGTTATAACTCTGTACTTTCACCTTGTTCTTAATAAAGTTTTGGGGAAAAAAAACATCATCAACGATCAGCACGGTATTAAAACAAAAGGAAGCCCTTACAAGCCGATAAAAGCAAACGTCCTTGGATCGTTTCATCACAAAACGTCAGGCAAAAACCACTGATGAGACAGAACATGAACCAAAGAAGGCAAAAGGTGACGCTGACGCCGACGCCGACGATCGCAGTTAAAAGGTAAATGAACATAATTTTTATTATTCTTTCTCTTTTATTATTCTTTCTCTCATTTTAAACTCTCATTTTATGTTTATTGTGCAGTAATCTAATTGTAACATGTATTTGTTACATGTTTTGATGCGTTTTTACGATTTATAAAAAATTTATGCCCGAATTTTGGGGGCTTGGAACGGATTACGGCATTTACATGTAAAATGCGCCTCTACTTACGAATTTTTCACGTTACGAGAATTCTTCCGGAACGAATTAAATTCGTAAGTAGAGGTACCACTGTAGTCCACTATATCTAAATTCACTATATAGCAAGTAGGGAGGGAGTGAGTGAGTGAACATTCCGAACACAGCGTCATATTCTCAAAAAGTGGTTGTACATGATGTTTTACATACATTTGGTTATATGTATCCCATGATTCATTGCGTCTTTTTGTCAAAACAAGCGCCATTTTAGAAACTTTTCAAGCATAGTTGCTTGTGTTTCGTCTGATTCATCCTTTATCTTGTTGTTCGTCGGAAAGCACATTAATCCTCATACAGATAAGAAAATCTTGAACATCAGGGGTGTTATTTCTTTTAAGGAGTATATAATATACCCAGATAAGACCATATTGTTCTTGCAATCAATCTACATGTTGCTCACAAACCTCTGAATCATGTGAAACAGTGTGGGCAAGTTTTTTTTTATATGCACTAACCTAAATATTATAGTTATTATGACAAAACGGCTTTCATTACTGATTAGTTTTGGTTATTCAGAATTTCATAAATAAATAGAAATTTGCACCTGCCACATGGCGAATACCAGTGATTGAACATGTAGGCCTTTGGTGTTTTCATTTTGTAATGTTCAGAGTGACCTTACCAATTGATCATGTTGATTGTAGATTGTTAGAAACGTGTGCTTTTTTGTTCTGGTTTTGAAAAATTCACTTTAAAAGTACAGTATTACTTTTTTTTTTTTTTTTTTTTTTTTTTAGCATAGCACTACAGCCTCCATGGATCATAGAAGCGGCCTCCCGCTAGCTGGCGATAATATATCCTGGCCAAGCAAATATTTTTTAATCTGAGTTTTTATCCCACATCATGCAGTTAATAGTACAACTAGCTGTATGCATGTTGCTCAAGAAATGTTGGAGATAAAAAAAATCATTAATAGCATATTTTCTAGATTTAAGAGGTTCTGACCAATTAGACTTATCTGTTTTTATGTTTAATGTAAGTGGAGGTCGGGGGAATGGAGAATGAAAATTATTTCCTTGAAATACACCTAAGGTTGAATAGTTCATTTACATTAGTTTTAATGCAATTTTATTTATTTTTAGATTACAAAGTGATCAGTTCCAACTGAACTGACTATAGTATCTCATTCATCTGTGCACACTAACACATGCAGTTTTATCAATTTATTTTTCTTTTTTTTTTTGCTTCTTTCATTTTAAGTTTACAAACTTGCTCAAAATAAATTTTTTCCTTTTAGTACAGTAAAGCTGGTGATACAAAAATGAGCTACTACCAAAGAAGATGGACATTCTGTGAAGCTGCTGTACGTTCTATGTTAAATGAAAGCAGTGATGAAGATGGGGATACTTATCAAAATGCATCACTAGATTCACTTCCTCAGCACGATCCAAGATCAATAAATTTGCAAGCTGAGGTCCCTTTAGAATCAGGAATGGCTGCTCCCTCAGGCAGTGAGAGTGATTTAAGCAAATATGGATTTGATGCAAATGTATGGTCACCTGATTCCTCAAATACTTCAGAAAATGAACATGAAGTGACTGGTGAAGAAGAAAGTAACATAACTATTGATCTGCAAGCCTGGAGTGTGAAACATGAATGTTCCAGCTGATCTCAAAATAAAGGCTGTGTATCTACCACATAAGGATGGATTGGCAATATTCCCTCTCCTGCATGGCATAGAGCATTAAATCAAATTTTGCTGTAAGTAAACTAATGTATGGGGGTTGTTGTTAAAGTTTATATAGTAGAGTAGATTAGTTTATTTGACAGGGACAGTGCAATAAACATAGACAATTAATCAAAGACAATCAATCTGATGTGTTGCACATAGAGTGTATAGCTATTAGCTAATTCGCAACTCTTGTCCCTGGATGGGCTTTAGAAAAAAGAATCAAGATAAAAAATATACACAATAACCACATACATCAATGCAGAAAAATTATAAATACACAATTATAAATATTATAAATATTATAAATACACAAATGTAACAGCCTGACTCACATTTAACATAAATATTATAAATATTATAAATACACAAATATAACAGCCTGACTCACATTTAACACATATAACATAACTCACATTTGCCTATTTCAGGCCTTCCTCCCTCCGTCACTCACTATAAACAAACACATTTATTCCTTCCCTTCATTCACTCTCACTTTGCAGACAATTAATTCATACATGAGTACATTCTTGTTTATTTTTCAGCCAGTTTTTAACATTTTTAGTGAATGTTTTAAAGTCCGTTATTATTTTAATTTCATTTGGCATTGTGTTCCAGATGTGAATATATATGAATGATGTGAATACAGATGTACAGATGTACAGATGTGAATATATATATATATATATATATATATATATATATATATATTTGCTTTACAAATATAATATTTTCTTTAGGTTTCACACTATTCAAGTATAGATCATATCGTGACACACCTGAGTGTAAGAAATAATTTGACTGTCATAGTGGTTCATTTGAAAGATGTGGGCCCGTGCTGTCTGCTTTGAGAATGATGGAGAGGAGGACGGCGTGGTGCCACTGTTCTGGGTAAATCCCAGCAACGAAATGCTGTACCGGCCAAAAAAGAATGCGAGCAAGGCCATGAAGGACATGGCTAAACCATCTGAAAATGGGTTTATGTTCAAACTTGTGAAGATCAAGTGTACATCAGGTACAAGATTGTTCAAACATGATGCATACCCTTGTATTTTTCACCATTTGGAAGTTTTGCAGATTGAACAAAATTAATATCTTTAATACAGCTATTAAGTTGGAATGCAAGGAACATGACCAGACAACAACAGTCGAGCAAAGTGATGGGGAAGCTACCACTGAGAAGAGGAAGCCCAAGAAGAGGTCTTTCCCCGATTTTGAAACTGTTAATTTCACAGATAGCAAGAGAAGATGCATTGGTTGAGCTGCAAAGTGAAATATATCCTCATTTTCATTATCTACAATCTACCTTTTTTCCTCAGAAGATGGGGACAGTTCTTTGGATGAGGACGAAGAAGAGACTCTTTCTACGCAGTGCCATGAACTTCTTGAAAACCTCACTAAGACTTCTTCAGGTCTATCAATTTAAGTGGACAATCTTTTTTGCATTTAGTTTTATGTCTTTATTAACTCCTTGAAATAACTTATTTATAACTTTCACAACAGCTCCACAACGTTTGCCAAGGAATCAAATACAGCTCCCGATTCCACCAAAGGAAATGAGTTAGTTACAAACATGATCATGACGATGCAGTAGTGATACACTCACTTGAATTTAAATGTTATAATAACCGTTTTATATATATAGCAGAGTGGTGGCCTAAGGGTAGAGCATCTGCCTCACAACCGGAAGGTTGGGGTTCAGATCCAGCCAACAAAACAAACCCCAACAGTTATATACATGTACCAGAAAATATTTTATAGATTTGCAAGAATTCTAACTCTAAGTTACCAACTAAATATAAACTTTGTAGATGACTCTGGTATTAATTGTTTCTGTATGTTAAATTAAAATTTTCCATTGTGATTAGTTTCTTAACACTTTTCTTAACTTTGCAGAACATTCAGCGAGACGGGCAAGTACTGCTGGCACTGCCAGTACATCCCCAAGGCCTGGTTGTAAGTTTTACATTGAATTAATACTTGTTTCCTTGGTTGCAGAATAGCGTTGCACTTTTATATATATTGTGAATGATGGATAAGATGAAAGAATGATTAAAAAAGGTATTAAGTGTCTAAGTTTACAAACAACTTTATTAATTATTAGAGATACATGTACCCGTGTCTCTAATTTTCCCTCATTCACTTGATTGCACTATTTATTACAGCTTCAAGAGATGAGAGTGATAACGGTGCCATTCTCTCATGGACCAGAGCATGTCAGTGCCCCAGGATACTCACAGTTAGTTATGTTTGTGTTCATATGTGTATTAGTTTGTGTGTCATATTTTAATATTTTTATTATATCTATAATACATGTATGCATCTAACTAACTATTGTCATATTCTTTCTTTTGGAACAGAAACAACCAGAGAAAACATTAAGGACAAACCTGACGGCTACTGGCCATTGCCCAAAGCAAGTAGGTGCATGACATGTAATTTTAAATATTGTTTTTGGTGAAGTATTTTTGGGCCAAACAGGCCAAAGAGTCATAGGGTCTATTGCTATGGTGTGTCGTTGGTCAGTTGATCTGTCAACATTTGTGAGAAATGCTACTCCTCCTTAACTCTTCCTTCGGTTTTGATTGGATAAATTGGAGATTTTTTGTGGATGTGTTCATCAGATGTTCGACATTTTGATTTTTAGCTTTTTCATTGCATAAGAAGTCTCATATGAGGTTTCCTTTGGTACTACTTTTTGTTTACTTTTAAATTTTAGATCATATAATATGACCTGGTCTGTGTCATGTTCATCAAAATCCAATTAAAAGTCTCTATCTAGCAAACATTCTCCTTCCTGGGGGATACCCCACTGAGTCTCAGCCTAGGTGACCAAACATGTCTAGATTTGTGGCTGCAAGTTCCAATGTCCATAGCTCCCTTTAAATCCTTGGGCTTTTTATTTTATCAATGGATAATATTATTTTATCTTCCCCTTAGAGTTTCAGAAGAAAGTGTTGCACCTTCTAACAGAGATAAGGGATATCCTGTACCATCATGATCACTGTATGGGCAGTGAAGGAACCGAAGAGTCAATTGAGCAGATGTCAATTTTCAATTCAATTTCAACTCAGCTTTATTTATATAGCACCATATCACAACAACAGTCATTTCATAGCACTTTCAAATGTAGGGAAAACCCCACAATTGCAGAAAGACCCCCAGCAATCAGGCGATCCCCTGTGAGCAAGCACTTAGCGACGGTGGAGAGGAAAAACTCCCTTTTAGCAGGAAGAAACCTCTAGCAGAACCAGGGTCAGGGAGGGGCAGTCATCTGCTGCGACTGGCTGGGGGGTGAGGGGATAGAGAACATGAAAAGAACAGACATAAAGAGAGCAAACATTAAGGGAGAGAAGCCAAATACATTATTGGAGGTCACCTGGCAGTCTAAATGTCGACTATAGATGCCATTTTAGAAGAACAGCTTCAAAATGACTATACAGCATGCAGTAATTTGGTAAGTATTCCTTTCTTATAAATAATCTTGTGTTAATCCTTGTGAATTTGAGACTACACATACATGCATTCTCCTTAAAGAATCTCAAAGTTTAATCTTTTTACTTCACAGAAACAGCAGCTGATGAAAGTAGGAGAGGTGAGCCTGAAAGAAAATGTGAGGAGGATCTGCAACAGGTACATACATTGTTTTGAAATAAATTATTTGGCCTTTATTGCATATGTTGAATAATGCATGCAGGTATTTCATGCTATATGCACATTTACGTTTTGTTTTTTTTTGTATTCGGAAAATAGACTGATGACCAATGACGTGATGGCAAAAATGAACTTTCAGTGGAAGAGGGGAAAGTTTGGTTTGGGAGCAACCAAACTTTATAAAATTATTGAAGGTAAGGTAATACCCAGTAAGTGTTTAAATATAAACTAATATACAACATATGCCATATAAGTAAATCATTTAGATAAATATAATTTTCATATATCATCATCATCATCATCATCATCATCATCATCATCATCATCATCATAGCAATCTGTTGGGGGCGACAATGACTGTTTCATTTAGGTCTGATCATATTCCTCCATGCAGCCCTGTCCTTCGCCCTCCGCTGCCAGGAACTCCTGACCTTGTTAACCCGGGTGACGTCCGAGACGGTATGAGTTGCTTTCTGACTGACCATTTCATGAAACTGCTTGCAAAGTATTTGAGTACCGCTAGCTTTTGCTGGACTAGCGGCGGGACATAGTTTATATAAATACAGGTATGTATCTATTTTTTTATATATAATTGGTTTGTATATTTCAGAATGTGTCCTTGTGCACCATAATGGCACACAACAAGATGTATAGGCAGTAGTGTTGTAGTCAAGACCTCATCAAGACCTCATCAAGACCAGAGTCTCCCAAGACCAAGACCAAGACCGAGAAAAAGTTGAGACCAAGACCCACATACAAAGTGGTCTTGACTTGGTCTCAGTCTTGGGATTCTGGTCTTGGTTTGCTCTCGACTACAACTCTATTTCCAAGTAACTAGTTAATTTAATCATTCAGTAGTTGGTAAAGTAGCTCAGTTACTTTTGAAAAGAAGTAACTAGTAACTGTAATTAGTTACTATTTTCTAGTAACTTGCCCAACACTGGTTATATGAATACTGCATATAAATGTGCATGTCTGCAATACCCGCATATTATTTATGCATTCTTCACAATAAGCAATGGCAATGTTTGCTCCTTTGCTTCCCATAGAGTTGTAGTCGAGAGCAAACCAAGACCAGAATCCCAAGACTGAGACCAAGTCAAGACCACTTTGTATGTGGGTCTTGGTCTCAACTTTTTCTCGGTCTTGTCTTGGTCTTGGGAGACTCTGGTCTTGATGAGGTCTTGATGAGGTCTTGACTACAACACTAACAGGCAGCCTGTACATTCTGCCTGAAATATGCCCCCGACAGAGCTGGAGGAGGTGGCAGGGAGAGCCAGGAGCATTTGTCAAATCTATAGGAAACCCAGCATATATGTTTTAGGTTACCAGACTTTTTGGGTCTTGGTAACCTAGGTCAGACCGTGGATCATATGCAGCCACTAATTTTTAAAAAATTTTAAACTGTTTTTTTTTTTTTTTTTAACATGACCTCATATTGGGGGGGGGGGGGACTTTGTTATGTGTATGACATCCATCATATTTGTAGTGTTTTGTTACAATCAATAAAAGTGTGACACTTTGATTGGCTTCATGTTTTATCATGTTTACTAGTATATCCTGCAGATTTATAGCCGACAGATACAGTGTCAGTGTGGAGGAGGAACAAGTTTGTCGGGGGGGGGGGGGCTGTAGTACAAATTTTTATAGTGGCATGAGATTGATGTTAGATTTTTTTTTTTTTTTTGAAAAGGGGAAAGAACACAAAGTATTAAAAGGTATAAACTTTTCTTGGCAGCAGCTTCTGAAGACAGAATTGGCTTTTCAAATGACTTTACAGTGCTGCCAGCGACACTGCAAAAAAGTTCCTGGAGCTATAGGAATGGCAAACTGTCGGAATCCCAGCAGGCATAAGACGTTGAATCATCGTTGAAAGAACAGTTTGTGCCAACGTTGAAACTACATTGAGAATACATTGTATTCGTAAATTGTATCAACGTAGTGTGTTCAATGTTGTGTCAACGTTGCAAGTGCAATGTTGACACAATTTACGAATACAATGTATTCTGAACCTAGTTTCAATGTTGGCACTGACTGTTCTTTCAACATTGATTCAACGTCTTGTGCCTGCTGGGCAGACTCTTCCCCCAGCTCCTACCGCTGAGAGAAAATAATTTGTCCTGGCAGAGGTTTGCGCTCTCTTAGTGCCTTCTAGTCTGATCATATGACCCCAACGCTGACTGTCTTTTGGTCAAATTGCTGGTCTCCAGCTTCTCCTAAAAATGAAAACACACAAGCAAATAAATACATAAATAATTTTTAAAAATGGGCTCATTAACTTCTAAATGCTACTATAGTTAGTCACAGATTGTCTGCTGTTTGGCGGAGCGGAAAGCTAAATTGCCTTCATATTGCAATTTATATACATTAAAAAGAGTGAACCAAAAGAGCATTACCAAACAATGAGGTACCCTTTCAAAAAAAAATTTATTTGTTCTTCTGACATGTTCTCCATGATGGGTATTATTTTTTTTTTTTACATATAGTGTATTATTTCCATTATCAATTAAGCTTAGAGATTATATAGTTTATCAGAATCTTTATTGATTTTCATTTCATTTTCTGTGATAATGAGAGGAACCACACACTGATTTTCAGAATGGAGTAAATAATTTTATTCTGTATTTGAGCTTTGTGAGAAACAATGTAGAGAAAAAAGGCTTACAGGTGACTCAGATGTGTAAAAGCTCCTCTGCTGTGTGTTTGACGTCACTGGCTTGGCAGTGCAACTGTCAGTAAAACACAAAAGCATTGATAAAAGAAAAAAGACAGAACAAAAGAAAAGCTTCAGGCATGTAATTCTGAGGTACTGAACAGTTTGGGAGGTTAAAACAAAGATCACTGCAGTAATTCACTAATACAATAAAAACACAAGACTGAATGTATCCACAAACATGTCTTTTTTATTTTCTTTTAAAATGTTTTACTCTTCGTGAATCCAGTTGTGCATCTTCATTGCTGAACCTTGATATTTCACAGGTCACACTCACCTTGCTAAGTAAGCTTTAGATGAAATAGCAAAAAAAAAGGTTGTTACACTCATGAAATGCATGCCTCAGGGTGGGTGAAAAAAGTCACACTGTGGCTGCCATCAGAAGCTTGAGGCCATTACAATGGCCGCCCTCACCAACAGTGGAACACTCCCACTGAGCCCTTTACCTTCCCACGCTTTCTACCACTGACTGACAGGACTGTGTTTATCGCTCCAACCAGTGCACCGATCAGCATGTATTCCTGCAGCGGGTCCAATCAATTCCACCATAAGCAGCTGAAGGAGATGAGTGTGGAAACTAATAGAAAAAATGCATTAAGCCTTTATCGTCATTTATCATAATCCTGCATGGATTTTGTTAATCTCAAACCACTGATAAACTATTTTTCATCTTGACGGGATAAACATGGGGAGATAAATGTGGTGTAGCCTTTCTGCATGATCTCATTGCTGGTAAAGCGGACTAATGTTGCCTCTTCTCCTGTATGATTTGCTGTTGTAAATGGCCTACCCAGCACTCTCTGGGGAACAGCACTATTATGAGGCTCTTCCTAGATGGATGCCATGCTTAACACTTTGCCACAAATCAAGGTGGTTTTACTGCAGGGATGAAGGGTTCACTGGGGGCCATGCCAGTATTGCAAGACATAAAAATTAAAAACAAAAATGAAAGCATCAGTTCTTCCATCAAAAAGCCTTCGTTTGCAAATTAAAATGTTCAGAGGTATTGGGCAGATCATTTTCTCACAAAAAAAAAAAAAAAAAATCTGAAATGAAAATCGAATGAAAATTCTTAAATGGCAACGTAATCAATGAAGGACATAAAAGAGACATAACAGTTGCTGAAAGAATGGATGAAGCATATGGGATTCTGCTTTTATGCATTTATTAGCCTAATACCACCAATGACAGACTTTAAATTATATGAGGAATTATGTTGAAATAGGAGAAAAGTGATACTTTGCAAGTTTTGCTTTGGTACTTTCCTATATAACTGTCACGATTTGCCGCTTGGGGCAGAGAGGAGAGACCCAAATGCTGAACTGTAGTTTGTGGTACTGAATAAGGAAACATAAAAGTCCAAACAGTGCACAAAATAAACTTACAAACTGAGTCGGCAAGGAAGTAGGCAGAAAAACACAGGAGTAGTACCAGAATGGGGAAAGGGTTCTTATGCCGATTAGCTGAGGCTCCAACAATGAATGAAAGAAACAATGGCCTTTAAATAGCACATTTAACCAATGAACACAAATGATAGCAGGTGTGGATCACATGAGCGGGCAGGAGAAGACAATTATTACCAACTGGGGTCAGCTGAGTGTAATAAGAGGGGAGAAGACAGGACTGACAGCTGACAGGGACACCGCCCACAATAGAGCAAATACCCGGAAGTGCCACTAACAGCTGTCACTCTGGATAGAGAACACAACGGTATGATTATAAAGAACTAAATGCCAACAAATAAGGACTGAGAAATAAATACAAACAAATACCAAATAAATGAGTTGCAAAACCACGATGATATAGGCAAGGGGAAGTGAAAAATAAGAAACAATAACAGATATGTGGAAACCAACCACGGATAAAATGACAGGAACCAAAGAACACAAAATACGTCAAATATACAAATATAGAAAAAGACCATAAGACTGAGCTTGGCGGAATCCCCTGTGCTCAACAGTAAAGGTGGTCCAGGGGCGGATGCCCAACAGGGACAACCAGCGATGAGGAGGATGGAGGAGTAGGGGAAACCATGATGACGTCAGGTGGAGGAGGGGGAACCATGATGGCCTCGGGTAGAGGAGAGGGAACCACGATAGCCTTGGGCAAAGGAGAGGGGACCGCGACGGGCTTGGGCAGAGGAGAGGGAAGCCCGAAGGCCTCCGGCAGAGGAGAGGGGACCATGACAGCATCGGGCAGAGGAGAGGGGACCACAATGGCATCGGGCAGAGGAGAGGGGACCACGACGGCGTCGGGCAGAGGAGAGGGGACCACGACGGCATTGGGCAGAGGAGAGGGGACCCCAATGCTTTCAGACTGCCCTGCAACACCAGGTGGTCCCGGACTGGGACATTGCAGCACCCGCGGTGGCACCGGTGTGGAGCACAGCAGCACCCACGGTGGTTCCGGGCTGGAGCGAGGCTGCACCCATGGTGGACCCGGACTGGGCCAGAGCTGTATCCACGATGGCCCCCGGGCTGAAGCGTAATGCCCATGGCAGACCCACACTGGAGTGCAGCACCCATGCTGGTTTAAGTGCTGGGGTGCAGCACACACAACAGTCCCTGACTAGGGCACCACACACCTGGAGACCTGGACTGAGGAGGAGCTGCACACACGGAGGTCTCGGGCTGGGACGGAGCACCCGCAATGACCTCAATTGATGGGGAAGCAGCACCCTCAGAAGCCCCGGGCTCTGATGGAGCACCCACGACAACCTCAGCTGACTGGGAAGCAGCACCTACAGAGGTCCCGGGCTGGGACGGAGCACCTGCAAAGACCTCAGCTGAAGGGGGAGCAGCACCCTAGGAGGCCCTGGGCTGGGACAGAGCACCCGCGATGACCTTGGCAGGAGAAGCTGGACCCACAAAGATCTCTGGCAGCAAGACTGAACCCACGAAGACCTCTGGCGAAGCTGGATGGACCACAGTGACCCTGGGGAAAGGCTCAGACAAGAGGGGCAGAGACACAGGGTCAGGGTCACTGGTGGCAGTGGAGCCCGGCAAGGTGAGCTCAGGTGCAACTGACACCTGCACTTGACTCTCCCCATCAAGAGCCAGGCAAGCTCTTTTCAAAACAGAAACAGAGAAAACAAAGAGCACTTGCCTGAGCTCAAGCTCCACCACCGTCCAGGACTCCATCAATGCAGGTGATGATGTCTCAGGCCCGGTCCTCTGGAGGTCCAGCTTCAACTCTGCTGTGGTGGCCCCTGCAGCAGGCATGGTGGTAGGTGCAGTCCCCAGCGAAGCGACCCACGCAGGTGACTCGTCCGGCATGGATACAGGGGGTTGATATCCTGCTGGCACTGGATTCTGCTCAGCTGAAGCCCGGGGATGCTCAGTCGTTAACACAGGCTCCGGATCGCTGACAGCACTCTCCCTCCATCCAGACCATGGCTGCGGGGCTGGTACCAGGTCCTCCAGAACCACAGGCTCCTCCATCGCCAGGTGCCTCAACCCTGGGACCGGCGGACACTCGGGGAAAATAGGAGGAGACACTGAGAGAGCAGGTAAGGTGGTGTGGGCTGCAGCAGGTGGTGAGGACTCAGGGGACTGCAAAAACTGAGCCTAACTATCCGGAATCAGGTAAGGCATATCATCATAAAATGTTGGAAAATAAAAAGACACTTGCCTGGGTTCCTTGGGCACAATGTTCTCTGCTGCAGCAGGTGTAGGATCAACCATCTATGTGACTTCAGTAGAAGAGGGCCTCCCAGGGGAACATTGAGGAGCTGCCCTTGCAGCCACAGCAACAGGCGGAGCCGGAGAGTAAACAGCTGGACCCTCAGCAGTGGGAGGATACGTCGAGGAGACGGGAGTCACAGCAGCAAAGGAGGAGGAGGAGGCTGACAGGACAGCCAGCGAAGGCAAACAAGAAGGAGGGACTGCTGCGGGAATTGTCTGGCTTGGCGTGGAAGAAACTGCTGCCTGAGAGGTGGGGGTGTTCCTCTGGCGGTCTGAAGCTGGGTGGCGGCATCTTGGAGCCGGCGCAGCGGGAGCAGGAATGGGCAAACTGGGGGTGAAGCAGGACGTCTGCCGCAGAGCGCGCCACTGTGTCAGCTTTGGGCTCGCTGTGTCAGCTTTGGGCTCGCTGGAGGTGGCCCCCACGTCAGCCCGGGGAAAGACTGCTGGAGGACGGAGCCAGCAACTCCACGAACTAGGGAAACCTCCACAACCCAGGGTGAGCTTTGACAATACTGGTTGCCGCATCCATGGTCTCCCAGATCTTCTTAAGGCTGTGGGAGGCGAGAGCTTCATCCATGAAGCTTTGGATGAA